>CM045460.1:12500-612500 GCA_024666655.1 Dascyllus trimaculatus
GTCAGTGCAATTTTGGTGGCACTGACTATTTATATGAGAAAGAAATTTAGTTTTAAAACATGAGTGAAAGGTTTTGGGAGAGATATGAGCTTTTGCACGTCAGCTTTATATATATATTGCATATATTGCAAAGTTTGAAGCAATGATACCTGCAAATATACTGTCTTTAAGTTCCTGTTACCAATAGGTGGTGCTATGACTATGACTAAATTTTAAAATGTGGATGTGTTCAGAAGTGGACTCTTGTCCAGAATATGAAATTTGGGATAGATTGGATCATGTACAGCTGAGATATAAACATTTTAGTTGTCATGACGAGACATCAAGTTCGCTACGCCACCACAGACTAACAGTTTGACTAACAGTCACAGTTTTCTCCATGAATCATCATCAACATCTTGAGGCTTATGTCACCAAATTTCAGTTGAATACGGTCAACCAAATAATAATAATACATAAAAATGTATTGAAACAGAGGGATTTTTCTACAATGACACAGACCTGCATTTATATGATTTGAACAGTAGGTGTCAGCGTTGCACCATTTATCTGGATTTAATCCAGAGCTGCTGACAACGGTAAAAGTACATAAAGGTCAGAGGGCCACCACGGTCACATCCTTTGACTTTTGTGGAAGATTTTGATAACTTCTCATCTTTAAGGCCTGTTGTATATACTGGCCAAATTTCAGGATTATATCACAAAGTATGGAGCAGTGGTAAGGACAAATGTCCTCGTTAGAGCTTCCTTTTTTACCACGAGGTGACGCTATGACTATGATTAAATTTTAAAATGTGGATGTGTTCAGAAGTGGACTGTTGTCCAGAATATGAAATTTGGGCCAGATCAGATCATGTACAGCTGAGATATAAACACTTTAGTAGTCATGGCGAGACATCGAAGTTCGGGAGGCCGCCACGCCCACGCCCTCAGACTTTTGCGGAGCGTTTTGATAACTTTTAATCACGAAGCCCTGTTGTATATACTGACCAAATTTCAGCTGTCTTGGAGTTACCCTGTGTGCGGTTATAGCTCTTGAATATGGCTAAAAATCAGAAATATAAAGCAAAATGGCGGACTTCCAGTACACTTTTGCTGATGGATTGATTAGGCAATTTTGTTTGTCTTGTCTTGGTGCACATGTGTACCAAATTTGGTAGGTGTACGTGAAACTAGCCGTATTAACTCCCATAGAACCCAATTTTCAAGGTGGCGCTATAGAGCCATCTTGCCACTCACATGTGAAACTCCCATGAAATATCAAATTTTTCGCCAGTCCTGATGTGTTTGCAAATTTTCATGAGTTTTTGAGCGTGTCTAGGCCCTGAAAAATGCAATTTAAAAAGCCGAAGAAAAAGAAAAACAATAACCAGTAGGGATCCAATAGGGTCCTACGCACCGTTGGTGCTCGGGCCCTAACTAATACAATTCCAATAGGGTCCTACGCACCGCTGGTGCTCGGGCCCTAATAATAATAAAAACGAATACAAATCCAATAGGGTCCTACGCACCGTTGGTGCTCGGGCCCTAATAAAAACGAATACAATTCCAATAGGGTCCTACGCACCGTTGGTGCTCGGGCCCTAATAATAAAAACGAATACAAATGCAATAGGGTCCTACGCACCGTTGGTGCTCGGGCCCTAATGAACAATTTATATAGCAATAATATGCAGTATTTAGGGGATGTATAGACAGTTAAATTCATTCCGGGGTTTGGTATGTGTGAAAGAAAGATGAAAGGTTAGTGTGTGTGTGTGTTAGGGTTTGTCTATGTGTGTATGTGTGTGTGTGTGTGTGTGTGTACGTGTACCTATAACTTATTGCAACCTACAGGCATGCAAAATGGAAAACTAAATCTATTATAATAAATTAGCATGTACATAACTCTACAAACTGTACCACTGGAACAAAAACTTCCATCAGAGTAGCACAACATCCAAGTGAACAGGCTGCTAAGAAGAATATTTCCCTCTATAACACACGTCATATCCTTTTGCCACTGACTTGCACTACAAGCATCACTGAATATTAGCTTTTAAATGAGGTAGGCCCACAGCTGTCATGAAACAACAAAGTTGGTACAGATTGGACACTACATGTGTGACTTAAAACGGCTTACTAAGGCTTTTCTGTTACTTTTACGTTCAGACTCAACTTTACTGTCATTTAACATGTCACAAAATCATTTTATGTATGTTAAAAAAATTAAAACATGAACCTCTCTGTTGCTCTCTCTCTCTCTTTCTCTCTCTCTCTCTCTCTCTCTTGCTCTCTCTCAACCTGCATCTGTGTGTATCTGTGTGTGTGTTTGTGTGTGCCTGTGTCTGTGTGTTTGTGTGTGTGCCTGTGTGCCTGTGTCTGTGTGTTTGACATGGGGGAGGGGCTGCAGCAGGACACACAGAGGCTGCTAGAGCTGGGGAGACTGACAGATTTCCCCTTCATGTAACTCAAAGTTCAGAGGTGCATCGCGGCCGCACCGTTTCACTTTTTTTGAAGATTTTGACAACTTCTCAACTTTAAGGCCTGTTGTATATACTGGCCAAATTTCAAGACTATATCACTAAGTTTGGAGCAATGGAAAGTGCAAATGTCCCATAATTACCTTCCTGTTACCACTCACTGACGCTTTGACTATGACTAAATTTTAAAATGTGGATGTGTTCAGAAGTGGACTCTTGTCCAGCACATGAAATTTGGGCCAGATCGGATCATGTCTGGCGGAGATATAAACACTTTAGTAGTCACAGCGAGACATCGAAGTTCGCCAGTACTTTAAGTTTTATGGCGAAACATCAAGGTTCAGGAGGCTGCCACGCCCACGCCCTCAGACTTTTGCGGAGCGTTTTGATAACTTTTAATCCCGAAGCCCTGTTGTATATACTGACCAAATTTCAGCTGTCTTGGAGTTACCCTGTGTTCGGTTATAGCTTTTGAATATGCACAAAAATCAGAAATATAAAGCAAAATGGCGGACTTCCTGTACATTTTTGCTGATGGATTGATTAGGCAATTTTGTTTGTCTTGTCTTGGTGCACATGTGTACCAAATTTGGTAGGGTTACATGAAACTAGCCGTATTAACTCCCATAGAACCCAATTTTCAAGGTGGCGCTACAGAGCCATTTTGCCACACACATGTGCAGCTCCCATGAAATATAAAATTTTTCGCCACTTCTGATGTGTGTGCAAATTTTCGTGAGTTTTTGAGCGCGTTTAGGCCCTCAAAAATGCAGTTCTTCCGTCAGGAGAAAAATAATAATAAAAACGAATACAATTCCAATAGGGTCCTACGCACCGTTGGTGCTCGGGCCCTAATAAAAACGAATACAAAACCAATAGGGTCCTACGCACCGTTGGTGCTCGGGCCCTAACTAACCTCCAACAAGAACTTGATCATACACCAGAAATAATTTATTACTAAGACCAGACACATAGTGGCAGCACTGTGTCTGTCATAGGTCAGAACAAAAATCACACTGAAATGCCTGGCTATTTATTGAAACATCGTGAACAAGGAGTAATACTACACCAGTCCATAGTCTTATAAAGTGAAAAATATTAAACAGTTAATGATTCAAACAAGCAAGCTGAAAGGGTTTCCTCTTCTCCTCCTCGATAGGGGTCATTACATGTCAAAACCCATCAATGAGATCACACCAAAGTTAAAGGAAGTTAAATGCACAGAGGATCCGGTAGATTTCAAAATAAAACATATTAGCGATCATAACTCATCATCATTTTGTCAACATTAGTTTCTCTGGCTGCCACGGAGTAATCAAATCCGCCTCAGACGCAACACACGCAGTGGCGAGAGTTTGATCCGTCAGACGGAGCGAAATAGCAAGGGGATCCTATGTGGAATCGGGGGCAGCAGCTAAATGCTAGGCGATAGCAGCCTCCATAGCAGCCAAAACATTGCAATTTCACATTATCCTGGCGAGATCCGAAAAATCTAGCAAGCGAGTGATTATGTACATTCGCTAAGTAAATATTACGAAAATAAAATATATATTTCTCACTAGAAATGAAATCAAAACCAATTTAAATGCAGAAACTAACTCAGAATATTGATTTTTCCACTAAAAATTAGAGAAATGTCAGCCATGTTTTTATGAAAACGTTACAGTTTCACATTTTCCTGGCGAGATCCGAAAAATCTAGCAAGCGAGTGATTATGTACATTCGCTAAGTAAATATTACGAAAATAAAATATATATTTCTCACTAGAAATGAAATCAAAAACAATTTTAATGCAGAAACTAACTCACAATATTGATTTTTCCACTAAAAATTAGAGAAATGTCAGCCGTGTTTTTATGAAAACGTTACAGTTTCACATTTTCCTGGCGAGATCCGAAAAAACTTTGCAAAAAGCGAGCAAGCAAGTGATTATGTACATTTACTGAGTATCTATTACGAAAATAAAATATATATTTCTCATTAGAAATGTAATCAAAACCAATTTTAATACAGAAACTAACTAAAAATATTGAGTTTTCCACTAAAAAGATAAGTGAATGTCGGCCATGTTTTTTCTTCTCCCAGCCAGAATCTTGAAAGTCACGTGACTTGGACGCAAACCAATAGAAAAGGTATAGGCAGGAAAAATGTAACAGTTCCACATAAAATGAAAATTATTGTAACCCCTCTACGTTTTTCACTGTGGACCAACGTAGTCAGGATACATTTTCCTATGAGACTGGGTTGCTAAAACAGCTTTTCGCAGGCTGAAAATGCCACTTTTGATACTGACTGCGTGGAGTCAATTCCTTGATACAACGTGACTGGAAACAGCTTTTGCCTTCATATTTCTCATATTTGAACAGCATCTGACAGTGAAACATGTTTGTAAACATTGATTTTTAAAAACTGCAGTCTAGCTGTTTCTCATGATCTAAAACAGTTTTTCGCGGGCTGAAAATACCCCTTTTGTCACTAACTGTGTCCTCTCAATTCCCTTACACAACGTGACTGGAAACAGCCTTTGCCTTCATTTTTATCATATTTGAACAGCATCTGACAGTGAAACATGTTTGTAAACATTGATTTTGAAAAACTGCAGTCTAGCTGTTTCTCATGCTCTAAAACAGCTTTTCGCGGGCTGAAAATGCCACTTTTGCCACTTACTGTATGGAGTCAATTCCTTGATACAACGTGACTGGAAACAGCTTTTGCCTTCATATTTATCATATTTGAACAGCATCTGACAGTGAAACATGTTTGTAAACATTGATTTTGAAAAACTGCAGTCTAGCTGTATCTATTGCTCTAATACAGCTTTTCGCGGGCTGAAAATGCCACTTTTGATACTTTCTGTATGGAGTCAATTCCTTGATACAACGTGACTGGAAACAGCTTTTGCCTTCATATTTATCATATTTGAACAGCATCTGACAGTGAAACATGTTTGTAAACATTGATTTTCAAAAAGTGCACTGTTGCTATTTCTAAAGCTCTAAAACAGCTTTTCGCGGGCTGAAAATGCCACTTTTGTCACTAAGTGTGTCCTGTCCATTCCCTTACACAACGTGACTGGAAACAGCTTTTGGCTTCATATTTATCATATTTGAACAGCATCTATCAGTGAAAAATGTTTGTAAACACTGATTTTCAAAAAATGCAGTCTAGCTGTTTCTCATGCTCTAAACAGCTTTTCGCGGGCTGAAAATGTCACGTTTGTGACTAACTGTGTCCTGTCAATTCCCTTAGGCAACGTGACTGGAAACAACTTTTGCCTTCATATCTATCATATTTGAACAGCATCTGACAGTGAAACATGTTTGTAAACATTGACTTTCATAAACTGCAGTCTAGGTGTTTCTCACCCTCTGAAACAGCTTTTCGCGGGCTGAAAATGCCACTTTTGCCACTCACTGTATGGAGTCAATTCCCTTACACAACGTGACTGGAAACAGCGTTGCCCTCATATTTGTCATATTTGAACAGCATCTGACAGTGAAACATGTTTGTAAACAATGATTTTCAAAAAATGCACTTTTGCTATTTCTAATGCTCTAAAACAGCTTTTCGCTGGCTGAAAATGTCACTTTTGCCATTTACTGTACGGAGTCAATTCCTTGACACAAGGTGACTGGAAACAGCCTTTTCCTTCATATTTATCATATTTGAAATGCATCTGACAGTGAAACATGTTTGTAAACATCGATTTTCATAAACTGCAGTCTGGCTGTTTCTCATGCTCTAAAAGAGCTTTTCGTTGGCTGAAAATGCCACTTTTGTCACTAACTGTGTCCTGTCAATTCCCTTACACAACGTGACTGGAAACAGCTTTTGCCTTCATATTTATAATATTTGAACAGCATCTGACAGTGAAACATGTTTGTAAACACTGATTTTGAAAAAGTGCAGTTTTGCGATTTGTAATGCTGTAAAACCGCTTTTCGCGGGCTGAAAATGCACGCTCTTTTTTTACTTGGCCAGGAAGGAGACCTGCGCGGTGTCGCACGTGAAGGCGAACTCGGCGGAGAGGACCCGTCTCCCTCGGAGCGCGAGCAGGGCGTTCGGGAGATCGGGTTTGTTCTTTCTGATCGTGCATAGCAGGGTGTTGTTCCTGTCGCGGAGGAACCCCTGCTCGAGCTCGTAGGAGGTGAAGAAATTGTCGCACGTGACATTACGGCCCGTCAGGCCCTCCATCACGTCGAGCACCACGCGGGTCGCCAGATTCCTCTCCGAGGAGCCTCCTCGTCCCTTCTTCCCCCCTCCGAGGCGGCGGCGGCGGCGGGCTGCTTCTTCCCCGTGTAAACTTGCATTTTCCAAGTGTAGCGGATCTGGCGTCGCAGGCCACTCACGACTTGATCCCGTACCTGGCGGGCTTTTTGGGCATGTACTGTCCAAGGGACAACGGCTTCGGGTGTCGATGGAATCGAGAGAGAAAGGGAGAGAGAAAGGAGAAGATTACAAAAGAGATTACAAAACAGCCACTGCCGAGTAAACAAGCCAGCAGAAGGTTCTGGGCTCGTGAACCGATTTTTTTAAAAACAAAAATCATCATCGTCGTCCTTTGCGTCGTCACCTCTGAACGGAACCATCTGCTCGTCCACCGTGACGTGAGGCCCGGGTTGTACAAGATCGGCAGCCACGCGTCCCAGACCTTTCTGACGGCCGCCAGTTTGTCCGAGGCTCGTCTCTCCACTCTCGTCTTGCGGTCGTCAAACCGCACCAGCTTCGAGTAAACGTGGAAGACTTTGAGGGACATGGTGGCGGCAGAACCATGTAGGCGTGCAGGTCGATCTCGTCATCTGCTGCCAGCCGTCTCTTCCATATTTCCTGAGACCCTCGCGGTTCGTCTCCTCCAGGACGATTTCGTCTATCTCCTGCATGAGGAAGAGGAAGAACGTCGAGACGATGTCTCGGGCGTTGTCGGCCGCGTAGGCCATGGGTCCCGACAGCCAGGGCTGCGGCTGCAGCTGCTGCTGCCTCGTTTGGTACGGCACAGAGGACCAAGTTATTTTCCCGTTTCTTGACAGGAAAGTTTCTCGTGCAACGAGATGGGTTTCTTCTTCTTCTTCTGAGGATGAAGTTGCATTTTCTTGCTCTGGTGGGATGTATTCTCCTCCTCCTCCTTCTTCGTCTTCTTCATCTTTTTCTGAGAATGATGTTTCATTTTCTTTCTCTGGTAGGGTGTCTTCTTCTTCGTCTTCTTCATCTTGTTCTTCTGAGAGTGATGTTGCATGCTCTGATCGGGTGTCTTCTCCTCCTCCTCCTCCTCCTCCTTGTCCTCCTCCTTCTTCATCTTCTTCTTCTGAGAATGATGTTACATTTTCTTGTTATGGTTGAGTGTCTTCTTCTTCTTCTTCTTCTTCTTCCTCTTCTTCTTCCATGACGTCCTCGTCGGCGACCAACCCGCTCGCATCCTCCCATTCCTCGTCCTCCTCTCGTTCTCGACGTCGCTTTCCCTTCGTCCTTTCCCCGTCGTCCTCCTCGGAGTCAGAGCGAGGTTCGCGGGACCGGGTCTCCCGAACGACTTTTCCGGCAACGAACATCGTGTTCTCCTCCTGTTCCTCCTCGCTTCTCTCCTCTCGCTCCAGACTGCTCTTCTCCTGCCGCTGTCGCAGAAGCCTCGTCCTCCTGTCCTCTCGCTCTTGCCGTCTCGAAACGCTCTCCTCTCGCTCCCGGTTCCTCTGCTCTTCCTTCCTCCGCCACCCCGTCCTCTTCCCCTCTTCCCGATCGCCAATCTTCTTCCGCCACCCTCCCGGCTGCCTCGTCCTCCTGTCCTCTTGCCGGCCCCCCCCCTTTCCTCGCTTCGCCGTCCCCTTGTCCTCTCCTCTCGCTCCCGATCGCTCTTCTCCCACCGCCGTCGCTGCTGCCTTGTCCTCCTGTCCTCTCGCTCTCGCTCTCGCCATCTCGAAATGCTCTCCTCTCACTCTCGGTTCCTCTGCTCTTCCTTCTTTCGCCATCCTCTTCTCTCCCCGTTCCCTTGCTCCCGACCTTCTTCTTCTTCTTCGCAACACGGTAAGCTGGAAAAAAGCTGTTGCATGAACCTTTGAGCTGTGAAACGTCGCGTCGTCATGGTCGTTCGCCGTGGGCCGACCGTGTGACGGAAGAGACGGACGGCTCAGCCGCGGAAGGGTTAGTTAGTA
Source organism: Dascyllus trimaculatus (assembly GCA_024666655.1). Classification (NCBI taxonomy): domain Eukaryota; kingdom Metazoa; phylum Chordata; class Actinopteri; family Pomacentridae; genus Dascyllus; species Dascyllus trimaculatus. The sequence goes on from CM045460.1 coordinate 21,102, forward strand.
CGCGTGTGCCTTTCCGCTCTCGTCTCCTCTCCCGACCGTTCTGCAACGAGTGGCGAAATGTCTCGCTGCTGAGAGGTTTTTGTTTATTTTTTCATTGTTATTTTTGTTTCGTGGCGGCCACTCGCCGTCTTCTTCTCCTCGCTCCGTGCTCGCCCGTCGTTCTTCGCGCAGAGTTCTCTCCGTCCCTTCCCGATGCCACCGAGAGATGTAAGCCGAGAGGTTCGTGGACTTTCTGGATCCATGGCTCGTCTCCGGCCCTGCTGCGTTTTGTTGCGCTGGCTCCGCTGCGCGTCTTTTCTCAGGCCCCATAGAAATCTGGCATGCCACCAAGGCTGAAAGTTCACGTACCGTCTGGAAACGTTCTGCGCCCCTGCGTTGCGAGGCTCGGCCCCGAGGCATGCTGCTGAAACGAGCGAGGCGGAAGGTTCGTGGACCGTATCCGCTCGTCTCAGCCCCTGCCTGCCTTGCGACGGCTCCGCTGTGGCGCTCGGCCCCGAGGCGTGCCGCCGAAAGAAACGAGGCGGAAGGTTCGCGGACCGTCTGGAAACACTCCGAGGCTCGTCTCAGCCCCTGTGTTGCGAAGGCTCCGCTGTGTCGCTCGGCCCCTAGGCGTGCCGCCGAAAGAAATGAGGCGGAAGGTTCGTGAAGGTTCGCGGACCGTATGTGGAAACGTTCCGTGGCTCGTCTACGCCCCTGTGTTCGCAATGGCTCCGCTGTGTCTGCTCAGCCCCGGGGCATGCCGCCAAAAGAAACGAGGCGAAAGGTTCACAAGGACTTTCTGGAAACGTTCCGTTAGGCTCGTCTCTGGCCCTGTGTCGTGTTGTGTTGCACGGGCTCCACTGTATCGATCTTGGAGAGAAATAAGCCAGAAGGTTACTTTTCTGGAACGCTGGCTCGCATGTACCCTCGTGTTGCGTGCGCCGGCCGCGCTGTATCGCTCGGCTCCCAAAAGAAATCTGGCATGCTGCCGAGACATAAGGCAGCAGGTTCCTGGACTTTCTGGAAATGTTCTGTGGCTCATACAATAGGAGAATAGAATAGAACTATATTTATCCCCGTGTGGAAATTACACCTCCCCGGCTCCACCGTATCTTTTCTCAGTGTGCCTGTGTGCATGTGCGTTTCATCGCTACCAAAGGAAAGACAGACACAGGCGAAACACAACTGTGTTTTATTACAAACATTTTTGAAAAACTTTTTATGGATTTTTATTATTTAAGGGATTTTTTTTTCTTCTTCTTCTCGGTTCGACTCTGGCCGTTCATTGCACCGGGATCTCGGTTCCCCCCGTTGATCTCTGGTCCCATGTAGCTCTCCTCGGCGTTCCCGCGTCGCTCTCTGGTCCCGCGTCGCTCTCCTCGGCGTTCCCACGTCGCTCTCTGGTCCCCCGTCGCTCTCTGGTCCCGCGTTGCTCTCCTCGGCATTCCCACATCGCTCTCTGGTCCCACGCCGCTCTCCTCGGCGTTTCCATGTCACTCTCTGGTCCCACGTCGCTCTCTGGTCCCGCGTCGCTCTCCTCGGCGTTCCCACGTTACTCTCTGGTCCCGCATCGCTCTCTGGTCCCGCGTCACTGTGGTCCCATGTCGCTCTCCTCGGCGTTCCCACGTTGCTCTCTGGTCCCGCGTCGCTCTCTGGAAACGTTCCGTTAGGCTCGTCTCTGGCCCTGTGTCGTGTTGTGTTGCACGGGCTCCACTGTATCGATCTTGGAGAGAAATAAGCCAGAAGGTTACTTTTCTGGAACGCTGGCTCGCATGTACCCTCGTGTTGCGTGCGCCGGCCGCGCTGTATCGCTCGGCTCCCAAAAGAAATCTGGCATGCTGCCGAGACATAAGGCAGCAGGTTCCTGGACTTTCTGGAAATGTTCTGTGGCTCATACAATAGGAGAATAGAATAGAACTATATTTATCCCCGTGTGGAAATTACACCTCCCCGGCTCCACCGTATCTTTTCTCAGTGTGCCTGTGTGCATGTGCGTTTCATCGCTACCAAAGGAAAGACAGACACAGGCGAAACACAACTGTGTTTTATTACAAACATTTTTGAAAAACTTTTTATGGATTTTTATTATTTAAGGGATTTTTTTTTCTTCTTCTTCTCGGTTCGACTCTGGCCGTTCATTGCACCGGGATCTCGGTTCCCCCCGTTGATCTCTGGTCCCATGTAGCTCTCCTCGGCGTTCCCGCGTCGCTCTCTGGTCCCGCGTCGCTCTCCTCGGCGTTCCCACGTCGCTCTCTGGTCCCCCGTCGCTCTCTGGTCCCGCGTTGCTCTCCTCGGCATTCCCACATCGCTCTCTGGTCCCACGCCGCTCTCCTCGGCGTTTCCATGTCACTCTCTGGTCCCACGTCGCTCTCTGGTCCCGCGTCGCTCTCCTCGGCATTCCCACGTTACTCTCTGGTCCCGCATCGCTCTCTGGTCCCGCGTCACTGTGGTCCCATGTCGCTCTCCTCGGCGTTCCCACGTTGCTCTCTGGTCCCGCGTCGCTCTCCTCGGCGTGTGACCAGTGTGAGCTGTGAGCTGTCCTCTTTTATACTGGACAGCTGGGACAGCTTTTAGCCTTGTCCGCTGGGTCTCCTCGACCCAGAGGACAAGGCTAGGGCTGCTGCGCGCACAGAGGGAAGTTTCCGGCCGCCAGGTCATCTCGACCCGGAGGAAGACGCCAGGGCTGAAATAAAGCCGTGGCTCTGCGATATCGAGCATCTGTGTCGTCTTTTCCCTTATTTCTTTTTCTCACTTTCTTCACATCAAACAGAAAACGGAATGATACCCACTTCGAGAAACGCGATCGTGGACGCGCACGACCCACGAGGGGACCAACTCGATCGGCCGCCGGATCGCCTCGACCCGGAGGACGACGTGAGGGATTCGTTCGGGCGCTGGGTCGCCTCGACCCGAGGGACGACATGAGGGTTAACCTGAGCGCCTAACCCTAACCTTAAACTTAACTGCTAAACTTAACTCTCATTTAGCTATTAAAGCTAAGCTCAGGCCCTAGCCTGAACCTAACCCTAACATTCTCCCTCTCCTTCTCTTCTCTTCCACTCACTCACTCACCCACTGTCCTATCAAGCACTCTCCTCCCTATCACTCCCCCATGGGAGTGGGGGAGTGTGGGAGTCAGAGGTCACAAGCCCAGACCGGCAACGGGGAGCAGCTGGAGCCCAGGCTGGCCCTCTCTCCCCAGACCCTGTTCTCTCTTTCTTTTTGTCTCTATCTCTCCCCTCTCACACACACACACTCACTCACTGACTCACTCACTCACTGACTCACTGACTCACTCACTCACTCACTCACTCACTCACTCACTCACTCACTCACTCTCCTCCCTATCACTCCCCCTATGTGGGTTTGGAGTGGGGGAGGTAGAGAGGTCACACACCTAGACAGGCAATGGGGTGTAGCTGCGTCTGGACAGACCTCTCTCCCCCAGACCTTCTCTCTTCTCCTTCCCTTTTTCTCTCTCTCTCTCTCTCTCTCTCTCACACACTCTCCTCCCTGCCGTCCCTCCAGGAGAGTGGATGGATGCTGGAGGAAGAGTCACCAATCATCGTGGATCACCAAAACTGAACTACATGTTGAATAAGCTCAGAACCCAAGTACCAAAACACAGACTGTGAAACTACATAAGGGAAGTTACATGATAACAATATGACACAGAGAGATATAGCGACATGCGTCGGCCCGTGCATTGCCTTTGGCTCCCCATTTCAACCACCCAGTCGTCGGATGAGGTGGGGGAGTCATCGAGATAGTATTCACCAACCTAACCCAGTTTAGTCCTGCCTTACCAAACAGGACCTAGCTGGAGTTACTCTCCACACTCCCTGGGACCACAGAAACACAACCAAAGAGTTCACTTCCTTTTCACGCTCCATTCACTTACAATGGGAATCTCTGACCTTCCATAACTTTTCAACCAAAAGTCACAAACCAACTAATGAGGCATCTACGGAAAGCTTAGGCCTCAAGGAACACGCAGCAAAAAAGTAAGTTTCTGTCACCTTCCTGTCATGACTTATTAAAGATTAGTCATTTTGCAAAAGTGACTTTTCAGGTTCGACTACTTCCCGACGTCGAAGAATGATGGTTCACATATCCACGGATAGCTTAGGACCTCAGGAACTCACAGCAACAAACAGGACGTTTCTATCTACTTCCGTTAAAAAGTAATTCAACTTTAGTCATTTGATCCTTCGTTTTTATCCTATTTCCCTAACCCTAACCCTAACCCCCCCACTCACCTTATCATTTCTGCCTTAGAAAACAATGATCATTGGACCCTTGGACAGAGAAGGAGGGCGGAGAAAATCTGGATCCACAGACTCGGGACCACCGCGCCAGGAGGCCTTAATGATGTCTACTCATGACTGAACGGGGCCACTCACCCCTGGCGGGGTGGTCCTAGACTGCTCTCCTCTCTGTCCTCACTCTGCCTGGGGCCCCAACCCCCCTTTCCATGTCAACCATTACATCACTCTGTCTCCCCCACACATACTCACATCAGATCAGTAGGCCAGTGCTACAGCAAATTGAAACCCAAACCCATAACCCTCACCCTAACCCAACCCTAACCCAGCCCATGCCACTGATCTGCATCCATACCACGAAGCCCATGAAGAGAAGAAGGAGGGACCCCCACAACCCGTCAACCTTTCAGAAACAGCAGGATTCTGACCAAAATTCAACACTCAAGCTCACTCACAGGTATCACTCCCTCATATTTACTGGACATTACACAAGAATGGATTTAAAAAAAAAACCTTTTTTTCAGCTTCAACCAATTTCTTCATCCATTGTTAACATAAATTCTCACCCAGTTTGGAACTGGCAGGGGCTTGATCATGGACCGTCAGCTTGGGAGTCTTCTGCTCTACCAGCTGAGCTACAACTCCATAACGGACTCTGACCACCTCAAAGTATTTGACTGCTCATCACCTCCCATTAATCCAAAAAAAAATTATGGCAACACCTAGAACTCATACTCACCTACTTACCATCATCGAAGAAGGGACAACGACCTGGGACCACCGGATTCAAGCTGCAACATCCTCCTGAACTACCGAGGGCCCATCCAGGTGACCTATTCCATGACATATCTTACATCAGACATCTCACAGTATTCAACCACTCCCACACACACCCCCATTACACCCAACCATCAGCTTTCCCTCCAAAAAATTCAAACACACAACCAATCAGAAAATCAGATCACCTTTCCCTCCAAAACACTCAACACACACCCTCAATTTCTCCAATCACCACTCACCACACACAATCATTGGATGATTGACCCTTGGGGAGGGACTCACTCCCCCTCCCCAACAGTTAAATATCATCAATTTGGCCGTTCCCGGTTTCCCCTGAGGAAGCAATACTTCTTGCGAAACGTCGGGAACAGCTCCTCTGCGCAGTTCACTGCCTGTATTTTATTGTTTTCTATTGGCTTTTAACAGTGTTTTTACTCAAAATTATTATTAAAGATTGTTTTTAACCAACGGTGGAGGCTCTGCCTTTTAACGAATGTCCAGGGAGACTCTCTCTTTTTATTCAACCGGCCGAGTCACAGAAGCTACAATGAGCTACATCAGCAGCAGGACAGCCATCCACTGCTATCCAGCCACAGCCAAGAACATCTGGCAAGACAACCGGACCTGGAGCCTTCTGAATGCAGAGAGACAACCTCCAGCGGCATTTTAGGTAAGAGCCTCTCACCACCATGGCTTTTTCTTACAGGGCCAGGGCTGCGCACAGGAGCGGGGCCGGGAACGGCCACGCACCTCACTCCACACCACACACATTCAGAACAAACATTACACAATTTACTAATACACAACGCAACACTACATGACAACATCACACACAAACACACACACACACTGCTCCACTCACCCAACCACCAGATCCAGAAACCAGACAACTTAGCAAGCACTACTTCAAACTCATACAGGCAACACACCATAAAGAAATCATGGACAAATCACACACCACAGGACAGTTTCCAGCTGGCCACACCTCTGCTTCTAACTCCCTCATCACACCCATCCCAACCACCAGCTCTACGGCAGCCATACAGATCACAGCCCAAATACACCAGCCCCCCAGCAAATCCATCACAACACAGGACCTAGAATCAGTCACACTAAACACCCATTCCAACATCTCTGTTCACGTACCTGACACTATTCTCTCTGCTTCCCCACAGTTAAATTTTGCTGACGCCCGGGAGGACCTGGCCGGGAGGCCGACCCCACAAAAACAAACCGTGGAGCCGGCAATAATGATGAAAGGGTCTCTCAAGGTTAATCATAACCATACAACAACCCAATCTGAGCCCTCCACTCAATCACCAACAGGGGTTGTGTCTCCTGACCACTCCTCCTCGGGCGATTCTATACCATCCTTTTCAGCACCACAACCAGATGATTCACCTCACTTCCTGCGACCCCTCCCCCTGCCCCTCCCTCCCCAAATCCACTCCACCCCCTTCTCCCTCCCCTCCTAGATTAACCACTCCCCCGATTTCTTCATCCTCACCTCAGACTAACCCGCCTCTCCCCCCTGAACATGCGTCACCCCCCCACTCTAATCCTGCCTCCCCTCTTGTCCCCAAACCCCAATCTACCCATCCTCTCAGCCATTCAACCTGCTCTCCATCCCTTCCACAAAACACACCTCAATTCCCCCCTTCACCCTCTGCCAACCAAGAGACCTCCCGCATTTCTACTCCTCCCTCGGCCTCCCGCACTAACTTTCCCTCTGTTGCTACATCCTCACACTCCACCACCTACAAACCCACCTATCATATTGCTAGACCCAGCCGTAAAATTCAAGATTGGCATATTAAAGCAAAAAAACCCAATACTCATCATCGGAGATTCAAACATCAACCGCATCCCTGTCCATAACCATCCCCAGATCCAACTTGACAGTTATCCCGGAGCAGCCGCCTACCACCTTCTTAAAATTTGCAAAAAAGCCCCCACAAATCCCAACACAAAGATAGTCCTCTTCTCAGTGGGAATCAATAACAGGGACCAGGACCCCAGGCAGACAACAATTAAACAATTGAAAGCTCTGCTCCGCCAGGCCGGGTCGACCTTCCCCAATGCCGACATTTACTTTGCAATAATGAACTACTCACTTCACCTCACCCCCGAACAACAACAGAATCTGAAACTGATCAATAACACCATGGCCACACACTTCCCCATCTTGACAGAAATCCCACATGACACCTTCACAACAGAAAAGGATAATATTCACTGGACATCCACAACAGCAAAATCAATATTTGAAAACTGGTGCCGCCAAATTAATTTTCAATAAACACAGAAACCAACCCAGTGACCTCCACAGCCCTTACACATCAGGACCGGGACCTGGGCTGGAATTCTGACTCCAATATTCTTAATCTAGCCACACTATTCACCTCGACCACATCACAAAGACAACTTCTGGAGAGGGGGCTCTCCTTCATTCCACGCCCCACCAATCTCGACCGGGAGGAACTTCAAAGGGACCTACATAACCTCCATAGACGACTTAAACTCATAGAACACTTCCACCTCCGCCCTACTCAGTATCAAAACAAACCATTCACTCACCCGTCACATTGGGAACCCGAACACACAGGACTCAGCCAACTTACACAACTACTCATCCACAAAAATAGACAGACTCTACGACATTACAGAATACCGACAGACATTCCAGACAATTTATCACCACCAGAACGTCAAGCATAATTGAATTAACCCACAATCCCAACATCATCATTAAACCAGCAGATAAAGGCACAAAAATTGTAATCATGGACCGCCACCATTACCTTTTTGAAGCTCACCGACAACTCAATAATAACACTTACTATAAACCTCTGGACAATTCCATTCAACCACAAACCCAAATTAAACTCCGGACCATCATTCACACACTACACAATAAAAAATACATTACAGCTAAACAGAGAAACTACTTACTCGGACCGGACAATCCACGACCCCGTTACTTTTACCTCTTACCAAAAATACATAAAGAACCATCAACCTGGACCATCCCCTTTGAAGTTCCTCCCGGAAGACCAATAGTTTCAGACTGCAATAGTACCACTTACCACGCCTCTGAATACATTGACCACTTCCTGGGCCCCCTCTCCATCCGACACCCCAGCTACATCAAGGACACCTACCATTTCATTGATATCATCAGACCCATGGTTGTCCCCAATCACTCATATCTCTTTACAGTAGACATAGACAGCCTTTACACCAACATCAATACCAACTTGGGCCTAAAAGTAATCAAAAACATTTTCAATAAAAACCTGGACCAGACCAGATCAGGAACTTTTACAACTCATTGAACTCTGCTTAAACAACAATGACTTTCTCTTTAATAATCAGTTTTATTTACAAATCAACGGGACAGCCATGGGTCAGAGATTCGCCCCATCTTATGCAAACCTTTACATGAGTGAGTGGGAGCAAGAGGCCTTAGCAAAATGTCCACTACAACCATCCCTCTACCTCAGGTTTCTTGATGATATATTCGGTATTTGGCCACACGACATCACACACTTTCCCAAATTCATTGAAATTCTGAACACTCACCATCTTTCCATCAAAGCCACACCCTTAATCCCCAACCCTACCCTCCCACACCAAGAGACGGCTCAGACAACACACAAATACACATACGGAACACAGAACCCACCCCCTCCTCACCGACACAGCTCATTCCATTCATCTCCACATACTCCCACCGGATCACAGGTCTCCACCTTAAGGTAAAGGCACTTTTCCATACTACAGTTCATGCATCCGGCCTTTCATAACCATAAAATCATATCTGCATACAGGAAAAACAGGAGCTTCCATTCAATACTCATTCACTCCAAATTCACCGATCACAGGCCCACCCACCAACTCCCACACAGTCATCATTACAGAAATAGAAAATTTATCCATAATCCACACACTGGCAAAGAATCCCCCATCTTCGGCTCGTTATCCATCACCACTTCCAATGTCATTTACATCATCACTTGCACCCTCTGCCATAAACATTACATAGGTGAAAACCAAACATCCCATCCACACCCGTCTAACTCAACATCTTTACAACATTGGGGCAGGTCGACCCGGCACCCTCCTTGTCAAACACTTCCAATTACACCCCCCCCACTCACCTTATCATTTCTGCCTTAGAAAACAATGATCATTGGACCCTTGGACAGAGAAGGAGGGCGGAGAAAATCTGGATCCACAGACTCGGGACCACCACGCCAGGAGGCCTTAATGATGTCTACTCATGACTGAACGGGGCCACTCACCCCTGACTCACCCCTAGACTGCTCTCCTCTCTGTCCTCACTCTGCCTGGGGCCCAAACCCCCCTTTCCATGTCAACCACTCCATCACTCTGTCTCCCCCACACATACTCACATCAGATCAGTAGACTAGTGCTACAGCAAATTGAAACCCAAACCCATAACCCTCACCCTAACCCAACCCTAACCCTAACCCCTAACCCCTAACCCTACTAATTTTGAAAACCTAACCCTAACCTTAACTTTTAACACTATTTAACCAACTTAATCTCTATCATTTTCCCAATTCTAATTCCCTAACCCTAACCTTCACTTCTCTTTTGAACTTAATCTACCTAAAAATAGTACTTTTCTAAAGAATAAATATACAATTTATAAATAATACAAATTTTTTTTCAAATTTATACTCCAATATAAAGGATAGAACATGATCCCTCGTTCATTTGAAAGGAGTAATACGATCTTAACCCCCCCCCCCTTTTAATCATCGCAGAGCCTTGTTCACTAGGCATTTTTAATTTTTCACATGACAGTGACAACAGAGAGCTTGTACAATGAGCGCCGGAACGTGCATTGCCTTTGACTCCCCATGATCAACTGCCAAGTCGTTGGACGAGGTGGGGGGACTCATCGCGATAGCCTAACCCACCTAACCCTACACATATTATAGGACAGAACATGATCCCTCGTTTGTTTGAAACAAGTAATAAGATCTTAGAAAACAACCCCTCTATTTAGTTATCGCAGAGCCTCGTTCGCTAGGCATTTTTATTTCACATGACAGTGACAACAGAGAGCTTGTACAACAAGCGCCGGCCCGTGCATTGCCTTTGACTCCCCAGATTAACTGCCAAGTTGATGGACATGGTGGGGTGACTCATCGCGATAGCCTAACCCACCCTAACCCTGCCAGAGCCTTCAGACCGCTTGCTCTCTCTGAAGTCAGATGTCTTTGACTCTTCACAGTAGTCACTCAACTACTACGCTTACAACTCTCCTCCCCTCTTCTCCCCCATAGAAATGGGTGAGCAAGGAGGAGGTAGAGTTCCCAGCCCGATCAAGCAAAGGAGAAGCACAGTCCGATCCGACTGACTTATCCAAACTCTACTTTCACACTTTCTCCCTAAATTAAAAATTTAGATTAACTTTAATTTTTTGCGCGACTCCATCTAATAAACTTCTTCAAGCTCGTTCTTGCACTAGATGGGAAACCGGATCCGCCTTCTCAAGGACAGATCAGTCTATTTAACCTTTTTCTTAAAAAAATAGACAAATATTGACAAACCAGAGAGGGTTTATTTACTTTTTAAAAAAAAAAAACGGATGTTCACCCAGGCCCAATCTGGCCTTTACTTGAACTCAGTTCTGTGCCGATCCAGTCTACTCCTTCAGACCTGTTCTTTCTTATGGGAGGCCAAATCTGGCCCCTACTTCAATTCTTTCCACATAACAGAACGATCCATTGGATTTTAAAACAGACTGAACTCAGATCAAATCAGACTTCTTCTTTAAACCGGTTATTCATGACAGAATAATCTGTTCACCCAAACAAAAAAACAAATTTGGAAAAACCAGATTGAGCGTACTTGAAAGATATTTCTCCAACACTTCAAGCCTAATCTGGCCTATATTTGAATCCTGTTCAACATAACAGTGGGATCTGAAAAAAAAAAAATTTAAAAAAGATTTTTTTTTGAAAAAGCCAAATGTGGCCTACTCTAGGATGCAGACCATTCCCGAGGATTAATTTATTATTTTAATTTACCTGATTTAAGTCAAACAAAAAAACCCATAGAACTTACTTCAACATAAAAATGTAGAAAAAAGCAGGAGAGGACCCTCTTTCTTTCTAACAACTAACAAATTAATAAGAAAAATAAACAAAAGTGCAATTTCTTTAAAAACATAAAATAGGAATGACAGATTTTTAATCTCAGCTGAGAACAAAGACCACGTCACCATGGTTCTCAAAACAGACATCACAATGAGAATGCTGGGAAATGTAGTCTTCTAGCACTATAAAGAAGCACTGGGCCCGGAAGGACCGGACTCTTCAAGCCTCTCTGGGCAGGTCAGGGTAACCTAACGTTGTCAACAAACGACCTGGTAACCTGGTTGGGCGGTAAGTATGCGGCTAGTTCTTTAGTATTTCCTTTTTAATGTACATGCCTGTTAATTGTCTGCTTATTCTTTAGACGTTTATTCTGTTATTTTCTTATTAGGATCGAATGAACTTTGTCATGTTGTTCCTCTTCTCCTGGTTTTTTGATCCTCGTGAAGCTGATATGTGAGGCTATACCGGACTCTTCTGTTCACATTCAGAAGCACCAGAAGGAGCTGATCGCTGAGCCCCAGGTAGCTGCAACGACCGCCGTTATAACCCCACTGGCAATCCAGCCCCATGTTAAAGAATATTATCCAAGCTGGGTATAAATTAATTCTGTTACATTATTTGTTTGTTAATCCTCTGTTCCTATTCTGGTTTTATTGGTTGAGAGTCTATCATGAATTTATTGAGGTCAAAGGTCACAGACTTGTTGCAGTTGGCTATCACAGGCATAAATCCACATTCATAAATCTAAATTTATTTATTTATCTTACTCACCTCAACTGTTTAGCCTGGAAAGAATCAGTTACGTTGATGTTAACCGGGCTTTATGCAGAGAGGATGCAGTCCGAAGGCTCCCCCGACCTCGTCTGTCGACTGGGTAGTTGAAATGGGGAGCCAAAGGCAATGCACGGGGCGCCGCACGTCATCATAGCTCTCTGTGTGAGACCACCGAGGTCAAACAGAGACAGAGAGAAGAGGCTGCATCTCGTCCCTCATACAGACCGCCAACATTACAGGAACGTTTTTGACCGCAGACTCCTGCAGAATCCCACAAACACATGACAAAACCCAAACCCACTGTTGATGTTAGTTGTGTGTTTAAGCAAGCGCACAAGAAGCCCTTATGATGATTAAAAAATCAAGGACCGTTACGTCGCCTGGCAAGGCGCAGGGCTGGTGTGGGCTTGCTCACGTCCCCACAGCTCAGTCGCCACGTATTGGAGTTCACCCCAGTGAACGAGAGGGTCGCGTCCCTGCGCCTTCGGTTTAGGGTGGCGGTGGAAAGAATACTTCAAGGATCTCCTCAATCCCGCCGCCATGCTCTCGGCTGGCCTGGCAATGCCTCGGGGTCCCACCGGAAGAGCTGGAGGAGGTGTCTGGGGCGAGGGAAGTCTGGGCCTCTCTGCTTAGACTGCTCCCCCCGCGACCCGGCCCCGGATAAGTGGAAGATAAGATGCCCATACTTGGTGCAGTTGTTTCTGTACACTATGCCAGTAACTTGGTTATGGCACTTCATGTATACTGTGAAGGCCTGCATGTTACAGCCTGCTGTACTATCTCAGATTAATCTTTGCAGTTTGTGACCTGCAATCCTTTCTGGTGTGGTAGATCCCGGTCTCTATTGATTTTGTGCTCAGTGCCTATTCTTGTGTTGCTACGATTAGTGCCTCCATACTGTCTTTCAGACCTGCTTTTTCTTGATGTCAGCCAATTCTTCTATCGGTTGGTGGTATATGCAATGCATGGACTTGTCCTTGCATGATGAACCTCCTTCTTCCTCCTCATTATAAGGTTTCTGCTGCCTGACGTATTTATGTTAGCAGGTCATCACTGGCAGCCATCTTCCTAATGTATTCCTGTATTTTTGTTGTTTCATGCTGAACCGTGGCTCTGATGCTCACTTTTCCTCAGCCTTCCTCCTTTCACTTTGTGTACAGTAGTCCCTCGCCATAACGCGGTTCACTTTTTGCGGTCTCACTGTATCGCGGATTTTTACATTGTATATAAAATATGCAGCGTACAGCAGATGAGTAGACGCACGTATGGAAAACGCAGCTACGGCCACTTCCGCTTGAGCTAGTCGATCGCTGATTGATCGGCGGTGATGGAAGCCAGTGTTTATAAGAGTGTGGGAAAGGTAAGTAACAGTGTGGGGAGGGTTTATAAAGCGCTGAAATGTACATAAATAATAAATTAAATATAGGTGGCTACTTCGCGGATTTCGTCTATTGCGGAGGGGTTCTGGAACCTAACCCCCGCGATAAACGAGGGCTCACTGTACATGTTCAGGGTGCTGGACTTGGGGTGAAACCCTCCATACAGTGTAAGGACCCCCCCTGTCTTAATATCACTGGCCTCTATCTCTTCAATTGGCCATGTGTTTATACCAGCAGGGTATCTGATCACTGGCAGGCAGGGCATATGTATTTATGGCTGACATCTTGAAAAGCCATTCAGTTGGCTTTTCAGGATCTGCCACACTTGTAGCGTACAAAGGAGCAGAACATTCCAAGTCAACACACAGATAATCCAGAGACTATTTCTCAGAGCCGTAAACTGGGTAAGAAACCACCCCCGTTTTGGAGACGACGGGATGTCTCTCTCCTGCACCAGAATCTGATAAGGGTCATAAAAGTGCCAATGGTGAGGAAAACCACACCTCGGGACAAGAGGAGATGGCATTCCTCCTAACACAAAGAACTCTTTGATGATTTGAACTAAACGCCTTCTAAATATTAAAATCAAGGAATTCAACATCTCTGGAGTGATGATCCCAACATCTGGACTCTGTGATACCAGGTTGATCAGGACCAGCATGGAAGGAGAACATATCGGATCTTAAGTGTTTGAGATGCATACACAAGACACCAACACCCCCTCCTATCTGTCACAGACCACCACCATAAAAGACACACAGCGAGAGAGACCCTTTATCCTCATCATATATACTTTTAAGTTGTATTTTTCTTATAATTGAATGTATATGCTTGCATTTGTAGTTACATTAATAGTTTACTTTCATGTAGTCTAAAAGTCTACAATTTGTAAGCTTATTCTTGTGTCATATCTTTTATTATCATTATCTCTGGAACCATGTGAGATAAACATGTTATGTTTGGTGTCATTTTAATCACACATTTAGTCAGATTTCAGATTAACAGTGGATTTGCATGTTTAAGAAATAATCTTAAAATATGCTGTGAAGGTATTTGGCCTCTGATCTCTCCTGGACAATGAGACTCAAGACCTCCCCCTGGGATGGACACAGCCACGATTGGTCAGATGCTGATTTGAATTTGGCCCCAAAACTTTCTATATAAAAGAAAGTCACTGGAATGCAACTTAGGCTACTTTTTACTTGGGATTTTATTTGTTTCTTTTAAGGGCTAGGCTTTATTTGGACTTTTTAATTTGGTTTTCCTTGGGGACTTTTTAATTTGGCTTTATTTGGCTTTTATCAGCATTTTTTTTACTTAACAGGCTTTTCAAAAGCTCTTTACAGAGTTTTTCTTTACACAGCTCAACTTTAAACAAGGGTTCTTAATATTTACATGAGCTTTGTTTTTCTATGATTAACTTGAAGTTAGACTTCTTAAGTTAACTTTAATAACGCAACACCACGGACATTTTCTTTTAACTATGAGCTTCCACTCCTAGCGTTTGTACTTTGGTACATTTTTACAACATGACTACACCAAAGTGCCACCTTATCTCTGCGTTTCTGATCCGACGCATCCATGATCATCACAGCTGGACATCCTGCAGCCTTCTTCTCCCTCCATCAAAGGGCTACGCAAGTATCATTTTCCTTCTGCTAAACGGGTGAATATATAAATTACGACTGGCTTCCAATTCCAAAGTGATCCTAAATTTATCATCTTTCTATCAGCTGCTTCCAGTGACGATCACAATTAATTAGCTTATCCGCATTCATTCGTTCATTCACTGTCTGTTGTTACGTCATTGTTGTTTATTGTTTGTTTGTAGTGTTAGTTAATAAATGTTTGTGTATAATTATCATTGGTTCGGCCGTGTATTTCTTTGTTTGAGAACTGGAGGTCAATGAAATCAAAATTTACGACTTTTGGTAATGAGATTGATCAATACAAGTAGATTTGATAAATTTATGATTATTCAACATAAAATTTTCTTGATAAAGGCTTCTTAGACGCCTATTATTGTAAGTCTAGGTGGTGCCCCTTCATTAATGAGTGCGATTTTAATTGTAAAGTGTAGTTATGCTACACACTCTATGTAGGTATTTGGCTATGGCTGACTTCCTTTCGGTCACCTCATAGTTTGCCTTTACCTGTGGGACTCCAAGGTATACAGCAACTGTCCTGAACATTAGCTATGTGGTCTTCTGTCAGCTCAACCCCTTCATTGGTGATCATTTTGCCCCTGTTTGATATCACCCGAGCACACTTATCCAGTTCAAATGACATTCCAATGTCGTTTCTGTAGATCCTGGTGATGTGGATCTGTCAGTGAGTCAATGTCTCATTCATTTCTGGCATACAGTTTGGCATCAAGCAAATTATGACAAGTCGTCCAGATCCTGTGGAAGCACATCAGCCCCAAACTATCACACTACCACCACCACCATGTTCATTTTTGGTATGGTGTTCTTCTTTTGGAATGCAGTATTAACTTCATGCCAGATGTAATGGGACCAGTGTCTTCCAAAAAGTTCCACCTTTGACTCATCAATCCAAAGGATGTTATCCCAAAAGTCTTGGGGCTCATCTAGATATCTAAAGTAGAAGACATCACAAAGGGGGTAAATACTTTTTCACAACACTGTATCTGTGATGGATGGATTTATGTATGTGTGATGGAATATGGATGTATGTATGATGGGTGCATGTGTGATGGATATATGTGGCATGTGTGTGAAATGGAGATCATCTGAGTGCAGTGAATGTGTCTCAAGTGATAGTAACATAAAGACACCTGTATTTGTTAGGTCCAATCAATGGTGAATCAGTACTTCTGGCTAGAACAAACTGTGAAGACAAAAGAACACTAGAAGCAACTATAAGGCATCAGTGCAATGGCTTAAGCAGTGTCTCATCAACTATTGTATTGTGTTCTTTTTCAGCTCTCTATGCCCTATGAACTCTTGAGATGTGATTCACAAACACGCCAGCCAATCCGAACAGACTCTGGAAGATGCATACGAGCACAAACAAGTAAATGAATCACAAGTCCTTTAACATGAGGGTCATTCAGTCTGTGCTATGCAGCTATATGTAGAGAGAAGATGTTTTCACTAAATGTACATTTCTTTTCCATGCACAGAAGAGACGGGAATCTTGGTAGCTCCTCTGACAGCTATGAAGCAGTTCCTGGGCTATGCTGGGAACAAAGTCCAGTCCGAGAAGAAAGTGCTTAGGAATGTGTTGAAAACTGGGGATGTCTATTTCAACGCTGGAGACCTGCTGTTCCATGATCACAGGGATTTTCTTTACTTCCATGACCGCATTGGAGACACTTACAGGTACCATTACTGTCTGTATAACTAAAACTGCGTTGAGACAACATTGCTAAGGAATTAGCATTTCACTTGGCATTTTTTGATGATGAAAATTTACAATGAAAGTCTTTGTGTTGGTGTCATACTTAACAGATAGCCTTTTCCACTGTTATGTCAGTAAGATCAGTTTAGATCCAAAATGCATTTTTTTTCAAAAAATTATGAGGAACCTTTCACAGTAAGTTGATTCTATTGGACTTAAGTATTATAATTTTTGTCCATCAAAAATTGTGTCAAAAACAGTTGTGGTTTAATTTCAATGCAGTTTTACCAGCCAATCTCTAACAGTTTTCTCTGATCAGTCAGATTCATGATCAGGCTAACCAGGAAAGAAGAGACAATTGGGTAATTCCCCAGGTGAAAGTCAATTTGTCAAGACTCTTTTACAGTCAAAGAAAATCTCATGTGCTGGCTGGACCTGACATGACTAAAGAACTAACCCTAACCCAAATTTTTGAGGTAATTCAATTCAATTCAATTCAGTTTTATTTATATAGCGCATATTTACAACACAAGTCGTCACAAAGCGCTAAACATTGTAAAGTAAAGGTAACCCGTTGGACGCACGGCCAGCCAGCAAGCAGGCACATTTTCCAACCGTTGCCATCTGTTGACGACCACGAATTCCGCCGTTTGCACAACGCAGATAAATATGCCAGAGTCCCAGCGTTAGACTGGCGGCAGCAGCTAACGTTAGCGGCCAGCGTCTTTTTTTGCCAGGCAACGTAGCAATGACATGTCTGCAGCGGTTAGGGTGGAAACAAGTGCTGGACATGCGAGAAAATTGACATCTTTATATTTAAAAATATATTATGTACTGTCATATATGTTTAGGGTTATAAGAATTTAGATAGGGTTAGTGATCAAATTAATAATTATAATCTATTTTCTTCTTCACTTTTCTGAATATTTATGAATCTATGAGTTCTTTTTTATGTTTTTGCACTTATTACAAACACATAGATTGTCTATTCCTTCAGGAATTGAGGTTTTGCTCTTTTAAAGTGTGGCGTTCTATTTGGATGTGCAGCATGCCTTGTGCGTACATATGTTACTGTCGAGGGTTACTCCTCTCTTGTATGCTGCATGCACCTGTAATGTTCTTAGCAAGTCAACATTACTTTTAGATCTATATTCAATTCATTAACACTGTATATATGTTTGCAAATGATCCTTAAGATATCGATGATACAACTATATTCCTAAGAACAAACTATTTGATATACTTGACCGGGCTGGAGAATCCATGACGACGTGCGATGGCCAGTGCCTTGCCTTTGGCTACCCTTTTGATGTTGCTGATTAATTTATACATATATATATACATATGTATATTAGGATTTATATTATAGTCTAACCGTTAAAACCACAGTGTGTTTCGTGAAATAATGCCGATGTGAAATGTGCCGATTATAACTGATAACCCCCAGATGTTATGCTGGAATGCATTAGTTTCAGACACACATACCTAACAAAGTAGCAGCCGAGTGTGTGTAATTCAAGGACAGTGTATTTTTAGATTAACATAATTTTATTTCCTGAATGCAAACTGTATACTCACAGTCTAAATGGCAAAAAGACATCTGACAAGATTTTTGTTTTCATGTCATGTTAAATTTGTCAAGTAAACAGGACAGAGGCAAAGATTTAGTATGCAGCTTTGTTTGTCGGGTGCACATCACCAACTTGTTGAAGCTGTACAAATCCATCCTGGAGGACGGAGCTCAAATTCAGAGGCAGCGAAAGAGCAAAAAGTTGCCAACAGCTACACAACGGCCAAAACCCTTTTTTTTTACATTTGCAGAAAAAGAACGCGTTTTGCTTTTGCTTGAGAAATATTTTTGCTTTCGTGAGGGTTCAGAGGCAGAGACCAAACTCCTTGCCAGCTGAAGCAGAGGCCTGTCTTTCTTGTCCATTTCCTGCCTGTAGCCTTCTTTCACCTTCTCCGATGTGACGTTTTTGTCAGTCTCCACTTCCGGGAGACCTTGCCTGGGTACGAGACTGTTTGGCCTCATGCATGTGTCCCTGTGTAGTCACAAACACTACAACAACTGTTTCTCAACTGGCTGAGCAGCATTAGTTTGTCTCACTGGCCAGTCTTCTTCTCCTTTTGGAAACTGAAGCTGGTCCGTCGGCTCAGTTTCCGTTGCTTCTGGGCAAAGTAATCAGCACGGGAGGTGCTGGCCCGGGACTCCAGGATGTAGTTAACCTAAAAATAAATAGAACGGTTTGAAAAATCTGTTTTGGTCATTAAATGCATTCATTGGTTGCGTTAATCTCTACTGGATATCCACAAGTAGACACAGTGACAAAAAAACAAACAAGCACAGGGTTAGGGTTAGTATGGTAACCCACGCTAACCCACTGTGCAGCTCTAAACAGATATAGGCACCTTTTTAAAGATTTATTTATGTATTGACAACAGCAACCCATGTGTATCGCCTGCACACAGTGTGTTGACTTGAAGTCAATCAGATGCAATCAGATGAAAGGGAGTGCTGCTGTACTGAACATTAGCACATGAGCTATGAATCCGTTGCTGGAGATAACTTGAAGCACCATTATTTTTCAGTTAACATGAATAAATGACAACAGATTATGCCATGTTCATTCAATTATTTTTTAGCTCTGGTAACATAAATGGTTCTGTTTTTAATGTACTGTATTCTTTTTTGTCTGTTGTGAAGCTCTCGTATTTAGTTGTATGCTTGATGTATACAAAAAACTGCTGCCTCAAGGCGGTAACAGAAAGCCCGTGTTTGTATTTTGGAAAATCAGCCGAGTCCACGTTGTTGGCCTTTATGTGTCTGTGCAACTTTTGCTCTTCTCTAATTCATCTGGGTCGGCCGATCTCACATGAGCACATGTGGAGGTGTGCACTGAAGTGTCCTGGATTCTTTCCTTCTCTTCATCCCCTTCCGATGAAGATTCTTGATTTAACTTAAATGTGTTAGGGTTAAATGTGTTCCTCTCTGCCTCTGTTTTTTGGTTTTCTTGAGAGCCATTCTTTTGATCATCTTGGCAGGATGTCAGGGTTAGCGTTCCTCATATTTTAAAATTGTGACAATAGGCAGAATTATAAGCGAGAAGAGTTATTTAAGCAGAGCATGATCTAAATTTTTAAACGTTTGACATCCTTGGAAAAGAAAACAGAGCACAGCACAGACATTTAGTTCAAACTCACCTTTAGCACTATTTCATTTACGGTGGCAGCGTCAGATTCAAAGTAGAGAGGCTTGTAGTCGTGGTTGCTGAGATAAGTGAGCTTGAATATCGCATGACCTGCAAGAAAATGATGCAAAATAAACATGCTTAGTGACACAAAAAATGGACACATGACAGAAATTGTACATTTCCATCACCTCCTCCCCCCTTTTGCATATTTTCAGTAAATTGCTTCACATCACAAAAACTTTTTTTTTTTTTTTTTTTTTTTACTGAACGACTGTACTCAGACCTCCATCGACACTATAAGCTCCATCACAATGAAATGTAAAGTAATTGCCCAAGACCAAGGCTGTCGAACAATAAAGATGCAACTGAAAATCCACCCTCTCCTTTATCCTGTTGTGGTTAGGGTTGTGGAAGGATGGAACTGATCCCAGCCAACAGTGGGCACATGGCTTTATACCCTGAAAATGTGCCGAGCACAAAGGGATCAACCATGCATACAATTTAGAATAACCAATATCCTTACCATTCACGTTTTGAACCATGAGAAGAAGCTGGAAATTATGTTGTGGTAAAGGTCGGCACGATAATTCGATTCGCTAAGCTTCAATGCAAACTATACTTTAATTCCTCCTTTCTCACTGCCACGTTACATAACTTGAAATGGCAAACATCGCCGGTGGCAGATCAGGTCCGATCAGCTGTCAGCGACAGTTAACATTAATTCCAAGAGTAGCCTAAAGACAGAACAAAATGAAATTTGTCTGTTGTTGGTTTGTGTCTTTGCATACAGCTCAAATATTGTTTGTGAGGGAAGAAGCTCCACTCTTCAACACTTTCAACAATCGAGCAGAGTGTTTTCACAATTCATACGACTTCAGCGGTGAGATGTCTTTTTTCTAGTGCTACAAGTAAAAAACAGACACATAAAACTGACACACAACACTACTGAAAAAAACTGCACATCGTGATTTCCGCAGGATAAATTCAATGTGGAACGTTTCAGTTTGATCCATTGCTCAGTGCAATGTCCATCAGACAATCAAACAAAAGGTGACTGGTGAAAACAAGGTGATCTCACCTTGATACGCATTAAACAAAGCAAGTGAAATCATTATTGAGTCAAGCTGACCTCCCATCACAAAACTGTTCACTTTAGTAAGCAAAATGCTACAAACTGTATGCATTGTAAAAGAATTCGGCAAATACTGGGTACCAGCAGGCGCACGGAGGGCAATCAGTCTAAAAGAACAGGCGTCACACGACAGAAACCCCATACTTGCCTCTATGTGCATCTCAATATCAGTTCTACCACACCTCAGAGCATGCCGCAGGGAGAGTGTCGTATCACTCAGATGGATGTGGTGGGGTACAGACATGGTACCTCAGTAACCATTTTCTTAATGTGTTTATGATCACAATTAATAGTTTGAATATATTGTGCTGAACACAGCACAATGTTCATTTGTAAATTGTGATCCCATTTTGAGAAAAAATAGATGGTAAAGCATCAGAGAGGTTCTTTCTGATGCTTTACGTATATACACGTGTACACACGTGTACACACGTTTACACACGTGAGAAGTAGGCTACAGTCTCTGAGGTCCACTTACTGGGGCTTCTCTCCTCTACAAGGTCACAGGCACAGAGGTGGTCTGAATCTATGGAGATGGGTTTCTGTCGAATCCAGAACTTGGTGCTTGTCTTCTGATTAGTGACAGGATCAATCTCCACTTTTTCTCCCGAAATGCCTGAAGAGACAGTTGTATGCGAAGGAAAAAGGTTTTATACACACAACCACTTATTGTTGCACCTGAAGTTTGTTTTAAGCCATATAACTGCAATACAATAGAATTTTCCTGGTTAAGGTTGACACACACACACACACAGACACACAGACACACACACACACACACACACACACACACAGACAGATTGTGAAATACAACCTCATGGAGCCACTACTGTGGCTGTGGACTCTTATTCACTGTGTTAATTAATACAGTTTACAGGATTTTATTTTGCAGTGTATTGTTCCACAGGCACACGGAAAAGTAATTGATACTTGAATGTTTCTGCACGAAACACACCTGAGGCCGCCCATGCTCATGCACCTCTGCATTATATTTTTTCCATTTTCTTTGTTTTTCAAAACACAACACAACAGCCACCTAGCACAATTTACATGGCTTGAAAAGACTTGGTGTTAGCCTCTGAACAATTAATCAGCAGCAACTGCGGGCAGCCACGGACAAGCACGACCGCCTCAATAAAGACCGGCTCCACCATTCACTCCTTGCCAGATCATAGCCTCAACCTGAAGCGTTCTGCATGGCTCTAGCACTTTCCTCACGCCTGCCTGTCTTCTGGTTTATTTATTCAGTTCAAGTACAGTTTTCCTGCTCAGATTATTTTAATAAATTATCTTTATCATGATTCGTTTCGGGTCCGCTCTGTGTCCGCATTTGGGTTCTCCGACCCGCCGTAACACTTGGAAAAGACTCTTGGAAAGCCATCAGCTCACAGCTGCTCACACCTGCAGGTGTAGAGTTTTTAGTCACAGCCTAGTCTCAGATGGAGATTTTACAGGGTTAGGGTTAGGGTTAGAGGCAAAAAAACCTAAAAAACTGCATTTTATGTTTTGTAGGTTATCTCTGCCTAATATTAAACAAATACAAGTATTGGTATGATGATCTGAAACATTCAGTTATTCGCTACATGATAAAATCATCTTTCAACACATCACTCAGCGGTTTCAGATTAAAAATGAGATGTGCAATTTTCTGTCTGAAATCAAGGACCCGTTGTGTCAAGAATTCCCATAAATGTGGAATGGAAATTCTGTCACTAAATTGCTGGAAAAAACAATGGCAACAACAGCCTGCAGCAAGTAGTGTGTACCCAGCTGGACATCTGTGGTGAAACGCAGCTTGTGAATCATGCTGATCTTGAAGGACTTGTAGTGGTGACTGCTCAACATGTCTTGAACTGTGGTGATGTCAATAGGAGGGTCCTCCTCAGAGCTCTCCTCACCTCTGGAGCCTAAAGAAAGAAGGGGAAAAACCCAAAAAACTTTAGCCTCAATTCAGTTCAATGATCTACATGAGCTTGGGAGTAGGGCTCAATGATTTATTCAAATTTCAATCACAATCACGGGATTTTTGTGATGGTGTCTTTACGTTCAAATTTCAATGCAGTGTCATCTGTTGCATCAAACCAGAGGTACCTCATTTTTCCCGAGCAGCACCTGTAAAATGTGCACTCGTCTAACTGACAAACTACACAGGAAGACCGAAGCAGCGGGTTAGGGTTAAATGCACTTGACAACAAAAATGTTTTCAGGGCAGAGTTGAGTGAAAGGAGAGCTAATAGTTGGTTAGTTTTAATTAATGTCACACTCCTAAAAAACAGCATGCAATGTAGAGAAGGAGAATAGGGCCCCGTCCACACGAAGATGAGCCCAGGCCTAAACGCACAAGCAGTTTGTCAAACTCGTCTATCATCCACACGAAGCCGGCATTTAGAGGGTCTGAAAGTTCATT
Source organism: Dascyllus trimaculatus (assembly GCA_024666655.1). Classification (NCBI taxonomy): domain Eukaryota; kingdom Metazoa; phylum Chordata; class Actinopteri; family Pomacentridae; genus Dascyllus; species Dascyllus trimaculatus. The sequence goes on from CM045460.1 coordinate 44,506, forward strand.
TCTGAGCCTAGGTCCCAGAGTGCAAAGATCCGAAAACGCCGTTTATGCAGCACCGTTGTTACGCCCTGTCCGCTTCTTTTTCTGACACATGTGCATCATAACTCCAGTTCTCGATAAATGCACATGCGCCAATATCAGAAAACGACAACAGCAATGGCGCCGCACAGTGTTGCGTGAGTACCGCTAATAGTTGCACCTCATCGTCCATCCAGACTAGAGTCCTACCAGCTCGTCCACTTGTATTTGCCGCCGCCAGTTCTACTTTTACATCGTATACAGATTTCTGCTCATGCCTAAAGTCCCGCCACCAGTTTCCGCTTGTTTCTGTCATAGCACCACCAACAGGCCTGGCACGTGTTTTACATCGTTTTCAGGAGTATCAAGTGAATTCGCGTGGACTGACACATTTACTGAAACGGCTGTTTTTATGAAGAACGTTTTTGAAACTATAAGCATTTTGGCTTCGTGTGGACGGGGCCAAAGAGGGCATCCTTAAAGCCCACCAGCCAAGCCTCGCAGTGAGCATTACCTTTCTGTGTTAAGCGAGATATTATGCGTGGGTGGTTTTAAATATGGCCCACCGCAGCTGCGTTCTGTTTAAATGTGCCAGGAAACTTTAGCCCACACACAGGAATTTATGGCTAAGGTGTATGAGGAAATCATACACGAGTCTGACAGTTTGTTTGTAGTGGTAATGATTTGATCATGATCATTGAGTGCACATGCAACTGACTTACTGCAGTTACTTACTGTTTTCTCTGACCAGGCAAAACTCCAGGGTGCTTTGGCTCTCCAACGTTGAGTCCAGATCGACAGCAACGTTCGGCTCTGTTTGCTTCTCCAAACGATACATGGGCCCTGTTGGAGAATGCGAGAACAATATAATAGAAGACATCAATGCAACACTCATGGTGCTGGGTGGGGGACAGCTCTCAGTTTTGTTGACACTGTTGTCTACGACTTCTTTTCAATATTTTTTTTATAGGCTCATCAGTAATAAGTCTGTACTCGGTGTTCTTAATTTAAACTTGTGAGCTGTGCCAACCTGTCTGATTGCTCATGGTTGTCTATCTTTCAGATACTTTTTTAGATAGATAGATAGATAGATAGAACTTTATTGATCCTTTCAGGCAGTGCCTTCCAGGAAATTTCGATTTAAGAAGCACACAGTACAGTACAACATTAAAAAAAGAGATGAAAGACAGAATATTAAATAAGAAATATAAAAAATATAAAGAAAATTTAAAGAAAAACCAACACACGCCACACCACCAAAGTATTAGAAAATAATAATGATAAATTATTAAGAGTATTAATGTATAATGTATAGACTTGAGGTTGATACAGGCTGTGTAAGTTATTCCTCCCCACGCTCTGTCCTTCTGCTGTCCCCCCTTCCCCCCAGTAAGGAGTTATACAGTTTAAATGCACGGGGGACAAAGGAGTCTCTGAGTCTATTTGTTTTACATGTGGGGAGGAGCAGTCTTCCACTGAACCGGCTCCTTTGTTTGCTGATGACAGTGTGCAGAGGGTGGCTAGCATCATCCATGATGCCAAGCAGTTTGTTCAATGTTCTCTTCTCTGCAACTGTCACCAGTCCAGCTCCATGCCGACCACAGAGCCGGCCCGCCTGATCAGCTTCTCAAGTCTTGATGTGTCCCTCTTTGAGATGCTGCCCCCCCAGCACACCACAGCGTAGAAAAGGGTGCTGGCAACCACAGACTGATAAAAAATAATTTTTAGCTACCAATGTCAACCAATAGGGGGAAACTTGGCTCCTGATAACCTGCTTGAACTGCTGGTGTGAAAAAAACTCAAGCTGTCATGACAAGACCCAAGTTGTCGAGGTTCTTTACACTGTCTTCCTAGTTAGGTTTAAACACAATGCATCTCCATATAAACAGCACATAACAGCCAACGAACGCAAGTGCAGAATGAATTTGGGACCAATCTTGTACAACTCTGATATAATTGCAAGTATGAGAGACAGAGGAGAATCTATAAGTAAATACTATCAATGATCAATACTCATCAAAATGTAAATGAGAATACAGCAGCCCTCTCCTGACTGTTTGCATGTGAGGATATACACACATCTGTGTGTGTGAGAGGGTTGTGTGGGTTAGATGAGAGTCTGGGCACCCGGCCACGGAAAGGGTGTGACAACCTCATCGCGTCTTTAACATTCGGATAGTCCTTTAGAAATATTGGGATTATATACAGCTACAAGACTGCAGTTTTATGTCTCTGTTTTACAAACTGAGGCGGTATTCAGAATAAACAAGCTGTTTATATTTGTAGCCCATAGTGTACGAGGGTACAAAAATGCACAGCGTCAATGTACTAGATGAGAGAGAGCCAAACAAGAATACAGTCATGATAAAGAAGACACAACACCTTCACACAGTACATTAAAGAGTGACACAAGTGTCTTTACCTGAGCCCTTCTGTGAGCCTTTCCTTTTCTTCAGTGCTTTCTGGAGAATGTCCTTCATGGTTACCTTAAGACTGTCCACAGGGATTAGAGAGAAACCATGAGCAGCATTTCTGTAAAAAAAAAAGAAAGAAAGAAAGAATAGATTAAGGATATAGTGACAAACACATGGGCCTCTGCATTCACAGCACTAAACACAGCAGTAATGGAATCTCTCTTTTTTGCCGACACATACTGTCAAGCTGGGCTCACGATAGTTGAATAAACTTTCTTACAAATGTGCCATAATAAAATAGAATAAACTTAAAATAACAGTTTTCTCCACGAATCATCATCAACGTCTTAAGGCTCATGTCACCACATTTGAGGCGAGTACGGTCAACCGGCTAATAACAGCACACTAAAGTGTAAAACATGTCGTCATTTCCTGTTGCCAGGAGGTGGCGCTATCAATGTGAGTGGACATTTGCATGTGGATGTGATCAGGACAGACTCTGATCAAACATGTAAAATTTGAGGCAGATTGCAGCATGCAGAGAGTATTTAGACAGCACTTCCTTTTTGATGGCAAAGGATCAAACTTCAGGGGGCCGCCACTGCCAAGCCCTCAGACTTTTGCGGAGCATTTTGATAACTTTTAATCACAAAGACCTGTTGTATGTACTGGCCGAATCTGAGGTGTCCTGGAGTTACGTCCTATGAGGATATAGCTCTTGAATATGAGCAAAAATCAGAAAAATAGAGCAAAATGGCGGACTTCCTGTTGAATTTTGCTGATGGGTTGATTAGGTAATTTTGTTTTGTCTTGTCTTGGTTCATATGTGTACAGAATTTTGTAGCTGTACCTGAAACCAAATGTATAAACTCCACTAAAGTCCAATTTTCAAGGTGGCGCTATAGAGCCATTTTGCCACACACGTGCAACTGCCATGAATATGAAATTTTTCTCCAGTCCTGATGTGTGTCCAAATTGCCATGAGTTTTTGAGCACGTTTAGGCCCTCAATCATGTGACTGAAAAGTCCGGAAAAAAAAAATTCCTAGCATTTCAATAGTGTTCTATGCACTATCAGTGCTAGAAACCCTAATAAGAAGAAACCCTTGCAGAACAATAGGGTTCTTGCACCTTTAGTGCTCGAACCCTAAAGACAGCTTAGTTTCCAGAGGGGGACGGTGACAGGTCACGCACGCGCACTAAATATTAACATATTTTGGTACAAGACTACATTATGCATTAATCTCATTTAAAGTTGACTCCGTTCTGTGGTGATGACTATAAATGCAGGCAAAAAAGAAAAAAAGGAAAGAGTGCCACACAGAAGGAAAACACCCTTGAGGTCATCCCAGGATGTAAGACGCAACAGTCAAAAGGACCTTGCAGAACTGCGTTCATCACCAGGGGATGCCCCTGACAGGACACGCTGGAGGAAAGTGACGGGTGAACGTCAGACCCTGAGCTCAGGAGACCTGACATAAATGATGATGTCATTACTCTACTGAGCCATCCGTCAAGGTGTCAAAGTAAAAAAGGTCAGAAACTGTCATACTTTGACACCTTTGACAGAGTAAAGCTAAAAATAAAACTTAAAAGTACATTACATGATAGTTTATGTTGGCAGCCTTCTATCAAGATGTGTGAAACAGAACTCACAAGTCATCCTTGATGGAAAAGAAAATTTGAAAATAAATGTATTACAGCAGGGAACTTGGCCAACAGATGTATAATTTGGACGCAGAAGTGATCGGCATTCAGGTCATTTGTACTCTTAATGGCATTTCGGTTGATTCACAGATTTGTTTAAGTGGCTGGCATTAGACAGCATCATTATATATTAACAAATTTGTCACTTATTTTGTACTTACATTCTGACAAACAGTGACTGTCTGGAGGCAAGGCCAGGCGAGGAGTATTTCTCCACCAAGGCGAGAGTGCTAAAACCAAACTTGTGGATTGGTTCATTGGAGTCCAGAGGAGGGAAGTCAGTGTCCACCTCACCGTCGTCCTCAGCAATGTGGAGGCAGTAGGCGTTCACATTCTCACTGTGGATGGATTTGATAGATGGTGAAAAGAGAGACAAAAGAGAAGAGTGCTACTACACTGGAACAGAAACCCTATGAAACCAGGTTGTGAGATGCATACACTCACTTGAGTTTGGGTTCTCTTCCCTCGCTTGTGTACTGCCAACAGATGAGCCCAATAAGGTCGTGGACGCGGGCATTGGCAATAGTCACTACCGTCATGGGATGTACTTTCTCCTGCGCCATCTGCATTGAGAGGTAGACGTCTATCTTTTTTGTGGCCGTCGTGCCGATGTGGCCCTAAAGATGAAGAGAGAAGATTTAGTATCATGTCAGAAAAAAAACAACTGGAGAAAGTAAAGTCATAAAAAGCATGGACCAAGGGAAACTTTTGTATTTACTCTGAAGGGAATATTCCTTACAAGGTTTCATTTATGTAATTGTTAGGGATGCACGATAATATCGGCATCCGATAATTATCGGTTAATTTTGGCAAATATGACGTCATTCCGATAATTCCAATAATTCAAAAATCAGCCGATAAAATGACCTGATAATAATTAAGACTTCGAATCTTGGTTTTTGCCGTTGGTCTGTGTGTTGTGGCTTGTGCTCATGCCTGACTCCTTAACCCCTCCCCTCCCCGACGGTACTGTCACATGTGTATGATGTCATAACACTGCGTGGGCAAAGTAAAACAAGCAGCATGGCGTGGCACTCACCAGTGTGGACTTTCTTTACCGTGTCTGAAGAAGTCGTTTCACTAGTTCTGGTCCCGAATATTGGAATATCCAAATATCGTTGTGGTGGTACTGGGATAATAATTTTGATACTCAAAAAGTTGTGCGCGCAGCCGAACGCCACCGAGTGTTGCCAAGGCTGTAGTACGCCACTGGGCGCAGCCAAACGTCGCCAAGGGTCTAGTACGCTGCTGAGGCTCTAGAATGCCGCAGTGTTTGTAGTAGCGGACCTGCCCACTCCAGTGTCACATTTTGGTGCGCCGCCGGGTGCAGCCGAGCGTCAGTTATCAGCTGCAAGAAGTATAAAATTATCGATTATCGGAATCGGTTGAAATTGGCATTATCGTGCATCCCTAGTAATTGTATGACAGAAAATGCAAGCTGCCCACTGTTACAGGTTTTAGTGATGATGAATGACAAAGGAAAGTGATTTAATAGAAATAACTAATTTCTATTTCAAACCACCGTGGGGACAACATTTCTTATTTGTGAGGACATTCTAGTCAGTCCACAGTAATGGACCGTCACAATCTTGGGAACAAAGATTAAGTTAGATATCTAGAGTCAGTCCTAATACACATGTTTGGTTTGTTAGCAGGAATCAAGTGCCTACTCATGGTATTTTTTGACAAGTGTTCATTAAAAAAGCAAGCATTTCAGGTTTATCAGAGCTTTCTGCAACAAGCTTGACAAGGACAGAACAAGGATATCCTGTCACTCATGCAAATACAAACACTGTGTATGGTACAATCCAGCTCAGACTATTTTTCTTAAACCACACAGTAACAGAATCAGATAACAGTAAAAAACACATTGAGGAGGTATTACAGTTCTGTTATATGCAGTGTTGGATCCTAAAATATTCACCCACCAAGTCCAGTCCAGTTTAGGTGCAGTCCCACCAAAACTGGACTGGTGTTTCACAGTGGACAGATGAATTATAGGATGCAGATGTCTTAATGGCGCTTCGTAGTGGTGAAAAGTGTGCATCACTTGCAGGTTATTGTATTTGGCTTTTTTTTTGACATGGGACAGTCTTGCCTGTGAACCGGCTGCGTGTGAAAATGCACTTGAAAGAAAATTCTGATAAGAAAGCATGTCACTAAGGCATACTGGGGCAGCAAGCACCCTGTGGCTTTCCAAAAATGTGAATTTTACATGAATGCTTTAAAACATTTAATTTCAGAGTGACTGAAAAGCACAACAAATTAGCCGACTGGAACGGTCATTTTGCTTCTTTAAATACTTGTGACCTCAAGTGGAGGAAAACACTTAGTTGTGAAGGTTAGAATCTGAGTCAGGGGCAAAAGAATGTGTTATGTCAATGTGGGTCCTTGCAAATATAGAAAAACCCTTATTAACCCTAACCCTAAACCCCTATTAAAGGTCACAGTAAAATACCTTTGAAATAAATGACAAAGTAAACCAAAAAATTACACTGAAATTATAGTTGGGATTATTCTGGTAGCTATTAAGATCACATTTATGCTTATTCATTTGGGAACAAAACTTTAACTTGGAAAAGACAGAAAACTGGTCCTACTTTCATAACAAATATCTAATCCTATGGAAAAAGCTCCACTACTTTGGTGAACTAATTCAACCAAACAGAAAGGAGCAAGAAAGACTTAATCAATCAACCTGTTGTTTTCCACGCTACAAACTAATTCACACTCTTGCTTTGCCACAGATTTTTTTTTTTTTTAAAGAGGATGCCATAAGGCACAAGTAAACTTTAACGGAACCCAGAGTAACTCACCTTGCCATCGAATTTGGAGTATTCATTGAATGGATTGTTGAGCTGCTGGGGACACTGCTCCAGCCGCAGTGAAAGGGTTGATTTTGTACCAGCTGTCCGTGGTCTGTCTTTAAAGTCACGTTTTTCAAACAGAGATCCCAGATCCTCCACTGGAAAGAAAACATAGGAAGAAAACCCGCATGCATTGGCAATCACTGTTACTTTACGTATGGTGGTTTTTCAAATTTTGTGGTATCCTCAGAATTTTCCATGTGCAAATAATGAAAGTCTACATAAACAAGTGAGACAAAATTATCACATTTGGACAAGAAAAATGATCCAATTTTACACATCTGTGGGTTTCAATCAGTGGGACAACAATCAGGTGTGACTTGGCACCCTATTGTATTTTAAGGACATGAATCCATCTGATCTTCACAACACGCTTTTATAAGTCATTGCACAAAGGAGACTTCTGATGACCTCAAAAAGAGTTGCTGATCCTCATCAGGCTGAAAACGGTTACAAAGCTATCTCTTGAGATCTTGAACACGACCAATCCACAGTCAGACAGACTGTTTAAAAACAGAAGGATTTCAAGTAGGAACTGACCAATTATTGGCCCGGTTCATTATTTTTATTGACTGATAATTGCTAAATAAATCACACCACTTTGCCTCTGATGCAACTGTCTCTGTCTGTCTGTCTGTCTGTCTGTAGTCACTCTTTGGTCTCAAGCAATATGCTGCACATGGCACTACCTGATTGATTAGAAATCACAAATAGCAGCCACTCACTGAAAGCTATTGTTTTACACACAGATGAAAGCATTTACAAAATGGAGCAGCTCTAGTGAATTAGCAAACTGTGTTTAGAAGGTGAGATGGCAGATGTTGCTGAAGTTGTAATAACACGCGCATACATGCATAGTTTTCCCAGTGCACTGAAAATGCACTAATAATTCACTTGTTGGGGTCAGTGTAGCTGGAACACAATTCTGCCTATAGTGCTAGGCTACGACTCACAGTGTTGTGCAGCTAACACTATCTGCAATGTCTGTGGGGCTGCCACCCATCCTGTAAAATATGAAGCTGTCTTGTTTTATGCACTTAAAAGTTGCAGGAGACACAGTACCGGTATGTCCTATATTTCTGAGTTGCCTTAAGCACAGCACTATGTATGTAAGTATGATGAGTGAGAGATCATCAGTGATAGGGCGAGAGACAATCCGGGACAAAGCCAATTAGAGAAGGCATAGCAACTGCTACAACTGCTGGCCCCATTCCTCCGTCCCTTGGCCCACTGAAACAAAAACCTATTAGTAGATCTCAAAAAATTAGAACTCTGGGAAAATTTTTTTTTCTTTCTTTTCTTCTTATATGGTCCTTTTTAACACGTAAATGAAATATATTAAAATGGTTACCCTAACTCATTTGATAATTTTTGCTTACAGCTCATAAAAATCCGAAATCCAGCATCTTAATTAGAATATTTCCTAAGGTCATTCAAAAAAGTATTTGCAATACAGAAATACCCAACTTTTTTATTCTCTGTTCTTTTGTACACTGTGATACAGCTGTGCTTCTTTTACCACAAATTACTGCGTCAATTCAGCTCGACATGGAGACCAAGACCAACAGAAACTAATGGCAGTCTCACAGTTACTCGGACCCCAAGCGTCTCCTGAGGCTAATACAGAATGACAGCATTTAATAATCGCTTTTATGATGGTACATTACATTCTATTCTGATTAGATGGCTTGCAAATAAAGTCATCTGATTTCCTGGGTGAATCTCAGTCTTTGAGGTGGGAATGCCTTTGCATGGACTGGTCTCAATAGTAGGCTATATGACACAGAAACACCGACAGATTTAAATGTGAATCAATATCAGTGTAGTACCCTTGATGTGGAAAAAACATAATTGCGGTATGTTACCAACTTATGCTTTAACAATATTGAAAATTTTATCCTTCAACACTAGTGAATTGACAGTATAAATATAAACAGTTTTATTTAGCTCTTTACAATCATGTTTTACTTGATGTATATTTCTCAGATTTTGTACATGCTGCTTGCATGTGGTTTCACTGTTTGTATGGTGTGACTACTTTTGACTAAATAAGAGAGGGAGATGGAAAATATCTGAGCCATATTTGTGGTAACCCCATGGCCTGGGCAATATGAAATTAATATAATGTCAACGCAATATACATAAAATACATATTCAGAAATAGTAATCCTTATTAATGAAGACGTGTAGTTACCAGTCCTTCCAGGAATTTGTGATGTTGCAATCGCAACAATTAACGCAAATTCAACCAATCTCCGTGAATTCTGCGCGACCTTGCAATTTTGTCCAATCACAGCGACTTTTCCACAATTTTGGCCAGCCTCCCGTGAGTTCCACCAATCATAGCAGTCCCCAGCGCAAACGTAATGCACGTACGTCACCGAATTCACTTCCTTGAAATACAGATGCGTATGCAACGAGGCCAAGATGGCGGCGTTGTAGGAGGGCGAATGTTTTCTCGCTCCGTCAGGTAACCTGGAGGATTTGTGATTGTACAACCAATGCAACCTTAAACTTTACACAAGACAACTCAGTAGTGACTACTTTAAAAACTGTGGAGCTGGAACATACTTTAATGGGAAAACGAAAAGGCAGAAAAAGTTTCTCCATGACTACAACCCCGGAGGAGGCTAACGAAACTACCCCAGACATGCAACAGGAGGTAAATTTGAACGAACACGATGCTAAGAAGTTAATGGAAGACATTAACTGGTTTGAGGCTAACCCAGACGTCCAAGCTGATGTCCTCGCGGTCCCACTCCCAGATACTCCTCTAAAACCTCCAGCGAAAAAAGGAAAACGTGACAACGAAAATGCTGAAATTCTGGAGGCTATTCGTGAGCTGTCTGGTAAACATGATGAAACTTTTCGGAAAATCTCCGCCATTGAAAAAACTACGGAGTTAACTTCAAGACAGATGGAGAAGCTAGCCACAACAGTCCAGAAACTCACATTAGATGTTAACCAGCAGAAACAAACACTAGAGACTATGAAAAATGTGATATCCAAATTGCAAGCAGAAAATAATACTTTGAAGACGGACATTGCAGACTGCCAACGCTACAGCCGTAGGTGGTCCCTGGCGGCTTAAAGGAGGAGGAAGGAGAGGACATCAGAAGCAAGATCATCGATGTCCTTGGAAAGATGGCTCCCAAACTTCGCGACAGTCTGAAGGAAGGGGTAGACATCGTCCATCGTGTCGGGCAACGAAGACAAAACGGATCAAGCAGATCGATCATTGTCCTGTTTGCGATGCGTCGCCTCCGTGATGCTGTCTGGAAGGAGGCAAAGGGCTCAAAATTTCTTCTTGACAACAAACTAAGGATCACAGAAGTACTTTCCCCTGAGGATAAAGCAGCCAGAGAGAAGCTCTGGCCCCTGGTGAAGAAGGCAAGAGAAGAAGGAAAGAAAGCTTCTTTCCGTGGCCCCTATGTCAGGGATGGGCAACTTTATTAACAGAGAGGGCCACATTTTTTCCACCAACATTACCGGGGGCCACACTATAACTGTGAAATTTCATCATACTCTGCTACATATCAACATACTTTTACATTCATGAAAAAACAAAGAAACACATATACTGTGGCAATTAACAACTTCTGTTGTACTTGTTTTACAATTTTTAACATTTAAATGCACTCTTGTAATGCTTCTGTAAAAAACATGTATTCTATAAAAACTGCAATAACAAATACAAGTAAAGTGCAGAACTCCAACACAAAGTGCAACAATGAACATTTATATTTGTAATGGCTTAATCTGAACTATTTTACACAACCCTCCTATTCCACATAACATTTCAAGTAAGGTCCTGAAAAGACCCTGCCTCCTCTACACCTGGCTCAGCAACATTTGTCCTAATGAGATACCTGTGGCCTCCCCTGCTGCTGCACAACACTCTGAATGTCAATGTCAATTTTTGTGCTTCCAATTTGCATGAGCTGGAACAGAGTTTCATCTGTCAGCCTGTTTCTTTCTTTTGATTTAATGTGCTTCATAGTTGAAAAGCTGCTCTCACAGATGTAAGTGCTCCCAAACATGCTGGCCATGGAAAGTGAAAACTCTCTAAGCAACGGGAAACGGGACTCGGGCAGCAGTCTCCAGAATGAAATCCCCTTCTCATTTCTCTGTGCCTGAAAGAAGGGGTCCGATTGTAGTTCGCACAGTTCCAGCTGCAACTCCGCGGGTTGCTCACTGACAGCGGCAGAGAGCGGGGCTGTGAAGAGCGCAACTCGTGGCTGCATGGCGTGGAAGTCTTGGAAGCGGTCATTGAACTGCTGCAGCAGAGTTTCTATGTCGGATCTGTACTTTGAGAATATTTTCCCACATTCAGGGACATCTCTGCGCATCTCTTCGCAGGAGGGAAAGTGTACCAAATTTGGAGTCGCAGATGAGAAACCATCTCGGAACAGTGCCAGTTTGCGCCGAAAGGCGCTCATGTGTGCGTACAGGTCTGACACAGTTTGGCATCTCCCCTGCAGCTGTATGTTCAGATTATTTAAATGTGAGGTGATATCGGTAAGAAAGGCCATGTCGCACAGAAAAGCCGTATCACGGAGTTTGCGGCAATAAGCACTCGTATCACAGCGAAGACTGTCCTCCAAAAACACAGGGAGCTCATTACGCAGCGCAAAAAACCTCTCCAGACATTTTCCGCGGCTCATCCATCTGATGTCAGTGTGCATCTGTAGATCCCCATAGGCGGCATTCACTTCCTCCAAAAAGGCAACAAAGTTTCTGTGATTGAGAGCCCTGTTACCCCCTCGAATAAGATTAGTAACTTTGGTTACTAAATCCATGACGTGGCTGAAGTCAATTGTCTTCGCGCAGAGGGCCTCCTGTAAATTACAAAGAAATAATATGAAGACTATGAAAATAGTTTGCACACACATTATTACAAATACCTTAAACAGAATCAAATCAATAGTTCCCCACCTGATGTATGATGCAGTGAAGTACGGGGCAGTCAACTCCGTTCTGATGGAGGAGCCCAGCAAATCCAGTGCGTCTTCCCTGCATGGACGGCGCTCCGTCGGTCACAACGGCTGAAAGTTTGCTGAAGCCCCCATGTTCATTTACTACTGTTTTTACTGCGTTGAAAATATCCGTGCCCTTTGTGGTATCATGCAGAGACACCAGTTTCAGCAATTCCTCGTGCACTTCAAATGAACTGTCAATGGTTCTTGTGAAAATGAGGAGCTGGCTCACATCTGTCACATCCGTACTCTCATCCAGCGCCAGGGAGAAATATTTGCAGTCATTCATTATGTCTTTTAGCTTTTCTTTAACATGATTTTGAATATCGAAAATTCTTCGCGTCACTGTGCGACGAGACAGAGACACTGTTTCAAAGTTTTTCGCCATGTTGTCATCTCCGAAAGATTTGGCCATCTCTATTGCACATCGCTTCACCATCTCGCCGTCGGACAGGGGTTTCTTTGCTTTAGCGAGCTCAAGGGTAACAACATAAGAGGCCTTGAGAGCTGACTCCTGTGTAGTGGTGGTTTTGGTGAAAAGACTCTGCTGTCGGTGAATTTTCCCTTTGAGGTCAGCGACGATAGCGGCTCTAGCGGCTCCGGTGTATTTTTCATACTTGTCTTTATGCGTGGTGTTGTAGTGGCGACTTAAGTTGAAATCTTTCATGGCTGATTTAGTTTCAAGACACACTAAACACATTGGCTTGCCTTTGAATTCTGTGAAGAGGTAATCTGTTTCCCATCTTGCCTGAAAGATGCGGTTCTCCTGGTCAAGTTTCCTTTTTGGCGCCGACATCTCTGTTGCTCGAACGAACAGATTAGCTACCTCCTGTGTTCAATGAAGAAGAGAGCAGCTACTTGCTTAGCTAAAAGCCTCTTGCGCCTCTAGCGCCTCTAGCGGTTGGAGGTAAAATTACACCTGTGGTCGAGACGGCCTGCTGCTTCAAAAGCAGTGAAGCCAACGATTAAAAATTAGACAATAATTAGAAATTAATTCATGGGCCGCACCAAATGATGCTGCGGGCCGCATGCGGCCCGCGGGCCGCCAGTTGCCCATCCCTGCCCTATGTCATCATTAATGGGGAAAAAAATAGATTCTTCAGAGGTAACATAAATACTTAAAACGAAAGCTCAGTTTAGTTAAATATCATGCAAGCTCATTGATACACTCATAAACAGTTCAAATAAGATGTTTCTTAAAGTTTAAATTGCACTTTTTGTTCCAGTTAAATAAGGTCTTAGTACTTTACTTTGGACTTTTAGTCTTCTCCGTTCAATTTAATATTAAGCTGTTCAAATTAATATGTTCTATAGACACATACATGGGGGACAGCAGCAGAGGAGTCCTTTTCTTTAGTTTACTTGTTTTTGCACTGTGAACAACGTGAGCAGGAGACACTCCTTCGAAACATTTTTTCACTACTTGGGTCTAGGTTTTCGCTTTTCGCTTTTGAGAGAGGGCTACATGGGACCAACCCAGGAACTGCAATTGTTGACAACCAAATTTGTTCCCCCTTTCCCTTCTTTTTTCTTGCCCTTTTATTTTTATACATGGAAATGGTTAATCTCAAGGATTTTATTCATTTATTTTTGTTTATTGAAACTGCCATTTCATCAATCGTATTTTTTTATTGTTGCTCAGTTCTTCTGCACTTGTGTATAACATTTCTCAATTTTGTGAAGTTAATTAGAAAATATTGCAAGTTTTGATGGGACGGAAGCTCTGTCATGCTCAAGTTTGGAACATTTGGACCTTTTATTTGACAGGTTTTGTCCACTCGACATTTGAATATATTTTACTTTCAGTCCAGAATATCTGTTGATTTAACATCACCTTATTAGTCACTATCTGTTAAATTGTTCCTAATGGTTGTTAATCACCACCTCACTCTTAGTGGTATTTTTTCAGCACATCCCAAATTTTTTGGTGTTCCGTTTACAGGTAATTCTTTACTCTATCTTCTTTAATATTATTTTTATGGATACTATGTTTAAATCTCTTAATGTCATGTCTTTAAATGTCAGAGGTATTAGGAATATTACTAAAAGGAAAGCAATCTTCTTGTTATGTAAAAGAACTGAGGCTGATCTAATCTTACTTCAGGAAACACATTCTGGTAAATCGGATACAAAATTCTGGAAAACACAATGGGGTAACTTGGCTTATTTAGTCATGGAACTAATCACTCAGCTGGGGTCTTGATCTTGTTACATAAATTCAAAGGGGAAATTCTTGAATCGGTACCTTCTAATGATGGAAGATGGTTTACTCTAGTGATTAAGCTAGACAATGCTATTTTTATTGTGTGTAATATATATGGGTTTAACTCCCATACCTTCAATAAGGTCCTATTCAATGAAATATCACTTAAACTGAAAGAACTTCATAATAAGTATCAAGATTCATATATAATTCTTTGCGGTGACTTTAATGAATGCCCTGACGATATTATGGATAGATATCCTCCTCGACCAAACCAAACTTCTCAAAGTAATAATCTTATCTCTTCACTATGCGCCAACCTCTCTTTGACTGATGCATGGCGATTCTTCAATCCCAACATAAAAGAATTCACCTGGTCAAACAACAAACTAACTTTAAAATCAAGAATTGATTTATTTTTGATTTCTTCTTCTATTCTTCAATTTGTGAAAGAAGTTAATCACATGTATGCACCTTTATCAGATCACAAACAAATAATTTTAAAATTAGGTGTATCCCATGGAATTCCTGGTATGAGAGGGTATTGGAAATTTAATAACTCCCTCCTAAAAGATAAGTCATTCAATGATGCTATTAAAAAATTGGCAGAGGAAATCCTCAATGATGACTTAAATAACAATTATAGGAAAAAGTGCGAATTCTTTAAATATAAGGTCAGATATGTTGTTATCAAAAGAAGTAAAGAACATAAAAAAGAAAAATGTATGCAAGAAAAGGATTTGATGCACAAGCTTAGACCCTTTTTAGCAAAAGAAAATATTACATTGGAAGAAGAACTTGAATTGAAAAATATCCAGTTACAACTGGACCAAATTTACCTAGACATGGCAAAAGGGGCATTTATCAGGTCTAGAGCCAAATGGCTGGAGGAAGGGGAAAGGAACACAAATTACTTTTTTACTCTTGAGAAAAGAAACTTTAGAAGAAAATCTCTGACTACCCTCAATATCAATGGAGCTGTCTCTAAAGATCCAAAATTAATTTTCTGATTTTGTTACTGATTTTTATGGGAACTTATATAAATCCAAATTTAATCCAAACGATTGTACATCTTTCCTGGAAAAAATCCATACAAATGTCCCGTCAATTGATGAAAATTTTAAATCGTTATGTGACTCAGACCTGTCTGCTAGTGAAATTAGAATTGCTTTATTTTCCATGAAGAGAGGGAAGTCTCCAGGAAGTGATGGTTTATCTGTTGAATTTTATATACACTTCTGGGAGCTTATTCAAAATACACTTCTATGTATGTATAAGGAATGCATTAGCCAAAACGAGATGGCTGCTACAATGAAACAAGGCATTATATCTCTCATTCCCAAACCCGATAAAGATCCTTTATCAATTGATAATTGGCGTCCTATCACTCTCTTGACTGTAGATTACAAAATCTTGGCTTTAGTTTATGCAAACAGATTAAAGAAAGGGTTAGATTCTATCGTAAATGAAACCCAAACTGGTTTTATGAAAAATCGACATATTAGTTGTAATATAAGACTCATATTAGACTTGTTAGATTATGCAGATTCGGTTAACTCCGAGGCTCTTATTTTGTTTTTGGACTTTTATAAGGCTTTTGACACAATAGAACACGAATTTCTCCTTCAATCCCTTAAAGCTTTTGGTTTTGGAAAGAACTTTGTTGACATTGTTAATATGTTTTACAAAGATATTAATAGCTCAGTTATAATTAATCTCAATACCTCTAAAAGATTCCCCATCAATAGAGGAGTCAGGCAGGGATGCCCTATCTCTCCTTTCCTATTTATTTTAGTCACTGAATTGTTATCAATTAACATTGTAACTGACAGAAATTTTGAAGGAATTTCGATCTTTGGGAGGGAGATAAAAATTTCCCAGCTGGCAGATGATACCACACTTTTTTTAAAAGACAAGAACCAATTATGCAATTCAATTCATTTGATCAACCAATTCTCCAATGCTTCAGGTCTGAGACTGAATGTGTCCAAATGTGAAATTTTATCTCTGCATGATTGTAACGATTCTATAATCGGAAACATCCCGGTAAAGGACTCTGTTAAATATTTAGGAATAACTGTGACGAAAAATCTTATTGCGAGACAACATCTAAATTTTACTCACAGGTTAAAAAAGACTAAATCTATCTTTAATATCTGGCTCCAAAGGGATCTTTCTATCCTAGGCAGAGTTCTCCTCTCGAAAGCAGAAGGCTTATCTCGCTTTGTGTACCCTTCCCTATCTTTATTTGTAAATGATTCTACTGCCATTGAAGTAAATAGAATTTGTCTTGATTTTATCTGGAAAAATAAATCTCACAAGCTAAAAAAATCAGTTCTTTCAAATAGTAAAGCGGATGGTGGTCTTGAGGTCCTGGATTTTGTTGATACAGTTAATATCTTCAGGGTCAATTGGTTGAAGAGATGTCTTAAAAATCCTGACTCAATCTGGTACTTTATCCCAAACCACATTTTCAACAGGATTGGAGGTCTTTCTTTTCTTTTGAAATGTAACTTTTTGCCAAGTAGACTGCCTCTCAAGTTGTCGAAATTCCACCAACAGGCCCTTTTAGCCTGGAAACTGGCATTTGTTCACAATTTCTCACCTCACAAAGCTTTTCTGTGGAATAACTGTGACATCTGTATTAGAAACAAATCCCTGTTCTTTCCTAAATGGTATCAAAGAGATATGAATCATATTCGAATTCTTTTTGATGATCATGGTAATATGTTGTCCTATGAACAATTTATGTCTGTGCACAATTTCCCGATTCCTTTTAAAGAATTCAGATCCTTAACTCGTGCTATTCCAAATGGATTAGTTCAACTTATAAAAAACCACTCATATTATGGTGATAACAATATGACCCAACCTTTACTAATGCTGGATGGAATTAACCTAACAGATAGAAAGTGCAACAATAAGCATATTCGCCAAATATTTCAAAAAAAGAATAAAACAACACCTAAAGGCAAGTTTTTTGGGGGGTCTCAAGTTGTGGACATTAACTGGAGAAGGGCCTGGCTTTTACCCTTTAAGTATTGTATCTCAAACAAAGCTAAGGAATTACACTTCAAAATTTTACACAAAATATACCCAGCTAACTGTTTCCTTGCTAAATTCACAGACATTGATGCTTCTTGCTCATTTTGTGGACGAGAGACAGAAACAATTTCTCACCTTTTTTTCAATTGTGAAATAGCCCAAAAATTTTAGAGAGATCTGGAATCACACCTTTTTGAACCCACTAGCTTTGTTTACTCATTTAATCTTAAAGATATTACTTGTTACTATGATAATCCAGATCACCACAATCTTGAATATTTAGTTAACTTCTATATTCTAAATGCCAAATTTTTTATCCACAAACAAAAGTTCCTCAAAGCACCTCCAAAGATTGCTCCCTTTCTTATGGAAGTAAATTCTCTGATGAAATCACTTGCATTGATTAATAATAAAAAAAGTAATAAGATTTTGGATTATTACAAAACAATTTTTCCTGATACCTCACTCTGAATATATTTATTTACGACTTATTTCTGTTTATATTTGTCTGTATTTTTTGTCCCTTTTTTATTTTCCTATTCTCCAAATACTTTTTGTATATCATTTATATGTGCTGTTTATTCTTACCTGTACATTGTTTATAACTATCAATAAAACAATTCCCTAATGTTCTTCACGAGAGCGGAGGTAAACTGTTTTGCACCCCGTGGAATATTGAGGTGGAACACAAACAAAATTCATCGATTGACAAACATTTTTCTACCGTGAGACATATTAGGAGAATGGGTGAAACCAGCGGACCACAGATCAGACAAATCACCATGATGAAGCTGTTGCATCCAGATCTGTGGCAGCACTAAAAGAATGAAGGTCAGTTAGATTAATTAACTGATGTGACAAGCTGTGAGCGTGTGTGAACACGTGCGTGCCAGGATGTGAAAATACATTTTAAACTTTAAAATTTTTTAATGAATTATACAAAACAAAGAAAAAAAATGCAATCTTTTTGAATTTTTTTTACTTTCTCCCGCAATTTTATCGCAACAAATACGCTTTAAAAAATCGCAACGTTCATCGCAATTTTTTAGAAAAGCTGCCGCGAATTCAGGCATTTTAGGCCGCAACAATCTTGAAAAACTCCCGCGAAATCCTGGAGGGACTGAGTTATGAATAACAGGTTTCCTGCTATCACATGCTGGCAATATAAAACATTTGATGCATATCTATGTGCAAATCTAGTAACAGTAACGGAAGCATAACATTAAATACATGCCATGGCCAATTATCGGTTCTTAGCATTTCTTGATGACCAGGAAGTCAAAAAATCAGTTGATCCCTAACTTATCCCTAACTATAAGTAGAAATAAATTATTTCACTTCAATTATGGATGTGTATTTATAGATATTATTGATGTAGTCTGCATCCAAAAGAGGTCCACCCAGCCAGCAGACAAAACAAAATCATCCAGAAACAATATTTGAAAAGTAACCCAAATCCACTTAAAAACTGCGGACCTGGCAACCCTGCCTGGCAAGGCTTAATGTAAACTAATGGTGTATAGTGCAGTGTAAGCTAGCAAAGGACGGAGAAGTTGTTGACAGGAGGACGGCCAGGAAAGCAGATGAATTAACACCAAACCTCAAAACAAACAAAACAAGAAAACATGACAAAGCATATCTGACAATGGGCTTCACCAGAACAACTGATAAAGAGAGACCAAGTTGTGGTGTGTAGGGATTGGTACCGAGCCCCGGTACTAAACGAGCCCCAGGGCGACATTTTTCAAGACCGGAGGATCGATAAGCTCTGGCGGTAATGGTTCTGTTAACGGCACTTTAGAACGTAGGAAGAATTTAATTTAACATATTTTGTCTCACCAGTCCTCATTTTTCTTTACAAGAAGGCGAAGACATGTGTCTATGAGGCACTGTCCCTCTCTAAATCCAGAAGTGAGAATGCTGCCTGTCGGAGTAGCTCTCTGTCACTCACCTGCAGCTTCGTGCAGCACCAAGACTGTTAGAAGATAAATGCTGTATATAACGCTCATTATCATACTACGTTCAATCAGCTAACGCTCATTATCATACTACGTTCAATCAGCTAACCAAAAAAATTATGTCATATAAGATTCAGCTCCTCACATACACTCCTTCTATTTCTTTCAACATGACCACGATGACACACATGTACTCAGAAGCCACACACCCAGACTTGCATCCCACACACACACACATTGTAACTATCCATGTTCTTTTTGGTAAGATAAATAAAGGAGCAAGGAACTGCTCAGGGCGACTCTGCTTCGGTAGATTGTACTGAGCAGGGTGCCCTTGATCAAGCTAAATCCGTTGTCTCCTCTTTTGTTGGTGTGATCTTTCAGCGGTCGGGCTCCTGAATCCCTGACATTAATCTGGTCCTTAGAGCCGGATCTGAAGACTGACTCCTGACATCGTGGGAAGCCGACACCAAAGTCTGTCGACAGCCACATCCGAACAGTCGGAGTGAGAAAGACCTGGGACGTGAATTCGGGTCCAGGCCGGTGAATTAGACTCGGCTCACGGTGCTGGGTTTCAGTCCGACGATCCGAACATCAAAATATCGACCCACGGATGGTGAGAGACAACACATAAAGTGAATGAATGGTTTAAGATTTTATCCATAATCCATAAAGACATCTCAGGTTTAAGATTTTATCCATAAAGAAATCTCAGGTTTAAGATGAAAGAAATCTCAAGTGGTTTGGGATTTTGTCCAGAAAGAAATCCAGAAAAGCGCTAAAAGATAACATAGCATCTAAATGATGGTTATCTAGGTGTCTGGGACACCGAGAGACAGTCAAATTCCGCAGGGACGGCGGAGTCCCCTGTCTATAAATAAGGACTGAATTAGATAAAAAATACCTAGGTGAATGGTGTGAATGGGAATGAGTGGGAAACTGAGTTAATTGTCAGGTCTTAGAGGACCTAACCAGTTTTCAGTTTGTTATTTTACTTCCCTGAAATCACGTACTGACGACGAAGGAGAAAAAGGTCGGCTAGTCCGTAAAACTGTCACCGCAGTACACCAGGTACTGTAGAAGGGCGTGATAGTGTCCTCTCCGAGTCTCATGTCAGTGACATTTCATGGAAGACCACATAGTTCATAAAGTATTAAGTGTACTAAATCACAAAAAAAATTGAAGTCTGCGCTCTAACAAAATTGAGAGATATTAGTAAGTTGATGAAGAAAGCTAGAGGAAGTCCAGAGCAGACCAAAGCAAAACTACAACACGAAGAGGCGTGATACTACTGCCATACATACAGGATGCTCTACGCAACGAAGACATGCTTACATAACCACTAGATGATTATGAGATTTTTATGTGCTGATATAATAAAATTATATCAAAAGGGGGGAAGAATAAAAATCTCCCACCTGGTTGTGTTACAACTCATGGTGGACGGTCACTCACAGTTTGGGGGCCTGTTGAGATGGCTGCTGCTTAGAGTTAGGATACAATACAGAAACAACATTCCCACCAGTTTTTTGTTGACATAATAAAATTATGTCTAAAGGGGGATTTGTTATGTTATTTTATGATTTGTAATATTATTCCTTGATTCTACCTTGATTGGATTTGCTATATTATTTACTCAGTTTGATCATCATTCGTCTAACCTTGTGTGGCCTTGGGGTCATAGGAAGTCTGTACTCATTATCTTTGTTGCTGTGAGAATGGGAATAGCTGCACTCCCAGTTTCCGTCTTATCCAGTTCCCATGGACAGTTCGCCATTGTTACGAATTAATTAAATGAAAAAGGGAGTACAGTGCTCACAGTTTCTGTCTTATCCGTATTCAGCAGTTTCAATATTCAGCAAAGTTCCGCATAACAGTAGCAACATAGATGCATGCCTTGAAGACAACACATACACATACACACACACAGACACTTGTTTTAGCACATTTCAGTAAATCCACGTGAACAGTGGTTGGCTTGTTCACGTCAGAGATAACTGGCCAATGAGACTCGGTTGCGTCTAAGTCCAACCTGTGATACAAGATATGCTACAAGCAGGCATACTCAGAGAGACAAAAACAGCTCAATGTCTCACCCCAATATTTCCTCTTAAGAAACAAGCCACAGGAAGATTGCGCATGGTACAAGATTTAAGAGCAGTAAATGATACAGTAGTGCACAAGCCACCTAAAGTTGCAAACCCACATACCATTCTGAACAACGTGGACCCGAGAAATAAATGGTTCACTGTAATAGATTTGTCCAATGCATTCTTCTCTGTACCACTGCACCCAGATTCCCAGGACTTGTTTGGTTTCTCATTTGATAACAAAACTTATACATACACTAGACTCCCACAAGGTTTCACAAATAGCCCAACAGACTACTCAGAGGCTTTAGCAGCCTCAATGCTAAAATGTAATGAGTTAAAGGACGGACAGTACCTCCTATACGTTGATGATATCTTAGTCACAGGACACACGGAGCAAACTTGCATGAAAAACAGTTAAAAAAATTGTTTTGCAACATCTATTTAATGAAGGTCACAATGTTTCAAGAGGAAAGTTGCAACTAGTGAAACGAGAAGTTATCTATTTAGGCCACAAACTATCAGCAGATGGTAGATCTCTGCTGGAAGACAGAAAGACAGCTATTCAAAATGCTCCTCAACCTCAGACCAAACTCTCTAGCACTCTGCAAATGCCCTGCACACCAAACAGACAGCTCCCACATCACTAAAGGAAACAATTTTGCAGACAAAACAGCCAAGGCCGCGGCACTTACACACCCACAACTCCAGTGCAGTCTCACTACAATCGACAATGATGTGTTAAGTGACGCACAGAAGACCGCTTCCCCACAGGAGCAAATACAGTGGCAAAAACGAGGCGCCACACTAACAAATGGCATTCTCAGCATTAATGGAAAACCAATCCTCCCAAAATCTTTACACGAAACAGCTGCATTGGTGAGCCATGGGATTACCCATGTCTCAACAGGAGGGATGGTACAGATAACCAATCATCACTTCTACACTATAAATTTTGAAACTTCTGCAAAAATGTTTGTAAATAAATGTCTAATTTGCAAAAAGAATAATGCTCAGGGCAGACTCAGACCAAGGCCAGGACAATTTCCTGAGCCTCCAGATCCGTTCCATACAATACACATGGATTTTGTTGAACTATCAGAAGCACAAGGTGTAAAATATGCTCTAGTAATTATTGATGTGTTCTCAAAATGGGTTGAAATATACCCCATGAAGAAAAATGACGCTAAAACTGTAGCAAAATGCTTAGTAAACTCATACTTCCCCACTTATGGAATTCCAAAACTTATCAGATCAGATAATGGCTCACATTTTGTAAATGAGATGCTGACACTGGCCGGCGAAGCATTAGGTTTCACATTAAAAAAACACTGTGCATATCATCCTCAAAGCGCAGGCTTGGTGGAAAGAACAAACGGAACAATTAAAGAAAGACTAAGAAAAACAATGGCTGAAACTGGAAGGCCGTGGCCAGAGTGCATCTCACTTGTTAAATTATGGATGAGAATCACCAAAGGAAGTGGCAGTCTAACACCACTTGAAATAGTACATGGTCGAGTGTTTCCACTCCCAATGCACAATAGTGACGTAGAGAAAAGTGACAGAGAACACACACTCGCAGATTGGATGAGACACATATTAGATCAGAAATCAGTTCTTGAACAACATACATTGCCAGAAGAACCTGTTTCTGTATCTTGCAGGCTGAAACCAGGTGATTGGGTCCTAATCAAAGTCATCCAGAGGGCTAAGTGGAACTCTTCACGATGGGAGGGGCCATACCAAGTCCTCCTGACGTCACCCACTGCTGTAAAGATAGCTGAGCGCCCATCCTGGATCCACATGAGTCACTGCAAAAAGGTCGACATAAGTGAGTAAGAGCCACAAATTAGCAATCAGTCGTATAGGACTGCAACGCTTGTCCGGGGTATAAAGGGGGCGGTAACCAATAGGGGCCGTCATCTCAACCGGTGAAGAAAAAGAAGATTAGATCGCAATGGCTCACCTAAGGTTTATGCTTTGTGTTATCCTCACTGTGTGTCTAACAGTGTTTGCAGCCATCTATTTTACAGATCCAGGATACCAACACCGAGACAAGAGAAGAGTGTGGGCCTTTGTAAGATCAAATGTGATGACAGGAGATTTTAAGAATCCATGCAACAACTCTGAAAACTCAAAAACCACCGATTCGGTATTTGCATATACAAATCGGGAGCAACAGACCCATGCACATTTATCAGTCTCTGTCCAAACACCACCAGTACAGCTAATTGCAGCCAGGTAAACAATATTAATAACTTCACTCCTGGCAACAGAACGACATCCGCTACCAGCACGTTCATAGTCAGCAGTAGGGGAAGTTACCACTCAGCTTATGACTCCTCACATAACAAACGCTATGAAGTAGGGAAAGCACCTCCGATTAATTCTTGGTATACAGCTATAAGAATGATAGTTAATCATGTAATGCCCAATGAATCATGTTATGCCTGTTCTCTCTTCCCACACAGTTCACAGGACTCGGCCTTAGTGCGACCACGACCCTACAATATGAGTGAGTTATCCTGTATGTTCTATGGCATGCTACACCACTATGGTAACTCTGCACACTTGACACAATGGCACTGTACTAACACGACGAGTGCACCAAATTGTAGCCATTGGAATGATGTTAAACTCAGGATAAATGGTACTGATATTAAAGGAAGGGGTGCAGAGTATTATCAACCTATAATGACTATTGAGGCTCCTTATGTGCCAGCACAGCTCCCCGTCTGTTTCTACCGAAACATGACAGATAAGACCCCCTCTATAGAGGTAGGACATGTCTCAGGCTGTAATCTCTCGCTCCCTGCCACGTGTGGAGGCCGGTTTACCGGCAACTACAACTCCCCAGACTGCATGGGGAGACCAGGGGAAGCCAATGGTACTTTGCTGGGGCGAGGTGACCTGACCATTCTGTGGCCCTCTGATGAAGGCATGAGAAGCACCGTAGATGCAGCATGGCTTTGTGGGACATCCATTTATCAGTATCTGCCTCGAGGATGGGTTGGAACATGTGCATTAGTTTTCCTAACTCCAACCATCAGCATACATGGACAATTAGTGTACTCTACACATCACTACACACACTACCGTGAAAAACGAGACACGGGTAAACTCACTAGTAGTGGTACTAAATTCTTAACAGGCTTTTTACCTGGTGGGGTGCGGTCAACAATGCTCACAATATTGATAAACTACATGTAGAATTGGAAAACCTTACAGAAATTGTTACTCATGGGTTTGGTGCACTAACGCCGTTCGCTGTAGCAACCAGACAAACGTTAATGCAACACCAGTACGGACTAGACTTACTATTTGCAGCACAGGGAGGCTTATGTCATGTCATAGGTGATAAGTGTTGTACGTTCATTCCTGATATACAAGGTAACCTTACAGATACCATCAAGCACCTGAATGACCTCCTGGCGCAGATGAAGAAAGATGAGACCACGGCAAAGGATGATGGATGGGACTTCTGGAGCTGGTTCTGGCCAGAGAACTGGCTAGGATGACTCAAAACTTTAATCATGCCAGTGCTTGTTGTATTATTGCTATTATGTTGTTTCTCTACCTGTATTGTTCCATGTATTCGTTCTATGGTCACCAAACTCGTTGCTGTACAGGTCCAGGCGTACATGTCACTCACCACAGAAGAATCAGATCTGTAGGATGATGATGAGGATGACTCCGAAGACGAAATCTCAGTTTAAAAACCATGAAGCGTTAACAGAAAATGCATGTCAAGTTGTTAATGTACTGATATTATTTGAACTGAGCATGATAAACAGGAAGGAATGTTAGAAGATAAATGCTGTATATAACGCTCATTATCATACTACGTTCAATCAGCTAACGCTCATTATCATACTACGTTCAATCAGCTAACCAAAAAAATTATTATGTCATATAAGATTCAGCTCCTCACATACACTCCTTCTATTTCTTTCACGATGACTGACCACGATGACACACATGTACTCAGAAGCCACACACCCAGACTTGCATCCCACACACACACACATTGTAACTATCCATGTTCTTTTTGGTAAGATAAATAAAGGAGCAAGGAACTGCTCAGCGCGACTCTGCTTCGGTAGATTGTACTGAGCAGGGTACCCTTGATCAAGCTAAATTCGTTGTCTCCTCTTTTGTTGGTGTGATCTTTCAGCGGTCGGGGTCCTGAATCCCTGACAAAGACCCAGCTTTACAATGGCGAATGAAGAGAGCTAATAGCCCCAAAGTGTGGTTACACTTCAGTAGGACTGACACAGACAATGCTCGTTGCTACAAGTGCCACAAGCAACTTGTTTGCATGAAAAGGTGGAAACACTGGCAATCTAGCCATCATGTACAAAGTTCAGACAGCCTGGCTCGTAGCTCGTCCCTCGTTAACCCAGGTATGGTATGCGTGCTGGCGGCATCGAACCCACATGCAAAATTGGCTGAATGACATGGATACGTGTAATTTATTAAAAGTAATCGTTAGCCATGATTGTTCAGCCATGGGTGTGTTCATAAAGTCAGTCTGAAAGTCAGAGCATCATCTGAACTGGTCCAGAGTTGGTTTCACTTTCAGAGCAGTGGGAAAGTTTGGGAACTACTACCACAATCCAAGGTTTCCAGCAGAACAACACATTGTACCAATATGATCAAGGTTATTCACTTCAGCTGTCATTTGTCACAATGTTGTGGCTGATCGGTGTATCCTCAAGGCTATGATAAAATTGGTTCCCATGAGGACCGCCCCAGGAAAGGAATACCAAGAGTTACCTCTGCTGCAGAGGATACGTTCATGCAAGTTACCAGCCTCAGAAACCGCAAATTATCAGCACCTCAGATTAGAGCCCACATAAATTCAAGTGGCAGACAAATCACCACATCAACTGTTCAGAGGAGACTGCGTAAATCAGGCCTTCATTGTGGAATTTCCTGCAATGAACTCACTACTGAGGAAAAACAACAACAAGAAGAATAAACTTGTTTAGACCACGAAGCACGAGGAATGGACATTAGACCAGTGGAAATCTGTACTTTGGGCTGATAAGTCCAAATTTGAGATTTTTGTTTCTAGCAACCATGTCTTTGTGAAAGGCATAAGAGAAAGTGGCCATAGCATTCTGCAGCGCCATGCCATCCCATCTAGTTTGCACTTACTGGGACCATCATTTGTTTTTCCAACAAGACAATGACCCCAAACGCACCTCCAGCCTATGTAAGGGCTGTTTCTCCGAGAAGGAAGGTGATGGAGCTTTGCATCAGATGACTTGGCCTCCACAATCACCAGACCTAAACCCAACTGAGATGGTTTGGGAATAGTTTGACTGTAAAGTAAAGGAAAAGCAACCAACAAGTGCTCAGCACCTCTGGGAAGTCCTTCAAGACCATTGGAAAACCATTCCAGGAGATTACCTCATGAAGCTGAGAGAATGCCAAGAGGGTATTCTCTAAAGCTGTCATCAAATCAAAAGGTGGCTACTTTAAAGAATCTAAGACATATTCTGCTTTCTTTAACACTTTTTGTTTACTACACAATTCCATAGGTTCTTTCTTAGTTTTAATGTCTTCAGTATTAATACACAACGTAGAAAATAATTAAATAAAAACCATCGAATGAGAAGGTGTGTCCAAAGTTTTTACTGGTACTGTATTTTTGGAGTTCCACTTTGAAACTCAGTTTCACTCTGATTAGTTATACTTTTTTTCATTTTTGTGGCAGTGTATTTAATATTAAAAAGTATTCTACATTTTGTTTTGTAATATTATAATGTGCAATTGCATGTGGTTCAGAAAACGAGCAATTTTTTAAAAAATGTTACCAACCCATTTAGCTGCCATCATTGGAATAACGGTACAGCAGGATTTCATGGCTGGATGGTAACACTACCCTTGTCTTGTGAGAAAAGCTTGTGAAGACCAAGAGTGTTCTGCTTTCTTTATCCCAAATAACTCTGTTATCGTCCATCTGTTATAGGACACCTTGGGAAGGTCCCAACCCCCAAGTTGACTCCTTGGGTGCTTGTGGTTTTAGCATGTCATACTTTATATAATAGAAAAACATCAAAATTTACACTCCTCAGCAGCCTATTTATTCTGTATGTATTTCAAGTTATGTATGGAATTCACTACGAGAAGAAGTGGACACAAGTGAAAGTTTTGCAACAAAAATTAGCAACATGCAGCCTTTTAATATATGTTTTTAAAAACTGCTAGGCAACGTACCTGATTGGGAGGAGGTCCTCTCTTTCCACTGGATGTTTTTACATTTGAATTGGTTCTGCCGTTCTTTCCTTAGTCTTTCAAGTCTTTGAGCTGAAAAGAAAGAACACTGTTAAATTTCTACAGCATACAAGCGAGCAAAAGTCACATGAGTTCAGTGAAAACGAACAAAAATGCATTACTGTGTAAACTACAACTTGAGAATAGCATTACACTCTGGTCCAGATTTACTGTGGCAAGAAAAAATAAATTAACCCCATCTGCATGCAAGCATAAATTTGTACCAATATATTTTTAGATATCCCCTACAAGTAGGGTCAGCTGGGGCGCCTTTCTGTGTGGAGTTTGGATGTTCTCCCTATGCCTGCGCGAGTCCTCTCTGGGTGCTCTGGCTTTCTCCCACAGTCCAAAGACAGGCATTGCAGGTTAACTGGTGTTTCTAAACTGGCAGTAGGTGTGAATGTGCATGGTCTGTCTCTCTGTGATGGACTGGACCTCCATAAGGTACAAACACAATTTCAACTAACAACACATAAACCATTGTGTTGTTTTTCTTTACATTGCATACATCACTTAAACATTCACAGCATAGTTTATAGGCTGATGACATCAACAAAAGCTAACCAGACTCAGCATTTAAAACATGCAGTCAAATCAATTAACCTCCAGATTGGAGGTGTGGAAAAAAAAAAATATATATATATATATATATATATATATATATATATATATATGTATATATATATAATCTGACACTGAAACTGAAATCATTCCAAGTTGCTTTTTAAAAGAAGCATTTGATGAGGTAAACTATGCCTCATAAAAAACAGATATCAGAAGATAGATATTAATATATATATATATATATATATATATATATATATATATATATATATAGATATACCCCAAACAGCTTGTACGCTTAAGGAATCTTTGGACTTGAGGAATCTTTGGAGCTGGTTACTATCTCTCTTTGTAACTCTGAATAACATGAAAATCATTGCAGGCATGATGTGCATGGCATGACACCACAGAGGAAAAGGATACTCTCCAAAAGAAACAAAATAAAAAACTTTCCTGTTGGGATAAAGTTGACCAAAAAAATGTTTATTACAGGGCTGTACTTTGAAACAACAGTGATAAGTTTTTGCAATAGACACTTCATCAATAAGAAAATGAATCAATAGTTTCACCTAAATGCAAATGCATGAACAAACTCCAAGCATGCTACTTCCCTTTCTCATAAACAATCAGTCATAACCCAATGATAAGGTTAATGTCAAGATCATCATGCCTGAGGGAGCAAACAGATAGCAGTGTGCCACCACACAGGTTCTCATAGAAAAGCAGATAGAAACAAAAGGTAGCCTGCAGTGCAACAACTTCCTGTAATACTAATAATATTTTTCAGAAAAAACAAAAACAAAAAACAAAAGCAGAAGGCTAAATAAATCTGGATGCGGACAAATGGTTGGGAAGATCGGGATTCATCTACAGTTAGGTCCATAAGTATTTGGACATTGACACAATTTTCAGCATTCCAACTCTGTACAACATCACAATGGATTTGAAATGAAACAATCAAGATGTGCTTTAAGTGCAGACTTTGAGCTTTAATTTGAGGGCATTTACATCCAAATCAGATGAACGGTGTAGGAATTACAATACATTTTATATGTGCCTCCACCTTTTTAAGGGACCAAAAGTAATTGGACAATTGGCTACTCAGCTGTTCCATGGCCAGGTGTGTGCTATTCCCTCATTATTTCATTTACAAGGAGCAGATAAAAGGTCTGCAGTTCATTTCAAGTGTGGTATATTCATTTGGAATCTGGTGAGGTCATCTCTCAATATGAAGTCCAAAGAGCTGTCACTATCACACTATCAGTGAAGCAGGCCATCATTAGGCTGAAAAATCAAAATAAACCCATCAGAGAGATAGCAAAAACATTAGGTGTGGCCAAATCAACTGTTCGGTACATTCTTAAAAAGAGAGAACGCACTGGTGAGCTCAGCAACGCCAAAGGACCTGGAAGACCACGGAAAACAAGTGTAGTGGATGACAGACGAATCCTTTCCCTCATTAAGAAAAACCCCTTCACAACAGTTGGCCACATCAAGAAAACTCTCCAGGAGGTAGGTGTATCTGTGTCCAAGTCAACAATTAAGAGAAGACTTCACCAGAGGAAATACAGAGGTTTCACCACAAGATGTAAACCATTGGTGAGCCTCAAAAACAGGAAGGCCAGATTAGAGTTTGCCAAGAAACATCTAAAAGAGCCTGTGCAGTTCTGGAACAACATCTTATGGACAGATGAGACAAAGATCAACTTGTACCAGAATGATGGAAAGAGAAGAGTATGGAGAAGGGAAGGAACTGCTCAAGATCCAAAGCATACCACCTCATCAGTGAAGCATGGTGGTGGTAGTGTAATGGCGTGGGCATGTATGGCTGCCAGTGGAACTGGATCTCTTATATTTATTGATGATGTGACTGCTGACAAGAGCAACAGAATTAATTCTGAAGTGTTTCGGGCAATATTATCTGCTCATATTCAACCAAATGCTTCAAAACTCATTGGACGGCGCTTCACAATGCAGTTGGACAATGACCCAAAGCATACTGCGAAAGCAACCAGAGAGTTTTTAAAGGCAAAGAAGTGGAATGTTCTGCAATGGCCAAGTCAATCACCTGACCTGAATCCAATTGAGCATGTATTTCACTTGCTGAAGACAAAACTGAAGGGAAAATGCCCAAAGAACAAGCAGGAACTGAAGACAGCTGCAGCAGAGGCCTGGCAGAGCATCACCAGGGACGAAACCCAGCGTCTGGTGATGTCCATGAGTTTGAGACTACAGGCTGTCATTGACTGCAAAGGATTTGCAACAAAGTATTAAAAAGTGACAATTTGATTTATGATTATGTTAGTTTGTCCAATTACTTTTGGTCCCTTAAAAAGGTGGAGGCACATATAAAATGTACTGTAATTCCTACACCGTTCATCTGATTTGGATGTAAATGCCCTCAAATTAAAGCTCAAAGTCTGCACTTAAAGCACATCTTGATTGTTTCATTTCAAATCCATTGTGGTGTTGTACAGAGCTGGAATGCTGAAAATTGTGTCAATGTCCAAATACTTATGGACCTAACTGTATTCTTTGGTGAGAATTCAAGGCAAGATTTTAAGTTGGGTTTTTTTTGTTTGTTTTAATCTGTAGACAACATTAAGGGGCGAACAAGTTCAGCGTTGACTGGCAACAGTGTCTACTGCTCTGGACACTTTCATAATAATCATATCTATCCTGATTCCAACTTGTCAAAGATGCTATTATCAGGGCAGCCCAATGAGTCCGCTAGCAGTTTGGGAGGTTTAAGACTGGTACTGTGAACTGCTGCTCACGTTACCAAATAATTAGGGCCAAACAAGACCAAGATCCTGGTGAGCCAGACCCAACAACATGGCTCAGGTGAAGCAGTTTTGCAAAAAAGAATATCTCCTTAATGTTATGCAGGTTTGATGTACAGCTACTAGATACACTGAATGTTTAGAGGATGTGTTCAATAAAAGATTACAACCTTTTATGTGTTATTGCTTAAGCTCATTTTGTTTGTCTAACCCTAACCCTGCCTGAGATCAAAGTCTGACAACTTTTTGTTACCAGTTAATGCCAAACACCAGGTCATTCCAAATGGTCAACATAGTATGAAAAGTATGAAAATCTTTCATTGGGTCTGAGAGTAATGACAAGCTAAGAGCATTCCTTTGTGGGAAGACACACTGACGCTCTGGCATGTAAATAATTTGACAAACAAGACCTCACCCTTTTAAAACAGTCACAAACACACACACACACACAAATCAGTGAAGTACTCCAAGAGAAATTAATATCAAATAAAAGTGTACACTTCATTATGAAGATGTTTTTTCATCTTTTTTATCTTACCAGCAGCCCGAGGTTTTGCACAGCTATCTTGTTGGAATCCTGATGAGACAGTCACGACAGGTCAGCATTCAATCTCAAGTCTGAAAGTCTCAGAGGATGGCAGCCTTTGACCCACAACCCAGAACCATGCCCATCACTCACCAAAACTCACTACAAAAGTCAAGGGAGCCAAAAGGAGATATGCTGTCTACCTTTGGATTCCCTCTTTCACCAAAACCGTGTTTACCTTCCAAACAGAATGCCCGAATACTTTAAAGGCATTTTGAGATTCATATGACTTTCATTTGATTCAATCTCACACAGTTCTATAAAACGTACATTACACACCCACATCCCAACCTAAACACAGTAAACCTATTTGATGAATAACTGGATGATTTGCTGTTGATTAGTAGGCCAAGGTTTAACAAAGGAACATCACATTACTGAGTTAGTATTTTGGCAAACACTGTCCTTGAAAAAGAAATGAAGACAATACTTGTTGCCAAGTATAAAAAAATGCCTCAGTTGCTGGATATTTTCCGACTTTGTTTTTCACAGAAAACAAGTTAAAACGCTGTACCAAAGAAAAAATACTATTTGATTTAGTCCAACTCACACACAACTGTTGCCAAACATTTTGTTTAATCTGATTCCCTTGGTTGACAAGCACTCTCCCACTATTTGGGAAACAATCTCATCACTCCTCTCCGCTGTAATGTTGCATGTGGAGGTAGTTTATGGTGGTGGTGCTGCTGCTGCTGCTAAACTGTCACCAAAAACATTTATAGATGTTGCCACAACATCCCACAAATTGATTTGGTGAGTATGATGTTATCACAAATGACAAATGATGACATAAAAACAGCCGGAGTAACACAAATGAATCCCAAATTGAGGGATTCAATCACTAGTTGTCCAATTTTTTCATCTTGTGATCCTTGATCACAAGGGATTGATCCTTGGAGTTGAACTTGCAGTGTGTGAATGTAATATGTACTGAATCCTTGGGAAAAGGGAATCAGGGTTGCCTAGTGTAAGATGGTATAGCAATTTAAATTAAATGTCCCATTTTAGATTTCAGCTGAGGACCTTATGTTGCACGCCCTCTGTAAATCTCTTCCGCGTTACATGTCTTTGTCTACTGCCAAACATTAAAAACAAATATAAATGCTTACTCATTTGTTACAGTTGATTGTTTATACCACAATGTCACTTGTCAAATAAACACACAATAAACAGAAAAATCTGACACTGGCTGTTTGCACACTGGCATACAAGAGGGGCCATAATCAATGTTAATGTAATATGTGCTACTCGTGTCATCGACATTAATAACATTCTCACAGTGAATCACAATGTAATCTCATGCTTTGCACCTGTGTGACAACAATTTTCAACTGCACACAATTTAGCATAAGCCTTACTAAGCCACTGGTCCAGATTAGACACACAAACCCCCTCCAAACAACAGCAGAACAGGCTTTCTGGCTGCCCCCGCCATAACATAAGGAAAGTGTGCCTGACAGAAAGCCTGCCCTGTTAAACCAGAGCCTAGAAATGAGCCTACCTGTGTTAGAGCGCCGACGGATGCCAAAGTCCCAGCTGGAGGTGATGTCCATGGACTGGGAGAGATCACAGGCATGATTGTCCATCGCGCTGCTGCTGCCCCCGTCACTCACTGTGCCTGATCCACTTAACCCACAGCTGCTTCCGGGCACCAGAGAAAGTTGGCACTTCTCCAGATCTACGTCCTGGTCAATCAGTACCATCTCACACATTCCTGTATCATCACTGGTCACATGAGACTGCCGGATGTGAGCCAGAATAATGGCTGGATTATCCAAGAAAGCCATTTCCTCTGTTTTACAAGGAATAGCTTACAGTTTGGGATGTTTTCTCTTTGTCTCACACCTTTCCTATAAGCCAGAGAACTCCTTTTCTTTCTTTTCAGTCTTTGTTTGAAGGTGTTAAAGCAGTCACTGATGACAAGTGAAGAAGCCTCACCCTTTCCATCTCTGTTTCTTGACTAGTCTCAGCTCCGTTGCGGGAAAGGTCCCAGTACCTGTTTAAAGTAAGGAAACTGTTACAGTGCCTGCTTGAGTGATTTCAAGAAAATAACTGACAGATAAAATGATAATAAATAAATTTTTTCGTCACATCCTCATTCCTGTTTGTTCTGTGGTGTCTTGTCAGTGAATGTCATGTATTGCAAGGGTATAACAGTACCATCAGAAGTGGCAGCCTCTGCCACAAAGGTCACATCTGTAGGTGCTTGCTGGTCTGTCAGGGTTCTTTCGTTCCTTTCTTTGTGTCTTTTTATCAGCTGCTGCACTCATCAACATTTCTTCCCTTAACTTGAGGTGCTACTTCAGGATGCTTTTCCAACTTGTGCAGTCAGGTGCAAGTTGCCCGAATGAGCACCTCCTAAGGTTGCCATGCTGTTTAACATTGAGAGGCTCCACCTACGTAACCAGATATTACAGCTAATGCACAAAACATTCTCTGATGCGCATGTCCTTCGTCTTCAGCCTTATCTGTTAATATGTATTTAACTGAATAAAAATTACTATCAGCTATTAATTGATAATCTTTAACATACCTAGCGGGAAGCCTTTTATGTTTGTTCCAATTAATAGAGCCCAAAGACCAAGGAGGGTAAAGGCTCTCTCATCTGAAGGAATTATTATACTAATTATCATTATTACTATAATTATTACAAATGAATCTCATTTTTGAGGGTCAAAATCTGCTCAAAAACTTATGAAACATTGCGCATGCATTAAGGGTGATGAAAAACTGCGTTTTATAGGTCAGAATCAGGAGGCTATACTTACACACACACACACACACTCTCTCTCTCTCTTTCACATACCTGTACCTACATTCAATAAAAAGTATGGGTTAAAAACATAAAAGGGTCATCAGCGGCACAATAAGAACACAGTATGTACTGTATAAAATGTGACACAAAATGTCTACTTTTTTGCAGAATTAGAATCAGAAAACTTTATTGTCATTGTACCAAACAGTACAACATTTTTGGTTCAATGACAATGTTGTACCAAACATGGCCAATTCTAATCTAGAAATGCTATAAAACCATAAATGCTTAGTGGCAGCAAGTCTAAAACCTTGCTGTTATTCCCACAACAGTCAATTATTATGACAGCATAGTTTGAATATTAAGAAAACCGAGATTAAATCTTTTTTAAGCAACCCAATATTCAATGACAATGGTAGCATGCTGCCATAAAGTTATGTCAACTATCATCCTTGAATCGCTAAGCACCCCAAAACTTTAATGGATATTGAGTCTCATTTCAGCTTACACATCTGCTTGTTTAGGGAACTCTCAGATGGCTAAGAAACAAAACATAATGTCCTCACCAAGTCCTTGAAAACTTTCAGACAAACTCTAAAGGCTGGACAGCTCCATGAATATCTGGATATCTGTATCTTGGTTCCACTGTCCTTGCTCTAAAATTGTCTTTTACATTTCAACTATCATGTTATAATCTATAAAAGTGATTTGTTCAAAACAATGCAATTGCAGTTTTCTTCTCAAGAATGTTTTTTGTCGTTTTGATGTTTCTATACAGTACATATGAGAAGATAAAGTAGCTATAATTCTGCTCTCAATTTGATTTTGTTTTCAGAAAAAAAACATAAATAACAGGTATGATGACCATAAAAGTACTGAGTCTATAAGCAGTATCAGTGAGACCAGCAGCACCGTTAAAATCTTAATGATTACCATCCTACCCTGATCCTACTGCCTGCATCTGTAGTTACAATTTATTGTTAGGGAAGACACATCACAACAGAAAACTAGACATCATTCTATTGCAAACTGGATTT
Source organism: Dascyllus trimaculatus (assembly GCA_024666655.1). Classification (NCBI taxonomy): domain Eukaryota; kingdom Metazoa; phylum Chordata; class Actinopteri; family Pomacentridae; genus Dascyllus; species Dascyllus trimaculatus. The sequence continues at coordinate 79,787 of CM045460.1, forward strand.
TCTGCCTTGGTGGACAGGAAAAGTCAATCCTATTCCATTAAATCTGCCATTTCTGTGTAGTATGTATGAACCTAAAGAACTGCATCAGTGATTTAGTATTTCCTTCTACTTCCCTTCAATTTGAGGAGTCGCAAAAAATAAAATAAAAGCAGATTATGTCACAGTTTATAAGCTAATGTGCTTTTTCACAACATGACTGGCCACCTGTACAGTGATTAGAAAGAAGTTAGGGCTTGAACTTCTCTCTGGAGCTCTCATTTTTCGGTTATCAACAGCATATTTACAAACCTACACAGAGAATATAGTTTCTGTGCTACTAACAGCACACAGTCTGCAAAAACTGAAGCAAGGCTCATCAAGACTTGCACCATGTATTTTCAGTTGGTCAGGTCCAAGTAAGTGTGAATCTTTACTTTGCATTTAAAATGCTTGGTAGTGGACTATTCATACATACAGTTACTTTATAAATCATGCTATTCAACATATCACATCCCATATTACATATCACTGACCAGTGCCATGTAGGTTATTGACACAGGCCTGAGGGGACTCAAAAACAATAATGCGACTTTGTGTTAACAAAACTGACATGTTGTCAGTTACTTCTTCAAATCTGTGCTAGCTGTAAGTGGAAACTTCTATTGGTCAGTAAACAAAAGCCTAGTCACAAAAACTGAAATTTGACTGTTTAAACATTGCACAAAAAGCTGTTGATAATTTCAACAAACAGCGGACAGCTATGAGTCAGGGCAAAACAGTCACCTTTTGATGTTATGAAAGCCTAAAAGAGACAACCAGATTATTACGTCAAATACAGGATGCTGACACACTATAGCGCTGAAAATTCATTGAACGCTCGAAAAAAACACTAAACCACCAAAATCATATTGTTACAGTCATATCTAATAGTTTCCATTGTGTTAGAAAGCCAGATCATAAAAACAGCCTGTGCAGCTAATGCTAGTTACAGCTAATAGTACGCTGCGATGTGTTGCCAAGTTTGTTTTGTCGTTCGACATGAAACGTTTCGTGCTGATAGTTCGTGTTCGGCTTCACTCAAGGAAAGTGTGCGTTACATTTGATACAAACACCTCGTGATACTCCTAAATACTTTTAGACAACCCAGTCAATAATTCCAGGCAGTTCGTTTGCCTTTGGCTGATGTAGTTATTGTGCTTCCTAGCTATACATAACCTTGCTAACTGGCTAACCTACAACAATTACACATTAGCAAAGTGGCCGTTTGCCTACTAAAAGTGGAAATGACTGATACACTCGACATTTACACTGTAAAGACATTAACTACAAATGACTGCAAACTAAATTAATCGATTAGCTAGCGAGCTCATTTAAGCTAGCATAACTACAGCATTCTTCAGCTAGCTGGTTGTCATTAGCCGACGGCCACCAACAACAGTTAGTTAATGACGATGTCCCACCTTTAGTAGTTATATCCGATGAAGAAAAAATAACCCCGATGCTCTATTTTATCCATGCATAGTGTATTTTCAAAAATTACAATGCTCTATACCAAAGTCATAGTACAGATGCAAGCCCATTCAATATGCTTTGCTCAGCCCAGCAGCAGTTTCACTTCCGGTTCCATTCTTAATTATCTTCTTCGTCTTTTTCTGATTTTACGACAGGCTGTACACTCAGAGCCCTTGAATAAGAATCACAGTCTGATAGGAAGAGTTGCAGTCTATGAAACAGACAGAAATACATTAAGAAATTCGATTTATTCGCCCCAAAACTGAAAAACAAGACAGCAATAAATGGCAACTAATTTATCAAGAGAGCGACACAAAGCACTAAACTGCGTGTTCCAATCCGAGGGACACATATTTAAAGCATCACTGAATATGACAATTACTTTGACATAACCCGTTATGCATGTGGTACATATTTTTTCTTCTTTTTTTCACTCTTGTTCTTTTTGATTATCTTGTTCTACATTTTGAATTCTAATCAGTCGTATTCTTTTTCTCACCTCAGTTGCATTGTCTTAAAGCGTTGACGATATTTTAAAGGTAAGAGACAATAAATAATAGTAAATTTAAAATTCGAAAACGGCACTGACTCACGACAGCGGAAGTTGTAAATGCTCGACGGTCACGTGGTTCACGCACACACAAGAGCTCTGTCTCAATTCAGGGGCTGCATCTATAGACATATATACACATTTAGCTATGACACAGGATGCTTGGATGTTTTTAGAAATGCCGGTTTTACTACGCAAATACAAATTCTACTTAATGTTTTCAGCAGACAGTCTTCTGACATACACTTAATATAACTGGAAAAGATGCCGGACTTTTGTGCCGCTTATGGATGCTCCAGCGAGCGGAACATACGAACCAAATCCCTTGGAATCACTTTTCACAGGTAAGGTGTACGTAAGGAATAATATCGTGTAAGCAGGTTGCTAAATAGTGAAATAAAGCCCAACAGGTAGAATTGAATCCCTCCACTCCGTGTCGGGTTCTTTCCGTAATATAGCTCACTTTACGTTATCCCACATATAGACGGCTGCTTACTAGTAAAAGAATTATTTTGAGAACTTATTTTGGTTAAAACGCAATGTTATTCCATCTATAAACTGCCCCTAGTCTGGAAAAAATAGACCTTAGACTGCAGTGATTGACCAGTTACAAGATTAATGATAGATATTGGATGTATTTAATATGCATATGTATTGAGGACCTTATTGTGAAGGATGACAATTCTTTTTTTGTTGTAGAGAATTCTTTACATCTCTGACTGCTTTTCTCTCATTGTTAAGGTTTCCAAAAGACAGTAATCTAAAGCGGGAATGGGAACTGGCAGTGAAACGGGAAGGTTTTGTGGCTACTGAGAGGTCTTTGCTCTGCAGTGAGCACTTTAAAGCAGATGACTTTGACAGGACAGGGCAGGTTGTCCGGCTTAAACATGGAGTCAAACCATCTGTCTTCAACTTCCAGGGTCATTCGTTATGTTCTTGCTCTTCTGTTCTGCTACTCAGCCCTCTGGAACCTATTCATAACAACAACAACAATAATAATAAAAGATCATGATAATGGCAAAATTAATTATAATAGTACAGTAATAATAATAAAACATTAATAGCAATATTAATTATAATAATAGTGATAAATGATAATGATAATAGCAATATTAATCACAATAATAATGATGATTAAATGATAATATCAATATTATTTATAATTAAAGTGATAATAAAATGATAATAGCTGTATTATAATAATAATCTAATAAAATGACTATGATAATAGCAAAATTAATAATAATAAAGATGTAATAATAAAATAATGATAATAGCAATATTGATTAGAATAATAGTGATATAATAATAAAATGATAATGGCAATAAAATAAGAATGATAGTTATGATAATTATAATAATACAGTGATAATAGCAACAATAATAATAACAATCAAGTGCAATATATACCCTACAAGCAATTCTCTGAATAAAGACCTGAATACACCTGAACGTCTTCTGGATTTGTTTTGTTCAGTTGATGTCTGCCTGTCTGTCCTCCATGTCTGACGTTTGTAACAAACAACCCGCGTTGCATAGACATATATACGTCGACGCAGCGTTGACTGCTCCTGCCGATTGGAGCCGACGTGCCTACGCGGCGGCCATGTTGGTACAGTGCCACTCGCCCCTACAGTGCATTACATCTATAGAGGAATGACATGTCTGCACTATAAAAGTGATCTTAAATCGATCAATTGTCAACATATATTGTTTGTTACAAACGTCAGACATGGAGGACGAACAGGCAGACATAAATAGAACAAAAGCAAGCCAGAAAATGTTCAGGTGTGTTCAAGTCTTTATTCAGAGAATTGCTTGTAGGTATTGCATTTGATTATGATTATTATTATGATTATGATGATGATTATTATTGTTGTTGTTGTTATTATTATTATTATAATTATTATTATTATTTTTAGATCACTATTATTATTAATAATATTGTTATTTTCATGATCATTTTGTTATTGTCACCATTATAATTATTATTGCTACTATCATAAACATGTTATTATTATTATCAATATTATTATAATTGTTTTTGCTATTATCATTGTCATTTTATTATTATATCACTATTATTATAATTAATATAGCTATTATTAATTATAATAATTAATTATATAATTAATTAATTATAATAATTTGATCATTGCACTATAATAATACTATTAGCATTTTATTTTTATCTCATATAATTAATATTTCTATTATTATCATCATTTAATTATCACTATTATTATAATTAGAATGGGTATTATCATTATCATTTCATTATTATCATTATTATTGTGATTAATATTGCTATTATCGTTTTATTATTTGAGTTAGGGGACTGTACTGCACTTGTTTTTTTTTTATGGCCATGGCACCCAGCATCAGTGTCCCCCATCCATATTTAGTCTGGTCTTCCTTGCATCTTCTTCCCATCAACCGAAGTCAGCCACCTTTGTAAAAATTTAAAAAAGAGTAATTTAACCACTTTAACCCTTATAGAAGAAACTAAAGAGAGAAAATAGCATATCTGAAAGCACAACATGTTTCAGAATGCGTTATATGATGTGATGATTGATGTTAGCTTTTAGATTGGTAATTTTCACTGTCACAAACATACTCTGCAGGACTAACGTGGTTAATGTATTTAACAATTAGGCAGCAGGAAGAATACCGTTGCAGTGTATGGGGATGAGAGGAAGATGTTGAGACTCTCTCCTTCACATTAAGGTTAAATACATAATACATGTACATATTAAATACATCCAATATCTATCATTAATTTTCTAACTGGTCAATCACTGCAGTCTAAGGTCTGTTTTTTCCAGACCAGGGACAGTTTATAGATGAAATAACACTGCATTTTAACCAAAATAAGGTCTCAAATTAGTTCTTTCACTAGTGAGCAGCTGTGCTATATATGGGATAACGTAAAGTGAGCTGGTTATATTATGAGAGTGGAGAGATTCAGTCCGTCCGGTCGGGATTTATTTGACTATTTAACAACCTGCTCACTTGGTATTACTTCTTACGTACACCTTACCTGTGAAAAGTGATTCCACGGGATCTGGTTTGTGTGTTCTGCTCATTTGAATACAAAAGTCCGGCATCTTTTCCAGTTAGTCTAGGTCTATGTCAGAAGATTGTCTGCTGGCAGCATTTAGAATTTGTATTTGGGTAGTAAAACCGGCATTTCTAAAACATCCAAGCATCCTGTGTCAAAGCTACATGTGTGCCGTTTTTAACAAATCAAACCGTTTGGAAATCGGTCAAAAATTCAGTGAATAATTCTATTTTAATATTGTGGAGTACCTCTTACCTCCATACACGCACATGCACTCCCCCCTCTGCTAGCCCTGTACCAAGATGGCGGAGCTTTAGGCACGTCCCTCCACAGTCAATGCGGCGTCTACATATATATGTCTATGGTTCGATCAACAGCTGGAGTTTTAACGGCTGACGGCTGACGGAGAAGATGGATCAATCAGCGGTGGAGGATTCTAGTTTTAAATATGAGTATTGTGTTACAGCTCACACTGATAGTACAAGTGTTGAACACATTAAAATTTGTTTTTAAAAAACGATTAAGTTACGTTATTGATGAGACGCTGCAGTTTAAAACGTTTACTGTCCAGTTGTACAGCTTCATTGTTTAAGTTATATTTTACAGACTGTGGCGATTTTTTCTGACTGTGGCACCACATAAACGACTTATTCATTCATAAATATTCACATATTGATTCCTTATTTAAATTACTATATGAAGAAGAAGTAAAATGGTTACTAGGTCACTAAATCCTACTGGAGCTTCTATTGGTGGTAATCCTCTGTAGACCAGTGAAAACATGACTCTCCTCACTGTTCTTGGTTTAGCTTCACCAAGTTATCTGATAACATGTTTAACATAATTTATATCTGGTTTCTGTTCAGACAGCAGGTATTTAGTGATCCTCATCAGAAACAGTCAGCCCAGAGACTGTGGAGGTTTATAATATCTGAAGTTCATATCGACAGATCAACAGATTTAAACCAGCTGTGGACGCTTCTTGTTTCTCAGACAGTCTAGTCCCGTACCACCAGACAGAACAAGACCCTCAAGTCTTCAAGGATATAAAACATATTAAAAACAAAGATTACAATTTCGTGATCAAATCCAGTCAAAAATTAGGTAAAATTACACCGTCGTCTTATCCTGATCGTCGGGATGAAAATTTGCACAGCTTACGTATATATGTCTGTAGCTGTGTCCCAATTCAGGGGCTGCATCCTTCAAAGGACCCAGCCTACCCGTCCTTCGAAGGCTGGGTCCTTCGAAGGACGGGTAGGCTGCATTAGAAGGCTGCATGAGCGTTTGTTAAATGAGACGGTCTAGCCTACGATGAACTTACTGCTTACGTCATGACGTCTCGTAGCGCCGCTCCTTGTTGCCTAGCAACCCTGACAAACAAATTTTCATCCCGACGATCAGGATAAGACGACAGTGTAATTTTACCCAATTTTTGACTGGATTTGATCCCGAAACTGTAATTTTAGTTTTTAATATGTTTTATATCCTTGAAGACTTGAGGGTCTTGTACTGTACGATGGTTCGGGACTAAACTGTCTGAGAAACAAGAAGCGTCCACAGCTGGTTTAAATCTGTTAACATCCACTGATATGAACTCAGATATTATAAACCTCCACAGTCACTGGGCTGAGTGTTTCTGATGAGGATCACTAAATACCTGCTGTCTGAACAGAAACCAAATATAATTTATGTTAAACATTTTATCAGATAACTTGGTGGAACTAAACTAAGAACAGTGAGGAGAGTCATGTTTTCACTGGTCTACAGAGAATAACCACCAATAGAAGCTCCAGTAGGATTTAGTAACTTAGTAACCATTTTACTTTTTCTTCATATAATAATTTAAATAAGGAATCAATATGTGAATATTTATGAATGAATAAGTCGTTTTCGTGGTGGCCACAGTCAGAAAAAATCGCCACTGTCTCGGTAAAATAAAACTTAAACACTGAAACTGAACAACTGGAAAGTAAACGCTTTAAACTGCAGCGGCTCACATCAATAACATAACTTAATCGGTTTTTAAAACAAATTTTAAAGTGTTCAACACTTGTACTATGGGAGTGAGCTGGAACACAATACTAATATTTAAAACTATAATCCTCCATCCATCTTCTCAGTCAGCCGTCAGCAGTTAAAATCCCAGCTGTTGATCGAACTGTCACCGGCCCGCAATGGATCTTGGGATATTTGGGGCTACGAAGGATACATCAATGCATCCTTGAAATTCATGGAAAAGAAGGACGAATTCGTCGGCCGCATTTGAAGGAGTCTTGAAGTTTTAATGAAATGGGACAGCCTTAGTCGCACCGCTGTGACGTATGCGGCCGAAAAATGCAGCCTAGAAGGATGCAGCCCCTGAATTGAGACACAGCTTGTGTATACACTAATCCGACGAGCGATTTGTGTATGGCGCCATCTTGAGGCGCCGCCATTACTGGAGTGTTGTTTGCAAAACCCACGAAACTGCAGCGTTGACAGACACCACGCGACAGACGCTGGTAACATGAGTGACAGTCAGCGAAAACATGGCTAACTGGATCGATGATGTTAGACAATGGCCCCCAGTAACAGAAAATGGTAAATTATTAGTGATTAGTGATATTAGCGATTGCTTCAGGGGTGTCAAACTCCAGTCCTCGAGGGCCACTATCCTGCATGTTTTAGATGTTTCCTTCTTCCGACACACCTGATTCAAATAATCAGGATCGTTATCAGGCTTCTGCAGAGCTTCATGATGAGCTGATCATTTGAATCAGGTGTGTTGGAAGAGGGAAACCTCTAAAACATGCAGGATAGCGGCCCTCGAGGACCGGAGTTTGACACCTGTGGCTTATGGTGTTAGCTTGAATATGTATGTTGTGCTAACTGTACACTAGCAGGGTTTCCTCCAGTGCTTTATAAGCCTGACGGGCCGTCAGGCTTTCCTTGCCCCCCTGCCAGGCTAAGCGTCACTTGTTCATTTATTTTAAATAGGTTTTTATGCACCAAAACAGTGATAACAAGACGGTAAACAGAGCTTTTAACAGCATCTCGCGATTCAGTTGAAACCGCAATGGTGACATTTTATGGTCGATACGTGAACTTTTTCTGAAGTCGGAGGAGCACTGGAGGAGACAATGAGCCGCTCGTTCACCCCCAGGTCAAGGGGAGTTCATCCCCGGCGAGCCGACCGAGCCGCGGCTCGATGATGAGGCAGAGCCAGTGGAGTTAGCACGGATGTTAGCACGTCGTCGGAGCAGCCTTCTGCGAGCCGCGATGGTAAACATCCAACTAGTGGATTTAATCCAAAATGGTTATCTGACCCTAAATTTAGTGGATGGCTCTACCAGACCCAGTATGGTAAACCCAGACGGATTGATGCACTGATCCAACTTGCACCATGTGGAGCAAAAGTAGAACAGGTAGCACAGCACAGCAGACCTGTTCAGCTGTTCAGTTCAGTTAATTACGGAACATGTGTTCCCACTCGACATCGTAAACAAAGCAGAGAGTCTAATGTAAAACGGCAACTTTCGCAGAAAAGACACACACATGAATGACTGAAAGTAAGCGCAACACTCCAGTAATGGCGGCTGGGTAACTTCCGGTCAGTTTGCTCGGATTTGTCTATATATGTCTACGGCTGCATCCTTCTTGGCGGCATTCGTCGGTCGCATACATCACAGCGGTGCGACGAAGGCTGTCCCATTTCGTAAAAACTCGAAGACTCCTTCAAATGCGGCCGACGAATGCGTCCTTCTTTTCCACAAATTTGAAGGATGCATCGATGTATCCTTCGTAGCCCCAAATATCCCAAGATTCATTGCGGGCCGGTGACAGTTGATCAACAGCTGGACTTTTAACTGATGACGGCTGACAGTGAAGATGGATTCATCAGAGGAGGATTATAGTTTTAAATATAAGTATTGTGTTCCAGCTCACTCCAATAGTACAAGTGTTGAACACATTAAAATTTGTTTTTAAAAAACGATTAAGTTACGTTATTGATGAGCCGCTGCAGTTAAAAACGTTTACTTTCCAGTTGTACAGCTTCAGTGTTTAAGCTTTATTTTACCGAGACTGTGGCGATTTTTTCTGACTGCGACCACCACGAAAACGACTTATTCAGTCATAAATATTCACATATTGATTCCTTATTTAAATTACTATATGAAGAAGAAGTAACATGGTTACGATGTTACTAAATCCTACTGGAGCTTCTATTGGTGGTAATCCTCTTTAGACCAGTGAAAACATGACTCTCCTCACTGTTCTTAGTTTAGCTCCACCAAGTTATCTGATAAAATGTTTAACATACATTATATCTGGTTTCTGTTCAGACAGCAGGTATTTAGTGATCCTCATCAGAAACACTCATCCCAGAGACTGTGGAGATTTATAATATTTGAAGTTCATATCGACGTGGATGTCAACAGATTTAAACCAGCTGTGGACGCTTCTTGTTTCTCAGACAGTTTAGTCCCGAACCATCGTACAGTACAAGACCCTCAAGTCTTCAAGGATATAAAACATATTAAAAACAAAAATTACAATTTCGGGATCAAATCCAGTCACAAATTAGGTAAAATTACACCGTCGTCTTATCCTGATCGTCGGGATGAAAATTTGTTTGTCAGGGTTGCTAGGCAACAAGGAGCGGCGCTACGGGACGTCATGACGCAAGCAGAAGGTTCATCATAGACTAGACCGTCTCATTTAACAAACGCTCATGCAGCCTTGTCATGCATCCTACCCATCCTTCAAAGGACCCAGCCTTCAAAGGACGGGTAGGCTGGGTCCTTTGAAGGATGCAGCCCCTGAATTGGGACACAGCTATGGGTGTCAAACTCCAGTCCTCGGGGCCACTATCCTGCATGTTTTAGATATTTCTCTCTTCCAACACACCTGATTCATAGATCAGGATCGTTATCAGGCTTCTGCAGAGCTTGATGATGAACTGATCATTTCAATCAGGTGTTTTGGAAGAGGGAAACATCTAAAACATGCAGGATAGTGGCCCTCAAGGACTTGAGTTTGACACCTGTAGTAAGAGCAAACTGCTGTATCAGCAGTCAAGAGAAATCATATTCTAATGGTTAGAAATATATTCAGTGGAATTGGAAGGAAAGAAGTGTTATATAATTCAAATTAGATCAATTGTCGACACAAAATTTGTGATTTCAGTAAATTAAGACTCAAGTAATCTCAAGCAGGAGACTGCTTCTGCTGGTCCATTGGCTGGATCAGTGGACCAGCAGAAGCAGTATGATACATACGACGTCTCAGGAAAGTCGTTGAAAATAAGTGGAATTGAATTTATTTGAATGTTTACAGTTCTTATGCCCTAATATAAACACTGACACATAATATGTTCAAATTCACTGCAACTTTATTGTCCACTTTTTGCATGAAATAGGAAGACATTTCTCTTGCATACGCAGAAATCTGCTTCTTAAAAAAGTGCATTAAAACACATTACATTCAGGCAGGACAGGACACATAGAACATATATATACTAATACAAACATATATTTTGTGGGGTTTTTTGTCTTGTTGCTGCATGTAGTTACTACAGTGAAATCACCGATTAAATCTCAAATGAACAGCATGTCAAGTTTGTTTGTGTCTTTTGATCCATCCATGTCATGGTAAACAGTCTGTATATGCCACAAACTATTTTGGGGCTATTAGGCACTCCTAATGCCCTGATCTACCCTGGATGAAATTTACTTTTCACCTGCCTGCCCTCTCCCTTGTACTCTGACTGACTTAACAAAACCAGAGTGAGTCCCATTCCAAATTACGCTGGTTAAATTTGTAAAATCTTTGTTTTCTTTTGGCTTCATTACTTTATCCTAACTGAAACTGCATTTTCCCCCCTAAAATGGAGCTTTTTTTAACACAGGAATGTGTAAATCTAAACAAAGGCTTGGTGTTTTACCATGATGAACACAGAGCTTTTATAAAATAGTGACCTAACCCAGCCCAGTGCAGTTTGAAGTCTGTGCTGCTGTGGGCAGTAGTAGTGACTCCTTGTTAACACACAGTGTCTTTGGCCAGTATTGAAATCACTGTTTCAGACAAACATTTAAAAAGATATGTAAGATATGTAAATGAGAACGATACTATGTAACTACTATATTGTTACTTTGGCTTTAGTAGGTGGCCACAGAGAGCAGGAGAACACTGAATAGAGGTCTAACAGACTAACACCAGCCAGTGTTAGGACAGGGTTATGTTCTCTGAGACCTAGTTCTTAAGGCCTGTTGGAATCAGATAAGTTTACAGATGAGTGCTATATGGTAGTAAAGTAAAGATAATTTTCTGATACATAGTTGTTGTCATTAAACTGCGAATAATGAGGATTTTGTTACATGACCATGAAATAATATTTTGATTGATTAATCTGTGGTTTACTGAGTAAAATCAGATTAAGAAATACTTCATTGAGCCCAGAGGGATAATTGCTTTAAAAGGGTGAAGAAAAGATTTAGTTGTTATCATCTTGTTCAGCCATTTCACTGCTACTAGAATTCTCTAGAAAAACAACTTGTGAAGACTAGTGTGGATGCAGATGGCTTTCACATAAAAAGAGTTTTTTTTAATGTTTGTTTTATTATTTGCCACCTGTTCCTGTTGCTACATCCGCCAGACACGCCTTGGTTCTTCCTTTTGTTCTGCTTCAACTCTGTCTCTAGGTTTAGTTAATAATTTGTCTCATGTTTTCTGGTAGTTCATGTGCTCTGTGTGAAGCTTCATGTGTTTTGTGTCATGGTGGCTGGCTTCCTATGAGTTTGTGTTTTCTTGGCTTTCAGTATTCAGTTTCTGTTGTTGGCCTTGTCTTTTGCTTAGTTGGCTTTCCCGTTATCCCTCCATACCTCTTAGTTTGGTTTCTGTTTTTGTTCCCTGTATATAGTTGTTCACCTGGTTATTTCACAACTTGTAAATAAACACCTTCTGCACCAAGTTTGTGATCCCCTCATCATCCTCATGTCTGCACCTGGATTCTCCCTTTGCAAAACATGACACACTTTTCTTCAGCAGAGAAAGTCACTTTTTCCTGTGCTTTCTCCACTGACACTGTGACCTTTACTACAAAGCAGGATTTGAGGTTATTGAGGTAACTTCAGGCTCAACTCTGGGTTTTCGGTACTACGACAGTGGTTCTGGGGTACATCATCATGGTTACTGATACCAAACTCCTTTATTTGTTCCAATATTTTTTCCAGAGATGAGATCAGTGCATATAAAAGCATCGCCTACTGATCAATCAGTTTCCCTTTTGCCCTTTTGCTCTACAATTGGACATACACAACTGGGATACTTATCCCTCACACTTCCTCATCAAAGAATAAACATTTTGCTTGACTAATCCTTTTGTTTACAGGAATTTATCAAGGAATTTGATATTCAACCATCTGTAGTTTGCTTAAAACTGCAAAGTATCAGTTGCTGTGCCAAAGGAGAAAAACAAACATTTTCACTACACTTTTTTTCTTTTTTGATATTTCACTTTCAATATATTTACACCTTATTGCTCCATTAAGCCTCTTTCAGTAAAACATGGCACAGTGGTACACTGTTGCCTCACAGCTAGAAGAATTGACCTTGGGGTCTTTCTGTGTAAAATTTACACATTCTCCTTATGCCTGCATGGTCTCTCATCCGGTGCTCTGACTTCTTTCCATGGTCCAGAGACCTGCTGAGGTTGACTGGTAAAATGGTAAATGGTCTGTACTTATATAGCACTTTTTTCTACCTTAGTGGTATTCAAAGGGCTTTGCAATGTGTTTCTCATTCACCCATTCACACACACATTCACACACCAATGGTGACAGAGCTGCCATGCAAGGTGCTAATCTACCATAGGGAGCAACTTGGGGTTCAGTGTCTTGCCCAAGGACACTTTGGCATGCAGAGGGGCCGGGGATCGAACTGCCAACCTTGCGATCAGTGGACAACCTGCTCTACCACCTGAGCCACGGCCACCCTAGTGACTCTAAATTGTCCGGAGGTGTGACTGTGCTTGGTTGTGGCTGTGTGGCCGTGCGATAGACTGGTGACCTGTCCAGGGTGTATCCTGACTTTGCCCCCAGTCAGCTGAAATAGGCATGCATATAAAGATTGCCAATTGAATGTAATCCATCCATCCATTCACTGGCTATACACCGCTTAATCCTCTGCAGGGTCACGGGGGAGCTGGAGCCTATCCCAGCCGACTCAGGCGAAGGCAGGGGACACCCTGAACAGGTTGCCAGTCTATGGCAGGGCCACACATAGAGACAGACAAACAAGCACACTCACATTCACACCTACGGACAATTTAGAATAATCAGTTAACCTCAGCATGTCTTTTGGACTGTGGGAGGAAGCCGGAGTACCCGGTGAGAACGCTGCACAGGGAGAACATGCAAACTCCACACAGAAAGATCCCAGGTGTCTCAGTTGAATGTAATGTTAACTAAAAAGCAAAATTACCTCAAAATTCCTCATTGGTAGTATAATACTCAAATACTCTTTTGAAAATGTCACTGTGCTGGCATGTCTGTTTTGTTGTTGCTTTTATTATCAGTGTGAGACTTTCTCATTTTTGATAGCATCCTCAAGTATTTTCCATCCTATCCATCCAAGTTATATTTGGAACTCAACAATATCAAAAACGTAAAATGACTGTTGTGAAAAAAGTGTCTTGCAGAGAGAAAGTGTGCATAAAGATGTCACAAATTCAACAAGATGCCATTTTTAAAAAAAATCATATGTCATTTAATTCAAAGCATTTAAACAAAAAACTATAATGAAAAACTAAGCCCCCAAAAATACAATAGATGGAATCCAATTGTCGTGGTGTCTAAAATATTGTCACCCTATTAGGGAACAAGTGAGCAGAGATTATTCCAGCAGGAGGGTAAAAATACCATTCAAGAAAATAGATGAATTTGGTGGAATCGGTCAAGCATAAAATGTATCATTTTCTCATTATAGCTGTGGAATAATGAGTTACTTACATTTTGGTGGGCTATTGTTGCTCGTAATGTAGAAAAGGACCAAACATTTGTGGTTAGCATTAGCATGTGTATGTTTTAGTTCAAAATGTGGTTTGTTTGGCTAAATGTTCCATTTGTCCATTATGAGCCATTGTAAATGCATGTGTGTTTGTGGAATAGTTAGTTTTGGACATGTATAGCAGTTTTTCCCATGTCAGGTTTGATCACCTCATTGTCATGTTCCTGTCCATTTAGGCAAGGCAAAGGCAAGGCAAATTTATTTGTATAGCACATTTCATGTACAAGAAAATTCAAAGTGCTTTACATAAAACATTAAAAACATTACAGATAGAAATAAAACATAATTAAGACATTGCAAAAATTTAAAAAATGTAGAATAATTATATTAAAATGATTAAAAGCAAGATAAGTTAAAAGATACCGTGCAGATTTCATGCATAGCACGGCATATCTTACATTTTAAAACCGCTTTTTTGAACACTTGACTCCCTTTTTCTGTTGTCATTTGCTTCGTTTCTACACCACCAGTAAGTGGAACAAAAACATGTCTGTTAAAACTGCACGAGGTGGAAAAGGAGCTGGTCACGTGCCGACCGACACAGCAGCTAATGGTAACTGCGCACAAGCTAGCAAGAAATCACCGGATAAGTCACCAGTTGAGGACGAAGACGGGCTTCCGCTCACTTGGCACAAAGTGTCAAATAGGCTTCTGCAGTCCTTTAACAACCGGTTTGATAAGTTCGAGCAGAGTTTTCAGATCATCTTGTCCACCCAGCGGGAGCTAACCGAGAGACTGACTATCACCGAGAGCCAGGCTGCAGACCACGACCAACGCATCCACGCGGTGGAGACTTCAGTCGCTGAACTGCATAAAGAGAATAAAATGCTGCGGGCCAGGCTTTCGGATCTTGAAGGTAGACTCAGACGTAACAACATACGGATTGTTGGCATCCCGGAGGGTGTGGAGAAAGGGAGGCCGACCGAGTTTGTGTCCAACTTGATCCCTAAGCTGCTGGGTGACGACAACTTCACCAAACCGGTTGTTATCGACAGAGCGCACCGCATCCAACAGCCCAAACCACCAGAAGGATCCAGGCCTCGCATGATCATCGCACGGGTGCACTTAGCACAGGAGAAGGAATAGATTCTGCGGCTTGGGAGACAGAGTTCAATGGAATATGAAGGTAACCGAGTCCTGATCTTTCCCGACTACACTGCGGAGGTGATGGAGCAACGGCGGAGCTTCCGTGAGGTGCTGCAGCTGCTGAGAGAGCGGGAGATCCGTCACTCACTGCGCTTCCCGGCCAGACTCCACATCCATTACCAAGGGCAAGTAAAAACATTCAACGATCCGGATGAGGCTAAGACTTTTGTAAATCAAAAACTCTGAAAGCTCACTTTTCTGACACAGATGAAGAGAATCTAAACATATTCTGCGCAGACTTTTACCTTAGCGTTTTTTGTTTCCAATGCTAACCTTACTTCTACTCTGTGTGCTAATGAGGGGCGTTTAGACGGAGGTGTTCTTTTTTCTTTTTCTCTTGACTTGCGGTCCCAGATGTGGATGAGGGTAACTATGCTTCGTTTAGGGAAGCTTTGGGTATGTGATTTGTTGGTGTATTTGTTAATTGTTCACCAGACTGAATTTCAAGTTTGTTGCTAATGCAAAAGGTACCATCTGTGAATAATGCTTTAGATTTCATGTCCCTGGTCTCTTGGAACGTTCGTGGTTTAGGTCACCCAGTTAAACGAAGCAAAGTTTTTTCACATTTGAAATCATTGAAATCTGATATTATATTTTTACAAGAAACGCACGTTAAAGCCACCCAGCTCAGGAAACTCAGGGCTAACTGGATCTCACAGGTTTATCAGTCACCATTCACATCAAAAGCCCGAGGTGTTGCCATTCTCTTTCGGAAAACAGTTCCATTTCGATTTCAGTCATCTACTACTGACCCAAACGGCAGGTTCATAATTGTAACTGGGCATATCCATTCATTTCCCGTTACACTAGTTAACATATACGGGCCGAACACGGATGACCCAGCTTTTTTCCGAAAGGTATTTGATCTGATCCCAGACAATGATCTAGGCCGCATAGTGATCGGGGGCGATTTTAATTGCTACCTGGATTCATATTTGGACAGGCTGTCTTCTGCTCCCCCACCTAATCTTCTCAAGAGTACCTGGCTGCAGACCTCCACTGTGAGGTCGCTTCCGCCGCAGACCTCCACTGTGAGGACACCTTACTGTGAGTACTTTTACGGGAATTTAACGGTTACACTTTTGTTATTTAATGTCCCCGGTCGCCGACTTTGTCATTATATTAGTAATTATTGTGTTGTCTTCATTACCTGTAGTTCGTCTTTGTTGTATTCTTATGACTGTAACTGTGCATTAAAAATAACATTTAAGGATTATTCTGTTAGCAGGCATAAAAACTCACAATGGGGCTCATTCTCAAAATAATCACAAGTTTCATATATAAATTAAAACGATATATATATATACAATGGTCGAGTAGATTTTACGTTGTTTACTACGCGATTTTATTTTGTCATGCATCCCGTGCATTTCCTGTCCTGACAGTGGAGGTGTCCTCACAGTGGAGGTCTGCGGCGGAAGCGACCTCACAGTGGAGGTCTGCAGCCAGGTGCCTCTCAATCTTCTTGCTGTACAAACCATTAATAATTTGATGAAAACAAAGAAGATGGTGGATATTTGGAGGCACCTTGAAATTCTTAGATATTGTATACTTAAAAATATTAGAAATATTATTTCGAGTTAAGAATAAATGTCTTCCCATCAGTATACAACAATTTTTTAAATTAAGAAGAAAAAAATATAATTTAAGAGGGCTGGGTATCTTTGAAAGAGGCAAAGTGAGAACTAATGTTAAATACAGATGTATTTCATATTTGGGTGTTATATTATGGAATGAACTGAGTGATGAGTTGAAAATGTGTAGATCTTTGTTGAGCTTTAAAAAAGCATTGAAAGGCAAGATAATTAAGGATTACTTTATAAAATGACTGATATCTGAAACGACCACGAAGAATAATTTAGTCTAAAATCTTGTTTTGTTTTTTTCTATTTGTCTTTTATTTATGTCTTGTATTATTGATATTCTGGGTGATTCTATGGATTTGTGTAGGATAGGCAAAACAAGCCTTGGCTTCTGCCTATTCCTTTTTCGGTTACAGAACATGTAAAATATAGATTTTTTGTTTGTTTCTTTGTTTGGTTTTGGGGATTTATTTATTTATTTTTGTCTTTTTTTTCTTCTTCTTTTTCTTTTTCATCTTCTTTGTTCTCTGTTTTTGTGAAGGGGAGGAGGGGATGGGGGAGGAGGGAAGGGGGACAGAAAGAAAAGTTTCCTGTACGAATGTAAAATATATATGTGTATGTGTATATGTATATATCAGTCCCTCCATGATTTCGCGGGCATTTTTCAAGATTGTTGCGGCCTAAAATGCCTGAATTCGCGGCAGCTTTTCTAAAAAGTTGCGATGAAAGTTGCGATGTTTTAAGCGTATTTGTGTTGATGAAATTGCGGGAGATGGTAAAAAAAAAAAATGCTTAAAAAGTTGTATTTAATTAAGTTGCATTGCAATTAGACTCCAGACTAATTTCTAACATTAACCACACTAAATATCACAACATAATATCTGACCACAGCCCTGTTACTCTTAATCTCACCTTATACTCCCCTAGACAAGCCTATAGTTGGCGTTTTAATCCCTATCTTCTTGAAGATCCGGCTTTTAAAACACACATCACTACGCACATATCACAGTTCCTTGAGACCAACGACAACGGGGAGGTGAATGACACAATACTGTGGGAAACTCTCAAAGCGTATATTAGAGGGCAAATCATTTCTTATGAAGCAACACTGAAAAAGTCTAGAAGAGGCAGACTGGAAGAGATTGAAAAAGAGCTACAAACTGCTGAACTTGTCTACAGAAATTCACTACTTCAATCAGATTACAACACAATTCTTAAGTTAAAGTAAGAGTATAATAGTATTCTGGGAGAACAAATAAGCAACTTATTACTGAAACTTAAACGGAGGCACTTCGAGCTTGGTGACAAGCCACAGAAGCTACTGGCAAGGCAGTTAAAAGGTGAACAAGCAAAACGTGCAATTTATAAAATAAAATCTAAATCTGGAAAAATGCTTACAGACTTCAAGGACATAAATGAATGTTTCAAAGAATTTTACTCAGAAATTTACACTTCAAAATCAACAGCTACACAGGAAGATTTTAATCAGTTTTTTGATTCACTCCATTTTCCAAAATTGGACGCAGCTTTCAGGGAGTGTCTGGACTCAGACTTCTCACTTTCTGAATTACAGGATGCTATCAGAGACTTCCCCACTGGCAAAGCGGCGGGTCCGGATGGATTTGGGCCGGAGTTTTACAAAGCCTTCAATGGGGTCCTTGCACCCTCTCTGTTGAGAATGACTCGAGACGTGTTTGAACGCAGGCAGCTCCCACCCTCTCTTAATGAAGCAAATATTTGTGTTTTACTAAAAAAGGATAAGGATGAAACAGACCCGGGTAGCTACCGGCCTATTGCTCTACTGAATTATGATCTGAAAATAATCACAAAAGTTCTAGCAAAACGGCTTTGTAAAAATGTAGCAAGTATCATTCATCCGGACCAAACAGGATTCATTCCGGGCAGGTATTCATTCTGCAACGTCCGCAAAATCCTTAACATCATATATGCAGACTATGGCAAAAACAACAGAGGGGCTATATTGTCCTTAGACGCCCGTAAGGTGTTTGATATGATAGAGTGGCCTTATCTATTTGCAACACTTAACAAATTTGGATTCGGCAACACTTTCATAGAGTGGGTCAAAATATTATACAGCAACCCAAAATCTTCCATTCTAAAGAATGGGGACAGGTCCAGTCCATTCACCCTGCAACGTGGCATCTGCCAGGGGGACCCATTGTCTCCCCTGCTGTTCAACATAGCGCTGGAGCCCCTGGCTATTGGTATTAGAGGACATCCATATATTAAAGGTATTATGTTGGGCAGCACAGAGACCCGTGTGACTTTGTATGCAGATGATCTCCTTGTCTGTTTAGCTGACCCGGTGGTCTCAATTCCTGTTCTATTAGAATATATAAATTCTTTTGGAAACATCTCTGGCTATACCATAAACTGGAAAAAGAATGCCCTTCACTAATCAACTCACTGATGACTTCCTGACAAAATTGCCCTTCAAAGTGGTGAAGGAGTGTTTCACCTTCTTAGGACTTAAACTGACAAAAAAACCCTAGACATCTCTTCAAATTAAATTTTACAGAATCTATAGAAAAGTTAAAAACAAATATTGAGTCTTGGAGAATACTGTCCCTATCAATGATTGGCCGGGTAAATGCAATCAAAATGGTGAGCCTACCCAGGTTTCTATATCTTTTTCAGAATCTGCCTATATTCTTAAATTCATCTTTTTTTAAGAAGCTTGACTCTATCATATTGCCCTTTGTGTGGGGTTACAAATCCCGCAGGACATCTAAAGCTCACCTTCAAAAACCTTCTGAGAGCAGTGGTCTGGGACTGCCAGTTTTTAAACATTACTACTGGGCAGCAAACTCCAGAGCTCTTACATACTGGAAGTGTGGAGGCGTTAAAGCTGAGGAGAATCCTTTGTGGTTACAGCTGGAAGCTGCTGCGGTTGAAATGTCCTCACTTCCTGCCCTTCTGCTTTCTGACTCCGCCCCAGTAGCCAAATTAACTCAACAAAACTTTGTTGTGAAAAACTCCTTGCGAATCTTAAATCAGATAAGAGTGGCTTGCCAGGTTCCCAGTGTCTCCCTACATGCGCCCATATGTCAAAATCATTCATTCCTGCCTGCTTGGTCAGACGGGGTGTTTGCTGCCTGGAGAAGAAGAGGTATCAGAACATTTTCAGATCTGTACATTAACGGCCAATTGGCATAATTTGCTCAACTAAGCAACAAATTCATCCATTATCTATCTATACACCGCTTATTCCTCACTAGGGTCGCGGGGGGGCTGGAGCCTATCCCAGCCGACTCGGGCGAAGGCAGGGGACACCCTGAACAGGTTGCCAGCCTATCACAGGGCTACATATAGAGACAAACAATCACACTCACATCAGAATCAGAATCAGAATCAGAATCAAGTTTATTGCCAAGTAATTATTACATTACAAGGAATTTGTCTTGGTCTGTTGGTGCAAACGATTAAGATAGTAAGAAATAAAATAACATTAAAAAAATATATATAAAAGAAGAAGTGGAATAGAATAGAATAAAATATATACAGATAAGTACACTGGCATATGTGCAAAATGTCAGGTGGATAGTGCAAGACAGTGCAAAAAAAAAGCAGGTGTTTATTCTTGTCCATGACAAGTGTCTCTTGGGAGGGGAGGGTGGGGATGTCAGTGGGGGTCAGGGGCCTTGTTTATGAGGCTGGCTGCAGATGGAAAGAAACTGTTTTTGTGGCGTGAGGTTTTGGTCCTGATGGACCGCATCCTCCTGCCAGAGGGCAGTGGTTGAAAAAGTCTGTGTCCAGGGTGGGAGGGGTCAGCTACAATCCTCCTTGCTCGCCTCAGAGTCCTGGAGGTGTACAGGTCCAGGAGGGATGGGAGACTGCAGCCAATCACCTTCTCCGCTGAGCGAATGATACGCTGCAGCCTGCCCTTGTCCTTGGCAGTGGCAGCAGCGTACCAGATGGTGATGGAGGAGGTGAGGATGGACTCTATGATGGAGGTGTAGAAGTGCACCATCATAGTCTTTGGCAGGTTGAATTTCCTCAGCTGCCGCAGAAAGTACATCCTCTGCTGAGCCTTCCTGGTTATTGAACTGATGTTCAGCTCCCACTTGAGGTCCTGGGAGATGATAGTTCCCAGGAAGCGGAAGGAGTCCACAGTGTCCACCGGGGTTTTAAGCAGGGTGATGGGGACAGGTGGGGCTGCGCTCTTCCTGAAGTCCACCACCATCTCCACTGTCTTTAGAGCATTAAGCTCCAAGCTGTTTTGGCTGCACCAGGTCACCAGATGGTCAATCTCCCACCTGTAGGCAGACTCATCACCACCAGAGATAAGTCCGATGAGGGTGGTGTCATCAGCAAATTTCAGGAGCTTGACCGACTGATGACTGGAGGTGCAGCTGTTGGTGTACAGGGAGAAGAGCAGAGGAGAAAGGACGCAGCCTTGGGGGGAACCGGTGCTGATGCAACGGGAGTCAGAGACATGATCACCCAGCTTCACGTGCTGCCTCCGGTTGGATAGGAAGTCTGTGATCCACCTACAGGTGGGGTCAGGCACGCTGAGCTGGGAGAGCTTGTCTTCCAGAAGAGCCGGGATGATTGTGTTGAAGGCAGAGCTGAAGTCCACAAACAGGATCCTGGCATAGGATCCTGGGGAATCCAGGTGCTGGAGAATGTAGTGGAGGGACATGTTGACAGCGTCGTCTACAGACCTGTTGGCTCTGTAGGCGAACTGCAGGGGGTCCAGGAGTGGGTCTGTGATGGATCTGAGGTAAGACAACACAAGGCGCTCAAAAGACTTCATCACCACAGAGGTCAGGGCGACGGGTCTGTAGTCATTAAGTCCTGTGATCCTTGGTTTCTTAGGGACAGGGATGATGGTGGAGGTTTTAAAGCAGGCTGGCACATGGCATGTCTCCAGTGAGGTGTTAAAGATGTCCGTGAACACTGGGGACAGCTGGTCAGCGCAGTGCTTCAAGGTGGATGGAGAGACAGAGTCAGGCCCGGCCGCTTTACGGGGGTTCTGCCTCTTGAAGAGCCTGTTGACGTCCCTCTCCAGTATGGAGAAAGGCGTCGCTGTAGATGAAGAGGTGAAGGGAGGGGAGGGAGTCACTGAGGTAGGCAGTGGAGAAGAGGCCTGGGCCCCTGCTGTGGTGGGGGAGGTGGAGCTGATTAGCTTGGACTGCTGAATGGAGTCATGCTGACTGGAGTCGTGGGGGGTGGAGGTGTCAGGACCAACCCATTGTCTTTCAAAACGACAATAAAAGTCATTCAGGTTGTTGGCCAGACGCAGGTTGTTTGCAGAGTGGGGGGCTCTAGGTTTGCAGTTTGTGATTTGTCTGAGCCCTTTCCAGACAGAGGCAGAGTCGTTGGCTGAGAATTGCTGTTGAAGCTTCTCAGAGTACAGTCGTTTAGCTTCTTTCACCGCCCTGCTAAACCTGTACTTAGCCTCCTTGAATCTGTCTCTGTCCCCACTCCTGAATGCCTCTTCCTTCTGCTGCCTCAACTGTCTGAGTTTAGCTGTGAACCAGGGTTTGTCATTGTTATAACTCACCCTGGTGCGTGATGGTACACAGCAGTCCTCACAGAAGCTGATGTATGATGTCACAGCCTCTGTGTACTCATCCAGACAGTTAGTAGCAGTCCTGAAGACATCCCAGTCAGTACAGTCCAAGCACGCCTGAAGGTCCTCCACAGCTTCACTGGTCCACTGCCTTGACTTCCTCACCACAGGTTTGCAGAGCTTTAATTTCTGCCTGTAAGCAGGAATCAGGTGGATCATGGCGTGGTCAGAGCATCCCAGTGCAGCGCGGGGAACAGCATGGAATGCGTTGCTCACTGTAGTGTAACAGTGATCCAAGATGTTCTTCTCTCTGGTGGAGCATTTAATAAACTGTCTGTATTTGGAGAGTTCGTGGCTGAGGTTACCTTTGTTAAAGTCTCCGAGGACAATAACTAAAGAGTCCGGGTATGTCCGCTCCACGCACAGTATCTGATCGGCGAGCGTGCGCTGTGCCTCCTGCACGTTGGCCTGCGGTGGGATGTAAACGCCGACCAGTATGAATGAAGCGAACTCACGGGGCGAGTAGAAGGGTTTACAGTTTATGAATAAAGATTCCAGAGAAGGAGAACAGTACTGTTGAATCACTGTCACATCGTTACACCAACCGCTGTGTGTGTAAAAGCAGATTCCTCCACCCTTAGTTTTTTGGGAAAGTTCTGTGTTACGATCCGCACGGAAGAGTTGGAATCCTTCCAGCTGCAGCGCAGAGTCCGGTACAGATCCACACAGCCACGTCTCCGTGAAACATAAAACAGAAGATGAGGAAAAGTCTCTGTCTTTACCCACCAGCATCCGAAGTTCGTCCAGTTTGTTGCATAGTGAACGGACGTTGGAGAGAAATATTCCAGGTAACGGAGTGCGTAAACCGCGGCGGCGGAGACGCACAAGCGCTCCGGCCCGTCTTCCTCTCCACCTCCGTTTCACTGCATGCGTAAAGGTCAAGGCACCTTTGACCAGAATGCCCAGTAATTCCACGGATGTTGTAAGAAAAGTGGGAAATAACTCGGCTGGAGTTGTTTCCCTGATGTCCATAAGCTCTTCTCTGGTGAAAGAGGTCCGAGTGTTGTGGCAAAATACAACATTAAAGGACAAAACAAGACAAAACAAAGCGCACCAACACACCGAGGCGGCCGTCAGTGGCGCCATCTTGATGTGGATTCACATTCACACCTACGGACAATTTAGAATAATCAATTAACCTCAGCATGTTTTTGGACTGTGGGAGGAAGCCGGAGTACCCGGTGAGAACCCACGCATGCACAGGGAGAACATGCAAACTCCACACTGAAAGATCCCGGGCGTCCTAACCGGGATGCGAACCAGGGATCTTCTAGCTGTGAGGCAACGCTGCTAACCATCGCGCCACCGTGCAGCCCGCAACAAATTCAGTCTTCCAAATTTTCACTTTTTTCGCTACCTCCAAGTCAGACACTATGTCAAGGAGAACTGGCCACACCCCAACTCTGCCTCCACCACCCACCCTTTCCTTGAGACTCTCCTGCTTCCTCCAGACTCCAAACAATTAATATCAAAATTCGTGGGCTCATTTACTAACTCAGTTTCCTCAGACTCAATTAGGGAAGCTTGGGCCAAAGACCTGAACTCCGAAATATCAGCAGAACTTTGGGAGAAGGCACTGTCTCGGTTCCATTGTTGCTCTATTAACTCACGTTACAGGTTAATCCAGTAAAAGGTGTTGCACAGATTGCACTATTCAAAAACAAAGCTAAATCGTATTTTTCCATCTGTATCCCCTACATGTGATAAGTGTCATACTGCTGAGGGTTCACTAGCACATCTTTTCTGGTTCTGTCCTAAATTGCACAGTTTTTGGTCAGCTATATTTGAACAGTTGTCTAAAGCTTACCCTAGTGTCATTCAGCCTAACCATCACCTGGCCATCCTTGGATGCTCTGTTGAAACTTCTGGCCTTCTGCACGACACGCAGGTTGCTCTGAACCTAGGGATGGTGGTGGCTAAGAAACTTATTCTTCTAGCCTGGATGTCTACCACTCCACCAACCTTTGCTCACTGGCTCAGCGAGATGTTATCTGTTATTCAAATGGAAAGACTGCGTCTGTCCAAACCCAACAAACACAACAGTTTTGAGAGAACTTGGGGACCCTTCCTGGAAAGTGTCAGGTGTGATGCCTGACTCAACTTTCCACATGGTACTTGCTCTATTTTAATTACTGCAACTACGTTCTTTCCGTAAGTTTACTTATGTACCTTTACTTATGTCTGGCAGCCCCCCTTTTTTTTTTCTATTTTCATGTATAATTCTTTGCTATTATTGCTATTATTTTGACTGTTGCTCTGTTGGGGCATGTTTTGTCAAGTTAAAAACTGTAAATAAAATATTAAAAAAAAGAATACTGGAAGAAAAAAAGGGAGAAAAAGTTAATCAAAAGCAATTTTTTTTTATTTTGTAGCAATATCTGACATTTGTTTTTACAAATTAGTAATGTCAACACTTCCTCTTAGAATTAGTCTTTTCAAAGCCAAAGTCCAGCTTAGCTCGTATGTTGTTAGATATGTTGAGCCCTTTAAATTCCACAGAAATAGTCTTACAACTGTCATATTAACTAGCTACTATTGTACAGATGACTGGTTGAATTTGGTGAAGTGGGACTGTAAGACAAGATAATGATGTAATAATAAATGGTAAACAGTCCGTGCTATTGTAGTGTCCTTTTAACCTGAGCTTGGTTCAACAAAGGACTTTACAGTGTGTTTCTCATTCACCCATTCCTGCCCAGACTCACACACCAATGGCACAGCTGTCATGCAAGGTGCCTGGAAACAGTTTGGGGAGAAATGTCTTGCCCAAGGACATTTTGGGATGTGAAAGGGCCCTTGACCAAACCGACAACCTTCTGATTAGTGGACAACCCTGTTTACCACCTTAACAATGGCTGCCCCATGTTGATGTTGAATTCTTATTGCACTTAGAAAACACATTTTGTTTGATTCTTCCAACAAAATGTGTTTTATTGGATTCTTCCAAGTCTATAGAAGTCACTTGTAAAAAATTTCCACGAAGGTCACAAATCCTAATTAAAGCTGTAAGCAGCGTTGAATGGGCCCCCGCACACCCACGCTTGTCGGGACTTGGCGCATGTCGAGGTGTGGTGCATGTTGAGGTGTGGCAGAAATTTTGAGTTGTTGAGACTTAGCTGACCAATGTCAAGGATTATATCACAAACTTTCTTGCATTGCTCTGTGCAAGTATAATGTTTATAACTTCCTGTTACCAATAGGCATACAAAATGGCATACAAATGAAAGCAGCTATAATGAATTAGCATGTACTTAGCTCTACAAAATATATCACAGGAACAATAACTTCCATCACAGTAGCACTTTCATTGCTGTAAAACCGGATGTTTGGAAAGTGGCTGGACCAGGTGGAGGAAGAGCAGGGAAATGGGGAAATGCAAATTCCAGCAAAAATGGCCTGAAAACGTGAAATTCAGAAAATGGCTACAGCCTGTTGGTGGTCAAGACGGAGAAGGGTTTTGCAGTGCTTGAAAAAAGAATAAGCTTTGCACAATAAGTGCCAATCCCGTGAAGTGATGCAGTCCGACGGTCACAGATGCCAACAGTTTCTTTTGATTGACCGATTGTGACGTGTGCCAATTTTGGTGAGCGCATTTCTACACTATCAAATAGTACTTCCAATCTGACGGTGAAGATGTGTCGCAATGACAACAACTTTCAATGAACACTCAAATGCGTAACACTGTAGCACTGTCAAGGTGTCAAGACTTCATTGAGCAATTTTAAGGATAATATCACAAAGTTTGGAGCAACAGTTAGTGCAAATGTACAGCCTCAAACTTCCTGTTACTAACAGGTGGCACTATGATTATAGCTAAATTTTAAAATGTGGATGTGTTCAGACCCAGACTGTTGTCCAGCATATGAAACTTGGGCCTGATCAGATCATGTTCAGCTGAGATATAAACACTTTAGTAGTCATGGCGACACATCGAAGTTCGCCACACCGCCACAGACACGCCATTTGACAACCAGTCATAATTTTCTTCATGAATCATCATCAACGTCTTAAGAATTATGTCACCACATTTCAGGTGAATATGGTCAACCGGCTAATAATAGTACATTAAAATGTAAAACATGTCATTTCCTGTTACCAGGAGGTGGCGCTATGACTAAAGGTGGATATTTGCATATGAATGTGATCAGGGCAGGACTCTGAGCAAACGTGTAAAGTTTGATTGCAGCATGCAGAGAGTACTTAGACAGCACTTCCTTTTTGATGGCAAAACATCAAACTTCATGAGGCCACCACCGCCACACCCTCAGACTTTTGCGGAGCATTTTGATAACTTTTAATAAGAAAGGCCTGTTGTATAGACTGACCAAATTTGAGCGGTCTTGGAGTTACCCCGTGTGCAGTTGTACCTCTTGAATATGAGCAAAAATCAGAAAAATAAAGCAAAATGGCGGATTTCCTGTTGAATTTTGCTGATGGGTTGATTAGGCAATTTTGTTTGTCTTGTCTTGGTGCACATGTACAAAATTTTGTAGCTATATGTGAAACTATATGTATTAACTCCACTAAAGTCCAATTTTCAAGGTGGCGCTATAGAACCATTTTGCCACAAACGTGCAACTGCCATGAAATCTATCAAATTTTTCGCCACTTCTGATGTGTTTGCAAATTTTCATGAGTTTTGTGTGTGTTTAGGCCCTCAAAATTGCAATTTAAAAGTCCAGAAAAAAAAATAAGAAGAAACCCTTGCAGAACAATAGGTTTCTTGCACCTTCGGTGCTCAAACCCTCCTAAGAAAAACGTCTTGCATTCCAATAGGGTCCTACTCACTATTGGTGCTCAGGCGCTAATGATAGAATGTAATCACACATCTGAAACCACCATTGTAGCCCTCTTTATCTGTATGCTACAGAACCCAATACTTTAAAGACAACACAACATGGTATTGTTATAAGAAGAGGCGACTGGTGAAACACTTGTGCCCCATTTTGCTACCATTTTACTATTTATGGAGCTGAGCAATGAAAAAAGAAGAACAAGACACACAGCTGAACTCACAGTATGTTGGTGCAGCAGCTGGCCAACAAAACAGGTCCAAGTAAACTCATGCATATTTCCTAAAGGTTATGAAGGAGCAGGAGAATTTTGATGAACCACACTTTCAAATACAGCTAACACTAGCCCTTTGGAGGCTGAGGGGCATTTGGCCGTTTTTGACTGCTTTTGAGTTTATCTTTATATTTCACCTTAGAAACTGTTTATCTGCGGGTGAACATGGCGTGCTAGAAGACGTGTTTTCGCTGAGCTGCCACTCCAACTAACACTTGCTACACTGTAATAAGTGCTACTGTCTGCACTACTTCCAGGCGACCACACTATATGGTATTTTACATCTTAATCTGAGACTTTTTTTGCCTGTGAACGGAGAACGATGTCAAAACAAACGAAACTTCAAACAAAAAAGACGGCGACCAGAACAGCTAATGCTAGCCAAACAGACGCACAGCTAACGGATGACTCGCCGCTTCGGGCTCAAGCTCCAGGAGACACTGAGGCACTGATTTTGAAAGTGTCTGAGCGTTTTAGCGCAGCAATGGAGGAAAAGCTGTCTAAATTCTCGGAGACACTGGATAAAGTTTCCACCACGCTGGAACACCACTCGACGCGCATTACAGCCACGGAGCGGAGAGTGTCCGACGTGGAAGATGAAGTCTCGGTGATGGCGAAGAGGCTAACTGAAGCAGAAAAGAAAATCAGTCTGTTGACCACTTGCGTAGACAATTTGGAAAATAGAAGCAGACGGGACAACATCCGGATTATAAACCTGAAAGAAGGCGCAGAGGGGACAAATCCTATCCAATTTTTCGAGACATGGCTACCCTCGCTCCTCGGCCTGGATAAAAGACCTAGCGCCATAGCGCACATCAAGATGGATCGTGCACACCGGAGCCTCGGCCCGCAAGGTCCGCGTCCTCGCCCAGTGATAATCAAGCTCCACAACTCCACCGACAAACAGCAGATCATGGCAGCGGTAAAAGCATCACCAGAGCTGGCGCATGACGGGGAACGCATTTTTATTCACCAGGATTTATCTTCAGCCGTGCGTGAAAAGAGACGAGGTTTCAACGATACATGCCGTGCTCTCATCGGGAAAGGCATACGCTTTAATATGCGCTTTCCTGCCACGCTCACCTTGACCCACAATGGCACCGTGCACAAGTTTTCCTCCCCTAAAGATGCCCAAGCCTTTGTTGACTCCCTGGGATGAGAAAGCGAAGGTAGAGGACCCACTGACACGCAACGGCTATGTAAGTGCAACATGTCTGAAGCCGCTTTGAAGTTAAAGGACAAATTAGAGGACAAAAAAAGCTACTGTGTTGTTTTGACACCAATTTAGATGACAAGTAGCACAACATTTGAACTAACATCTGTTTCAATACTATGACAACCAGAATATGTTTTGTTGGGCGGAGCGGTAGTGGGAATATTGTGTGTGTGTTTTTTTTTTCCTGCAGAGCGAAGACTGCTTCTGGCTACACCTGGTTTTTCTTTTTTATACCACCCATTTGGTGGCTCTTTTTGTTTTGAACATTTTTAAATTGATATTCGTTATATCTTCTTGTTTTTGTATGTTGGATACGTGTGTAAATGTTCTCTGGCCATCACGGTTTGATGGTAGTGTTTATTCCAGCACAGCTAGCTCATATCAAAGGTTGATTGTCATTGCTTCACTATGGTGCACTCTGCGTTATCATGTCAATGATTGCATTATGAGTAACACAAAAATACTGACCCTCAATGTCAAGGGACTCAATCACGTTATAAAAAGGCGCAAGGTACTTTCCATGCTTAAAAAAGACAAGGCACAGATTGCTTTATTACAGGAAACTCACCTAACTGATCTTGAGCGTACAAAATTAAAGCGTAACTGGGTGGGGCAAATTTACTATTCCTCTTTTAACTCTAAAAGTAGGGGTGTAGCAATACTTATTCATAAAAACCTACCTTTTGTTTTGGAAAGGATTGTAAAAGATGAAGAGGGACGATTTGTGGTAATTACTGGGATTTTATATGGAGAAAAAATTCAAATTGGCAGTGTATACGCCCCAAATACCTATGAGGCCACATTTTATTCAAAATTTCTGGCCGAGGTTTCGTCTATTTGTCCCACCCATGCTATAATTGGGGGTGATTTTAATTGTGGTCTTGAACCTATTACGGATTACAACCCTCCCAAAACTCAACCACCTTCTAAAATGACAAAAGCTACTAGCGGTTTGTGCAATGACCTTGGTCTTTTTGATGCCTGGAAGATCTGTAACCCTCTCTCCAGGGACTTTACTTTCTATTCCCGTAATCACCACTCTTTTTCCAGAATAGATTTTTTGTTTGTTTCTAGATCAATTCTCGATAGAACCCAGTTATGCTCCATCAACCCATGCATCTTCTCAGATCACTCATCAGTCATTATGGAATTATTACCGCCATATTATGATCCTTTATCAAGGCGTTGGCGCCTAAACCCAACTTTGATGAGTGACTCTGTATTTGTTAAATATCTAGAAGACCAATGGGAACTATTCATGTCTACAAACGATACACCAGGCGTCAGTGCTTCTACTCTGTGGGAGACGGGCAAAGCTTTTTTAAGAGGCCCCATTATCTCATTTACTGCTGCAAAGAAGAAGAACTCTCTTACTAAACAATTAGAACTTGAACAGCAAATTGTCAATTTAGGACCCACGGTGACACAGGTGTCACACACCCTTCAAGTATTCTGGAAAGTTCCTAAAAGACATTTATTCTTGAATTTAACTGATGTGGTCTCAAAATGAAGTCCACTTAACATACTGGTGAAGTCATGTGACAGTATGTGAATTGCTGTCCATATGACATCACTTCCAAAATGGCGGTGTGCCAGGTGAGCACATGGGAGAAAACTTGCTAATTTAAAAAGCTTGTTTTTTGACAGCAAAAGTAAATTTCAACCCATGTAACAATTATAATCCTTCAATAACATGTCCAAGATCACATATAAGTGGCTCTGATCACATTCCTCACACAAATAGATACATATCAAATTTAGTAAAAATCGCTGTGACATATATGTCACATCGGGCCTTCAGCCTAAGAAATACCATGTGACATATTTGTCACAATAAGGAAAAATAGCAATGAGTTGCTCAAATAATTAAGGTAAATAAGTAAATTTTTATCAATATATTTTTCTGTGGTTCATTTGAAACAAAAATAAACAAAGAAAAATTAAGTCATGACATGGTGTGGATAATAAAATCGTTCATGTTCCCTTCATTATTTTGTTTTTGCACCATGTCTTATGTTTACTGTATAAATGGGTTGCTCAGTGTTCCACAGCAACAGCAATACTTGTAGTATGAGGTTGTTTTATTGGTCAGTTTGCACATTTTTTTGGCTGTAAAACAAATTAGAGTAAAATTTTTTTGCTAAATCTGATTAACAAAGAAGAATTTTTGATTTATATTGTGAAAATGCAAATAAAAAGGCAACTCTGTGTTTCTAAAGAAGAAACTGTCAGGTGGATTTATTTTCATATAACACATATAATTTATATTAAATGTCCTTTTAACGCCCAATGTGACATATATGTAACATTACAGATCTTGGACACTAGGGGGCGCTTTTCTAAAATAACATCAGAAATGTGTTCTATGTAGTCCATCTACTCTGTTTTATATCCAGCATAATTTTCCTTTAAGGAAAAATGGGTCTGGGTTCTTATGGGTTAAACAATCCTCATCACCTTTGGTACTTGAACAATTAGATGCAGCCAGATCCGCTCTAGACCAATTACTCACTCAAAAAACAGAAATGGCAATATTTTACGCAAAACATAGATTATTTGAATCTGGAAATAAACTTGGACGTCTCTTTGCCCGACTTGCACAGGGGAAAAGCGGATCTTATGCAATATCCTCTCTCAAAGACAAAAAAGGTAATTTACATTTCGAATCTAAAATGATCTGTAAAATAATGAAAGAGTTCTATCAGGAGCTCTACTCTTCAGAATGCGGTGACAAAGCAAATCCTGTTGAATCTCTTTTTTAATCAAATTCATCTCCCAGGGTTATCAGAACAACAAAGTTTGGATTTGGGTAAACCAATAACAACACAAGAGGTCCTGGAGGCCATACAATCCTTAAAAGGTGGAAAGGCCCCGGGCCCAGACGGCTTTGGGCCTGACTTATAAAAAAATGGCCAAAAAAATTGTTGGCCCGTTGCTAAATGTATATAAAGAATCATATATACGTGGAGCACTTCCTCCAACTTTTAATATGGCACATATCTCTCTAATTCTAAAAAAGGATAAATCCCCAGATTTGTGCACATCTTACAGACCGATTAGTTTACTCGGAGTACATTGTAAAATTTTGTCTAAAATTCTGGCTAGGAGATTGGAGGAGGTGTTGCCAATTCTGGTAAAATCTGACCAGACGGGCTTCGTTAAGAACAGGTACTCCAACTCCAATATGAGACGGCTCTTAAATATTCTTCAGTTTTCACAGAATAAGAATTATAGAGCTCTGGCAATTTCACTTGACGCTGAGAAAGCGTTCGACCGGGTGGAGTGGGGGTACCTGTTTGACGTTATAAATAAACTCAATCTTGGCCATGCATTTGTGGGATGGGTTAAATTACTGTACAGTGCTCCCACTGCAGGGATCTTAGTAAATGGTTCGATATCTGAGTGCTTTCCCTTGGGTAGAGGAACCCGCCAGGGCTGTCCCCTCTCCCCTCTTCTATTTGCTTTGGCTTTGGAACCACTGGCGGAGGCTATAAGAACACATCCTGAAATTTCAGGAATTAAATTGGGGAACACTGAATATAGAATATCTCTTTATGCTGACGAAGTAATATTGTTTGTTACAAAACCAGAAACCTCCATACCAACTTTACTTTCCATTATTAACCAATTCGGTCGGATTTCTGGTTATAAAATTAATTACGATAAATCTGAAGCCCTTCCGCTAGGCAATCAAAGGGAAAGCTGGGACCCCCCAGCCAACTTTCCTTTCAGGTGGTCATTTGGAGGTTTTACATATTTAGGCATAAAAGTATCGGCAATTACTTCAGACTTGTACAAATTAAACTTTAAGAATATTTTATATTCGATAAAAAGTGATCTGAATAGGTGGTTTGACCTCCCGCTGTCATTAATAGGCAGGATAAGTTTGATAAAAATGAACATCCTTCCTAGGATACTCTATCCTATGCAAATGTTGCCTCTTAAAATAAACAAAACCACTTTTTATGAGATCGAGAAATGTTTGTCAAAATTTATATGGCATGGAAAGAAACCTAGGCTTAAGATGAAGGTTCTGCAGCTTCCGTATGACAGTGGGGGTAAGGCACTACCCAATTTACAATTTTACTATTGGGCCTGCCACATACGTATTATATCAGGGTGGTTGCACTCAATTCTACATCAACCTGATCCACATGTGGATAACTGGTGCTGTGAGTCCTTCTCATTACTGAGTCTCTTATCTTTGGATTTAAATAAGCTCCCAGTGGAGGTAAAAAACAATGACTTTTTGTTTGTAACATTTAGAGTTTGGCATAACATTAGGTGTCATCTTGGGCGGAAAAATTTCTCAAGTGCAATGCAGCCTCTTATTAACAATGTGACATTTTCCCCAGGCATAGGCCATAGTATATTTAATAATTGGCACAACAAAGGTTTAAAACTAATATGTAATTTTTTTGAGAAAGACGTTTTTTTGTCTTTCGAACAAATTCAGAACAGGTTTGGAATTCCGCAAAAGGATTTTTTTGGTTTTCTCCAGATGAGACACTACGTTCGGTCTTCTCTCTCTCTTTTCCAAGAGACCTACCAATCCTTAACCCAATAGAAATTTTTCTTCTTAAATTTAACGAGAATACCATTCCTCAAAAGAAATGTATTTCTCTTTGTTACACAAAATTGGAATTTAACTCTCAAACGGCCCACAGTGCCAGGTCTCTTTGGGAGGCAGATATGGGGACTGAGCTTAGTGATGAAATTTGGTCAAATGCATTTGTGTCTGCAAAAAAAATCTTTACTTGTAATAGACTCAGAGAGAACCAATATCGTATTTTACACAGACTCCAACGTACTCCTCGTTTTCTGCACAAAATTTCACCCCAAATCTCACTTTCTGTATAAAATGTAAAAACAGTGTGGGCACGTATTACCACTGTGTCTGGCAATGCCCACTTATACAAAGATTTTGGAGAAATGTTGCTACAGAGCTTCACTCTATTTTTCATCAACCAATTCCTGTTGACTCCATGTTGTTTTTGTTTGGCCACTCTGTGAGGCCAATTGTGTCACCTGGTCAGATGATGGTATTGTGTAAACTTCTCCATGTGGCTAGAAGGTGCATACTACTCCAATGGATTCAAGTACATCCCCCGTCTGTCACACAGTGGTACAGAGAGATTTTTAAAATTCTTCCAATGGAACGTGTCAGTGCCCTTGCTAAGGGTAACTCTAACGTTTTCTACAAAACATGGCATCCCTTACTGGACTACCTGCCTCGAAACATTGCTGAGATACTTTGTAAAGGAGGTTCGCATTTTCTATTCAAAGAGTATACTGTGTATAAATGTAATGCCACATTCACTTGAGCTGGAAATGCATTGACTTTGACTTCCTATAGTAAGGTGTATGCGCTGTGCTGTG
The DNA here is from genome assembly GCA_024666655.1 of Dascyllus trimaculatus. Taxonomy (NCBI): domain Eukaryota; kingdom Metazoa; phylum Chordata; class Actinopteri; family Pomacentridae; genus Dascyllus; species Dascyllus trimaculatus. The sequence continues at coordinate 113,924 of CM045460.1, forward strand.
CTGTGCTGTGCTGGATCGTGTGTGTTGTTGTTGCTGTTGCTGTTGTTGTTGTTTTGTTTTTGTTTTTTGTTTGTTTGTTTGTCTTTTTGATGAAAAAACAATAAATTACATTTTAAAAAAAAACAACACAGTGAACAAGAAAAAAAAAGACATCTGCTTAATATTGACGTATTGGCGTTATTGTGGAAAAAAAGAAAAAAAAAAAAAAAGAAACTGTTTATCTGGCTCTGCTTGGTGTCTTTTTTTCAGCACAACCTCACCTATGTGACTGTACAGTTATTTATTCATTTTTTATATAAAGTATGAACACACTGTACCTAAAATTCCAGAAAAAATACAAATCCGAGTAGGAAAAAGTTAGATTTTTCACTGTGGACACCCAAAAACATGTGGAATAAAACATTTTTCTAACTTAGAATGCTAATATAAATATTAAACTTCAAAAAACAATGTAAAAATTTAGCAAACAGCACAGTTATACACACTGTTTGCACAAAAATACAGAAAATTCCCAGGCGCTTTTGTACAGTTTTTTGACAGCTATTTCCAAAACCATCAGGTGTCATAATAAGACTGTGCAGGAATTATTTATTCCACTCCAAAAATCAGTGGAGTGGCTCAAATAATCAGTGGACTTTGGCCTCACAGGGTTTCAGAGGCCAAATCCACACTGTAAAACATTAGAGCCCCATTAAGTTATGTGAACTTGTTTGTTTTTTTTTAACTCAAATTGTCATGGTAAGTTTTGAATATTGAACTCAAATTTATATGTTTTAAAACATTAAACTTAAAGTAATTCATTGTCTTGACTTTTTGTAAGTTTTGTCTGGACTGTCAGTGTTGATTTTAACTTATTTCTGTAAGTTATACCTTGAAAAAAGAAATGGGAGGGGTGGAGGGGCGCCCCTGAAGAAATACCACAGTTTTGGGGTGAGTCAAAAATAAAACTGTAAAGCTATGATACCTAAGTAGTGTGGTGCTAACCAGTTCTCTAACTTGGGTACACCATATTATTTCAACCACAACTTCATTATTGACGCAACAATAGAGAAAATAGCCGTGGACTACTTTTAGCTGCGGAGGGACGCACTTTTCAAGCTAGCTGCAATTTAACGCAGGCTGAGTGCAACTGCAAAGTAGACCAGGGCGGAGTAACACGACTTTCTGCTGGGAGAAAAGACGCGGCAAGCAGGTACGTTATCTTTTAAAAGTGCTTTTGAGTTTGTATTGATAAAAATTAATAACAATGTAAGTCTTCTGTGACAACATTGACAGAGCTTTGCGAATATGACTACATTACCGTGTTTTTCTCTTTGCTAATCCATCCTGTTAATCAAAGTTTGAAATGGCCAATTAGTTCATCTGTCCACTGTTGTCCATAGGGGATATTTTAGTTGGCGGGCGTTAATTTAGATTATAAATGCTTCAGACGTGACAGTGCCAAAAAACTTTTGAACTAAACATTTGCCTGCAGCAGTGGTGGCTAACAGTTACCTGTTTGCTGGCTAGCTAGCTGGTTTGCGACAGTGTCAAGGCTAAGTAATTGCAGACATGTTCTAGCATGCCCGCGCTACAGCTGCGTCACCACCCAGAGTCAGGGCTAACTTTTTTAACTGTATGCACGGTAAGTTTATCACTTATGAAATCATGATGTGTCGGTAGCGAACGAAACACTCTTAGAGCCGACTCGCTGAAGTGCCCGAGAGAGCTGCTTCTGTCTCGCTCTCTTTCTATTTTTTTCTGTTCAGGCCGCACGGGATTAGTCAACTACTTCAGCGGTCCGCAACCGGACCGATACCGGGCCGCGGGTCATTTGGTACCGGGCCGCACAGAAAGAATAAAAAGGTTTTGTTTTATTTCTGGCAGAGTCCGCAGGGTGTTTTCGCGCTCGATGAACGGTCGGTAGAAAACTGACTTGCTTGAAACCGGTCTGTGGTGCAAAAAAAGGTTGCAGACTGCTGAATTACATGATGTGGAGTGACGGCTGTGTGTCACCACTGAGCAGGATAGAGAGAGACCAAAGATAACGCAGTAAAATTTGGATGCATTTCAATTATATCCACAATACAAAGGCAGAGTATAGAGTATGCAAGGTTAAAATGTCATATGAGCAAGCTATACAAATGACCTGCAGAATCACATTAGAACTGTACATCCATCACTGCAGTTGGAAGAAAAAAAGACAAGCAAATGAACCTGCTATACAGAATACTGGACATTTGTTTAATGGAGAGCTGCATGTTTTTTGTTATTGAACTCTTTACAGCTGTATTTTTGGACCATCTACCAGCTGACCAAAAAAGAGCCTACAGTAACTGCGGTTGTTGATCTGGACCAGTTAAATGAGTACATCCCTCTGGCTGCATACCTTGTTGATGGAAAGCAGCTCATCACTCCAAGGACATTCATGATACAATAAGGTATCAGTAAAAATACCCATGCTCATTTAAACCCTTTTTATTTAACACTAACTTACACACAATATTTGAGACTATGCATTTCTTTACTCTCATAGTACAACTTGTAGTCCAGGCTGGTTCTACTGTGTGAAGTTATTTTCAGCATAGTTTTTTTCTTTGTGTGTGTCACTCTGTTAAAGCTGTCGGTGCCTCCAAGATGCTTCTTCGAGTTATTGTGTCCCCTCAAGACATAAGACGTGTCACCTTAGAGACCATTCCTGAGTCTGTCGACAAGTTATGTGAAGAACTGCGCAGCAATATGGGCTTGCGAGGAAACTTCCGTCTGCAGTTTGAAGATCAGACTTTGGAAATGAGCTCTGCAATTTGACCGATATCAAAGATCTAACAACGGATCGAGCAACACTGAAAGTTTTGTTCACATTGTCTAATGCTGTTTCTGACTCAACATTGGATACTGCAAGTTTGAGTTCCCCAAGTAACAGTTCATCAGTGGAATGGCCCGATCCATTTATTATCCCTGATTTCTGCCATGATGTTGAACTTCAGCTGACTGCAGCTAATGATGCCTATGCCAAGGAAGGAACAGTGATGGCCGTCTCCAAGGGCATCAAGAGTGAAATACTGGACAAACTAGCCGATAGGATATCCAAAATCACTGCCTATCCAAGTAAGGAACATTATGAAAGTGTAGCTACAGCTCTTGTAGCAAAGCACCCTTGTCTCAGAGAGCCGGGGTCTGGCAAGGGATGGTATTGCTGGGTATTCAACTTGAAATTCAAAATGGGCAATTACCGTCAGCGATTAATGGCAGCTGGATGCCCTGAAGTTCTTGTAAATAAGAGAAAGAGGGGACAAACAAGCAAGAAGTTAAAAAAGTCAAAGAAGGGAGAGGTCCACTACTTGCCAGATCCGCCTGCAGGACAAAGCGCATTTACATCTGAGGAGAATCGGAAGACCATGCTTCTAGAGGTGCAGAAGTGCGATCCAGACTTGCAACTCCTGGATGAACTGATGACTGCAACATTCTCTCAGCGAAGAAAAGAAGTAATTGGTGACAAGCCACCCATCTCTGAACTCGTGAACAGATGGCCTGCATTGTTCAGTGAGAGACAGGTAACTATTGCTAACTCAGACATCCACAAACAAAAATGTTCTGTATTTGTCTACTTTAGCCGCATTACTATCAGATAGGATGTAATCTTCATATATCATAATTTGATCTGTACTGGCTCCTGCACTACTTGTGTTTCAGATAAGAGCTGAATTCGGCAGAATAGTCACCACAGATCTGCTGTCCTTCCTGGAGGGACTTGATGCTTTGGTGCCAAGTCTTTTGCAGTTGTATAAAGCAGCCATTTCATCAAGCAGAAGGTTGACCCTTAAAAATGTGATGCAGTGCCTTGATAAAGAGGTATGTATAATGTGAATTTGGCAATGTGAACTTCTGTAAGAACTCTAGTTTAAATATTGTATGAGCTCACTTTTGTCTAACTTTATGTAGGACACAAATCAGAATAGGAGGACAGCTGCCCTTCTTGGTCTTCCACGTTTCTTCTCAGAGGATACTTCAGAGATCATCAGGATGTGTGATGTAAGGAAATATATGAACATGTTTATATAATACTAAAGATTGACGATTGAGTTTTTAAAAGAGAATGTGTGATGATGATGATGATGATGATATAGACTGCTGAACTTCATAAGTTAATCACAATAAATGCATAGCTGAGTATAAGGTGTATTTTAATGCAACCACAAATTTAACCACTTCAAAGCAATTTTTATTTTTGTTTTGTTAAGACTTTGCTCTCCATGCTTGTAGCCTGCTCCTCAGTACCTTTGAGGTAGGTAGTCCAGCGGTGCAACTGAATGATTTGAACCAAAACTAAGTTTGAACAGGGTTGTGTGGGGATCTTTATTGCATCAAAAGTATGCCAGTAAAAGTTTTTTCTTTGTTATGAACCAGCTCAGATTGCCATAATAAGTATCTGACAACATTATGGAGATAAATTCTGCATTCTTATTTACCTGACGTCACTTCTTGCCTTTGTTTACATCCTGTTATGGAGTCTGTCATTTGAAGCATGGAAGTATGTGTTGAGCTGCAGACACAGAAACTTGTAGTTTATTTCTGTAGTGATGGCTGAATATTTAGAAGATTTTTAACAGTTGGATGAGGTATTTGAATTTGATGGCCCACGTTATTTATTTGAACTGATGAGAAGCTGCAACAGAAGAAGAGAGAGAGAGGGACAACAAGCTGCAGAGTTTCAGCCAGCTATACAGTTGTGAAACTCAGGTGTTTGTTTTGTTACTCATATTATTGTAAGTATTTGAAAAAAATATGAAGAGAATCCACAAATCAAATTCAAATACCACATCCAAGTATTCAGAATCATTTAAATATTCAACCATGACTTAAAAAAAAAAACAACAAGTTCCCCGTTCAAACTGAACTTATGGTTTCAGGCAAAATTGAAACTCACTGAATATAGCATGGATCAGCCTGATTTTGGTTCCTATCATTCAGTTGCACCACAGGACAGCCCTAAATACAGACCAAGTTCAAAAATCCCAAAGGTATCCTGTAAGGATACACAGCAGTTCCACAGGTTCAGCAATTGTCAGAATGGGCCCCCTGAAATTTTTAAAGGCAGCAGGGGCACTGGTCTGTCTAATGGGGACAAATAATTTTTAAAAAAGCAATACACCTGTTGAACTGCAATAATATATAGTAAGTATAGTGTAGTAGTATAGTATAGTAGTATAGTACACTTTTATTAGTTGAAGAGGTACATGTTTTTTTCTTCTTGCATACTCAATCATGAATAAGTTTTGCCAATTTAGTGTCAACTTATTACTAACATTATTTTTCCAGATTACACGCAACAAAATAATGATTTAATTTGTCCAATTGTTTCAGGTTCATGGTGAAACCCTGGACATCTTGATGAATGGAATGCATGTCGGACTTCTCATTGGACACGAAGGCGCTCTTCATGACGCATTCCCAATGCAAGTCTTTAATGTGGCTGTGGTGGTAGAGGAGACAATTATTCTTTCTGATATAAAGGATGTGGCCACTGGTTTCGCAATGCTAATGGGAACAATCTACTGCCTAAATCTGGAGTACCCTTCTGAGATGAAATACTCATTTGAATTCATCTAAAGGGTCATCATGAAAATAAAACCTGACCACTGTTTAGCCAGGATACATGGACTCAGAAACAAGCTACTGAGGTATCGTTTATAAACTGAAAAGGGTACCAAACTGGAAGAAAGCTTTTTCTGCTTTGCTTAATGTTACTTCAGGAGAAAGCAGTTTACATACCCAGAAGGAAAAATCAAAAACAATACAGAATTGTTGTGTCCTCTGGAGAAGAATAAAGAGTCTTCTGATTCATTCAGAACTACAGGCCACGTCAAACCAAATTGAAACACTACTGCAAAAGGTGTCAGAGTAAGTGTCTGGACCTGTTTTTATATGTGCTTTTTTGTTGTTGAAAAAAGTACATTTTTTGTGAAGTTACATTTTTGTGAAGTCTTAACTGAGGAATGTTTGTGGAGTTAATGTTCTGCATTGTTCATAACTTGATATACAATATTGTTAAAGCAGTGACTTTAAAAATGTTGGAGCAGTTTTTTTGAACAGTTTTTAAAAACTTTTAAATGTATGTAAATGTTTCGGTACACCTTGCAAAATGCTCGACTGCTGTATAATCCCTTAACTCCACCTTTTAGTGTTGGATGGGGACAATATATTGGAAATGTTAAGGCTTGAGCATTGTTGTTAAAATAAAGTTTGTTTTTGAACAAATAAACGGTAAATTGATTCATTGTAAAGTATAATTGGTATAGTAAAGATGAGGAATAAAGCTGAAAGGTTAAAACAATTTAAAAACATTAGCCCTTTTAACTTAAAATAGCAATTAATATGAAATATTATAAAGTCATCTTAACTTAAAAGTGTAAGTTGATATGACAGGGAATTCTAAGTTTACAAGACAAGATAATGTGAGTTTTCATGAATGGACAATTCAACATAGTAAATTAGCTTAACTTTGAGACTTAAGTTGAGAATACAAACTATCATTAGTGAAACAACTTGTATAACTTAACAGTTTGAGTTGAAAGAATGATTACTTTGAAGTTGAGTTTACTCACATTTGTAAGGCAGAAGGTGACTTAAAATGTCTTACAGTGCACCTTCTCTGTCCCCCACGCTGCCCCCCCCCCCACAGCAGAGAGGAGCAGAGAGAGGAGCAGAGAGAGGAGGGGCTGATCCCCCGCAGTACAGTAGAGGCTCAGTGGGGGAGGGAGCCTGCAGACACAGCGGCTGCAGCTCTGATCTGCACTTCTCACGTTCTAAAGTCACATCTAAGGCACAGAAAGACACAATAAACACGACAGATCTGTGAGATTTAGCGTGTTTGGATTACACCGTTAGTGTTCAGCGTTTAGCGGTCAGTGCGCGTTTGTTTTGTGCGTCTTTCTGCGCTCCTTCTCTACTCCAACTTTCTGCCTAGCAACAACAATAGAATTTTGTGATTGGCTGACGTGGCATGCCTTCGAAAAAAAGGAAAGGAGCTTTTGGTTGTTTTCTTGTCAGAATCCATGTTTTACCGAGTCATGTAAAACACACGCTCCATAAAAAGACGCACCGAACGTGGGATAAAGTACAGGGTTTATTATTTGTCTTAACTCTGGTTTTACTTGGCTGATTGACACCATTCAAAGCCTGGTAAATAGTTTGAAGCCTGCAGATTCACCACAGAGCGGCTGGACGTCCAGCTCGTCTCGCTGCTTTGTCACCGGAGCACATAAACACGGTCCAGATGCAGACGAAACATGCGAAAAAATGCTGTGTTTATTATTTGTCATAACTCTGGTTTTACTTGGCTGATCAACACCATTCAAAGACTGGTAGATAGTTTGAAGTCCGCAGTCGACACAGATTTAAATGCCGAGGCAGCTGGGCTCCGCCTGACTACGCATTCTATGCTACGTCATAGCATGTGTGGGCGTGTCCCTTTAAACGCGCCGGTGCGGGTGTAACAGTGTAAAAAAAGTTTGCTTATAATTATTGTTAAATTCCTGTTAAACTGGGACTGCAACTATAGTGTTTCTTTTTTGTATTTTATTTTGAAACTCCACAGCGGAAGTTTGCCTTACGCTAAATGCGGTGCACCTTAGCACTCTCTCAGTAGCAAACAAGCTTATGCTGTGGGTAAGTTGCTTCTCTGTTCGCTCGGGCAGTAATTTCGCTTTACATGTAAATTCTGATGATATACTGCATAAAGCTCACCAGTAATCTTGTTCATATGAGTATTTAACAGAATGCTGGAAGGAACAGTAGCTTTGTTGCCTTGTCGGTTACTTTTAATCCAGTTTGTAGGAGCTAATAATGTTAGCTAGCTGCCGCTAGCTCTACACAGTGAACGTGACCGACACGTCTATTAACATGGTTGTAGTTGTAGTCTGAGCGGGAACAGATGCCTGTGCGACTTGCTGTTCATTCTTCACACTGTGGTTGTGTGTTTGCTGTCCCATGTTTGCAGAGAGAATAAACCAGACCAAGAGCATCATTCATCCAGCCTCATGTCCATTATGTCACATCGGCAACAGACCAACATAAGAGAGGTTACATTGGTGCCGTGACCCGTCGATTCTTCTCCTGGCTTGTGGTGTCTCCAGCGACCCGGGGATGGTTTTGTTGCCGGTACCCTCCATGTGTTTAGGTGGACGTGTTGCCTGGACTGTGTTGATTTAATGACTGAAAACTGATTTAGTAATTTTCTGCTACTCACCTCTGCTTACCTTATTGTTGTTTGAATATATTGAACCTGTTTTTGATATTGTGTTTTTATTTTCCTGAGTATTCATAATGAACACCGTGAATGGGGGTTTTGACACTCCTCTCAGTGTTGGTAGGGGAAGGGGGATGTTGAGTTCTCCTTTGTTTCTGCGGTTTGACACTCCAGCTCAGGGACGTGGTATTACTGTAGGAGATAGTCTGAGTACGCCAGGGCTTTCTCCAGTCAGTAGGGATTTTGCCCCTTCCCTTAGCCGCCCTGTAGGTGTCTCCCATGAGTCTAATGACATCAGTCCCTTGATTCCCAGCCCTGATGTCCTTGCTACAGAGATTGTCAGTCAGATGGGTGATGTCATTCAGCAGGTTAGTCAGAAAGTAGTACAAAACATTATGACCCACCTGAGCCCATCTGCCAGTACCCCTCTGTCAAATGCAGCATCTTCATCCCCTCATGCTGTTTCACCCTCAGCCATGTCTGATGCCTCTCATGTGCAGCTCGTGTCCCACAGAAAACTGAAAGACCCTCCATGCTTCAGAGGGGACCACTCTGATACAGTTTCTGTTAGAGAGTGGGAGGATCTAATGAGAGCTTTTGTTAAGAAGAGTAACCTGAGGCCAGAGGAACAAGTGGAGGAGATCTTTGTTCATCTCAGAGGTAAAGCTAGAGATGTTGTCCGATTTGGTACCAGGAACAGTAACATAGACATCAGCCGTGACCCTGAGGCCATTTATGGTTTGCTGAGAAAACACTTTGACTCTGCCCCATGTTCACCTCTCCCATTAGCCGACTTCTACACGACTTTGCCAGAGCAAGGTGAGAATGCATTTGATTACTGGCTCAGGCTGCATCGTGCTGTTGACCTTGCTGGTGAGCGCCTGAAGGAGCAGGGCAAGACACTAGATAGCCCTAGCACTGAAGTTACACGCATGTTTATAAGGAACTGTCCCTCCTCTGAGCTCTCTATGACCTTCCGATCAAAGACCATGGACAAATGGACTGCTCATGAGGTTCAGGACATTTTGTACGAGTACCATTCGAGGGTAACATCCTCTGACAACAAGGTGGTTAAAGAGAACATTAAGATAAGTACTCAGCACACTGCTACTCTGCCACCAGTGCCACCTGGTGATGGACAGAGTCCACCCCAGTCACAAGCCTCAGATTCTGCTACCTTGGAACGCCTTATCAACATGCTGGAGAAAGTGCTACTTCAGAGACCTGTTCAGCCAGCTCAGAACAGACTTCCTGGTTCTCGGCGTCCTAAGGTAGAAGGGTTACATAACATGCCTTGCTCTGTTTGTCATGATACCGCTCACTCTACCTTCACCCACTGCCGTGATCATAAGCTCTGTTTTCTGTGCTATTCTCCCAATCACTCCAGACGTGTTTGTCCAAGCTGTATGCCGGCGAACACTCAACAGCAGGAAAACTAGTGGATCCGCACTTTAGGGAGGACAGTGTGGATCAAGTAAGTGACCCTCCCAGCTATGACACTGACGACTTAGAGTCCCTGTACGAATCTCTCTGCTCCTCTGCACCATCGGGTAAGACTGTCATTCTGCAAATGGTTCAAACACTTCATAAGTCAGACAGCTTGTTCTACACTGATGTTTGTGCTGCAGGTAGTGTTCAGCTAAAAGCTATGATAGATAGTGGCTCCATGTCATGTTCTTTAAGTGAAGCTGCTGCTGCACGGCTCCTGCAAAAATGCCCTGACTTGAAGACCAGCCCTGCTAACGACATAGTTGTTATTGGAGCTGGAGGTCACCATGTCTATCCAACAGCAGTCTATGATTTGGAGGTGACAATCTATGGATTCCAGTTACTCATTCCGACACTGGTCATTCCTGGACAGACAGATGACATGATAGTTGGAAGTAATGCTATCAAGATGCTCATACATTTGATGAAACAGTCCAATGATTACTGGAAGCTTCTTGCTTCACCTGTTGACACTGCAGGTGATGAGAGTAATCAGTTCCTGTCCTTGCTTTCCAACTCTGAGAAGTGGCAGGGAAGACCCATGCCCGACAAGATTGGCACAGTGAAACTAAAAAAGAGTGTTACACTTGAACCCCTTAGTGAACATCTTGTCTGGGGCAAACTTCCTGCATCTGCACCCTTGTCAGTGGGGAGCACGGTGATCGTTGAACCAACTCAGTCGAGAGCCAGGCCTAGAAATGTGCTAGTTGGCCGGGTTGTCACACCTCTGTGGGGTGACAGGTGGGTTCCCCTTAAACTGATAAACCCCAGCAGTGAGGCAGTAACTCTGAGGAGAAACTGTAAAATTGCTGACGTCTTTCCATGTGTTGCAGTTGAAGACCTGTCCTTACCTGAAAAGGTTTCCGTTAACAGCCAAAGTGTCACTCAGAGTTCAGAGTCTCCAAAATCTCCAGAGCAGAGAAAGGAAGCTCTGAGTGAGTTGGGGCTGCAAGACTTGGATCTTGATGGGTGTGAAGTGTCTGACCATTGGAAAGATAGACTTTTGCAGCTTATTGAAAAATATGAGTCTGTGTTTTCCAGGGACAAGATGGACTGTGGGGAGACCACAGACTTCGTACACGAAATACACCTTGTGGACGAGAGACCTTTTCGCCTACCCTACCGTCGAGTACCTCCCAGTCAATATGAGAAGCTGAGGACTGCAATCAATGAAATGGAGGAAAAGGGCATTATCCGGAAGTACACAGTGAGTACGCATCACCACTGGTCTTAGTGTGGAAGAAAGATGGCAGTCTGCGCATCTGTACCGACTTCAGGTGGCTCAATGCTAAGACTGTTAAAGACGCACACCCACTGCCTCACCAAGCAGATGCTCTTGCTGCTCTCGGAGGTAACGTCTTCTTTTCCACCATGGATCTGACGTCTGGATTTTACAACGTACCGCTGTACGAGGCACACAAGAAGTACACTGCATTCTCTTCACCCTTTGGCCTTCATGAGTATAATAGGATGCCCCAAGGGTTGTGTAATAGCCCCGCAACCTTCATTCGAATGATGCTGTCAATCTTTGGAGATGAAAACTTCAGCAGCTTACTCTGCTACTTGGACGATCTGTTGGTCTTCGCCCCCACAGAGCAGCTGGCCCTTGAACGCCTTGAAATGGTGTTCTCCCGTCTGAGGATCCACAAACTTAAACTGGCTCCCAAGAAGTGCCATCTTTTAAAGAGGTCAGTCAGGTTTCTTGGGCATATCATTTGTGCAGATGGTGTGAGAACAGACCCTGACAAGGTAAAAGCCATAGCAGATGTGGGAGAGACAGAATTGATGGAGAGTGATGGTGTCACGCCTTCCTGGAAAAAGATCCGTTCTTTCTTGGGCATGATCTTCTATTACCAGCATTTTATCGCTGACTGCTCTGCTAAAGCCAAACCTCTGTTCAGACTCATTTCTGGTCGGCAAGCCCAGTCTCATGTGAGGAAAGGCAGGAAGTCCAAGAAAAAGTCCTCTGCTCCACCAGCTCTTAGACCAAGTGACTGGACAGCTGCATGTCGAGAGTCGTTTCAAGCCCTCAAAAATGAACTGACTCATAGTGTCACGTTGGCTCATCCCAACTTCAGTGAGCCCTTTATCCTTGCTGTTGATGCATCTTTCGATGGCATTGGGGCGGTCTTGTCACAAGTGTCACCTGGTGAAACAATCGCACAACCAGTCGCTTTTGCCAGCAATACGCTGACCCGCTCTCAGATGAACTACCCGGCGCACAGACTGGAGTTCTTGGCGCTAAAGTGGGCCATTTGCGACAAATTCAGTCATTGGTTGAAAGGCAGACGTTTCACAGCTTGGACAGATAATAACCCCCTTTCTTACATCCTGACAAAGCCACGCTTGGATGCATGTGAACAAAGGTGGGTGGCTAAGCTCGCAGCATACGACTTTGATCTTAAGTATGTCCCAGGAGTGAAGAACACTGTCGCTGACGCTGACGCTCTGAGCCGTGAACCATTTGTGCAGTCATGTTTAGGCCATCGGTTGCTGAAAGAGCCGTACATTAGCTTACTGAACGAAGTCAATGGTGTTGTCAAAGGTACAGTCCAGGATGATTTCCGGCTGACAAACAACTGTCAGGTCGTTAAAAGTGCAGGGTCACAGCCACCAGGCCCTGGGGTTATGCCTGATACTCAGCCTGAGGGTTCCATCAGCTCAGATGAGGTGTCGGCTGCACTGGGTGCTCATGTTGGTTGTGGTATGACCAGCTTCAACTTACCACTACCACAGTTACCTGAGGAAGACTCTTCCACTGCGATCCCTCAGAGTCAGCTTTTGAGTCTTCAAGAACAAGATGGTGTGATAAGCAGAGCCCTGTTTTACATGAGGCGGAAAAGGAAAGCCACCAGACGTGAGGCAGCCTCTGAACCGGACGGTGTCAACAAGCTTTTAAAACACTGGAAAAAGCTGAAAATAATGAATGGGATTCTGTACAGAGTAAAGAAGGACCACCTGCTTAACAAAAACCTGTTCCAGTTTGTTGTGCCAGATAACCTTAAGCCCCAGATTCTCCTTGGTCTTCATGACAATGCTGGCCACCAGGGTCGTGCGCGAACCCTTTCCCTTGCCAGAGAAAGGTTCTTCTGGATTGGCATGGAAAAAGACATAATCAACCATGTAACGCAATGTGAGAGATGTATCGTGGGAAAAACACTAGAACCTGAAGCACGTGCACCCCTTGAAAACATTCAGACGTCTGAACCAATGGAACTTGTGTGCATCGACTTCTGGACCGCCGAACTGAGTGACAAGAAAACGGTCGATGTCTTGGTCATTACTGACCATTTCTCCAAAATGGCACATGCTTTCCCTTGCCGCAGTCAATCTGCAAAACATGTTGCCCGCAGATTGTGGGATGATTTCTTCTGTGTGTACGGCTTTCCCAAGAGGATTCATTCGGATCGGGGGCCAAACTTCGAAAGCCGACTCCTGAAAGAACTGTTGGAGATGGCGGGGGTCCAAAAGTCACACACAACACCTTATCACCCTATGGGTAATGGTGTCACGGAACGCTTTAACAGAACTTTGGGAAACATGTTGAGAACCCTCCCTGCAAATGCAAAAGCCAGATGGCCTCAGCTGTTGAGATCACTAACCTTCTGCTACAACTGTACAAAACATGAGACTACCAACTTTGCTCCATTCTACCTCATGTTCGGGCGGGTTCCACGCCTCCCTATCGACATCATGTTCCAGCATGTGCTTCAGGATGCTAGAGTGATCAGCCATAGTGACTTTGTCTCCAGGTTGAAGCAAGACCTCTGTGAAGCTTCACAGATTGCTCTCAAACACAGCCTTAGTGAACAAGCACGTCATGCCAGGCTCTACAACCGTAAAGTCAAGGGCTTTCCGCTGGCTGTGGGTGATCGAGTCTTGCTGGCTAATCGTGGTGAAAGAGGCAAGAGGAAGCTTGCTGACAAGTGGGACTCTACTCCCTACGATGTTGTTTCAGTGAGGTCAGGCATTAATGTGTACAGGATAAGAGACGCACAAACTGGCAGAGAGAAAGTTGTGCACCGAAACCTTCTTCTCCCGGTGAACTTTCTCACCTTGGATGTGGAAAATCCTGTCTCCCTTCACAACTCAGGAGACAGGGATGCGACATGTGGGAGTGACCAGGATCCTGTGGAGATGGACAACATTGAAGATTACAACAGAACTTTGGACTGGCTCATGAGAACACCTGAGTTTACCGACCCAGTCAGTGGAAATGTGAGTGCACATGAGGAATCTTGTGCGAGGAGCGATTCCCTCTCAGACAGTGTCCCCAGCTGTGTTTCTGTTGTTTCTGTGCCAGAGCCTTCACTGAAAGTGGACATAGGGGCACCACCCACACCAAACACCGAAGTTCAATCAGCAGAGGCAGGTCCCATCAGTGTAGCTCACTTACCTGAAGCAGAACACAGCAGTGTAGCTCACTTACCTGAAGCAGAACCCACCAGTGCAGCTCACTTACCTGAAGCAGCCTCAGTAAGCTTGCCTACCCTAGCTCCTGCAGATAATGTTGAGAATGTAGCTATCTGCACGCAGCCTCCCAGTGTTCAAGCAAGCCTTGGTGGTACTGTGACTACCAGATTAGGGCGACATGTGAGACCTCCTGGAAGGCTGATTTATGAGATGTCAGCTCAGAAAGTTAGGGAAGCTACCCCTGTTACTAGCTCCATTATTGCATTCTTCAATACCTTGTTTGAAGTTTAGGTGTCAGGATTTTTTTTTTCTTCTCCTCTTTCTCCTCACCCCTTGTGCTGGTTGAGTTTGACTTCCAGTGTTTATTTTTGTTAGTTTTTGTAAAGCTGAGGTATGCTTTGTGTGTTGCCGTCAGTGTGGTGTTTAGGAGGTGTATATGGCATCTTCTTCGGGTCTGTATGAGGTACTGGGACTGGTACCACCCGGTTCTCTTGCACTCCTTTGGGGAGGATTTTGAATATCGACTGTAGTACGTCAGTGATTTGGTTTCACATTGAGCTACCCTTTTTCTTCTTTCTTTTTCTCTCTCCTCCGTACTTGACCATGTCCTCATGTTTTACTGTTGCTCGGGTTTTTACTTGAGTTTAACAGAATTTAAGGGGGGTGTATGTAACAGTGTAAAAAAGTTTGCTTATAATTATTGTTAAATTCCTGTTAAACTGGGACTGCAACTATAGTGTTTCTTTTTTGTATTTTATTTTGAAACTCCACAGCGGAAGTTTGCCTTACGCTAAATGCGGTGCACCTTAGCGCTCTCTCAGTAGCAAACAAGCTTATGCTGTGGGTAAGTTGCTTCTCTGTTCGCTCGGGCAGTAATTTCGCTTTACATGTAAATTCTGATGATATACTGCATAAAGCTCACCAGTAATCTTGTTCATATGAGTATTTAACAGAATGCTGGAAGGAACAGTAGCTTTGTTGCCTTGTCGGTTACTTTTAATCCAGTTTGTAGGAGCTAATAATGTTAGCTAGCTGCCGCTAGCTCTACACAGTGAACGTGACCGACACGTCTATTAACATGGAGCTTACTTTTGTAGTCTGAGGGGGAACAGATGCCTGAGCGACCTGCTGTTCATTCCTCACACTGTGGTTGTGTGTTTGTTGTCCCATGTTTGCAGGTATGTTTAGTTTGAGCCGTTTATGTCATATTCAGCTGTATTCACTGTTTAGATTAACAGTTATTGCACTTTCGCAAAATGTTTGCTGTGATGTATTTTCACCACTAGATGGTACTATTGGTTTATTTTTGGTTCCACAATGTTAAAAAATGAACCCTGGACTGTCAAAATTGTGCTTTTAGGTCTAAAAAACTAGTACTATGATACAAGATACAGTGAAAATAGTGTTATCTTGACAATGTTGCAATTCTTTTGTGAGAAATCTTTTTTTGTTACCATTTGTGGATATTAATGTGTAAAATTTACCTTTGACTGGAAAAACTATACCACTATACGATCACCTTCTCAGTAGCAAACAAGCTTATGCTGTGGTCTGAGCGGGAACAGATGCCTGTGCGACTTGCTGTTCATTCCTCACACTGTGGTTGTGTGTTTGCTGTCCCATGTTTGCAGAGAGAATAAACCAGACCAAGAGCATCATTCATCCAGCCTCATGTCCATTATGTCACATCGGCAACAGACCAACATAAGAGAGGTTACACGGGCATGGACCTGGAAGGGCTAGCTACACACATACAAATTAATTATGAGCTGGTTTCACACCAAATATGGATTGGTGAGAAAAACCTCCTGTATTAAGATCACACACCAACAAGAATGTAGATGATTATGTGTGTGGTCAGAAAAAATGTTTTGCATGAATTTAGAAATGTTGTCACACTGTTTATATCAACATGCAACCACCTTTACAAGTGATCCAAAACATTCAGATTGGATTGTGTTCTGCTGGAATTTACAACGTATTTTATCTGATGCAGATAAGATATCCAAATACAGGTTCAATGCTAACACAGAGCAGAAACATGATCTCAGTGAAGATGGAGCCCCAGGGCAGCAACCTGGTTTTTAAATATGGTCTTGGCTTCCCTCTCCTGAATAATGCTACCTACACATTTGATGGATATTTAAAATGGACAAGAATGACTTGGCAATGCAGCACACTGAGGTCAATTGCCCTTTGTGAAGTACAGTGTATGGATAAATATTCAGCTCAGAGGAGCTAATGTAAAGTACAAAAGGTGTCACTGAACAGTATGTATGATGGATATTTATGAAATACAAAGTTTATTCAACATTTAGTGGGAAATTGCTGACAATCAATGGAAATATTACAACAATGAGAAGGGGCTCATCTTGGAACCTCATGGTCTATGCTGGTAAAAGCAGTAAATGGGACTTGCACCTTTGGTCAATTTTAATACTATCCAAAACTGACAGACTATATTGGATGTCATTACTAGGTGTGCACTAAAATGACTGGCAGCAGCTTGACATGAAAAAATCCTTTGATCTTGACCTGCTGTTACAAAAATAGAGATGTGAAGTGCTAAGATCATTTAACAGCATCCTAAATCATCTCTCAAACAATAACCCTGACTGCATGCATCAATTTTGAAACTTGTTGGGTCACTTTCATGTGTACAAATAAGTGCAGCCGCCTTCTGAAGACACAGTTAGTGCTATTTGTACAGTTTGTCTTGTTGAGATCAAAAGGTGAAAAAAGCACAATGAATACTTGGGGGGAGGTCAGGCAGGCAGTCAAAAAAAGATTAAGACAGTAAGCATTTCAGATTTTGAGAGTGACCATTTGGACACGACAGGAACACTGCCTTTCGGAGCAGTTGTAAAACACACTATCAGAACTGCTTCATTCAAAGCATACTGAGAACTTACCTGCCAGATATGTGGAATGACCTATGAAGACTTCACTGGAGTTAACGCAGATGTTGAAAAAAATATAAGATCCTAAAAACTAACCTCCAAACGTATATACCCACTTTAAATGATGATACATAATTACAACAATAGCGTCAAAGACAACAAGAAAACAAGTATGTCATGGTTATAAAGTGTGCCCATTTGTAGAAGATCCAGTGCTGGAGCCACAGACTGGAGGTGAGACCTGATCTCAGTTTTGAGTCTCTCCCTCATTATTCATTGTCCAGCTCTTTGAGCTCTGAGGAAGGACTCTCTCTGGCTGGCAGGAGGTCGTAGTGACAGGGGATGCGGCTGTTTTTTGGTAGATCATATGGACCCTGCCCAAACTGCGCATTGCTGTTGCCTTCTCCAGTGGGCTGGATGGCACTTACAGTTGGTTCTGAAATCATAGACAAATGAGTTGGCATTTGCAAGAAGAATAATAAAGCATAAATCTGTAAACCTAAAGTACTTTCAGCACTCTTTTCACTTCCCATGCAGGGACAGCCTTAAACCACAGAACTGTGGCAAGTTCTCCAAGATGCTGAATGACCTACCTGTCAAGAATCTGAGTGCAAGTGTAGTAATGCAAGTAATGCTACAGTCACACTAAATATTGATCTCTGTTAGTTTTTGACTCTTTCCTGCACTTTGTAAGACATTTTCACATATACCTAACTGACAAATATAAACTATTCAAGACATCATTTTTAAAGGCATTTCCACCTTACTTCTAGTGCCTCAAGTGCTTGCACTGTATATAAAAATTTAATGTAAAATTACCTATACTTTGTTAGAAGATTATATCTATATTGCCCTGCCCTAACTGGACATACAGTTAGGTCCATAAGTATTTGGACATTGACACAATTTTCAGCATTCCAGCTCTGTACAACACCACAATGGATTTGAAATGAAACAATCAAGATGTGCTTTAAGTGCAGACTTTGAGCTTTAATTTGAGGGCATTTACATCCAAATCAGATGAACGGTGTAGGAATTACAATACATTTTATACGTGCCTCCACCTTTTTAAGGGACCAAAAGTATTTGGACAAACTAACATAATCATAAATCAAATTGTCACTTTTTAATACTTTGTTGCAAATCCTTTGCAGTCAATGACAGCCTGTAGTCTGGAACTCATGGACATCACCAGACGCTGGGTTTGGTCCCTGGTGATGCTCTGCCAGGCCTCTGCTGCAGCTGTCTTCAGTTCCTGCTTGTTCTTTGGGCATTTTCCCTTCAGTTTTGTCTTCAGCAAGTGAAATGCATGCTCAATTGGATTCAGGTCAGGTGATTGACTTGGCCATTGCAGAACATTCCACTTCTTTGCCTTTAAAAACTCTTTGGTTGCTTTCGCAGTATGCTTCAGGTCATTGTCCATCTGCATTGTGAAGCGCTGTCCAATGAGTTTTGGAGCATTTGGTTGAATATGAGCAGATAATATTGCCCGAAACACTTCAGAATTCATTCTGCTGCTCTTGTCAGCAGTCACATCATCAATAAATATAAGAGATCCAGTTCCACTGGCAGCCATACATGCCCACGCCATTACACTACCACCACCATGCTTCACTGATGAGGTGGTATGCTTTGGATCTTGAGCAGTTCCTTCCCTTCTCCATACTCTTCTCTTTCCATCATTCTGGTACAAGTTGATCTTTGTCTCATCTGTCCATAAGATGTTGTTCCAGAACTGCACAGGCTCTTTTAGATGTTTCTTGGCAAACTCTAATCTGGCCTTCCTGTTTTTGAGGCTCACCAATGGTTTACACCTTGTGGTGAAACCTCTGTATTTCCTCTGGTGACGTCTTCTCTTAATTGTTGACTTGGACACAGATACACCTACCTCCTGGAGAGTTTTCTTGATGTGGCCAACTGTTGTAAAGGGGTTTTTCTTAATGAGGGAAAGGATTCATCTGTCATCCACTACACTTGTTTTCCGTGGTCTTCCAGGTCTTTTGGCGTTGCTGAGCTCACCAGTGCGTTCTCTCTTTTTAAGAATGTTCCAAACAGTTGATTTGGCCACACCTAATGTTTTTGCTATCTCTCTGATGGGTTTATTTTGATTTTTCAGCCTAATGATGGCTTGCTTCACTGATAGTGACAGCTCTTTGGACTTCACATTGAGAGATGACCTCACCAGATTTCAAATGATTATACCACACTTGAAATGAACTGCAGGCCTTTTATCTGCTCCTTGTAAATGAAATAATGAGGGAATAACACACATCTGGCCATGGAACAGCTGAGTAGCCAATTGTCCAAATACTTTTGGTCCCGTTAAAAAGGTGGAGGCACATATAAAATGTGTTTTAATTCCTACACCGTTCACCTGATTTGGATGTAAATACCCTCAAATTAAAGCTCAAAGTCTGCACTTAAAGCACATCTTGATTGTTTCATTTCAAATCCATTGTGGTGTTGTACAGAGCTGGAATGCTGAAAATTGTGTCAATGTCCAAATACTTATGGACCTAACTGTAGATATCCACTGTGAAGCTAATGCAACTAAAGCATAATTATCAGTAAAGCATTCATAAAGACACCAAACCAAAGTAAGATTAAGTTCCATACCAACTTCATAGACATTCCGGTTATTAGTCGGGCTGCTGTTGCTAATCTCTGCATATGGTGAATCCCGTCTGGCTGGTGATTTCATTTCCACATAGCCACATTCTGTGTTTTTTGCTGTCAGCTGGGGAGGGTCCTTTATTGTGGCATATGGATTTTCAGAGCTGTTTAGGGAACAGGAGCTGGCATGATAGGGTGGGCCCTTCACCAGATCTAGGTAACAGTGACATAGACAGAGGAGCCAGTGAGAGATGAATAACAGTATTAAACAGAGTAGTTTAGCATTCATGCCAGAACCTACCACCCAAAGATCTCCCCATGTATCTCCTGTCAACTCCAAAGGCTCCTGACATAAAGTAAAATGGAAAAAAGAAGTGTTTTAGTGAATGGTAGAGGCAAAAATAATGTTTTAGACTATTATGAATAAATTAGGCTAGAATATTAACTTGTCCCCTCTCCTGGGATGGTTTATATTTAGTCTCATCCACTCTTGTTTGTGGGACATATCTGACTTGACTGGAGCCGTGGAGTGCACAGGAGGCCTTATCTTGGGGTATAAGAGACAGGCCTGCCTATTAGATAGTGTGTCATTTTATACTCTTGTTCTTGTCTTGTGGAGGCATAGGCCTCCATACGGTCACCTGGTGATAACTTTTTTAAAAAAACAACTGCTTCTAGGGAACTAACTTCTTCACATAATTTTTCCCAATAGCAGTGGGTGCTGATTAGACAGCCAGATATTAAGTGCAGATTCTTTCTTTAGTGTAATTTGTAAAATGTATTTTAAATGGATAACATACAAAAGTTTGTTTGTTTTTTCATTGATGGGATCCCCATTAGCATAGCTGAGCTGTCGCTATTCTTCCTAGTGTCCAACAAAATGATTCATAAAATACAAAAAGATACATTACAACATACAAAATACATAATGAAATACATTTTTGGCACAAATGTACAAATATGTCCTTCACCTCCAGCCAGATTTCAGTTCATTTCAGTGCTTTGTAGTTGAGTAAACTTGTTCCAATACTGATTTTTTAATTTTTTTTTTTTTTTCAGGGTTATTATTTCTGGTAGCAGGTTTCAAGCATGCATTGCTCGGTATGTGAATGTTCTCCTAATGCTTTTTGATCTTACTTTTAGTAAAACAAATTTTCTAGTCATGGCATGTCTAGTATAATAAGTATGCCTTTCATTGCTAAATAAGAGGTTTTGGTAAAGAACTTCAAGCTGCTTTGAAGCTATAATATTTTTAATGAAAGACAATAATGCATAGAATAATCTATCTTGAACAGATAACCACTTTAGTCAACTCAGCATGAATTTGGTGCTAGGTCCATAATCACAGCCTAAAACAACCAGAGTTGTTCGGTTTTGTATGGTCTGTAACCTCTTTAACACCCCAGTTGCAGCATTTGACCACACTACTGGGCAATAGCCTAAATAAGAGAGTACAAGAGCTTGTGTAATTCTTTTAGTTGATTTGCATGTTAGAATTTAAATATGTCTTGTGAAGTAGTCCTGTAGATCTTCTTATAATAGATAGACCCTTTCCCATTTTAATGACTATGTTGTCTACGTGTTTTTTCCAGGATAATGTGTTATCTAAAGTAATGCCTAAACGTTTTATAAAACTCTCGATCTGGTACGGTTACATTTAAATACAATTCCATAAATGTGATGTATATAGGACTTTTATTTTTTTAAATGGCAGACTTTGTCCCTGGTAAGGCATTTAAAGATGGCATTTTAATGCAGGCATCGAGGCTTACAAGAAAGAAACATAGACAAACAACTACTAAAAACAGCGATTAAAACAACAAGGACTAAAAGTGACAAACCAAAACAGAATGAAAAAAATATTCCACATTCAGTCGTGTAATGAATGAATCTGTCACGGGAGCTCAGAGACCCAAGCGCAGACAGAGATCACGTGGCACAAAGAAATTCAAACAAAATCCAGTTTATTTTAGACAAAACCAAGCACAGGAAAAATGAGGGAGTCAACAGCTACAACAGCTGGAAGTATAAACTACTAATTAAACACTAACAAAGATAGAAATAACTAAACTAAAGACTGACCTAAGCGCCGACACAGCGAAACTATTCTAACAACTCAGAACGCCTGGTGAAGCGCCGGAGTGGTGTAACTAAAGCTGTCAATAAAACTATCAAACTTAGTTCCATACTTAGCAGCCTGCCTGTCTGGAAGAGGGTCGGCGATATGCAGCTAGGGGTGTGTGGTGGGGATGTGTGGTGTGAATTTCTGGCAAGGAACAAGAAGAGCCAGAAGGAAACCGGGCCGGGGTCTAATCCAAGGGTCTGTGGTGAGGTCAGGAGTAGGAGTAGGCAGGTGATATGGATGAGATTGGCTGGGAGCAACTCCGAGAAATGTTGCTGTTTAACAGTCCGACGTGGAATGGTGACTTCTGCCAGGCTATGTGGGAGGAAGTGGTAATCACGAACAGGTGGAACGCTCACAGCCACAGGTGTCCTGAATCTGCTGATCAGTGAAGATGATGGAGAGACTACCACTATGCAGAGGAGGTGGAGCCCATGACAGAACCCTTCCCTCTACATGCGCCACCTGGCGCATGATTGAGCGGACCCGGACCCGGAGCACTCTCCCGGACAGGCTTGATCTGGGAGATATGGAATGTTGGGTGAATCCTCATAGTGGGGGAAGCTTAAGGTGTACAGCACTGCAGTTGATAATACTGTCAGTATTATTTGGACCCGTAAAGCGAGGAGCCAGTTTCCTAGAATCCACTTTTAGGGGAAAGTCCTTGGCTCTAAGCCAAACTCTCTGTCCTATAGTGTACATGGGGGAAGATGATTGAAGGCAGTTTGCTTGTGCCTCCATCCTCTGAGACGAACGGAGGAGAGAGGCATGGGCACCTCTCCATGTCTTCTTACACCTCTGAATAAATCTTTGCACTGACGGGACAGCAATTTCCTGCTCTTGAGATGGAAACAGAGGAGGCTGATACCGCAGGGAACATTGGAATGGGGAGAGACCAAAAGAGGCGTTAATCAATGAATTGTGTGCATACTCAACCCACGGTAGTTGAGAGCTCAAGTTATCCAACAGGTTTTCCGAGGTGGCACAGTGAAGAAAATACTCCAGTTCTTGATTGGTTCACTCCGTCTGGCCATTGGATTGGGGGGTGAAAACCTGACGATAGACTAACTGTTGCTCCAAGTGCCATGCAGAATGTCCTCCAAACTTCCAAAGTAAACTGAGGACCCCTGTCTGAAACAGTATCAACTGGAATACCATGCAGTCTAAACACCTGATTGATCATAATTTCAGCAGTCTCTTTAACTGATGACAATTTGGGTAAGGCCATGAAATGTACTGATTTAGAGAACCAATCAATCACTTTGGAGAGTGGAAGACCAGTAACGAAGTCCATGGCAATGAGTGACCAGGGTCTCTTGGGAATGGGAAGGGGATGTAGAAGACCAGAGCTGGACTGATGTGACGTTTTGCTTAGGGCACAGACGGAGCAGGCAGCAATAAACTCTCGAGTGTCTTTCTCTATTGTAGGCCACCAGAAACGTTGCCGGAGGACATAAAGAGTTCGAGCAATTCCAGGATGGCAAGTAAAACAGGAGGTGTGAGACCACTGCAGAACCTGAGAATGAACAGCATCAGGTACAAACAAGTTATTAGATGGACCATTACCTGGGTCAGGTTGCTGACCCTTAGCTTCACGAACCAGGGACTTAATTTCCCAAGTGAGGGTGGACACGAAACAGGTTCTTGGTAGAATTGGTTCTGGTTCCCCTGACGGATCCTCTGATGCAAACTGCCGGGATAGAGCGTCCGGTTTGATGTTGCGTGAACCAGGTCGATAAGAGAGTGCGAGTCTGAACCGTTCAAAAAACAATGTCCAGCGAGCCTTGCGGGCGTTCAGTCGTTTAGCTGTTTGCACATACTCCAAGTTTCCTATGGTCTGTCCCAACAATAAAAGGCAATTCTGCTCCCTCTAACCAATGTCTCCATTCTTCTGAGGCTAATTTCAATGTCAACAGTTCACGGCTCCTGATGTCATAGTTCTTCTCGGTGGGAGACAATTTGCGGGAAAAGAAGGCACAGGGGTGAAGCTTCCCATCCTTTGGGGAGCGTTGAGAAAGAACTGCACCAACTCCAGTTTTAGAGGCTTCCACTTCCTCTATGAACTGCAGCTCAGGATCTGGTTGGGTAAGAATAGGTGCAGAGGTGAAGCGGAGTTTCAGGTCAAGAAAGGCTTGCATGGCCTGTTGGGTCCATAGGAAGCGTCTGGTGGTAGATGTCAGGCCAGTCAATGGAGCGGCAACCTTACTGTAGTCCCTGATGAATCTTTGGTAAAAATCTGGAAACGCTGAAGGTGCTTCCTGTTCTTGGGTTGACGCCAATCCTTCACAGCAGAGGGCTTACCTGGATCAATACGTACTTCTCCCTGAGAGATGACATATCCTAGGAAAGAAACTGTGGAAGCATGAAACTCACATTTTTCTGCTTTCACAAATATACGGTTCTTGAGTCTCTCCAACACTTGGGGACATGAATGACATGTTCTTCCAGGTTACAGGAGAAAATCAAGATGTCATCCAAGTAGACAAAAATGAACCTGTTTATCATATGGCTGCTGCATGGGTGAAGTGATTTATCTTTTTTATCCACAAAGAAAAATCCCTGATGTATGACTCCATGGACAGATGTTCAGACTTAGTCAGACTTTACTGATGATCACTGGGCAGGGTGGCTCCCGGGAGAAGGCCAATAGCACAATCATAGGGCCTGTGCGGAGGAAGAGAGACAGCACGATCCTTGCTAAACACTGGAGGCAGGTTATGATATATTTCTGGTACCTTCTGCAAATTGATGGCCTCTGGGGAACTTGGAGCGACAGGAGCATTAGGGGTTAATGCAGAATGCAGGCAATCTGCATGGCAGTGGGGGCTCCAGGAGAGGACCTTCATCAGAGACCAGTCAATATGAGGGTTGTGCTTCTTTAACCATGGTAATCCAAGAACCAATGGGGAGACGAAATTGTTCATGAGATGAAGGGAGTTGGTCTTGTGGTGATTGCTTGTGATGACTAAAGTAACTGGTACCGTCCTGCGCTGGACCTGGGCTAAGTGGTGTCCATTTAAGCCCAGAGCCCCCAAAGGAAAAGAAAGGGTTTCGGTGGGGATCTGCATCTGTTTAGCCAGGTTGGTGTCAATGAAACTCTCCTCAGCTCCAGAATCTATTAAGGCTGGCACAGGCAATGACTGACCACTCCAACAGAGAGAGGCAGAGAGCTGAAAACATTGAGGGGAAAAACTGAGGTTTGGCTCACCTGTATTTTCTCCATTGCGGGTGAGCCGGTCCTTTTGCTGGTCTTTTGAGACACGTGGCGATGTAGTGGCCTATTCTCCCACAATAAAGGCAGGCATTGCCTTTATTGTGGCAATGATGCCACACAATGTATTGTGTTTATTGTGGTCTCTTTCCTGGGGAGCTAGCCGAGTGCGTCCCAACTGCATGGGTTCTGGCTCAGAGTCGGATTGATGGGAGCTAGCTGGTGCAGGGCATGTGGATAGAGGACACTGGAGAGTGGTGTTCGAAGCTCTGAGGGTCCGTTCCCGGCATTGTTCCTGCAGCCGATTGTCTAGACGAATGGTCAACTTGATCATTTCATCCAGCTTGTGATGTCATCCTTTGCCACCAGTTCATCCTTCAGATTTTCATTTAGTCCCTTGTAGAAAGCTCCAAGGAGTGCCTCTTCATTCCACCCGCTCTCTGCCGCAAAGGTGTGGAAATCCATGGCAAATTCAGCCACTCTGTGGGTGCTATGCCGTGCAGTAAAAAGGGGGTTTGCAGCATAATGTCCCTTGACTGGGTGGTCAAAAGCCTACTTCATCTCATTGATGAAATCCACATAAGAATTGCATAACTCAGACTGCCTCTCCCATAGGGCTGCATCCCACTTCCCAGCTTTACCTGTCAGCAGACTAATTAGGTAAGCTATCCAAGCCCGAACCGAGGTATAAAATTGAGGCTATAACTCAAACATGAGTGAAACCTGTGCAAGAAAAGCCTGACACAAACCAAAATCACCACCATAACGTTCAGGAACTGGTACAAAGGGTTCTTTCGAAACAGGTACACAAACTGGAGCTGCTACAGGCTGATCTGGAGCTTCAGCAGGAGGAGGGGAGACTGAGCCATATGGGCAGACATTCTAGTCAACTGACCTGACAACTGAGTGATCTCCTCTAACATCCGGTTACTCTCAATTTCCGCAACAATAGTTTATGCTGGTCTAACAATGTGCCTTGATGAAAGACAGTATGCTGCAAAGTTAAAAATGGGCACAGTCTGATCAGTATCTGTCTCACTGTCTGCTGGGTTCATGATGGTTGGACCGTAATGTCACGGGAGCTCAGAGACCCAGGTGCAGACAGAGATCACATGGCACAAAGAAATTCAAACAAAAACCGGTTTATTCTAAACAAAACCAAGTACAGGAAAAATGAGGGGGTCAACAGCTACAACAGCTGGAAGTATAAACTACTAAATAAACACTAACAAAGACAGAAATAACTAAAGTAAAGACTGACCTAAGCGCCAACAGGGCGAAACTATTCAAACAACTCAGAATGCCTGGTGAGGTGAAAACTACAGATTAAACAAAGTGCCGGGGTGACAAAACTATTCAAGTAAATCAGAATGCCTGGTTAGGCGAAACTACGGATTAACAGAGCACCGGGTTGGTGAAACTATTCAAATAAATGAGACGGTCAGCAATATGCAGCTGGGGATGTGTGGCATGAATATCCAGCAAGGAACGAGAAGTAGTGATAATCACAAGCAGGTGGAACGCTCACAGCCACAGTTGTCCTGAATCTGCTGATCAATGAAGGTGAAGGAGAGACTGCCACTATGCAGAGGAGGTGGAGCCCATGACAGAATCTGTTTCTTGGACATTTAATTTGGGAAGCATGTAAAGCTGGCATTCCCCAATCCCATATACATTCAATCAGAGGTGTCTGTTGTCGTGTTTTGGGCATAAACACTTGAAGAAAAATGCACTTCATAAAGGAGTTACTTTTCTTATCTTCTTTTAGTAGGCGCCTTTTTTTTACAACCACTTTTCAACACTTTTCGTCACTTTCTGACCTGTTACTTCTTCTTGAGTTTCTTATCAATAGCAACGCCTCACTGCCATGGGGGGTTTTTGGTTCCTTCCCACCGTCGCTGACTGCTTGCTCATAGGGAATCCAAAAGCAACTTTGGATTGTTGGGTTTTTCTGTTTCCTGTTTTACTGTTTCCTGTTCTTTCTTACAATGTTAAGCGCTTTGTGACGACCTGTGTTGTAAATATGCGCTATATAAATAAAACTGAATTGAATTGAATTGAATTGCCACCTAGCGGACAGGTAGTATAAACTCTGAGAACACAACATCTGTGATACAAAATATCATTAATCAATTAACTTATTTAACTCAATGCCTTTGTAAAGAAATGTATGATCCAAACCAGTCAATCATTATACTAGGCAGGCTTCTGAATAAATGGTTTACCCAGTTCATTAAAGCAGTCCTCTTGTTTCCAATCTGCAGGAAGTGTGCCAGTATGATCAGCTAGAGGATCCCGTTTTCTCTGAGCCACATTCTTCGTGTTCACAAACAACTGGTTGTGACTGGCCTAAAAAATAATGAGGGAAAACAAACAATGGTTGTTATTTGTAAATATGTGTGAATATTTAGAAATAAACACTCTTAATAAAAAATCTGAAATTTTTCTCTGCCATCTGTTTGCCAATACCTTTCCATATGGACCATTGTTAACACGTGGGGGGCTGATGCACTGGGTTAGAGTATGGTAACTGGGGTTGGAGAAGTAGTTGCTAGGTTGGGGTTCACATGTTGGTGGGTGAGCATCTGGAAAATAAAAAGTAACAGGCACTATTAGCAGATTGCACTAAATTAGTCATTTCAACAGTGCTTTCAGAATGAAATGCAAGAATACTGCAATATGTGATATCATGCAGATTAAGAATGAGGTGGATAAACTGTTGATAGTTTACGCTTAATTTAGACTCCAGTACATGCTCTATGGTACATGTAAAAGGCTTTTTTTTCTTTTATTTTGTCTCCATTTTTGGTCCAAAAGTGATAACTATAGCAGAGGCTTTGACATCTTTTCTTGAATGGTCAAATGCTGGCAGTGCTAAGTGCTACTAACTGCTTAAAAAAATATTCAGACCCCTTCCTTTTTTGCACACTTTATTGTATTGTAGATTTGAATTAAATAACGGAAATTTGTATTTTCTCATTGATACTCGATAACCATAATGACAAACTGAAGGTTTGTTTTTGGACTTTTTTGCAGTATTAAAAGTTTAAAAAAAGTACTCGGATGCTCTATAGTGGCACTCTGAATAGTTGTATTTTCCCTTTTGCTTTAATTACGACCAAAATGTGTCTAGAGCTTCATTTGAGTTCACCTGTGGCAATGTGAAGGTCCCACAATTCAAACTGTATGTCAGAAAAACATAAAAACTGTCATGAGTTCAAAGAACTCTCTGTACACCTCTGTAAAAACTGTGGTCATGCAAAGATCTGGGAAAGTGTACAAAACCATATCTAAAACTTTGAGGGTTTCCAGGAGGAGGATGACCTCAACAGATGTGAATTACAAGCAGTCTGGAACAACTAGGACTCTTAATGGAGTGAGTAAGTGAAAAAGAAGGGTGAAAAGTGGGAGAGAATTTGCACCTAACTGCATCATTTACAGGACTGAAGTTGTCTTAGGAAAGTGAGATACGCAACTACAATGTGATGAAAAAGTATATCATATTTGTGACACTTCAGTGTATCAGATTGTCAGACTAATTCCAGTGTAACACAAAGATAACCCAAGAAAACACAAAATGCAGTCTTTAAATGATGATTTAATTTATTGAAGGAAATAATGCTGTCCAGCCCCACAAATCTACCAAATGACCAAATGAATTTTGCAATTGGATTCAGTTTCACCAGCTACACCCACATATAATTACTGCTAGGCTTGATGAATATAACATCAAAAAACAGAACTTGTCTGGCATTGGGAAGTAGCTAAAGGGTCTCAAAAACAGCACATGATGCCACGTCCTCAAGAGATTCAAGAACAGATGTGAGACAAAGTCACTGATATTTATCAGTCTGGAAAGGGTTACAAAGTCATTTCTAAGGCTCTGGGACTCCAGAAAACCACAGTGAGATACATTATCCACAAATAGAGAAAACATGGAACAGTGGCAAAAACTGAGTGGCTAGCCTGCCAAAATTTCTCCAAGAGTGCATCATTGGCACATCTCACCCAGGAGGTCACAAGAGAACCCAGACAAAAATCTAAATAACTGTAGATGTTCACTTACCCCAGTTAAGATCAGTGTACATGATTCCACAATAAGGAAGACACTGGGGCAAAAATAGCATCCCTGGGAGAGTTGCACAAACCACTTCTGACTGTTTTATAAATGTTTGTCTGGCATTTGAAAAATAAAATCTGGATGAGCCCAAAGACTCTTGGGATACCATCATGTGGACTGAGTCAGAGGTGGAACTTTGTGGAAGACGTGGGTCCTGTTACATCTGGCATACAGCTAATACTGCATTCCATAAAAGAACATTATACCAACAGTGGAACGTGGTGGTAGTGTGATGGTTTGGGGCTGCTTTGCCAGAAGACTTGTCATAATTGGTGGAACCATGAATTCTGCTTTCCATCAGAAAATTCTCTGGGGGAATATCCACCCATCAGTTCATGACCTAAAGCTCAAAATTAAATGGCTTGTGCAGCATGACAATGATCCAAAAGCACAAAAGTAGGTCCACCTCCAAATGGCTCAAAAAGGACAAAATTAAGGTTTTGGAGTGGCCGGGTCAAATTCCGGACTAAATATCTGGAATAGCTAAAGTGTCTGACTGTCCTCAAGTGGGCCAGTCCAGACTTATTCTCCAAAGGACATCCATGGAGAGACCATAAGACAGAAGTTCAGAAACACTTACTGGACGGTGTTGCCAAGTCCGCTTATTACAAGCAACTTTGGGCTTGTTTTTCTGTAAAGTCACATGCAAATCTCATCAGTTGCAAGTTGCGGGTTTTTGGGCTTGTTTTCTAAAGTGTAGTCGCTTATTTGGGCCTTGCTTTGCTGCTTGTATGAACCTCTCCTGATTCTCTCCCAGTTCCCCACAACAAAGCGAAATACGTTAGTTTGTCCTTTTCCAGGAGCCGACCACTCCCCAGATTCTTGGTTACCGTCCCCACCCACACCAACCAACAAACATGAAATTTTGGGACTGCTCCGGATCACTGTGTCGATACAGGAATTTCTTTTAATCTAAGTGTAACTGGGTGGACAATTAAATGCATGCAGTTTACTCTAAAAGCCATCAGATGGCACTCTTGTTTTTGGGGTAAGCCGCTGTGACCACATGAGATTTTGTTGATTTAATTACATGTGTTTGTAAATGGAAACTAAAATTAAAATTCACCCGTGTAAAACTTATTTCTCTATTTCTTGTTGGTTTTGGCTCCGTGACCCGTCTGACTTCTGATGAGGAAGGATCTGGTATCTAAAGCTCCAGTGTTAGGTCACTGTTAGCAGACCTTGCTGTGTGCCGTGGCCTGATGAAGACCCACTCTGGGGTCCAAACGTTGCTTGGCACACATTGTTCACTATTTCACAACGGACTTTTCACCAGCGTGGGGTTTATTTGTCCCTTTGGAGGGACCTTGTGGTGCCGCTAACTCCGCCACTAGCGCTAAAGCGTTCGGCTGCTTCTTGGGACGTTTTTGGGGAGGTTTTGAGGTTTTCTGTTACTTTAGCTGTGCTTTTTGGTTTCCTTACGTTTCCTTAGGGTGGGGGGCTTCTGCCTTGAGTTGTCTTTTCATTTACGGGGGGTTTTTTAGGGTTTTGTTGGTGTTTTATGCTGTGCATTAGTGTAGCAGAGCATTCATTTTTTTGAGGGATTTTTATTTCATTACCAGGGTTAAAATCATTTAGCTAGCATAGGCTGGGCTTAAAAACGGGGGGATTTGATTTCTGGGGTTAAACTTAATGTTAAGGGGTTTAAAATAAGGTTTAAAGGGCTTTAATTCATATAAGGGACTGTAAAGTGGGGGACCGGGGTTCAATAAAACATATCATATTTTCATTTCATAGGGGTTAAAAATTAATTGGGTGGGTTTATTTCAAATGCTTTCACAGATATTTCATAGTTTCAGGGATTTCATATAATTTTGAATAAGTTAAAAAAAAATTTTTAAAGTGGAGACAGCACTGTGGGGATTTAATTTCATTAAGGGGTTTGTTAGGAAGTTCTTTGGTTTCATTCACCACTTTTCTGTTCATTCTTGGCCTTCAGCTCATCAGCATTTGCAATCCATATCCTCATATAAAATAATGCACCCACTCCTTATTGTTTATGCATACGAAGCTCACAGTATAACACAGACACAAGACAAGAGACACACATAACACAAGACATGGGGAAACAGGAGGAACAGGGTGCCGTGGATATGATTATGATGGGTATGGAGATGGAGACAGATGGAATTGGGATGGACCAGATGGATTTGACAGGAGGGACAGGTTTGACAGAAGAGACAGGAGGGACTGGTATGGAGATAGGGATGATGACAGGACATATTGGAGACGGAGACAGGGTTGGAATAGGAGGGAGGACGAGGAATGGACCGGGACCTGGTAGTGTTGGGGGTGGACTGAAGCTCCTTGGCGGGGGTATGCGCTCTCTGAGTGCTTTTCTAGTTTTCACTGAAACGTGGCTGCTCCAGATGCGGCTATTGAACGAGTGGGCTGCGCGGCCTACTGAGCCGACAGGACTGCTGACTCTGGTAACAAGACCCGTGTTCAAGATTAACTGGAGATCCAATTAACTGGTGATATTTGCTGCTCCAGATGTTTCGTTCGCAGATTCATCACAAACAGACCTACCTGTGTGTGTGAAGATACTAGATAAAGAAGACGTAGCCGAAAAACATCACCATCACTGATTAATAAAGTCTATATCATGTCAGCATTATCTACAGAGAGCACAATAAAATGTACTAGCCAAAATAAAAAACATGTTTTTCATTACAGTGAGAGGATTCAAACCAATGTGATCCAGAGGTATAAATATGAGACGAGTGTCTAACACAGTGGTTCACCACCTTTTTTGGTCTGTGACCCCATTTTGACATCACAAATTTCTGGCGACCCCAGAGACATTTTTTTTCTGGAATTTGTTTTTGATGGTGTTGGTTATACAATGTTGCAAATAACGAGTAGCCAGGATTAGTACACAAAGTGAAAATTTTATTTTCCCTGGTCATAGGCTTTTTACAAAGGCTTAAAATTAATACTGAACAAACAATCTCTCATATAAGAAATTATGAAAAAAGCAACTGCAGCATCTTAAAACTGGCCACAGTGAAGACTTGAAAGAATGAGAGTATAATAGTGCTTCTATTACAGTTTCAGTTTATGTCTTTTATGTATTATATTGTCTCACTTAACTCACTGCATTTAATGGGATGGCTGAGCCTGCATACCTGAACCTGCATCACACTGAAATGGGTCCCTCACCCAGTCAAACTTGGACATATCCACGTCTGGGACATAAGAAGCGAAGTGCTCTTCTAGGTGTTTCAGGTGGCTGCACATCTCCTTTGTGGAGCACTAATCGATGCTGTTGTCTTTTAAAAACTGACTCATCTGGGGAAAAGGGGGGAAGTTTGCCTTTGAAATGCTTTCTCTCCAGTATGCAAGTTTCCCCCTGAATCCATCAACACGATCACTCATCTGCATTACATTCTTGTTTTTTTCCCTGCAGGCTTTTGTTAAGTTTGTTTAGTTTTCCAAAAATGTCGGTTATATATGCAAGGAGGCACATTTTCTGCTGGTCACACAAAAAGTCAACAAAGTCAGTTTTTTTCACATCCATTGAAAATGCCAACAGTTCGTTTCTCAGCTTGAAAAACTGCTCCAACTCTCCAACCGGGCCTCTTTGTGAAAAAGTAAGTTTTCATATTTGGAGCCCATGTTGGCGCACAGTTTTGCGAACAGACGTGCGCGCAGCGGATGTGGCTTGATGTAATTCACCATGGTTACAACCTGCTGCAGTGTGTCTGCGATCAGCAAACTTTAGATGCCAGTTGTTCACGGTGAATCATGCAGTGATTCCACATTGCAGATGGGGCCCGCTGGGTGATAAGTGTCTGCAAACCACTTCGCCGTCCCGCCATAGACGGAGCTCCATCTGTACAAAATCCCACCATACGCTCCCAGGGAATTCTGTTTTTCTCCATGTAATCGTGAAGGACGTCGTAGATTGCTTGGGCAGTCTCATGTTCAGGAAGAGGGAGGCAATACAAATATCTTCATGAACTGCATTCTCCTGCATGTAACAAACAAATGTCAAAGCATGGGCATTTCTTCCTTCTGTGCTAACATCTATTTGAAGAGTTTTTCGGTCAGTGTGCTCTCTTGGTCATCAGCAATTGCATCAATCCTTCCTTTCACCATGTTGTCAGACAGTGGTATCGTCTGTAGTTTTTGAGCTTCTTCCTCCCCACACATTGTTTTTACCATTTTGATGGCAGCTGGCAATATTAATGTCTCAGCAATGGTATGCGGCTTAATAACCCTAGCAACGAGATAGCTCACCTCCAAAGATGCTTTCAGTGTCCGCTCACTTACCGTCACAGCCTTTTTGAAGTACACTCGCAGCTGATTCAGCTCGGCAAACTTCTTCTTAAAAAAAGATCTTGGTTTGCTGACATATTCTTTGTGTGTTGTATCAAAGTGTCTTTTGAACTTGTTCGGCTTCATACTCTCGGCTGACAGGACGTTAGCACACAGCAGACATTTCGGCCTCTCCTTGTTGCTTTCAATGACACTTGTAAATCCATACTGAAGGAAACTTTCGTCGTACTTTCTCTGTCTTTTCAGTGTCAGTGTTGGTGTCGGTGTCTTCATTCCTCTTGGAGCCATCTTTATGGGGCCAGGCAGGCGAAGAAATCTTTCCATTTTGTTTTTTGAATGTTTTCCCCTACTGACTGCAAGTTTGTGTGTCAGGTTGAAGCGAGGGAACCGAAGAAGCGGTAACTGTAAAGTCACGTGATCGCAGCCTTCAATCAAAATGCGCCGGCTCAGATATTTTTAAATGCTGCATTTTATTTGAACCATATTTATGTTGGACAAGGTGAAAGTATAGAATACTATGGAGTGTGTGGTGTTTTAATTCTAAAAAGAATAATAATTACTTAAAAAATATTTTATCAGTTTTTTAAATAAATTACTAGACATGTTAGGCAACCCCATTTTAATTCCAGGCGACCCCACGTGGGGTCATGACCCAAAGATTGAAAAACACTGGTCTAACGAATTGTGCCACCCATTGATATCACCAGTTAATCAGATTCCCAGTTAATCTCGAACACCGGAAGAGGATTGTGTATTTATATTAATAACTTCTGGTGCACAAGCATTACTGTAGTGGACAGACTGTGTAGCCCAGACCTGGAATTCATGCTGTAGAATGTAGACCATTTTATCTTCCAAGGGAGTTCATGGCATCTTTAGAGAAGGTTGTCAATTATATAACTGAGGCATTAGACAATAAGAAATTTTGTGCTCTTTTCATCGATCTTTCAAAGGCCTTCGACACTGTTAACCACAACATCTTGAAGCAACGGCTGCTCAGTGTAAGGTTGTGCAAGCGGGCTGTTGGTTGGTTTGAAAATTACCTCTCTGAGAGAACTCAATGTGTTCAATATGATAATAATCTCTCCAGTGTATTACAGGTCACATCAGGGGTCCCCCAAGGTTCTGTCCTGGGTCTACTTTTATTTACTATTTATGTTAATAACCTGAGTCATAGCATTCCACATACACAGCTTCATCTTTATGCTGATGATACTGTCCTTTACTGCCGTGGTGCTAACCTTACTCAGGCTCTTGAGTATTTGCACACTGCTTTTGATACTGTACAACTACGCCTGCTTGGTTTAAAACTTGTGTTGAATTCCTCAAAAACTAAGATGATGCTTTTTTCTAATGCTAGGAAGAGAGTAGATTCTCTTCCTATCATTAAAACCCTGCAGGGCAGTCAGATTGAACTTGTGACACAATACAAATATCTTGGTATTTTAATTGATGAACATTTAACTTTTAGACCTCATGTTGAAACCCTAGTAGTAGTAGTAGTAGTAGTTGGAATAACCTTCCCATCTCCCTTTTGGGACGAATAGCTACTGTCAAAATGAAAATACTACCTCAAATCAACTATCTTTTTTCCATGATCCCATTTAAACCCACATCAAAATGGTTCCAATCATTAGATTCTGCTATTGGTAAATTCTATTCAAAGAACAAAAAAGCTAAAATCAGCCTGACTCCTCTCCAGAAAAATAAATCTGAGCGTGGTCTAGAGGCCCCCAACTTCATCCATTACTACTTAGCCAACCAACTACAATATCTTACCAAATAGATACATCCACATGAAGAATAAAACTCCTGGCTGGAACTAGAACAGTTAGACTGTAACCACATCAAACTCTCTGACCTTCTCTTTATTACCTCTACCCTTAAACACCATCTTTGCATCAAGAACCCTTTGATTGCCTCCACCTTATCCGCTTGGTGGAAATCCTTGGAAATCACTGGCTCCCAGCTTCAACCCAGTATACTATCCCCAATCTGGCACAACCCAGACTTTGTAAACAATAAAATACCTCTCAATCTCAGCTCATGGGCAGAAAAAGGGATCACCCATCTCCATCACCTTCTCCAAGATAATATAATTATGACATGTACAAACTTATTCCAAACATTCCAAATAAGCAATGGAAACTTTCTCCAGTATCTACAAGTAGAGAGGACTATTACAAGGGTAATTCCAGCGCTTAGGACCACCAGAATTTGTCAAGCACATCATCAAACTGTCCCCAAAAAATAAGAAAAATCTCTCAAGAATTTGTAGTTTACTCTCAAAGACGGACTCTATACATTTACCAATCTCAAAATGGGAAAAAGACTTATTCATATCCCTTGATCATGATTTCTGGACCCAGATTTGTAGTAACACATTCAACATGACAAAAAATACCAACTTACAACTGATCCAATTTAAGGTCCTCCACAGAACACATATAACGCAATATAAAATGTACAAAATAGGTTTCTCGCACTCTGACATATGCACACAGTGCACACAAAAGACGGCTGACACTTATTTGCATGCCCTCTGGCTATGCTCACCTGTCTATCAGTTTTGGGCAGCAGTCACACAGAAACTCTCCTCTATGTTGGACTGCAGGATCCCGCAATCTCTAAACCTTTGCTTAATTGGTGATCTTACGACAACAACCCTACCAGACACTCAATCCCAACCCACGCTTGCAGCTCTCGCAATTGCCAAGAAAACTATTTCAGTTAACTGGAAAAATAAGAAAGCCCTCAACATCATCCATTGGCTGAACCTCCTCTCAGAACACATTTCACTTGAGCAAGTCTCTGCTACCCGGAAAAACCAATTGGTATTTTTTTACAGAAAAATGGTCCCCATTTATTAGATCTTTAAATATAAATCTCTAACTTTGTATTGCCTGTTAGCGTATGCCACACCTCTCATAGAATTTGTGATGCTCCAGAACCAATGTATTCTGTCTGTGTCATTGGTCTGACCTTTATTTCATGTCTCCTCTACTAAACTACAGTTTCTTAAAGCTTTCCTCCCCAAGGAATGTTGGTGCCATGGACTTCAAGGCCGTGTTGATGCACTAGGGGTGTCTTTTCCCTCTTGTCCCCGGGGCTGCTGCGCAGCTCTTCAGGGCCTGCTTGGTTCGGGCTCTCCCCCATTGTGGTGGTGTATCCAGTGTTTCGCCTTTGGAGCTCCTAGGTTGCTGGATTTGCGCGCTCTCCCGGGTTCCCGGGGGTGGTGGTGGCTGGTCCCTTCTGGGGCGCTCTGGCTGGTCCTGGGGGCTTGGGGTGTGTTGGCCCCCCCTGCTGCTCCCCCGTCCCTTTTCCGCTCCCTTTCCCTCCTACTCCCCCCTCTCCTGCCTACCTGCTCCTCCCTGCCCCTCTCCCTCCCTTTGGGGGCCCTGGGGTCCTCTGCTGCCTGGGGGTCTGGCATGGGGGCCGGGTGGTCTCTTCTGGGGGGGGGTTCTGGCTCCTTCCTGGCCTTGTGTGCTGCCACCGAAGATGGAAGATTGCTGGCTGGGGCCCTGGGCCGGGCCTGTGCTGTCCTGGGGTGTGGCGGGGCGGGGATGCTATTGGTGGCGCTGTGGGGTGCGCGTCCTGTGCCCTGGCGCACTGGCTTTCGGGGTGTGCGTGGACTTCGTGGTCCGTGCTCCTCTTGGTGTGGCACATTTTTCCTTCTGGGGTGGGCTGCGGCACCCGGCTGGCCTGTGGCAGGTCTATGGCTGGCGCTTAGGCGGTGTTCTGGCGCTGCGGCCCGCATGGCTTGCAGTGTTGGCGTTGCCCGTTGGTGTGTTCAGACCTTCCCTGCCCCTTGCCTCTTGGCCCTGGGGGCCCTCTGCGCTGGACCCTATGGTGATTTTGGTGTCCCATGCTGCTCTGTCCCCGTGGGCCGGACCCACACCAGACTGCCTCTTACTGTGCACCTCACACATCACACACTACACTGTATATATATATTTTTAGGCACATATAGGGACACAACAGTTAGGGCCTCATGGACTGCAGAGATTGGGGACAGTGGGTTCAGTAATGGGGCGGATTGCAGTGTTGAGTGACATTGTGTCCGCCCCATCTCCCTCCTGCTTGCGGTGGTGGGGTGGGCCTCCATGCCCTGTGCCCTCCGGTCTTGGCCTTGGCGCGCTGGGGTGTCAGTTGCTTCCTTCTCTCGGTCTCCGGGTCCGCGTGCTTGTCTACGGCCCGGGTGGTCTTCTGGGTGATGCCTCCTGGTGCTCCCTCTGCCCTGGGTGTGGGGGCACTTGGCCGGCCTGGCCCTGCTGACTTGTGGTAGTCGCTCTGGGCTTCGGTGTCCATCACACATGCATGTTTGTTCAGGGCCTACCAACTCCTGTCGAGTCCCGTTTCTGAGAGCTGATGGGACCCGCCTGATGGTGCGGAGTCACTTTCCAGACTTTGCACTAAACTCACGCCCTTTATACACTTTCTCTCTCACTCCTGTATTCTGGCATCCTAACTATGTGTACTGTCAGGACTTCTGGTCTCCAATTTGTTTATGTGTTGATTATTCGTTCCGAATTTTCAGATGTGTGATTGGTGGTTGGGAATGACACAGCATTTTACAGCAATCTTATGGGATTCATATAGCACTGCCTATCTGCACCCTCCCTGATCGTCTTGTCTTGCCCTGTCCTTCATTTGTTTCCCCCTCAATTCACTGAGGTGCTGCACTGCCCCCTCTGGCTCATGATAGAAAAATTCAAGAATGACAGCTTAGCCTCCAGGGGTGCACGGTGATGGTCACGCACATGCACTAAATATTAATATATTTTGCTGCAAGACTAAAATACGCATTGATCTCATTAAAGTTGACCCCTTTCTGTGGTGTTAAACATTGAGTATAAATGCAGACAAAAAAAAAAAAAGAAACCCTAGTAAAGAAGCTTAAGCTTAAACTAGGTTTCTATTTTAGAAATAAATCCTGTTTCTCCTATGCTGCCAGGAAAAAACTGGTTGAGGCGACATTCCTGCCTCTGCTTGATTATGGTGATCTGCTGTATATGCATGCCCCTGCTCAATGTTTGCATTGCCTGGACACTGTGTAACATGGTTCTTTGAGGTTTATCACAGGCTGCAAAGCTCTCACTCACCATTGCACCTTATATGCCAGAGTTCAGTGGCCTTCCCTGTCCATCCGCAGACTCACTCATTGGTATAATTTTATTTATATATCCATCCTAGGTTTGCTCCCCTCTTACCTTTGTGGGTATATGTCATTTAGAACCAGTAATTATTGTCTGCGCTCAAATGACATCCTTTTATTGACTATCCCTAAGGTTTGCACTGAATTTGTCAAACAGGCCGTTATGTTCTCTGCCCCAGCAGCCTGGAATAACTTGCAGGCTGAACTACAGCTTCAAAAGCTGATCCTGATTAGGGATTTTAAAAATGTGGTGAAGGGTATGGAGGCAGATTCCACTGGAGTCAGAAACATTTTAAAAATCATAATTGGCTAAGAAGGAAAGCAGTTACAGAGAGTTGTTACTCTATGTTTGATAATGTACATGTTCTCTGTATGTAATTGCAACTTGGTGCTGCTGCCGTCTTGGCCAGGGCTCACGTGAAAAAGAGATCTGCAATCTTAATGGGACTCACCTGGTTAAATAAAGGTTAAATAAATAAAATAAAACTGCTGTTGACATCTGTGCTGTGTGTATTCCACCAGACGCTAATGCTAAGCTAGCACTAGCACAGCTACACAATACCATAAACAAGAGCCTGGTTGCAAATCCGACACTGTTTTTGTTGCAGCAGGGGACTTTAATCACACTGATTCAAAAACTGTTCTGCACAAATTCCACCATAATGTTAACTGTGCAACCAGAGGAGATAAAACGCTAGATAAGAATAATGCAGTGGTTTTATACAGCGCTTTTCTAGGCACTCAAAGATGCTTTACATTGCATTATTCATTCACTATATACTTGATGGTGGTAAGCTACGTATATAGCCACAGCTGCCCTGGGGTAGACTGACGGAGGCGAAGCTGCCAGTCTGCGCCATCAGCTCCTCCAACCACCAACCACTAAGTCTCACACTACATTCACCCAGGCTTCCTGGTGTTCCCTCACTGTCTCCCCTCCACTTACTGACCAGGCCCAACCTTGCTTAGCTTCCGAGATCTGACGGGAGCCGGCATCCACTGGACCATTTGGCCACAAAGATCAGGTATATACTAATGTAGCTAATGCATACAGGGCCCAGGCTTATCCCCACCTAGGTCTTTCAGACCATCTTTCATTTCTGCTAAATTCATGTTATACACCAAAAATCAGAACTGCTGAGCCCGTGGTTAAGACAGTGAAAACATGGCCAGGGGATGCCATTCCTAAGCTTCAGAACTGCTTTCACCACACAAACTGGGATGTATTTGGAGGTTAGGGCATGCAGACACGTGAGTCCCTGAATGAATGCACCACAACAGTGCTGGACTACATCAGTTTTTTGTGTGGAAATTGTAACATCCTGGAAGCAAATACGTGTGTTTCCAAATTGAAAGCCTCGGATGACACATGAAATACCACAACTAATTAAGGCTAGAGATGCAGCATACAAGTCTGGGGACACCAAAACCTACAGTACAGCCAGGACTGCTTTAAGGGAAGGCATAGAATTTGCCAAACAAAAGGGGGACTGAAGCCAAATTTAACAACTCTGCAAATCCCAGCAGGTGTGGGAGGGCATCAAGGCAATCACAGACTACAAGAAAGAAACATCTCCCTCCGTGAATTGCTGTGTCGACCGGGCTGAGGAGCTAAATCTCTTCTACGCCCGTTTTGACAGAGACAACATAGACCCAACACTGCTTCCCCTCCCCTCCTCTCTACTGACACTGCCCTAGTCCTGAGTACACATGACGTAAGATTCTGTCTGCGTAATATCGACCCCAGGAAAGCAGCTGGACATGATGGAGTGCTAAGACTAAAACTGTGCAGCTGAGCTAGCAGAGGTCTTCACCTCCATCTATAACATGTCACTGTCTACATCATGGGTCCCAGCCTGCTTCAAAGCAGCCACAATAGTTCCTGTCCCTAAACAGTTACATGTCACATGCCTAAATGATTAGAGACCTGTGGCCCCCATACCAGCCAAATGTCTGGGGAGGCTGGTCATCAAACACACTAAGAATGAAATACCACAGGCACTTTACCCATACCCATTTGCATACAGGGAGACAGGGTCAACGGAGGATGGCATCGCTAATGTGCTCCATACTCTGTTAGAACACCTAGAGCAGTGTTTTTCAACCTTTTTCAAGCCAAGGCACATTTTTTTCATTGAAAAAATCCCACGACACACCACCACTTGAAAATGTGAAAAAAGCTTATATTAAAAATATAAGTGTTATATTAACATAAGCTTTTTTTAACACTGAAGAATGACGTTATATTATAACGTCTTGAATAGGAATCAAATAAACACAAAGAAAAAGGATTTTATAATCTTTCATATTTATACTCACTCAGTGTGAAACCTGGGCCTGTTTGGATGAACACAGAGCTGATATCCTGGCAGGAATCGGTGAAAGACACACACGAAGCTCTTCCTCCACAGCTCTCAGTCTTTCTCTGTTTTTAGTTTTTACAGCAGTCAGGCTTGAAAAGCTCACCTCACACAGATATGTTGTGGAAAATGGCAGCAATGTCAAAACAGCTTTGTTGG
The DNA here is from genome assembly GCA_024666655.1 of Dascyllus trimaculatus. Classification (NCBI taxonomy): domain Eukaryota; kingdom Metazoa; phylum Chordata; class Actinopteri; family Pomacentridae; genus Dascyllus; species Dascyllus trimaculatus. Next base: position 154,973 of record CM045460.1, read on the forward strand.
CCAGCATGGGGAACTCCTTGGCAGCTGCCAACCAAAAACGGTCCAAAGGTAGATCAGCAAAGCTTAGCTTGAGACCACGATCTTGTCTCAGTTCAAGTTAGTTCCTCCTGCTCCTGTAAAGTCATGTCCTTTCCAACAGCTGATGCTGAGCTGAATGGGTCCCTAACCCAGTCAAGGCACTCCGTGGAGGCTGAAGGGAAATAAAATGACATCTTCTCCTCAAGAGTTTTCAAATGTTTAACTATTATCTCACACAGTGCAGCAGTATTAACATCTTGCCATTTATTGGTGAGTGGGAACATTTTAAGATTGCCACTTTCCACATGTTGCTGCCAGAGTTGCACCTTTGAACGGAATCCATTTATTTTATCTGTACGTGTAAGCAGGTTTTCATTTCGCCCTTGCATTCGTGTGTTCAGTTCATTCAGATGATGAAAAATATCCGCCAGGTATGCCAGCCTTGCACACCACTCATCACTTGCAAGCAGCTTTGCGTAATCGGACCCTTCATTTGTCAGAAACACTTTAAGTTCCTCTCGCAGCTCAGACACACGGGCCAGTTGTTGCCGCGCGACAACCATCGGACCTCCGTATGAAACAGCAAGGCTTTATGCTCCGCTCCCATTTCCTCACACAAAGCCGCAAAAATGCGACTTTTCACAGGTCGTGACTTCACAAAGTTTAGCACGCGCACAACATCATCCAACACAGGAACGAGGTCTGCTGGTAAAGTCTTGGCTACAAGGGCTTCGTGGTGTAAAAAACAGTGTGTAATGAGCACATCTGGGTTTTTTTCCTTCACTCTGCTTACAAAGCCTTTGGTGCGTCCGACCATGGCTGCAGCTCCATCTGTGCAGACACTCGTGCAGTTTTCCCACTTAAGTCCTCCTTTTTCCAGATATTCTGATGTGACCCGAAAAATTTCCTCTCCTGTTGTTTTTCCTGGCAAAGCCTTGCAAAATAGAAAGTTTTCTCTGATTGTGTCTCCATCCACAAAACGCACATTGGCCAAGAGTTGAGCATGTCCACTTATATCAGTAGACTCATCAAGCTGCAATGCAAATTTATTACTGATACGGATCTTGTCCAAAACCACGCTTTCGATGTCTGCAGACATCTCATCAATACGTCTGGAAATTGTGTTATCTGAGAGAGGGACTTTGGCTATTTCCTTAGCCGCTACGGGTCCGAGCATCTCATTTACAATGGCTTTGCAGGCGGGAAGTATTAACTGCTCTGCCACAGTGTGGGACTTTTTTGATTTAGCCACAAGTTCAGCGACATGGTAGCTAGCTTTAAGGGCTCTCTCGTTTACCTTTGCGGTTTTTCTCATGAAAGCTGCCTGTTTTTCCGTGTGTTCACACAGGCGAACAAAATACTCCACATTTTTGTTTTGAAGTGAAGGGTGTTTCGTTTGGAGATGGCGTTTAAGCTTACTTGGGACCATAGCACTGTTGGAGAGCTTTTCACCACATACCAAGCACAACGGAGTCAGTGCCGTTGCATCTCCGGTAAAAGTAAATCCAAATGAAAGATAGCTTTCGTTGTATTGCCTCGCGCCAGAACCTTTGCTCGACGTCACCGTCTTTGCTTTCTTTTGACCTCCACCCATACTAGGGCCTTCATCTGGGTCTGTCTGTCCAGGGTCCAGTTCAGAGTCAGCATTTTTCCTCTTCAAAAACTTCTCTATCACTTTCACCGTCTTCCCGCTATCCATAACGTCACCGTCAACGCCACCTGCCGCTGCATCTATGCGTCACTAATTCGCTTGTCTCCAAGCATAAGGCAATTAGCCACCTATCTACCTACCTACCACCACCTACTGGTATGGAAGAGTACTACATGATTACTCTGCCAGGCGCTAGACCGCAGAGGCACACAAATTGGATTATTTCCCACGGCACACCTGACAATATTTCGCGGCACACCAGTGTACCGCGGCACAGTGGTTGAAAAACACTGACCTAGAGCACAAAACACCTCTGCAAGGCTGCCCTTTGTCAACTTCAGTTCAGCTTTTAATATAGTCCTGCCGAACAAACTCCAATCCAAATTACACAGCCTTGGTCTGACCACCACAATGTGCAAGTGAATTTCAGACTTTCTAACAAACTGCTCACAGTGCGTTAGAGTTGGCAACCACATTTCATCCACCCTTCTCATCAATACTGGGGCCCCTCAAGGATGTGTGCTTAGTCCGTTGCTCTACACACTTTTCACACACGACTGCTGTGCCTCCTTCCCAACTAATCTTATCATCAAATTTGCTGATGACACCATGGTTCTCGGGCTTATCAACAACAACAACGAGTCAGCATACAGAGGTGAAGTACAGCTTTTGGCATTATGGTGTGAAAACCACAACTTGGCCATCTCCATTCAAAAGACCAAGGAAATGATTGTGGACTTCCACAAAACAGAACAATCCATCTCTACTTCACTCTCTATTGGGAGTGAAGTGATGGAGAGAGTCACAAAATTTAAGTTCCTTGGTGTGACTGTGGCAGAGGACCTGTCCTGGGGCATTAACACTGCCTCTGCTGTAGGAACGTTTCTACTGCAACGTTTCTACTATCTGAGTAAACTGAAGAGTCCTAAAATCCCTGAGCAGCTCATGGTGACCTCTATCTATCTATTGGTACCATACTGACCTATGGTTTCGTAGTGTGATTCTTCAGCTGCACTAAGGCTGAACAGCAGGCCCTCTAGAGGTTGATGAAAACAGCGAAAAAGTCATCAGGGGTCCGTTTCACGTAGCAGGTTTAACAACCTCTGAGTTTAATCCTCAACTGCGAGTTGATCTACCCTGAGACAGGAAATTCAGAGTTTTCGGTTTCACAAAGGGTGATTTCAGTTTGTTTAATCAACACGGAGTAGTTTCACCTGGAGTTAAGCGCGTGCACCACCGCTATAAAAAGACAGCATCAATGGAGCCCTGATTCGACGAGTCACCATGGCAACGGGGAAGCGAAGAGCTACGTTTTTTACGCCCCTTGAACTGGACGTCTTAATGCGCGCATATACCGACTATGAACACATTTTTCGGAATAAATGCAACACAGCTGTAGCTGCAAAAGCGAGGAAGACGGTGGGGAGAACATTGCTGCCCCGGTTAATGTGTAAGTTTAAATGTAGTCCTTTGCAATCGCAATAATATTACAGGGGAAACTGATTTAATGGTACTTATTAAGTTATTTCATTTAGGTGCAATCAGACGGGGGAGAAGCGCATGTGGCAGCAGCTTAAAATGAAATATAAAAACATTGTTCAAACAGGTAAGACCTAGGCATAATCTCATGGAGGTACCTCATGTTGATCATGTTTTACACTGAAATGTAGCCTAAATATTACGAGGTTGTTTGACTGTGCATTTCTTTTATCCACACACAGCCTAAATGTCTGCATCTATATCATGCTCTGTTAAATAATTAAGCCTATTTAAACTAACACAGACTTCTACTCAGCCAACAGAAAGAAAGTCATACAAATATTTATTTCTTATTTTTCCAGATTCTGATGGTGCTATCTGCCTAGTGGAGCCCCTTCATGCCACAACAGACCTTGTAACTGTAAGTAGGCAATAGTCCAAAGATTGAGCCAAATGGTATTTTAAGTTTACTGAAACATCTCATTCATCTAGGATGAAGAGGATGACACTGTGTCTGCTGCCTTTACAGAGGGGGATACAGAAAGACATACAGAAGTATGTCACTGATAGTTCTCTTCCCCATTCACATTTCTTAACATTCTGGTGGAATATAGAGTGTGACATTTAGCCTTTACTGAAGTATGGCACATTCTCATCCTTTTAAACAGAGCATGGCTGGGCAGCAGCAGGATGGTCCCTCAACTTCCACTGCACAGATTGACACAGTGAGATGGATGTTCAGTAAACACTAGAGGTTCATTCTGTGGAATTCATGTGCAATTGTATAATTTAATGTCCTCTATGTATTCCCAGTTACCAGTAAAACAAATATATAAACTACACTTACTGAAAAAATCAGAAAAACAGACAAAGAAGTGCAGTACTTGGACCGCCAGATTAGGAAGGCTGATCTGGAAATTGAAATCCTGGAGCACAAGTTAGAGGTGGGTTCATGGTCACAGGTGAATTATGTTAACTATTGGAACATGAACTAAACTAGATCTTTCATTTGTAGGAAATAAAAAAGACCAAATGAAATGTGTATCATGTGTTTTATTTTCTGTGATGGTGATGATGATGGATTAAACTGCAAAATGATTATGGCATATGTTGTTTCTGACGGCTCTGCAAACAGTGGCCTTACTATAATGCGTCTCCAATGTTATACAAAAAACTCCCATTTGCGAAGAACCGCAGCGCAGCACACAATATCTGCTGGGATGTTAGAGCATGACTGCGGCTGGTAATGTTCCGAATGTAAGGACGGATGAGGTGGTGGATGTAGATTAAGGATTGTGAGGTGAAGCGGTACCGTTTAAAAAGATAACTGTCCGGAAAAGCCATGACATCTATGCGCGGTCTGAAAATAACCTCCCGACGAATATTCAGTTCCCTGCGCAATAATGCTGCTCCTTCGTCTACTGGATCATTAACAAACGGACATGCCATTTTACCACACGGATGCCAAAACTCTCTACTGACTGGATGAATGAATAAACAAGGAAATCAAACATCGTGTGTGGCTAAAAGAGGGCGGAGACAGAGAGAATCTCGAGGTTTACTGACATAAACCTGCTCCCGACCAGGTTCGTTTCACAGACACTGTTACTGCGGTAACTGACCGAGAGCTTAAGTTATCTCTCTTCGTGAAACAGGCTAGAGTTACCCCTCTGTCTCTGGTTTGAGTTACCTCCCTTTGTGAAACGGAAAACTCTGAGTTTTCCTCATTTCAGGGTTAACAGACTCAGAGTTTTCACTAAACCTGCTTCGTGAAACAGGCCCCAGGACTAGTCTTCTGGAGATCACCACCATCTACACCACCTGTTTACATTGTGTGTATAACATCCTGCGTAATCAGCGCAGCGCAAACCTAATAACTGGTTGGGCCATCCTCAGCAGCAACAACTTAAATCAAGTATTTTCTGTAACTGACAATGAGTCTTTTACATCTCTGTGGAGATATTTTGGCCCACTTTTTGGGCAAATAGTTTTTCATGGCACTGTATATTTGCTAGCAGTCTTCTGCCTTACTGCTTCGGAGGGCGCATTACAACATTTTTTGGCATGTTACTGTCACTAACTGTCAACTGGTGGAAGTGTGAAAAAGTCCACAAGCATATATGTGAGCAGAAAAATTTAAAATAAAGTGCACCAGATTATTTCCTTATACTTACTTTTTACTGACATTATGTATCATATAGAATGTAGCAAGGTCTGCATTCGAATCGTTACTTTACAGAATGGATTAACAGGACTCCCACTGTAGATACTGCAGCATAAGCTTTTACAGTTCAACTTTGGATTTCATCCCATGATGCCACCAGCACAACATTCCATTTTTGATTGTGCTTAACAATTTGGTTCCTTATCAGTTCTCATTTGGGGAAAACAGGGAGAACAAACAGCGGATTGAAGTGGATTGAAAACGCGACATTCATTCAAAGTTATTGCATGCTGTGTGTGTAAATGTTTCTGCATATTGGTAGTATTTCCTCCCTTTGATGAAATATCCACTTTGCAAGTATTGCAAGTTGCCCTGTTGTCATTCTTTTTCGTGAAATGTAACCCGACTTTTCAGCATTTGTGTCGCTTGGACACCATGTTTTCTACTGGCTGCACTGGTGAATGACATAGCTTGCGTAAGCTACGCAGTGTGTGTGGTGACATCATTCATGCCCACTGAAATCGATAAGGGAATCTTCAGCAAAATTGGCAAATGATTCGAAGCAACTAAAACAGGTTCTCAACAGGAACCGATTTTCAATTCCCATCCCCAGTGGGAAGGTTCACCTTATTTCATCACTGACTATTCCATGTGATTGTGTCACTGTGACAAATACACAGATAAGTCTCGACATTAAAACCACCCATCTAATATTGTGTACATCCCATTTTTGCTAGTCTCAATACTGAGTGAGAGGCTGAATACAGCCTGGATTGACTGGCAGTCAATCACAGGGCACACATAGAGACAGACAATAATTCAAACTTAAATTCACATCTCTGGGCAAATTAGAGGTGCTAGTTCACCCAGTTGAAAGGTTTTGTACATGTGATCTGGGTTTATTTTCAAAACTCAGCATTAAGTCCCAGGGTAACTATAAGAATACTTATTCAGACTTTCCATTTCCTTTAAGAGTTGTAACAGGAAAAGTAGCATTAATAAAATTATTTTCTACTTTATAAACAGGAACACTTACCACAGTTATCACGTAAAACAAGTCTTATTAAAAAATAGTGTTTTACTTTTTAAAAGCAATACAACCTTCAGGGAAAAAGAAGAAACATGTTAGGAGAAACAGCTGCTGGCACAACATGACCTGTCTAACATGCATGCATGCATACACTATCCCATGCATGCATAGGATAGTGTATGTCACTGAGCTGCTGAAACTTTTAGCAGGTCAACCTGTAATGTACCTGCCATGGTGTAATCAGCGGTGACCCTTATGGCAGGAGTGTAGGTAACAGATGGCATGGTGGGTTCTTTGCCTTTCTGCTTCTTCCTGTAAATAAGGAGGATAAGCAGAAGAAAGAGCACCAGCAGCACCAGGATGATGATTCCTGTGATGGCTCCAATCTGGTAGGTGTCCACATGCATGACTGCACTGGTCAAACTGTTGAGGCTGCCCACCACCATCACACCAGCTGTAGACAGGAGGATGAGGAAATGTAGAACTAGAGTTATGCTTTGATTGCACTTGATTGCACACCATGGACTTTAAGTTTTCACATTATACTACTATTACCCTTGTAGAGTGTTTGCAGTGTGGACACTGATTGAGGCTGCACGTGGACTTCAGTGAACTAGGCGAAGTAACAAAATTTAATACTGCAGTATACATATGAAAGGGTCTGCTACATAGAAGGTCTCACTGCCCCTCATACTGGACACCAAAAAATACACAGGGCTTCAGTGAATGTTTCTGAAAGGCTGTGTCTTTGCACTTTTTACAGGATATAGCAGCTAGTTACAGATTGGTCTGTAGCACTGTGTCAATGTGATTATTCTGGAGGTGTTGTGAACATACAAAAAAAAGAATTTCTGGGGAATTTAGAGCTTCCCACTGTGTTTAGGTATTGTCAGTGGAAAGCATGTACAAATCCAAATACCTCCCAAGACTGTCAGCAATGCTTCATTTACAACTCTTTAAAGATGAATTGCAAATATGTGGCTGATGCAGAAACTCCTTGTACAGTCTCCTTAATTATTTAAAGTTGTAAAGTGATTCTTTTACAAAAGATGACAGTAACCATTCTCAAAACCAGATTTGATAAACTTCTGCATTAACAGCATCAATCAGTTTTTGAAGTGAGTGGCGATAGCTGCACTGGAGACTTGGTCACCAGTTACTCATTATCATCCTCTGCAATATTCTGGATTCTCTGCCTGCTGCTTCGGCCTGCTCTGCTGTACTCCCTAGTCCAGTCCTTAGCCAAGTTATCTGCCTGCTCCTGCTTCAGTCTGCTCAGCATTGCTCCATGAATCATGATACAAGCCTCAGCTAAACTTTGCACTCAGCCCTGGCTTCTCCTAGTTTATTGTGGCTCATCCAGTAAACTCTAAAGACTATAGGTTTGATTTACTGTCTGGCTTAGGTCAGTGACTCTATATGTGGGTTTCCAGCCTAGTCTTAACACAAGCTGTGTCTTCACCTTGGTCACATCGAGCTCCCTTCCAGCCTGGGGTGCAGTAACATGTACCAGTCACATGATCACAGGTGGAGTTATTTAGACAGTCACAGACCTGGCGACAGCCATAACCATAGGAACCAGAAGGACACTCTAGAAACAAGAACACAAGTAAATGGATAATTATTTAGGTCCACCTAGCAACGATGTCCCTTACCCAAAACTATATGTATGAGATAGCCTGCTGAAGTTGAAGTGCTAAAAGTCACTGGACTGATAAATTAAATAAAAGCACAGTGCTAAAAGGAGCTAGACAGTCACTTAAGAGAAGTTGGAGAAAAAGAGAGATAAATATGGAAGTACATATATTTATCGAAACAAAAAACAGGTGTGAAAGAAAAATATGCAAACAGAACAAATGGTCATATCTGTAAAAACAAAACAGGATGTAAGATGGTGTGTCATACTTTGTTCACAGTGTTGCCCCATGAAGCCAGTGCGACATGTGCACTGTCCAGAGATGTGGTCACAGTCAGCTCCATTCTTACACTGGCAGGTCTGAGAACAGTCTTTTCCATAGAAACCTAATGGACAGCCTGCAAGCAAGTAATCTTCATTACATGCAATACTTTAAGAATGCTCTTTTTCTGAAATGAACAACAACTGCTGTGTGACAAATATGATTCTGAATGTTTTTTTGTTGTTGTTGTTGTTGTTAACTACAATACCCCTAAGTTGTACCTACATGGTAAAATAAAAGTGTCTATATGTAGGAAGTATTTTATTTTTTATACACAATAAGTGTTTTAACGGTCATAGTTTTGGTTCCTTAACCTCTTTGCATCAACATATTCAATTTGAAATGAACAAATGTAAACTACATACAAGTCTTAGCATTATTTTGAGTACATTTATGTTAAAAATTGAAACAGCTGTTTGGGAGATGTAGACCCCATAACACATAGTGCTGAAACTGCAAGGGTTCAAAAGCAATTTGACAGTTGGCTACTAAACATTTTTTGGGCAGCTCTGTGCTGTTTTTAATTCTTTCACAAAAGAGCTTACATGTGCCTCAGAGCTGATTAAAAGGCATCATTTAAACTGAGGTGGAGCTGTCTGTTATTATAAAGAAAGAGAGAAGAAGTGACTCTGTAAGTAAAGAAGATGATGATCAAAAACACTAATTTATATCAGATTCCATAATCAACAGTTCATTTTTTAAAAAACAGACACTAACAGGAACTTTTTTTTAATGTCAAAAGAGCTGGTAGATCAAGAACACCAATTCTTTTGAATGAACAGAAAATCTTTTCACAAAAAATCTCTTTATGACCACACTGCAAGTCAAAATCCTCTTCAGGATGTTCAGTTGTCAACAATCAAGAGAACACTTCATGACCAGTACCTCAGAGGACTCAGTACAAGATGGAAACCCATGGTAAGCCTCAAAGAACAGAACAGAAAGACCAGCCTGCAGTTCACAAAACAACAAATTTCTCTAGACTAATGAAACAAAAATCAACCTCTGTGAAAAATGATATGGGGAAGATGAAAGAAAAAATTAACATGAAACAAGACAAACCGATTGTCCAGCTGTCCAAAAAATACTCATGATCTGGACAGTGTGTGTGCGTGTGTGTACGTGTGTGTGTGTGTGTGTGTGTGTGTGTGCGCACGTGTGTGTGTGTGTGTGTGCGTGTACGCGCGCGCGTGTGTGTGTGTGACTGACGTTGTGTGCAGTAGAGGCCTGTCCATCCTGGGGTGCACTTGCATTCTCCATCATAAGCGCTGCAGTAGGCTCCGTTGTGACAGTTACATGTGTGGATGCAGTTGGGTCCCCAATGACCAGGTGGACACACTGCAGCACAGCAACAACAAACGGTTAGTGCCACTACCAGTTAGTAGCTAAATGTCCTTTCTAAAAATCTGTTTTTTACACTATAATTTAAAAAGATTTTAAAGGACAATAGCATTAAGAACACATCAGACTTGTTGTATCTTATTTATTATTTTACTGAATGAACGCACACTGAGAGCAGTCGCTGCCGATCCATCCTGGATAACACTGGCAGGAGCCATCTATTGGATTACAGGTGCCGTTGTTGGTACAGCTGCAACTCCAGGCACAGTTCTTCCCAAAACGCCCACTAGGACACACTACATAGACATATGCATGTCATTCAGGTCCCTCAATCACATTTCATAGATCAAAGTATTCTGGATTGTTTTTAGGATCTTGGCATCTTAGTTGCTAAACAGGTTCACTGTGACTTTTTTTTTTATCATACTTAAATGATCAGCATTGTTTTCATGTGCTAAGCTACTGAACTTTGTTAAACAATATATCATATGACAACATGTTCTCATTTCTCTAAAATTTTATTATTTAAAATGCCCTGCAGTGGAATAAAATTTGTGACAAACAAGTGTACCATCAAAGAGATATTAATGCTAGCAGCTGTATTCAATCTTTGATCTTTTGAACAAGGAAATTCTAGCAGAGTTTCATAACTTGAATTTTTTTCTCAGAACATCAGTTCTAGGACTAATACCAACTGAAAGCTGTAAAAACTCTCAGCCTTTACCCACACTGGTTGAACCCTGGAACCTAACTATCCATGTAGAAACTCTGTGCTGCAGGGTAAGATGACTGTATGCACTGTATCTTGATGCTCACCCTCGTTACACAGTGTTCCCTTGAAGCCAGGCAGACAGTCACACTGTCCTGTGACGTGGTGACATGGCCCATTACTGTGGACACACTGTGGACAGGTCTGACTGCAACGGTGACCAAAGTAACCTGGTGAGCAGACTGCAGGCAGACCATTGGAAACACAAAAATTAATTCATTTAACCTGTATCCTAAGTAACAGCAAATTCTTTTCATTTCCTAGGAGTGACAAAGGACCTAAGTTTAGTAGGCTTTAACATATATAGTACTGTTGTAAAACAGAAGCAAAACTGATTGACTGAATAATAGAACAGTATAGAATTGAATAGAGGGCAGCCCAGAGTGCCATAACAATACATTTCCTCTAAAGGGGTGCCATGGCCTAAAGATGTTTGCAGATGAGACGCTGTTATAAAGACTGTCAGCTTCAGGTTGAGCTAATGTGTAATGTGGATTTACAAACTTTGATGCTGACAAAAAAAAATCTTCAGTTAAGAATTTTACTGTTCATGCTCAATATGTTCCCAGATCTCAGATATTACCAGAGTGAAAAATTATTATCAGTAATCAGAATACTATAAGACCAAGCTTTGAAATTAAAATCAGAGTAAAGTTGAGCATTAGCTGTGTGATGGTGTTGCAAAAGTATGTGGTGCTGATAGAGGACTTACTCCTCTGACAGGTGGTGCCTCTATATCCTGGAGCACACTCACAGGTTCCTTCATCCGGAGAGCAGGATGCCCCATTCTTGCAGTTACAGGGAAGGGAGCAGTTTGGGCCCCAGCGACCCTCTGCACACACACTATCACAGTGAATACCTGCTCACACACAGAGAGTTGTTTCCATCAGTTCAGAGGTCATTGGCTTACAGTTATTTTCTGGAGACTTACCCTAACTGCAACAATACCCTCTGCTTGCCTTGACCTAAATCAATCAATCATCCATTCATCCATTATCTTTACACCGCTCATTCCTCTGTAGGGTCGCGGGTGGGGGGGCTGGAGCCTATCCCAGCCGACTCAGGGCGAAGGCAGCGGACACCCTGAACAGGTCGCCAGCCTATCACAGGGCTACATATAGAGACAAACAAGCACACTCTCATTCACACCTACGGATTACCCATACCTACAATTAACCTCAGCATGTTTTTGGACTGTGGGCCGGAGTACTCGGTGAGAACCCATGCATGCACAGGGAGAACATGCAAACTCCACACAGAAAGATCCCAGGCGTCCTAAACGGGACGCGAACCGGGGATCTTCTAGCTGTGAGGCAACGCTGCTAACCACCGCTCCACCGTGCAGCCCATCAATAAATCTAACTTTATATAAATAAACTTTACTTTTTACTTTATTTATATACTTTATATATATAGAAAAAAATGTCACTCAAAGTGCTTCCCAAAATAAAAACATACAGCATAAATACAACACAAGAAGAAAACCCGCTCCCTCCCCCAAAACACACACATAGAGCCATGTACCCACAATCGCTCCTGTGCACACACACATGTACACACACACACACACACACTCACCCACAGAACCACAAACACTGCAGTTACTATTAGTATGGTGACATGGGGGGGCACTGAGGAACCATGTGAGTAAAAAACCACCTATGGGGAGCTCATCCACACTGAGAGGAATCACAGCCCACGCCCACAGGGAGCACCGCCATCACAGAGACCCCCGACCCAGAAAGATAGGGGTAGACTCCACACATGGTGCAGAGCCCCCCGGTCCTCCGGGCCTGAGGGGTCTCTAGGGCGACCCCCCCCACGGGCAGACCAGCCACACCTCCCAGCATGGAGGCCCCCCATGAGGAAAACACTGGAGCTAAAACTGGACAATAAAAAGAGCTACAAGCTAAAAGACAAAGGAATTTTTTTAAAAAAATAAAAGAATAAAAAGGGCTAAAAGACAAAACTATTAAAAGAGCTAAAAGCTAAAAGACAAAAAAATAAAAAAGGGCTAGAAGACAAAACTATTAAAAGAATTAAAAGCTAACAGACAGAAAGAGTAAGAGAAATTAGTTAAAAGCCAAACTAAAAGATGGGTCTTGCCTCCTTTTAAAAACATCAACAGTCTCTGCGGTCCTGATGCCCTCTGGCAGGTTATTCCATAGACGTGGACCATAGTGGCTGAATGCAGCCTCCCCGTGGGTTGTCGTTCTCACTCTTTGAATAATTAAAAGGCCGGCGCCAGAGGACCTCAGGATCCGATGATGATATGATAAAAGCTGGTCTGATAGATAAGATGGCCCAAGACCATTGAGACACTTAAAGACTAATAAAAGCACCTTAAAATCAATCCTGAAACACAATGCAGCGATCTTAAAACCAATGTCATTTGCTCCCGCCCTCTGGTCCTCGTCAGCACACGTGGGGCTGAGTTCTGAAGCAGTTGTCAGTTCGAAATAGTCTTGTTGGGAAGACCATAGAGCAGGACATTACAATAGCCAAAATGACAAGAGCTAAAAGCATGCAGCAGCACCTCCGTGTTAGCCTGAGAGAGAAACGGGCGGACTCTGGCTATATTCTTAAGATGATAAAAATGTGCCTTTGTTACGCTTTTAATCTGCGGAATAAAACCAAGCTCAGAGTCAAAAATGACACCCAAGTTCCTCATGCATTGTGAGCGTTTAAAATCTTTTAGTTTTGGTAAAAGTTTCTCTCTCTTGCTTTCAGGACCAATAACTAAAACCTCTGTTTTGTCCTGGTTGAGCTGTAAGAAGTTCTCTGCCATCCATGACCTAATATCTAAAATAGGCCCTGTGTCATCAGTGGACACGGCGATGTACAACTGTGTGTCATCAGCATAACTGTGGAAGCTGATGTCTCCTGATGACGTCCCCAAGGGAAAGCATATAAAGATTAAAAAGTACTGGACCTAAAATCGAACCTTAGGCACCCCACACTAATACTTAATTAAAAATTAATTAATTAAAAAAAACTAAACTTAAACCAAGTCTACAACCTAAAATCTAATAATTTACAGTGACGTCACAAAGTGTTCAGACCAGTTCCCCTTTTGCACTTTTTTATGGTGTTGTAGATTTACTGCCCAAATCCAATATCTCAAAACCTGTACATACTTACTGGAGAAGACTTGAAGCTATAACTGCAGGGGGGCTTCTACAAAGTACTGGAGTAGGTGTTAATATACTTTTGTAACCGCACATATGATTTTTGAAAAATATATTTTCATTTTGGGACGATGAGTTATTGAGTGTAAAATGATAAGGAAAATGCAAGTTTCATTTATTTAAAACGGAATATATAACACAAGTCTAAATACCCTCTAAAGGGTATTTTAGTATACACCTATCAGCCACAATACTAAAATTGCTGACATTCATGATGTTACTCTCACATGTGCAATCACCTAAACACTGTTGCGTATCAAGAACAGGACAGAACCCTAAAGGTCCTGTATCCATGCCTCAATAGGTCAGGTTTTTTTGCTGTGGTTGACTGGCATATTTCAAAATTTTGCTTTTTGTCTCTGCAATGTGACCCACAGTTTTACTGTGTAAACAGATTTGTCACCACAACCTGAGCTATAAAGCAGAAAGTATTAAAAACTGTGTTATTTTTGGTTTACTATAATATGTATACAGAACATGTATAGACAAATCCGTCATGAGGGCATTGTTATTTCGTCTTACCAGTCCATCCAGCAAGACAGCGGCAATGACCAGAAGAGTGGTGACAACCATCAGCATGACTACAGTCACAGCGTTCTCTACAATCCAGACCATACGTACCATCCTGAGGAGGATAAAGAGAACCATCAAAGAGATGAACTGCAGAAACTTCGCAAAATACACAAAATATAGTCAAAGTCTTAAGCTCCATTATTAGGAGTTAAGCTCCATTATACCATTTTACATTAAAATTTCAACATTTCAACATTTTAACATTTTAATTTAAAAAAAACACACTATACTATAGCCAGTACTACACAAATAAAATCTTAATTAAATCTTAAACAAGCCATTACTGGATCTGACAGTCGAATGATGATGTTCACACAAAAACATCTTCAAAAATACTGATTTTGTGAAGAATACTTAAATAAGTAGTCAAGAGTTATAAAATCAATCATAAGAAAATGCAAGGTATGAACTTAATACCATTACTGAATATTAACCAGAAGTGCAGAAAAGGAAGATTCAAAACAGACACTATCAATTACAGGCCAAAGATTCCCAGACTAAGAAAAGCTCTCCTACTCAACTCCTGCACCTCAATCAAGCACAAGAAGTGTTTCAGTTCCCTCTGAATCTGATGGGGATTTTTTGAAAGGTGCACATTTGGACAAAGGCTGGCCCATCAGATATGAAAAACACCAATGACAAGGTGAAGATACTGTAGTCCCGCCCGAATTTACCCTTAACCAGGGAATTGGACCAGCTCTCCGTTTCTACGGTTAGGTTCTCACTGCCTACAGATCCAGCCTGATAGGTTCAGCAGAACAGCTTAAGCTGGTATCGAAGAAACTCGCCTAGCTCTCACTGTCTCCATCCAGACGCCTATCCCTCTTGCTCTGATAGAAGACTGCGCTAGGCAGCCTAAATAGTTCAGTCTTCTTATCAGTCACGTCTGTTAACGACAGCTTTCTTCTTAAAAGACCTGGCACTTGGTGAATTGCTAGGTTTTAATTAAGTGGTTTGGATTAATGAAACCCCAGGGATCCGTTTATAATTCTATGCAATACCTTAGTGACCAGAACAACCTGTAAGAACCATTAGATTTCAAATGCACACAATTGCTTAACCTTTCACACCATGAGGATTTCATAAACTTCAGGTGATAATTCAAAACTCCATACTACGTCACTTTAAATGCAGGTTAAATGTTTATTGCATAATAATAGCAGAGAAAAGCAACAGCTCATAATCAAAAACGCCAAAATCAATCAAAAAGGTGAACAGGGATAATAATTCTGTTCTAACTCACAGAACTGATCATGTCTGAGCAAACACACTAAAATTATTTAAACATATGCCCCAGAATCATAAATTTGGTTAAAATTATAGAACTGAGCTTTCTTAATTAAATCTCCCAATATTGTGTTTTAATAGTTGGAGTGTAACAGCAAGGCCTTAGCTGCCACACCCGACCTGACCTGTTTTGTGGAGATCTCCTGAAGGGTGTGAAGAACTCAGTACAAAGTCTCAGGATCCAGCAGGAACTCTCCAGAAAATAGGGGGAGAGAACGTCCAGACCCCAATTCAGTTTTTGCAAAAATACTTTAAATGTCTTTTGGGCTTGTTGCAGAAAAATAGGAAAAGTGTCAAAAAGATCTAACACGATGGTAAACTGTCAAAAGTCACGGGAAGAGATGAGCACTGCTGGAGTATGTGACTCTGCTAGCTGTTAGCTCTTCTGTTAGCTCTTGCTGGGTGATAGAAAAAATCCAGTCTTATTTCTGAGTCTATTTGCAGACCAATTCTGGATCGTTCTAATTAGTGAGAAATAGCCTCACTGTCGCATAGACTATATCAGATGAGATCCTTCTCCGACTGCGTCCACGAACATCTCCGGACAATTGTCACCTCAGATCACTTTTATTAAATCACCTCACACACCCATATTGCTTAATTCCTACATATGTAAATTTGTACTTTTACACAAGCTCACCCTATGTTAACTGCTCATCTCCTTATTCGGAGATTGTTTTCGTTAATCGGCCGAATTGCACCATAACCTCTTCTCGGCTGCCAGGAAGTCACCTGCATTCACCCCAGGTCAGTTTCCCCTTTCCACCTTATAAGGAGCCTGTTGCTCAATTGTCGGCCGAATTACACCATAACTCCTTCCTCACAGTCTTAGCCAACAGCCAAGAGCTCCATCACTTCTCATCTCTTCCACCTGCAGTACTTTAACACAGTAACCATCAGTTATCCATCACACTAGTTACTTGATCATAAAAATTCATCTGATTTTACAAACCATTCCATAAGTGTAGCTTTAAATTCATCTGACTTCAACATTCCAAATCATTACATCATAAACATGACTTGTCATCTAAGCACACACACACTTGAGCACATGTTCTGTTCCTCTCCCCTACATTAGAGTCAACCCCAAACTTTATTTATTAACCATCTCAAATCAGAACCCCTTATTCTAGATCCCCTTTTAAGCCAAATCCATATTACTCTATTAAACTCGGCCCCCTCACTAGACCTATTTCACCCCAGTGACCTTGTTAATGGCTGCTCCTGTGATCTCAAATCTTAGCTCAATTTGACAATACCAGAAGGGATGTAATGCCTTTTCAGTGCCTGAAAAGACTGGGCAATCAGAAAACATTGGCTCAATCCTTAACCTATTTAACTCGTCTGTCTGATGAAGAGTTCTCCATCCTCAACATAGGCCCACACCTGCTACTAATGCTTTTCAAGTTAGGTTGTAACTGCCTAAATTCTTTAACATTATGACGTTAATAAGCTGATCTGTAAATGTATAGAATGTTGTCAATACAACTAATGCCCATTTTCCTCGTAAAAGTACATTTGGCCCTCAATTCGGTTATGCGGAAATATTATCTAAGCTAGTTGAAAAGGATGAAGAAGAATTCCTGCAGACACTTAAACTTCATTCAAGCTTCAACTGCACTACAGGTGAATTGACCACTTTATCCTCCTGTTTAAGAACTCTGATGTTGTCTCTTAATAAAGGAGGTGGAATAGCTCGTGTATGTCTGATGATGAAATAAGAATATAGTCATCTTTATCTTATTTATCTTTATTTATTTCTACATGTAAATGAGAAACTGATCCTTTGTTAAAGCCATGGTTGCCGTCAAGCAACATAAGCCAGTCTGAATGCAAGAACTTGACCAATGATTTTCTTCTTAAAGCAGTTATTTATTGCCTTCCTGTGGTACATAAACCAACAGAAAGGTTTCTGAAATGTCACCCCAATATAGCAAGTATTAGTTCTCCTACTTAACCTTTATAAAAACCATTTGCTGCCTTCATATTTCAGTCTGTGTTTCAGATGTAGGCTGCAGGTATAAGTGTACCATTAGTCGCTTATTTCAGGCAACTTCTACCTCTCCTTCCACTATCTGGGTGTTACCATTTTCAAAACTCAACTTTGCTATGGAAGACAACATGCTCTGGGCTAGCAATCTACAACACTACCACACTGGAAGTTTTGCAGAGGATTTGAATCATGCAGTATTCCAGTCCTACTAGTTTTTTTCAATGGAATTTCAGACAGTGTTCACCTTCATGTGTGCAAATGTTTGACCCAAACAATTCCACCCATTCCTATTTTTAGTGAAGCCATGTTCTTCTCTAGCTTCCATCTCAGATGATTGTGATTGCTTTATAGAAATGCAAACAAGCCAGAGCATTTTACCCTCTGTAGCAGACTGATAATGAAGTGCAGCCAGACCATTCTACTAAGTGTGACTATTCATATATACAGTGCTGTGAAAAAGTGAATGCTCAGTTTTGGTATCATCATACTGAGTCATAAGGTAGCCCATCCAACCATTCCAGTGCTGTTGATATATACAGTGCTGTGAGAAAGTATTTCTGATGTCTTCCATTTTTGCCTATTTCTCACATTTAATTATTCCAGATCATCAAACTAATATTTATATTGTTTGATATTAGACAGAGAAAACCCACAAAACAGAAAATGCAGTTTTTCAGTGATGAATTATTAAAAACCTATATCAACTCTGTGAAAAAGTAATTGCCCCCATAAACAAACAACAACAACAACAACAACAAAACTTGTGGGGGCATCCTTGGCAGCAACAACTGCAGTTTAACACTTGCCATAACTTGTGATCAGTCTTTGACATCACACATGGAGGAATTGTGGTCCATTCTTCTCTGCAGAATACTTTCATTTTCAATATGCTCGGTGGTTAGCACTGTCGCCTCACAGCAAAAAGAACCCTGTTTTGTGTTGTGGCCATCTTTCTGTGTGGAGTTTGCATGTTCTCCCCATGCATGCAACCTGAGTTGGTTGAGATAGGCTCCAACCCCCCGCAACCCAACAGAGGATTAAGCGGTGTATAGATAATGAATGGACATTAGATGATTTTCGAGCATGAACTGCCCTTTTATGGTCTTGCCCCAGCATCTAAATTGGATTTTAGTCCAGACTTTGACTCGGCCACTCCTAACCTTAATTTTTTTAGCTATTCAGAGGTGGACTTCCCTGTGTGCTTTGGGTTATTTTCTTACTGCATAAACCATTTGTGCTTGAGCTTTAGGTCATGAACTGATGGTGGATATTCTCCAGGAGGATGTTCTGATAGAGAACTGAATTCACAGCTCCATCAGTGATGACAAGTCATCCAGGTCCTGTGAAAGCAAAGCAGCCCCAAACCATCCACTACCACCACCATGTTTCACTGTTGGTGTGTTGTTCTTCTTATGGAATTCAGTATTGACTTTACACTAGATGTAACAGTATCCATGTCTTCCAAAAACGTCCGCTTTTGACTCATCAGTCCACAGGATGTTATTCCAAAAGTGTTGGTGCTCGTCCAGATATTTTTTTTGCAAATACCAGACGTGCCTTTGTTCCTTTAGGTCAGGAGTGATTTGCACCTTGTCACTCTCCCATGATGCCATTTTTGCCCAGTGTTTTCCCTATAGCGGAATCATGTAGATGGACCTTAAATGGGGCCAGTGAGGTCTACAGATCTTTTGTGACCTCCTGGTTGGGATATTGACGCGCACTTGGAAGAGCACTGTGAGTGTGTGTGTGTGTGTGTGTGTGTGTGTGTGTGTGTGTGTGTGTGTGTGTGTGTGTGTGCGCGCGCGTGCGTGTAACATTCCTGATTTGGAATGGTTCAAAAATGAAATATAATCTACAGGCTTTTCACAGCATCTCAACAATTGTTTTGCTTTAAGAAAATTCAATATGGCATTTGATAGAGACTCAAGTAAGCTTTGTGGATAAATGGCAAATGTATTATTGGCAGAGATAGCTGCACCACATCCCTTATGGAGTAGTGTAAAAGACAGAAATAGTCTTTAACACTACTCAAACTATCATTCTATTTTCCTTGGTCTACGCTATAGTCAGTTTCTTAGGGCAAGATGCAGAAGGGATGTTGATTTTTAAGTAGAAGCTAGCAAACTCTATGATCAGTTTCAAAGGAGAAGGTTTCCGCAAGATATTTTGGTTCAGCTGAAATTATTTATCCACTAAATGTATTGCTGAAAAGCAAAAAACATTATTTGTGTATTTCACACTGCCAGTTCATAACTTGGGGGTGTTTGGGATGCAGTGGTACATACAGACACAAAAAGTTTTAGTTGCTTTGTGTGTTCACAATTCACTGTTCAAAATTTAAAAAGGTCAACACTTTCATTACCGTTCTGGTAAAAAAAAAAAAAAAAAGTCCAATTTTTTTTTTTTTAAATGGTAAAATACAGGATGTGGCAACCAATATATTAGAAAAACAAGGAGACAACCTAGGTTCAGAAGAAATTAACCTGAAAGTCTTAATCATGCTGACCCCAAAACGACTGTTTCAAGGCACTTTGCAGATAGTAATCATTCTATTCCAGATTTTGCTTCCTGTGGCATTGACATGATGATCGTCTCAGTAGTAATATGGATCAAATTTTACTCAACTTTGAATGCAGACGTATCTTTTGAAATAAAATGATACACTGTAATGGCTTAAATTAAGAACTGGATATGGCCATTTTCCTTTGAATCTATTTTATTGTCTTTTTATACATTTGGATCCCATTCCCTGCATAAAGGATAGCATCTATATGTAAATAATCTTATTAACATACACAAAATCTGTTAATACTATGGAATTACACTTTTTTCTCAAAAGTATTTGCTCACCCATCCAAAATCAGAATCAGGTGTCCTAATCACTTGGCCTGGCCACAGGTGTATAAAATCAAGCACCTAGGCATGCAGACTGTTTTGACAAACATTTATAAAAGAATGGGTCGCTCTCAGGAGCTCAGTGAATTCCAGAGTTTGGGAACAACAGCAACTCGGCCACGAAGCGGTAGGCCATGTAAACTGACGGAGAGGGGTCAGCGGATGCTGAGGCGCATAGTGCAAAGACGTCGCCCACTTCTTGCACAGTCAATTGCTGCAGACCTCCAAACTTCATGTGGCCTTCAGATTAGCCAAAGTACAGTACGCAGAGAGCTTCATGGAATGGGTTTCCATGGCAGAGCAGCTGCATCCAAGCCATACATCACCAAGTGCAATGCGAAGCGCCGGATGCAGTGGTGTAAAACACGCTGCCACTGGACTATAGAGCAGTAGAGACGCGTTCTCTGGAGTGATGAATCACGCTTTTTCATCTGGCAATCTGATGGACCAGTCTGGGTTTGGAGGTTGCCAGGAGAACGGTACATTTCGGACTGCACTGTGCCAAGTGTGAAATTTGGTGGAGGAGGAATTATGGTGTGGGGTTGTTTTTCAGGAGTCGGGCTTGACCCCTTAGTTCCAGTGAAAGGAACTTTGAATGCTTCAGGATACCAAAACATTTTGGACAATTCTATGCTCCCGACCTTGTGGGAACAGTTTGAAGCGGGCCCCTTCCTCTTCCAACATGACTGTGCAGCAGTGCACAAAGCAAGGTCCATACAGACATGGATGACAGAGTCTGGTGTGGATGAACTTGACTGGCCTGCACAGAGTCCTGACCTGAACCCAACAGAACACCTTTGGGATGAATTAGAGCGGAGACTGAGAGCCAGGCCTTCTCCACCAACATCAGTGTGTGACCTCACCAATGCGCTTCTGGAAGAATGGTCAAATATTCCCATGAACACACTCCTCAACCTTGTGGACAGCCTTCCCAGAAGAGTTGAAGCTGTAATAGCTGCAAAAGGTGGACCGACATCATATTGAACCCTGTGGGTTAGGAATGGGATGGCACTTAAGTTCATATGTGAGTCAAGGCAGGTGAGCAAATACTTTTGGTAATATAGTGTATATTACTCTTAATGTGTCTGGTATGACCTACCTGCTGGCAAAAGATTTATGTGTGTCTACCTCAAGAACTTGGTTACTGACTAGGAGCATCTGTAGAGTATGTAGAGTAACCATCATTTAGAGTCACTTATCCTGAATCTGAATCTGAGTCAGAATCAGAAACACTGATCCCGAGGGAAAATTCCTTAAATGTGGGTTCTCACCCAGTGCCTGATTTTGGCACTGAATTGTTTGTATTCTTGCACATTTTTTCATTGTCTATACAGCCCAGTAATGCATGAAATGGAAATATTTAAAATCCAGACTCTAGCCTGAACCCCTTTTTTTGTGTGTCCTCCTCTGAGTCTTTTGTTGCACTCACATGTCATGTCGCAATTACTGGTTTCCAGAGAGGAACTCTGACTCTTGTGTCATGCATTTACTTTCACAGCTTCATGTGTTTTAAAAGTGCATTTTATTATTACAAGTATTAAGTACGAGATCAACTACAGCATCACCAATACTTTTGGTCTCAGTAGAAGGCCAAGGTCAATTCTAATACTGACAAAGAATGATGCAAAAAATGACTGCTGTTTCAATGGAACTGTAGTTTGAATTTATACAGGATGTTCATTTTTAGATCAGAATACAATATTCTTTATTGATTCCCCATTGGGGGGAATTCAATTGTAACAGCCGCAAATATAAGAGAAAGAATAATAGCAATAATTAAGTAATAAAATAAGTATTTACACAAAAATAACATTTTTGTACTTTTTTAGTTATTTGGTAGCACTACAATGTTATAGGAGACAATTTATCTTATAATTGCCAATACAAAATCAAATTTAAAACACTGCATGCTCAAATGCAGACAAAGTTGAAAATATGTGATATGTAGTGGTAAAACAATAAAAAAATATTTGTGTCATTTGTGAAGGTCAACCCAAATAATACTGGAAATGTTCAAAAAGTAACCATACATACTCACACTCAGGGGCATCTATATCCTCTCACCTGACAGTGGAGTTCACATCTCTCTCCTCTCCACCCTGGAGAACAGGTACAGCGACCGTCCAAGGCACTACAAGCTCCTCCGTTCCCACACATACAAGTGAGATTACAGCCCAGACCCCAGCTACCACTGGGACAGTTAATCGAGCAGTCCACCCCATGCCATCCTACACAGACAAGGTCAGTAAGATACAAAACTCACATTACTCATACCTTATCTCTCTGATAAGATATGAATTAACTTGATTATCAAGATATGTCAATTGGTGCTTTTTAACCAACTTCAGAAATTCATGGTATCTTGTCTGTTTTTGGCAGAAATATAAAGATTGATTGAACAATTATTATTGTGAACAGAAGCAGAAATATATTTTTGTAATCTTAACTTTACATCCGTTTGTAACGTGTAAACTTTATATTTACTGCTATAATGTTCATACAGACTAAAACATGCTTGCATTTAGGGTTTTTCTCAAATTAGTGATTTGTTATAACATATTATGGCTTACAGCTCAAATTTACTTTAAAAACTCCACTGCAAAATAAACTAAAATAAAATAATAACTAAAATAAACTTGTCTTTTCTCTTCTTTTCTCTCTTCTCATCCATTAGTTTCTCTCCTCCTTTCTTCCTCTCCCTCTCCTAATTCCCCCTCTCATTCTCTTTCCCCTTTTCCCCTCTCTTCCTCTCTTGTCATTCTTCCCCCTCTACTCTTCCCCTTCCCTTTCTTCCTTACCTGGTTTACAGAAGCAGGACCCGTCCACAGGCGAACACTGAGCCCTGTTCTTACAATTACAGCTGAACGAGCAGTTCACTCCATGGGTTCCAGCTGGGCAGGGGACTGAACAATTGGCACCCTGAGATGGTCAATAGATAAACATTTAAAAGTAGCTGTGAGGACAACACAGTTTAATTTTTTAAGTTTGCTGGCTTTTTCCAATGCCACTGTACACAATGTATGTAGGGTCTGGTAATGACGTTTGAATAAAATGAGTTATTCTTGCATTTATGTCAGAAAACCACAAAGAAAAAAGTTGAGGAATGTAAAAGATCATTTTCTGATTCTGCAGTAGTTTTAGACTACTGCCACTATATGTTATATAATTTACTGACCTTCGGGGTGTATTGAGTAAGCACGGGGAGTCTTGTATTGTAGAACTTACATATTCACTTGATTTCTTTTAATCAGTTTTTGAAGTGTTGAAGTGTGATGTCTGCCTGTGTTTCTGGCAGTCAAGTTAGGGGATGAGCCCACAGCTAACCATACAATGTATGGCACATTCTATATAAGCCTCTTTAAGTATCACACTGCATGACTGCAAGCTTTTATTGACACAAACATGGACTTACCATGAAGCCTGGAGCACAGACACACTTTCCAGTCACACTGTGGCAGTCAGCTCCATTCTGGCACAGGCACACCTGCTGGCAGGACTCGCCATAAAAACCTGGGGCGCAAGTCTCGTTACAGTAGAGACCTGACCAACCCGGCTGACATGTACACTCTCCTGACATTGGGTGGCAACTGGTGATAACAGACAAACATATCAGTTACAAATTGCAAGATATGGCATGTACTGCAGGTTGATTACCTTCTAATATTAGTATTCTTACTAATGAGTGCATCTTTATTGGCCAGGGGCACTTTCCAAAGAGTTTAGTATGCTTGAGACAAAAAACAACAACTTTATTGAACAAAGTGTTTGTATGACAGGTTGGTTAATCATATCTAGTACCATTGCTTCTCTCCTTAAAGAATTAAAGAATTAAAAAACTTTTATCTTATTTTATCATGACCATGTAACTTAACAGGCTCATGGAAAGGGCCCACAGAAAGACAAACAGCACCAGTAAAAAAATTTAAACTAGGAAAGGGCAGTGGGTTTGTTTGGTTGGAGCCTTTTATCTTAGAACTCTTTCATTTGGGTCACATGAGTTTCTAAGTTCACTTCAATTTTTTTCCAATTAAAGAAATCAATAACAAAGGTTTTATACATAACATATATGTATATGTAAAAAAAAGAAATGAAATGTCATCTAAGTAAAGATATACTTAAATGACATTTTATGTACAAGTATAAATGCATACATACATAAACACATACATAACATGCACAACGATGCATGCACATTACAAGACCACAACATATGAATTAGTGAGGCAGGAGCCTGTCTGCACCTTTCAAAAAACTGTGTTGACCTTACTGCAAATTTTAGACAGTTATAGTTTTGTTTCATGAGTGCAATGTATTATGTTACACCCTATTAAGCCATGTCTGGCACATAAGGATGAGAAGTGGACATAAAGGAGAATGTTCTACCAGAGATCTTGATTTATTTCTTCGCCTATATCCTGCTCCCATAGTGTCAGTTTAGAATAAAAGAAAAAG
This sequence comes from Dascyllus trimaculatus, assembly GCA_024666655.1. Taxonomy (NCBI): domain Eukaryota; kingdom Metazoa; phylum Chordata; class Actinopteri; family Pomacentridae; genus Dascyllus; species Dascyllus trimaculatus. The sequence continues at coordinate 179,771 of CM045460.1, forward strand.
ACTCTTTCACAGCCACATGACATGACACCTTTTGATATTAGAGAGGTAGTAAAAAAGCAATTGATGCAGATTCAGGTTGAGAAGGAAAATGAGAGCTGCTGTTTCAAACAAAGCTATGAATCTCTAAATATCTAAATATATATATCTGTGGATCTTATATTTGGCTACGATTTATTGAAAGGAGGCAAATCCCCCCCTAATATACCTTAAATGATTTTATGCAACGATTAGACCACAGAGTGGAGATATCACCTTCTAGGAAAGGATGTGAGGCATGATTTTTACATATAGGGGCTTGAGACCCATTTTGGTTTGCAACCCAAAACGGAAGGGTTGTTTTGATGGTTCCAGATAAAACCTGAAACGCATTAAAATAAAAAAGAGAATTTAGAAAGAATTTTTGATTTAATTGAGGTAATTTTGCCAAATAAATACACTTATTCAGAGAGATGGCTATCTTAATCATAAACCCTCTTTAAAACTCTATAGGAAATACACTATATTACCAAAAGTATTTGCTCACCCATCCAAAATCAGAATCAGGTGTCCTAATCACTTGGCCTGGCCACAGGTGTATAAAATCAAGCACCTAGGCATGCAGACTGTTTTGACAAACATTTATAAAAGAATGGGTCGCTCTCAGGAGCTCAGTGAATTCCAGAGTTTGGGAACAACAGCAACTCGGCCACGAAGCGGTAGGCCATGTAAACTGACGGAGAGGGGTCAGCGGATGCTGAGGCGCATAGTGCAAAGAGGTCGGCCCACTTCTTGCACAGTCAATTGCTGCAGACCTCCAAACTTCATGTGGCCTTCAGATTAGCCCAAGTACAGTACGCAGAGAGCTTCATGGAATGGGTTTCCATGGCAGAGCAGCTGCATCCAAGCCGTACATCACCAAGTGCAATGCCAAGCGCCGGATGCAGTGGTGTGAAGCACGCCACCACTGGACTATAGAGCAGTGGAGACGCGTTCTCTGGAGTGATGAATCACGCTTTTTCATCTGGCAATCTGATGGACCAGTCTGGGTTTGGAGGTTGCCAGGAGAACGGTACATTTCGGACTGCACTGTGCCAAGTGTGAAATTTGGTGGAGGAGGAATTATGGTGTGGGGTTGTTTTTCAGGAGTCGGGTTTGACCCCTTAGTTCCAGTGAAAGGAACTTTGAATGCTTCAGGATACCAAAACATTTTGGACAATTCTATGCTCCCGACCTTGTGGGAACAGTTTGAAGCGGGCCCCTTCCTCTTCCAACATGACTGTGCACCAGTGCACAAAGCAAGGTCCATACAGACATGGATGACAGAGTCTGGTGTGGATGAACTTGACTGGCCTGCACAGAGTCCTGACCTGAACCCAACAGAACACCTTTGGGATGAATTAGAGCGGAGACTGAGAGCCAGGCCTTCTCCACCAACATCAGTGTGTGACCTCACCAATGCGCTTCTGGAAGAACACACTCCTCAACCTTGTGGACAGCCTTCCCAGAAGAGTTGAAGCTGTAATAGCTGCAAAAGGTGGACCGACATCATATTGAACCGTATGGGTTAGGAATGGGATGGCACTTAAGTTCATATGTGAGTCAAGGCAGGTGAGCAAATACTTTTGGTAATATAGTGTATAATAGTGGCTCTATAAGTCATAATCCCTTAAAACAATAGAGAAAAGTAGAGTTGCATTTGTCTAGGCACGGGATCCGACTAAATGAGACTGAACCTGAGGGAGTCTCCATGATGTTTTACATGCTATGCCAGCAGGGTGGAGATTATCTGCTCTAACGCATGTGGAATCTGCCTGTCTTTGTTAGTAGGTGCCTTTGACTGACAAGCTGGCCCACCTGACATAGCAGTCCAATCAAGGAGAAGCAGGACAGCTGCTGTCCGCAACAACACATGCATCCCACCAGCTGTGACAGCCTAACTAATAACTGACTACAGTCAGCTGTCTGCAGGGACAGTGGTCGCACTGACAAACAGACACAGACAACACAAGAACACTTCTTCCCCGTTATAATTGTCAATGATTAAACATGAGCTCTGAGAGTAACATTTTGGAATGTTGGGAACTGAGGGGCGATGTTTTTCTGTTTTAAAAAGTATTCAAATTTGATCCTATCATTGCAGAAGATGGTTGGTTGATGATAACAGCACCATTTGCTGATTTACTGCATACCTGCGAGTGTTCCGGATGTAGCAGGGACACTTCCTATCACACTGTAGACCATAGTGTCCTTCATGACACAGTCGGACATCACATGTCTTCCCTGTGTATCCTGGCTCACAGAGACAAATTCCATCGATGTGGTCACACTTGCTGTTGTTTTTACAGCGACATGTCTTTGCACAGCTGGCACCATAAGTACCAACTGGACACTCTTCCTGACACCTGTTTAGAGACAGCAATACAGTGATCCATGGTGAGTGATTTGGGGAGGGGCAGGTGATCAATTTTCTTTTCTTTCAGCAGATAAAGGAATTATTATCTTAGTCACAAGTGTGCCTGTTTGTGTGTGTGTGTGTGTGTGTGTGTGTGTGGTGTGTGTGTGTGTGTGTGTGTGTGTGTATGTGTGTGTGTGTGTGTGCGCGAGATTTTTCCACTTGGAAAAAGGTCACCTTTTCCTTCAATTTTATAACCACAGATAAGTATGATAAAAAGAAAATATAATCCTAACAACATCTCCACAGGTTCATGTTGGAAATATGTTAGATGAGTGGGATCCCACTCTCCCAGTCTGGAAGTCACAAGCTTTATTGCTCTGATTACTACTGGGACCACTCTGGATTTTACCCTCCACCATCTGTTCCAATTGTTCCCAAGCTGCTGATACTTCTTGATCTTCTCATTCAACATGTGTCCTTCTTACTTACTGTCAGCTGGGATTGCCGCATTTATCACAACCCTCCTCTTCTGTTCTTTGTCAATCACCATGTTAGGTCAGTTAGGCACAGCTGCTTTTCAGCCTAGAATTCATAGTCCTACAGGATCTTAGCTCTGTTGCTCTCCATAACATTCGATGATGTGTCCCATGAGTGTACGTTGTCCCAACTTGCATCTTACACCCTGCTACTATGTTCTGAACAGTCTCGGGCATTTTTGCTCAGCCTTCACCTTGCATCTGTCTGCTGTGGCAGACCCTGCATCTATTGTTGTGATGCTTAGGGTTTGTTCTTGTGCTTCCACAATATGAGCCCCTGTGCTGTCCTTCAGACTGGCCCTTTCCAGCCATTGGTAAGATTTCTTAATGTCAACTACCTCCTCTGTCTACCAATAAATACATTTAATGAAGGGCCTTAATTTTCAATGATATTTCATCTTTCTCATCATCACCCTTTGACTTCTGCATTTTACTCCAAGAGGCCATCTTTCTGATGTATTTATGGATGTCTTCGTCTCATTCTGGAGAGTGGCTCTGGCACTCTCCAGGATGAGACAAAAACATCTATGTCCACCAGTAATTCTCATCCACTCTCTTTTTGTTGTACATAGAGCCTTGGGGAAATGGACTTTGGAGGTGTGGATGTCATTACATCAGTGGTATCCATCTCCTCCTGTGGCCAGCCTACTATCCCATCTATGTATCAGTAGACTGGTAGGGCGTACATGGTTATAGTTTAGATCTTATTTCCACCTTTAAGCTGTTTTTTCACACCTGTCTTATGGTCTACAAGTGTTCGACTGTTGCTAATCTCTTTAAATCCTCATCATGGCTCCCATTGGACTGTAGGATAGCCAGATACTTGTCACTATTCTGTGTGTCTGTTATCCTGCCTTCTAGGAACTCCACCCATTCACTCCTGATCATCTTTCCCCTCTTTGCCACCATGCAACCACAATTATGGAGTCCAAATAACATCCTGATGTCCTTACTGTAGATCCAGGTGAGATGGATCAGTCAGTGGATGTCAAAGTTCACTTCAAGCATATAGCTTCATGTCATCCATGCACAGGAGGTGGCTGGCGGTCACTTCACTTCTGAATGTTCATACCACTTTCCCATATGCTATTCTAGTATTGCCCAGTCTCAGCACTGCGTGGGTCAGTCCTTGTGCTTTTGTTCCATTGCAGCTGGCAGTACACCCTGTATGGATCATTTATTCTCTTGGCCTCTGCTTCTCTGATGTAGCTCTTCAGAATTGCAGCCAGAGCTGTAAGTCTTTGTTTGGCAGTATCTAGTCTGATTCACCGGATGTAGGTTCCGGGTATAGGCCTGCTGTTGGCCAAAAATCTGAGTTGGCATTCTACCCCGCCTCCACTAGCTGCTTGTTATGGTTTTCTTTGCCACGGGAAACAACAACAGCAACCTCTGGACAGCAGACTACTGCAATGAAACTGAAAGTAAAGTTTTGCAGAGGATTTGGATGGTGCTGTCAGGCAACTATGCTTGTTTCTTAAGGTGGATTATCAATTTTATTCACAGTGCTCATCTCCCTGCATGCAAATGTGCTACCACAAAAGAATTCCAGCTGTCACTAACTGAACACCAAAGCTGCATCCTCCATTTAGCCCTGCCCACGACGATTGTGACTGGTTTAAAGATATACAAAAAAGCCAGAGCATTTTTTCCCTTACAGCAGAATCATAGTGAGGTGCAACCAGACCATTCTGTTCTGTACATTCAAGCTGATTTAATGTAAAGCACACTAAACTACATGTGTGGCATAGAAGTCAACACACTGTTCCAAAGTTTATACTGTATCACAATCATTGCTGGAACACAGAGATTCAACTTACATGGTAAAAATTATAGCAAAGCAAACAGCGTTAGTCCTCAGTATCTCAATTAATACTAGATGTATCTCTATAACTACTCTATTCCAGCAGACAGCATTGTTTAATTTTTATAAATCCCCATTCCATGTACTAAAATTTTGCAATGTACTTTAAGAAAGCTGTGCAACTGACTTCCCAGTTGCTTGTGGTCTTTCTTTCCAAAGGGCAAATAATGCTCCCACCTCTGAGCCGACTGTCCCGTTAATTTATTCTAGTGGATTAGGGTGTGGCATGACCAGCCCAGTTCCAAGTAGTGTTATACTATGATGTTTGGTTTCTCTCAAACCCTTATTTACTCATAAAAGTGCACTTGGAAGGGCTATTCTTGTCTCGTCACTGGTCTGCTTAAGTACATGGTGCATGCTCTCTGATATTGGTAATTATATGGGCCCAAAGCCCTAAGCGGCATTTTGCTGAGAGTAGTCTATGAATACACAGACTGAGCTTCCTGCTTGTGTCTTCTTTCTTCTCTCTGGAGGATGTGAAAGAGTTACAGATGGTTTGACTTTGTATACATGTCATAATCTGGCTCAGTGAAGCCAACAAGCTCATGCCCTCTGTATTTTCTGGGGGATGTTTCAAAACTTCAGTGTCCCTCAGTAACAGACCAAATCAGCTGTTAACGTAAGAAGCATCTTTGTTTAGGCCTTATTCTGCTTACAGAATAAGGCTGGGCCCACTCTATATTACTGTTATTGTCAACAAATGCCACGAAATAACCAAAAAAACACCAACAAGTTTATTTTCTAATATCTAATACTATCCTAACTTGTTTGTCCGAAACCCACTAGTTCCTATTTTGTATAAGCAGTTAAGTGATGCTGTAAATCTGCTCCAGCTGTGATTCCTGGCTCTAGTTTTTCCTATCATGCCATATGGTGCTACCATGTCGAAAGCCCAAGAAACCAAAAATGTGCAAAACTGCCATGTAAAAACATGTATTCCTTGCATTGTTTGAACTAAAATGGCCGTTAGGGTTAGGTTAGGTCCAGCTCTCCATACTTTTAATGAATTTTGCCTTGGTTTTTGTATGATCCAGGTGATGTGCAGAAAAATAAACCGAAAAACAGTAATAAAAACATTAGCTGTTTAATGTTTGTTATAAGTAACAAATATAAAACTATTGAGCATGAGTACATCTAACCCTGAATAAATATCAGTATTTTATACCACTTCAGAGTTTCTGAATTTTCAACTTAAGGTACAATGTGCATTTATGAAAAGAGAGTGTCGAACTCTAAAAACTTCACAGACTAATGTAACATAATACAAGCGCAAAATAGCATCAGACGTTTATGTGATAATATTATATAAATAATATTAAACTAATGAGTATGAAACTGTAAATAATCAGTACTACTAAAGTTCCAGGCACTATATGTCTGAAGTCTTGTCTGTCACACAAAACTGCCAGCAGGAAGGCATCTGATCATCCCATATTCATTTTGCAGCAGGACAATGAGCCCAAACATCCAGCCTGACTAATTAGGGCCCGAGCACCAACGGTGCGTAGGACCCTATTGGATTTGTATTCGTTTTTATTATTATTATTATTATTATTATTTTTCTCCTGACAGAAGAACTGCATTTTTGAGGGCCTAAACGCGCTCAAAAACTCACGAAAATTTGCACACACATCAGAAGTGGCGAAAAATTTTATATTTCATGGGAGCTGCACATGTGTGTGGCAAAATGGCTCTATAGCGCCACCTTGAAAATTGAGTTCTATGGGAGTTAATACGGCTAGTTTCATGTAACCCTACCAAATTTGGTACACATGTGCACCAAGACAAGACAAACAAAATTGCCTAATCAATCCATCAGCAAAAATGTACAGGAAATCCGCCATTTTGCTTTATATTTCTGATTTTTGTCATATTCAAAAGCTATAACCGCACACAGGGTAACTCCAAGACAGCTGAAATTTGGTCAGCATATACAACAGGGCTTCATGATTAAAAGTTATCAAAACGCTTTGCAAAAGTCTGAGGGCGTGGGCGTGGCGGCCTCCTGAACTTTGATGTCTCGCCATGACTACTAAAGTGTTTATATCTCAGCTGTACATGATCCGATCTGGCCCAAATTTCATGTGCTGGACATAAGTCCACTTCTGAACACATCCACATTTTAAAATTTAGTCATAGTCATAGCGTCACCTAGTGGTAAAAGGATTCTCTAAAGAGGACATTTGTCCTTACCACTGCTCCATACTTTGTGATATCATCCTGAAATTTGGCCAGTATATACAACAGGCCTTAAAGATGAGAAGTTATCAAAATCTTCCACAAAAGTCAAAGGATGTGACCGTGGTGGCCCTCTGACCTTTATATACTTTTACCATTGTACAGCAGCTCTGGATTAAATCCAGATAAATGGTGCAACGCTGACACCTACTGTTCAAATCGTATAAATGCAGGTCTGTGTCATTGTAGAAAAATCCCTCTGTTTCAGTACATTTTAATGTATTATTATTATTTGGTTGACCGTATTCAACTGAAATTTGGTGACATAAGCCTCAAGACATTGATGATGATTAATGGAGAAAACTGTGACTGTTAGTCAAACTGTTAGTCTGTGGCAGCGTGGCGAACTTGATGTCTCGTCATGACAACTAAAATGATTATATCTCAGCTGTACATGATCCGATCTGGCCCAAATTTCATATTCTGGACAAGAGTCCACTTCTGAATACATCCACATTTTAAAATTTAGTCATAGTCATAGCACCACCGATTGGTAACAGGAACTTAAAGACAGTATATTTGCAGGTATCATTGCTTCAAACTTTGCAATATAAGCAATATATATATATATATAAAGCTGACGTGCAAAAGCTCATATCTCTCCCAAAACCTTTCACTCATGTTTTAAAACTAAATTTCTTTCTCATATAAATAGTCAGTGCCACCAAAAATGTACTGACTATTCTCAATTGCTTTGGCTCATTTCTTGAAACAGACCAGACGTTCTCAACACTCTTGGTGCTTTTGCCAAAACAACATGATGGTTCAGCACAAAACCATGGTTCACCTGCAAAAGCTCATATCTCTCCCAAAACAGTTCACACGACTGGTCAAAACTAAATTCTATTCTCATATAAATAGTCAGTGCCTCCAAAATTCATCGTCCCTTTGGCATTGTGTGAGCACTCTTATAAATGTCTATTCATATAATGGTTTGTGTCATTTGAAAACAAAATAGCATTTAGAGAAGTAATAACATCATTTTGAATGTAAAGTTTCAATTGAAGGAGAATTGAGGGCTTTTGCTCATTGTGTGTGTGTGTTTTCTGATTTGTATGCAGAGTTCTGAAAGTATGAGGCACGCTTTCACAAAATGTGTGTAAACTATCAAGAAAACTGTATTGACACACATAAAGCAACTTTCATACATCAGAGTAAAAAGAAAATCTATACAGCATAACATACTGTAATACAAGCACATAAACAAAAAACAAGGAACATTATATGGTTCCTACAGTGCTGTAAATAAAGCTGTCCTCACCGTCCCTCTCCTGGCCACCGTATGTTCATGACTAATCCTGACAACTGAACAGACTATTGTGCATGTGATGACTTACACAATGAAATGATGCTGACATGTTTTGGAGTGAACAACCATCAGACTGAGAAGTCAACAATCAGTTTAGATCAACAAGATCTATTCACTTGGAAATTGTGCTAAATGCAGGCTACCTGTACTAAATCATTTGCAAAGATGTACTGAGACATCGAGACATGTACTAAGATGTTTGCAATTTGATGAAATGAAGGAGAAATGCCAGTCTGTTGTGAACAGTTGCCAAGTAGTTTGGAGGTTTGTCCATGTTGTTTTGAGAATGTAATTTCAGTTTCGAGAAATGAGCCAAACCTATGGAGAAAAACTGTACAAACAACGATATATCAAATATATATTTCAACTAGTTCAATTATACATTCGTCAATATTCATATCATCACAGATTGTAGCTAGAAAAGCAGTCAGAGAGCACAGACCTCCGCCAAGGAGCTCCAGTCCACCCCAACACAATCTACCAACGACAGTGTATACTTAAAAAACACTCAACATCTTTGTCCTATATATGTGCACATATATGCTCTGTCCTACCACAAGGTGGCACTGCAGGGCTTTCTAACACTCCCAATGTTAAATATCTTTTTAAAAAATTCCCAGATCCAGACACTGATCTGGATCACTCCCAAAACTCTATCATTTGTACCTTTCCCATTTCACAGAGGCTGAGGGGGCAACTCCCACTTCATTTCATGTGGCCTATTCTGCCTATGGCCCGAATTTGTACAAATGATTATGTCTTCTTTGTCTTTTTTTAATTCATGAAAAAAAAATATCGTAGCCTCCTGAGAGACCGTGCGTTCACATGCGTGGACATGGTATTTTGGCTTCCCTGCACCATAAGTTGAAGCTGAGATTGTTAATTTGATTATAGCACAAAAAATAAATAGAAATTTGGGTATGTTGCAAATTTGCAACAACGGGCATAATGGTCAATAATAGCGACCCAATAATACAGTAATATAACAATAATAAAACAGATTTTTAAAATCTGTAACAGAACAGACAAAAATGGAACAGATAACATCTCACTCACAGATTTTTACATTAATAACACAACAGACAATAGTCAATGAGAAATGAGTTTGACACCCCTGATGTACATGGTGGCCGAGAAAGTTTGTGACACAATCCTTGAAATTGGTCAGCTAAGTCTGAGCACCTTGAAATTTCTGCCACATCCCGACATGCGCCACACCTGGGCGTGCGCCACGTCCCGACACGCGTGGGTGTGCGAGGGCCCGTTCAACGCTGCTTGCAGCTTTAATTAAAATCTATTTTTATTCACAAAAAGAACAAGGACTTCTGTAACATATGCTATGACCTCCAAGAAATCCATATTCTTGAGGATTTAGTGCCTTAAAAAGAGGCTTTGTCAGTACAAACTGCAGTATAATGTATATTGTAGTGAAAAAGTTTCTCTTACCGTTCTCCTGTGTATCCAGGGCTGCAGAGACACTGTCCAGTGGATGACACACAAAAGCCATTATTGTGACATTGGCATTCCTGGGAACAGTTCTGTCCAAATCTCCCTTTTGGACACGGCTGGCCACACACAGTACCCTGCATCAACAGCAGGAAAATACAGACATTTTCAGAGCTGTTGGTCGTGTGTACAGCTTTTACACCTCCAATTTTTGTACATGCATTTTATATTTTCCAGGGCTTTATTTGCTGATGTGTTTGATTAACAAGACAGGTAAGAAATTTTCTTCCCCCGAATGGATACATCTCATTAACTGTTCCTTAGCAAGAACTGACAGATTTGCTATCACATGACCTGAAGATACTGATGACAGGAGACTTTGATATGTATGTTTACAATGTTCCAGATAGTCTAACCAGTAAACTGGTGTTGAGTCTTTTAACATATATCATTCAATATAGGAGCTGCTTACTCCTTGTACCGTATCACGACTTTGTCTCTGGTTCAGCTCTTGCAGACATGGTATCAGAGGTTACTATCATGTCTAACAACAATAATGTCAGATTGTCAGGATTAAATTTTCTGCCTCTTCATGACGCTTCTTTTAGGTCCAGTCTGCTGCTAAATAGTGTTAAGTCCATAGCACGTCTGATTTCTCTCACAGTATTTATCATCAACTCCATATTTTAGGTAACTTTGCTATTTACTGTATGTATTGTGTCATTGCACAAAATGACCATTTAGAGTGTGGGTACCAAAATGCAATTCTTTACAAAGGTTTAAAAAAACCGTTGGGGTGTGTACCATCCATCCTGCAGGACAGGAGCATTCTCCTGTTACAGGGTGGCACATTCCTCCATTCTGACAGGGACATCTCTCTTCACACTGTTGTCCATGTTTGCCAGGAGGACACAGGTCTTCACAGCTATGAAAAAGAAAACAGCATCTTTTGTCTACTTTTAAAGATCAAGTAGTCTAGTTATGTTTACTTTGTTGAATGACAGCAAACCTTTGATTGCTAATTTCGATATTTTTGCCATCAAACTGTGTTTTGTCTGACAAATAGTTAAAAACTAAACATATTTAATTAAAAATTTAACATTAAAAAGTGATCATATTTAAAAGCAAATGGTTGGAATTTGTGGTTAATATGATTTATTAACCAATTTTAGCAGTAATTGCAGGTAAAGCTAAAAAACTCACATAGAGGTGCAGTGAAACCGTTTTCTATAAAATAAACATAGACAAGATCCTACATCAATCAAATAATATAAGAGAGTTTATTTCTTAAACTTAAATAATCCTTTAAGCAAAATATACCGTACATATACCAACTATCCTTTAAGATCTCATTGTCTTGTCACATGAGTCACTGAGACTCCCTGTTCCAATCCAGTTCCACTGAAACAGATGAGTTTATACTCAATTGAGGCAATTGAGGCAGTGCAATTGAGCAATATAGAGTACAAAACTGATTGTTACCCAAGCATTAAATGTATTTCTCTATAGATACTATGCTTTATGTCACTGCTGGGATCAGAAACAGTAAACAGTTTCGAACACATTCTCTCCTCTGACTTACAAAGCTCCTGTGTATCCTGGCGAACACTTGCATTTTCCGGTTACATGGTGACAGGCAGCTCCATTCTGGCATTGGCATTTCTGTTGGCATCCATTACCATAGGTGTCCAATTCACACTGAGCCTCACAACGCCAGCCTCTATATCCAGGAGTGCAGATACACGCTCCAGTGATGGGGTTGCACAGTGCTTCATTCTGGCACTGGCATCTATTAGAGCAGTGTGGACCCCAGTGGTTACTGTCACAAGCTGAGGGGAGAAGGAAGGAAAATAATCAAGATATTGTTTATCTTTTATGTATTACAGAACAGGTCACAGTTTGTCATTTGTCAGTTTTAATTGGTTGTCAAACTTCAGGAGGGCTTACTCTTACACTCACTGCTAAAACAAACCTGCTGTGCATTGGTTTACTATGACGTGATTTATGGGCTTAAAATAGTCAAAACATTTCAAACAGATTCCCACACACTGTCAAACTAGCAAAGTGGAGCAGTGGTTAGCAATATGCAAGAGTTCCTTTGTCTTGGATTTTAAATACTAACAATAATAATAAGAAAATTATCTTGGACTGTGCTTACATTCAGAAAGCCAGTATTTTCAAATCATGCAAAAGGGCAAATTACAGTCTCGACAAACTAAGAGGCAATAATGGGATCAGTTCTACAGTGCAAATCTACATGTTAACAATAAAATTATGGGCTAAACAATTTGGTAAACAAGCATAAAAAACAGATCCCAAACAGTTATATGGTGGCCAATATATTCAAAATGTATGTGAGCATACCCTGTTGGAATCTCAAGCATTCAAAAGACAAAATAGCTGGATAAAAGAGCGGACTCATCAGGAAATGCCCATATTATCAGGATTGTGTTTGTGCATTGACTTGCAGATTGAGCAGTGCTCAAAGTTTGGTTTTGGTGCTTATATAGTAGCTCTATGCATTTCCACTGCTGATTTCTTCTTCTCATCAAAAATTTCTTGTTAGGAGTGCATTGTGGAGCCCCTTTCCACCAAACCTAAATACACACAAAGTAATATCCCCATGTCAATCTGTTAAAGCAAGATACAGGTTTAGGACTGGGTATGATGCTGCTCTCTGTTTAGTTATCATCCAGGAAATCACTAGTCCTGTATTGATTCTTTATCACCAAGTGACCCTTAATGCAAGTGCAACCCTGATCTTTAAGTGGAACCAAGACAGTGGGACAACCATTTACACCTGGTTTTGAAAGACTCATCTTTCACTACTGTTTAAACGCTGGTGATATAAGGGCTATATCTTGTTCAGGTTATAAGTGTTTTTGCAAGCTGATATTTTCACTTATTGTTACCTACTGATAAACAATTAGCAACAATTTGTTAGTCCAATTGTCAAAGGTTTCTGACTACCCCATCTTGTTGGTTTTTCAAAAATTTTACAATTTTACACAATTGTAAGTCTTCCTTAAACCTGGTGATAAGGCTAAAATAGTCTGAAGACTTGTCTCTCTGATGTGAAGACCTAGATGGCACAGTTACCATCTTGTGTACGAAAAATCATTCAAGTATTTAGGGTAGTCCAATAGTCGACCTTAAGTATCAGTTTCTGATCTTCATAAAGTAATTCATGCTTGTATTTCCCCTTTACATGAATGACTGAAAATCTTGACCTAGTCCACAAATAAACTAAATAAGCTCATTTAAATGCAGCTGCTAATTACGTTGTACTCTTACCTCTTTACACTGGCTTCTAATGGCTCAAAATTTTGCTGATAACTCACAAGGCGTTGCATGGTCAAAGTTCCATGTTTCATTGTTTACATATTATGAAAATCAGCCTTCACTAAATTAAAAGTATGACTTAGAGCTGAATCCCACCACATCATCAATTTCAGTAACAGATTTGAACTAACTCTTGAGGCTGAAACCAAAGCCTGTTCTTCATCACCAGCATGAAAACCATTTCAATCTATAAGCAGCCAGAGGCTCAATTACTATGTGGCCAGGCAAGCTTAAAGTGAACCCACCTCATTAACCTTTGGCTGCTGGACCTCATCCTAAATCAGCCCACACCTAGTGAGCTCTGCCATGTAACTGGCCTTTTCATCATCACTTGCAATGGGAGCTTCACCATTTGTAGTCAAAGAAAACTGGTAAATCTGAGAATGGGTTGGACCACATGTTTATTCTAGAGGTCTTTCATTTTGTCAGGTTGCCACTGCCCTCTCAGGGCCTGGCACTGGAGACAAAATAGCATCGAGTTGGGAAGGTTTACAGTGCCTGTAAGACCTTTCATTATAGGACTCTACATAATGAAGTTCTATATTAAGTTCAGGGGAAAGAGATTTTTCACTTGAAAGTTTCAGGGAAGGACTTGATAAACTACAGTGTTTACTGTAGTCAGCTAATTCCAGGTGGTTAACCTGATAATTCCAGTTTAATAATACTTGGCTTGTTTTCATAATTTTTGCTATGCTATGACAACACATTCACCAAAGCAATTCAATGATTTATTTCATGAAATTACCAAACGAGGATGAAGTCAGAAAACCTTCATTAAATCTTTGCTCTAATGCTAGATTTACACTGTATGCTTCAAACTAAAAAAAACGTTATAATCCTTATATATCACTTTTATATATATATATATTTATATTATCACACTATAATCACTTTTAGTTGGCTGTCAGAGCGGCCCTTAACGCAGCCTTCGGAAAGACCAAATGGAGCAAGCTGACAAATCCTTATGCTCATTATACTCAATATACCATCTCAGCAGTTGTTTACATTCATTATAATTATGTGAGGAATGCCTAGAAGTAAAGAGAGACACTACCTACGTTAAGGAGGATATCTGACAACTTTCAGTTGAATTACGAAAAAAGAACTATCTCCTATCGGACTTTATTGGCACTGCAGTCACACACACATCCAAATCAATCTCAGACATGAACTCTGCCATGAACTCAGCTAATGCAGACACCATCCTCTGGGTCCCATCAGCATGTTTCCAGCCTTCCTCCTGTTCCACTCCCAACACAGAGGCTACCTGGTCGAAGGTGGTGGTCAGACATGGAAAGATGGGAAGACCCAGAACTGTCTCACCTCGGTGCAGCAAACTATTAAACCACTTTGCCGTGCTATGGAGAGGCTCTGTCCATCTGAGGCAACTGGATCCACTCTCAGCAGCCCTGCAGAGCTGACTCCCCACTGAGAGTGGATCCAGTTGCCTCGGATGGACACGTGCTGCGCAAGCAAGCCGATGAGGCCTCCAACCTCTGTGGATGGAGCTGCTGGACCGGGATCTGCTGCACCCTGCCCTCTCCAGCACCCCAGCAGGTTGATCACTCCAAGTCCCCGAGTACTGGTCTGACGGCATCCAGCCCACCCAGAAAATGCGTTTGGCATTGCTCTCAAGACATGGCGAAGATTTGAAGATTTAAGTGTGTTTTCATAATTCACGCACAGTGGTTGGGGTGATTTTATTTGTTCTATTGGTCTCAGTTTAGACCACATTTTATTAGTCATTTTGATGACCTGGAAAATTGTTTTACGTCAGAATTTTTAACTATATGGGACTCTTTTAATCTAAAACGTGTCATCTCCCACACACAAATGGGGCCACACCACTGACCTAGTTTTAACTCTGGGTTCAGATTTTTACTCTCTCTCCTTAAAAGATTTTATTTCTGTTTATAAAATGGTTTTATTTGATTTTAATTCAACCTTCCTATGCCCTGTCCTAAGCACACAGTGTACATATGACGTTGAAAAAGCAACTCGGCTTCAGATTTTGCGGCTGCATTCTGTATTGGTGATTTTACTCAATGTGAAAGTGTAAACAACATCATCAATCAATAACATATTATGTATAAAAAATATATATATTATATAATATTATGTGCTCCATAACTCTAGACTTTATAGTGCTGATAACAGCTCAGCAAAACTGAGGCTATTGTTTTTGGCCCTAAGCACCTCAAAAACACTCTTTCTAACCAGATAGTTACTCTAGATGGTATTGCCTTAGCCTCCAGTTCTATTGTAACAAACCTTGGAGTTATACTTGGAGAGTATTGTCAAAATCAGGAACATATTGTCTCAGAGTGATGCTGAAAAAATGTGTAACTTCTCGGCAGGGCTATTGTAATTCCCTGTTATCAGGATGTCCCAATAATTCTCTTAAAAACCTTCAGCTTATACAAAATGCCTGAGCCAGAGTTTTGACAGAAATAAGTAAGAGAGATTGTACTTCTTCATATTAGCTTCTCTTCATTGGCTTTCTGTAAAATCCAGGGTAGAGTTTAAAATCCTGCTTCATATAAGATATAAAACTGTTAATGACCAGCTCCATCCTATCTTAAAGACCTTATTGTACCTTATCATCCTAACAGAGCCCTTCGCTCTCAGACTGCAGGTTTACTTGTGGTTCCCAGAGTTTCCAGAAGTAGAATGGGAGGCAGAGCCTTCAGTTATCAGGCTCCTCTCTTGTGGAATCAGCTCCCAGTTTGGGTTTGGGGGGCAGACACCCTCTCTGTTTTTAAGATTAGGCTTAAAAATGTCCTCTTTAAAAAAGGAGAGAGAATCATCTCTCTGCAGGTGGCTCTGGACTAGCCTCACCAACCTCCAAAATGTTAATGTTCAATGTTTTTTGTCTGTTCTCCATATGCTATTGTGCTTTCCCCACTCCAACCCCTTCCTGCTATTCACCTCTGTTTCCTAACACTGCTATGCTGATGACTGCCAGTTATACATTTCATTTACTCTGGATAATCTAAATCTACACTCTGCAATACTGCATCACTGCAATTAATGACTGGGTGGCAGCTAACTTCCTACAACCAAACACATTCAGATAAAACTGAAGTCTTGAGTATTGGTCCCAACCACATTTCCCACAATAACACCCCCAACCTCGGACCACTTTCAACCAATATAACATATGCAGCAAGAAACTTGGGAGTGATCATCGATCACAACCTCAATTTTAACCAGTACATCAAGACTGTGGTCAAGTCATGCCACATACAGCTTAGAAATATTGCAAAGCTTAAATGAATTCTCCCCAGAAACATAACTGAGCAGTTAACTCATGCCCTCATTTTCTTCCGCCTGTACTATTTAAACTCTTTATTCATCTGTCTCAACAACGAAACAATCACTTGGCTACATTTGGTTTAAAACTCAGCAGCGAGACTTCTCACAAACACTTAACACAGGGAAAATATAACTTCAGTTCTGGCACAACTATACTGGCTCCCCATTCAATATTCAGTTCAAAATTCTGTTGATCACTTTTAAATCTTTACACGGTCTGACACCACTCTATATAGCAAAACTTTCAACACTTTATTCTGCACCTCGACCCCTGAGATCTGAAACCCAACTAATCTTAAACATCCCATTTACCAGGATAAAAACTAAGGGGGATGGTCCTTCACTGTTTTAGCCCCAACACTGTGAAACAAGCTGTCTGTCAGAACAGCTCAGTTCCTCAGTTTAAAAATCTTTTAAAAACCCACATGTACAGACAAGCATTTATGTAACCTTTATTACCCACACCGACGGAGTTGGCCATAGGTAGGGCGGTCACAGCCATCTGTCTGTCTGTATGTATTTATGTGGCTATGTCGACAACATAACTCGAGAACAAATAGCGACAGAATAATCAAACTCGGCACAGATGTTGATCTTGACCTACCCTGGTCACCCATTAATTTTAGGATTCAAAGGTCAAGGTCGCAGGGCTACATAGCGCAAAATCCCCTTATAATCTAGTATATAAGCTTGCAATGATGAACTTTTGTATATCTAAGGGTAGGACTACCACATTGCTCCTCTTGGCCTTGAACCTGACTTTTGACTCTGAACTTACTGCCATCCGTCTGTCTGTCTGTCTGACTGTCTGTCTGTCTGTCTGTATGTGTGTGGGTCTGTATGTCCGCACCGTAACTCGATAACTCAGATAGGATAATCAAACTCAGCAGAGATGTTGATCTTGACTTACCCTGGTCACCCATCAATTTTGAGGTCAAAACGTCAAAGGTCAAGGTCACAGGGTTACTTAGTGCAAATCCCCTTATAATCTAGTATATAAGCTTGCAATGATGAACTTAGGTATATCTAAGGGTAGGACTACCACATTGCACCTCTTGACCCTAAACCTGACCTTTGACCTTGAACTATACACATATATATACATACGAATACATATATGCACATATATGTGTGTGTGTGTGTCTATATATATGTGTGTGTGTGTGTGTGTGTGTGTGCGTGTGTGTGCGTGTGTTTACAGGTGTTTATGTGACCAACATACAGAATAACACTGCCATCACCAACTACTCTACCATTCAGCAGTAATTAATAGGCTCCTTTTATTCCTCCTGCATTAGCACTCTTCACTCTGACCTAATAAAAAGTACATACTTCCTTTCCTCAGGCAGTCTATCCCTGTATGAGAAACAGTGCTGAGGACGGGGGGGGGGGGAGCAACAAAGAAGAAGAGGAGAATAGAGATACTAAGATCAACATGTAAAAAAAAACAGGATGGCATTCAAGTCTGCCATCCTGGTACCTTTGTGAAACCTGACCTAGATTGATGAAAGGCCAAACTCCAGCAGCTTGGGGCTCCTCATCCGCTTCCCAGAGAACAGATTGTTCTCTTTCTTCGGCCTATTCAAGACGGCCATGAAAAAAAAGACTGCACTGTGCCAGGGTTTGGTCACAAGGCTCAGCGCATCACAGTCTCATGCAGCATCTCATGGGTTTTTTTCTGCTGTACAGTATGTTCATGGAGAAAAAAAATCTAAAACCTCACAATTTTATCCAGAGTTCTCATCCTCAAGTGTAGTCAATAAAACTACAAATACATGTATGTAAAAATGTAAAACCCTCATTAACATCCACACCAACAGAGACTCCAAGGGAAAGAGTTGGTAGAGTTGAGAAAAAGCTGTCAGCCAGTAACTTGAGCTTCCAGTTGTTGAGAGCTGGCTCAGCTCTGACTCTCAACACTGTGATGGGATTGGGACTGCAGTGTTTTGCCATTTATTCAGTGATTATTCAGTCTAACAGGAATGGCATACTCATGGGAACAGAAAGTGCCTTTCACACTAATGTGGAGGATTCCCACTGAGAAAAAACATCTGCAGCATTCCTCCAGTTCCCATGCTGAAGAATATGTGTCCTCCCTCCAAAGTTTTCAATTGTCAAACTGCAATAGAGCGATCTAATTGTTAAGCAGTGTCTGTAGACTTGGATGCTGCTTTTTAAAAAAGAGCAAACACCACAAATAAGCTGCTCATTCAACTGCAATTTCAAGTTGCTATAGTACCTATAGATACTGCAAAATGTCCCAGTGTCAACAAAAATATCTTTTTTGTTGACAAAAAAAATGACTTTTTATATCTTTGCAGGTAACCTCTACTAACTGTACACACAGTATTAAGATCAGTTTACTTGTCATGGTTAGAACTATTTAGTTGCATAATGGTTTCTGTCGCTCAATAGCTTTGTCAAATTTGATAATTATGTCATAGTGATGTCATCAGGGTGATCTTAGCTTGGGCTTTAAGGCAACACTAATGAGATAATGTGAAGTTGCATCATTTTCCATGATGCCACTTAATAGCATCATATTATTAGTAGTATGTAGTGGGTTTTGAACTGGACCCATACCTGTAACTAAGGTTATGTTCTCTCAGAATCAGTTTCATCGTATGGCAGTATTGGTTCTTTTGACTTGCTTCTGCTTCTTCTCTTTAATTCCTAATATTTGGACTCTTCTCATTTCACTAATTTCAGCCTCTTTGTTTTCTCTGTCCACTGTCCTCCTGCCCATGCCCTGGAAATGCCCTGGAAATCAATCTTTGTGCATCGTCATGAAGGCTGTCTTAATGTCGAAAATGCATCATGAGGAGAGAGGATCGAGGACTGAGGAGGCTTGACAAAGGAGCTAAGCAAGTGTGCACAGGTCTATCCTCAGTGTGTCCTCATGAAGTCTTTTCTGCATGTTTGGCACTAAAGAGGTGTGACACAGCTGGAATATACAAACTAAGTTGGTAGCAGGGCTTACAAATGTGTGTATATATATCACTCAAATATAATATATGTCACTCTTTGTTTTTTATAGTACTCTTTTGTGTTGTCATGCATTATGCTTCACTGCACATGTGTTAAATAAAAAATAAAAATAAATCCATACATTCTCATCACATTATGCCATGTTGTGAAAAACAATAAATAAATACTCTAAGTTATCTGCTCATCTGGCATAGTTCATAAGATACAGCTGTGCTAACAATACAGTTTGCAAATCAGTAAGTCAAATCAGTATCAATCATCATTGTGATTTGCAGTTGGTAGGCTTTTTAGATTCTTAGATACTATACAAAAAGGATATGATATATGTTATGGTCGAGTGACATAAATAATATTAATAATAATACACACATTTGACAGTCCTATATTCCAGCTGTGTGCCATTGCCTTCTAAACATTAGGGGGCTGAAAGGAAAATTAAAGGGTATCACTGTAACTTCCACTTTTAATCTGACCATGGCAGTGTTGTCTCACCATTTCAACACCTAAACACAGTGCAGTGAAACAGAAGTGTGTTTATCCGGCTAATTGTAACGGTAACAAGATGGAGCTGCAGCTGGTTACAGGTTTAGAGCAGAACAGCATTTTCGTTGATATTGGAGACTTTTGATAACAGCAGCTCGGCACATGAAGATGGAACTGAGGGTGATGAGGAGGAGGAATACCGTTTTGGGATGTTTATGAATCAGATCATTCATCAAAAGCAGAACCAGAGAAAATGACATAGCCTCGCCAGATATATGCTCTTTAAATGGAACATAGCTCAAATTACTTACAGTTAGCATTAAATAAATAACATAAATGTTATTTAAAATAATTTGAACAAAATGTATTATTGATATATTATACTACATTTTTGTTGATTTTAAGTGCACAGCATCAGACCACAAGCACTGTGAGGCATTTTACCAACTCAGTAAACTACTGGAGGTTTAATTTTATCACAAAGAACTGCTATGTGAAACTTTGTAACAGGTCCCAAAAGTTTTACAAAGTTAAGTAAAGTCTATTAAAACACAAAAAGAGGTTATTACCTATAGACTGTGACATATTGTACATGATGTTGTTGTTGCTATATTCTCACAGTTGAATTTGAATCCTTCTGAGAGTCTTGCGTTGTTATCATGTGTACTAAATCACAAGCTCCAGTGCCCCAGGTCATTTCCTACCACATGATTTTCTCCTCCTATTATTCCCACTTCCCCTCAACACAGCCTTCCCCTATTTCCTGTTCTGGGTCCCCAAATTGATCCTCAGACATATTGTTGGGGCCAACTGACCTGTTTAATGTCGTCAACACATTAAAATCTTCTATGACTCTTGAGGAAACTAAATACATGCTACTAAAGGGCAAGAATGAAGAGTGGCCTAATGCTGTAGTCACTGGCCTCATACATCTGTTTGTTGCCTTCTCACAGACATAGTTTTAGACATAGACATAGTTTTCCACTTCAGCAAACATTTCAAGTCAAACACGTACAGTTATGCATATAATGGCAGTCTTGAGTTCCCAGTGACTCTTACAGCTCTAAATTTTCAATGATGGAATGACTGAAATTTGTCTTTGTCACAAAAGACTGTTTTATTGTAGATAAGAATTTGTATTTTTATAGCTCTGATATTTTATTGGTTGTTGTTTTTTATCACTATGATTGACGCATTTCAGGTCAAACATTGTACATGTTCTTTCCTGCCATGTCAGTCTTGAATAAACAAAGTCAAAGTCAAAAAGCAATCATGCATTTTGGTTCTTTCATATTTTTTATATCTAATCAATGACAGAAATCTGGCGGATATTCTACACCAATTGAGCTATTCCTACTGCTGTCTGGATGTTTTACCCACAGATTTTTTCAGAAAATTTTCACACACCATGGCATCTGATCTGTTACAAATTGTAAACATGTCTCTTAGCTCAGGAGTCTTCCCACAGACCCTGAAAACAGCTGTTCTTAACAAAGAACAGTTTAGAAAAGAATAACAACAGGCTGATATCAAATCTTCCTTTTTTAGGTAAAATCATTAAAAAGGTTGTGTTCCAACAGCGAAATCACTTCCTAACAGTCAACAGCTGCTTTAATGTCTTTCAGTCTGGTTTTAGACCACATGACAGCAATGAGACAGTTCTGGTCAAAGTATTTAGTGACATTCGCTTAAACACTGATCATGTCAGATCTTCATTTTTAGTGTTATTTGACCTATTGACCCCTTATTTGACCCCGCTGCATTTGACACAGTTGACCATGATATATTACTTGATCAACTGGAAAATTGGGTGGGACTATCTGGCACAGTTTTTGATTGGTCTGCATCCTACTTAAAGGGCAGGAATTATTTTGTGTCAATTGGTAACTTTAAATGTGAGCAGACCAAAATTACATGTGGAGTCCCCCAAGGCTCCATCCTGGGGCCCCTTCTGTTCAACATCTACATGCTTCCACTTGCCCAGATCATAGAAAAAAAACAAATAGATCACCATAACTATGCAGATGACACACAGCTCTAAATTTCTATGTCCCCAGGTGACCATAGCCCCATACAAGCACTGGGTAAATGCATGGAGCAAATGTCTGAATGGATGTGCCAGAGAAAACATTGAGGTAGTTGTTTTGGGACCCAAGGAGGAACGTCTTAAAATCAGCATGCAGCTCCAGTCACTTCAGTTAAAAACCTCAGACCAGCCAGGAATCTGGGTGTTGTCATGGATTCAGACCTGAATTTTAAAAACCACACACAAACAATCACAAAATCAGCCTACTCTTACCTCAAGAATATTTCTGGGATTAAAGGACTGATGTCGCAGCAGGACCTCGTGTCCATGCATTTAGCCAAGTCGACTACTGTAACAGTATCTTCTCTGATCTGCCTAAAAAGTCAATCATACAACTGCAGCTGATCCAGAACGCTGCTGCTCGACTCCTCATTTAAGACCAAGAGAGTGGACCACATCACTCCAGTTCTGAGGTCTCTACACTGGCTCTCTGTTCCTCAGAGAATAGACTTTGAAATTCTCTTGCTAGCATATAAAGCACTGAATGGTTTAGGTCCAAAATACATCAGAGACCTTCTAGTCCAGTGTGAACCATCCAGCCTGCTCAGGTCATCTGGTGCAGGTCTGCTCTGTGTTCCAAAACTCAGAACTAAACATGGAGAATCAGCGTTCAGCTTCTATGCTCCGTATATCTGGAACAAACTACCAGAAAATATCAGGTCTGCTGAGAGTCTGAGTTCTTTTAAGTCAAGGTTAAAGATTCACCTGTTCACTGCTGCTTTTGACTAAAAGGCTTTTTACTTCTTAAATTTTATACTTTCCTTCGAAACTCCACACTGCAACTTACTTTAATATGTGTGTGTGTTTATATTTTGGAGTTTTATGTGTTGTTTTTAATCACCTTTTACATGTTTCTTTCAGTGTGTTTCTTTTTCCCTTGTTGCTGTATTTCAATGTCCTGTGTGAAGCACCTTGAATTGCCTTGCTGCTCTATAGATCTTCTAGAAATATGACAAAATCTGCTTGGTTATATAGCAATGCTAATATTTGGTTAAATGTCCCTTGACCATCTGTACCTCTGTTAGACACTTTTCCTAGCCATACACAGGCTTCTGACAAGCTTCTGGTTGTATCTTTGACCACAGCTCTTGACAGAACTGTTGCTGTTTGTTAGCTTTTTGACACAGACTTGTTTATTCAGCACAGTCCACAGGTTGTTGATGGGATTAAAGAGATTTTTAAGTCAAAAAAGACCTTGCTGCTACTCAGCAAGTTAACCCAAGATCCTGAGGACTGGATCTGTTATAATGCAACCTGCCCTAGCTGACAGTGTCAACTTTGATAGGCTCTAGCCTCCAATAACCCTCCATAGGATAAATCAGGTATAGCACATGGATGGATGGATGGATGGATGACTGTTTTGCCTGGTGGAAAATTCCAAAAAATAGAGTCCTGGGCTTATTTTGAGTGCACAGCAGAAACTGAAAGTGGCATATAAATGTATCAATATCTCTGTCATCTAAAGCTCCTATTTAAAAGCAAAAGTTCTTTTTATAGATGAGTGCTATGTGTGAGAGTGGGGCCCAGTAGAGCCCTTGGACCGAGACATAACAATGAGCTCTTTTATTATGGGCTGAAACTAAAGACAGCAGGGCACACCCTGTGGGCTCCTAATGCATATCAGCATATAGGCTTGCATGGAGATACATTCACAGGCGCTTAAGTAGAAACAAAAATAACCTTCTACAGACACTGAGTGGACACTGTCAGCAAATTTGCTGCAAACAAACAAGCTCACGTTTTAACCAAAGGCCCAAAACACAAGCAATAATTTAAAGCGCTGATGAGTCCAGACTACCACTGCAGATATGCAGCACTTGACTGTGAAGGTATCAGGATCCCTGCTCCAGCCCCTGCTTCCCCCCACCCTCATCACAATCCCTGCCCCGCCAGCACACCTGATTGCTGGAATCAGAGGCAGCTGTGGGACAGGCGCACCTGCAATCTATTGCCACCCGCCACAATAAAAACCTTGGACGTTCAGTCAGACACCGCTAGATCATGCTATGACAATACAGCCTTGCTCCCTGCCGGTCCCCGCTGCCTCTCCTGCCTGTTCCCCGCCTGCTTTCTATTGGTTCCTGCATCCCTGCCAGTACAGTCCCGGCGACTCAAGTAGCCAGTCCCGCCTTTGTTTTTCCGCTGCCCGGATCGGCCGCGGCTCCTGCCCCGCTCCAGTCACTGGCCGGCTCCCGTGTGCTCCTGGAACCTTGTGGTCCCAGCTTCTCCCCCCATCCGGATCCCTGTCCCTCCTGGAAGAGGATCGGCTGACGCCGCTTCCGCTCTCCGCCGCCAGACCTCGGCTCCGCGGCTCTCCCTCCACACGCTGCGGCCGCTCATCACCGCCAGCCCTCCACCGCTGGCGCAGCCTGAGCTGCCGGACTCCAGTCGCGTGCCGGCCCTCTTCACCATTCCGCCCCCCCAATGAGAGTTTTAGTTTAGTATTCCTCAGCTTCCTAAATTATCCTGGCCTTTGTTTGATTTGGCTTTTAGTTTACTTCAGTATAATTTAGTTTCAGTTTCATTTGTTCCTCTCCAAGTTAATAAAATCCTTTCGTTCCACTCCTCCTGCCTGTTGGTCTGCTGTTGTGTTTGCACTTGAGTTCTGACCTCAGCTCCCGTAACAGAAGGTAATTGCATATATACAGTTTTGTGTAGAGAGGTCTGTAGGAGGAAATATTCATAGGCAAGAGAAGAGAAAAGTTCTGCACACTGTTCTTTTACTTGCTATAAACGTCATTGGAAATTCAACAATTCAGTCCTTCTCTCTTTATCTTTTGACTCTGAATTAAACTGAAGTGAAGAACCAAATGTTTAAGTCCAAATTTTGTATGTGCCACTTACCTTACCTACTCAGCCCACTTAATGGTTCTAAAGTTGTGTTCTTAAGATTCTTAAGACTCATTGTTAATTGCTCACTGTTCCATCTCAACATCCTGTTTTAAAATTCAATACATTACATTAAAAATGTAATGACACTTATTCATTTGATACATGACAAATACGGTCAAAGGAAATGGAAAAAAACTCTCTGTATATTAATAACAAGACATTTTTTTGTAACCAAATTTTTATAATTCTCAGCCTCTTTAAGAGAGCTGACAGCAGCTTTTGCTTTATTCCGTTCAATGTGTTCTCTAAAATTAAAATCACACCAAAGACAAGAAATACCTCTGAAAACTCCATCATTAATAGGACACATGCCAAGAACAGTTTTCAGTCAGCAACTGAGTGGAAGAAATAAACCTAAGAAGGTCTGGTTCTTGACATGGCAGTTGATTTCTTGGGTAAAACATACTTCAACGAAGTAATAAAGTTAGCGTAAAGAGGTTAAATAATAACATAAGTCAGAGAAGTACAGTAAATCCCAAAGTATTCCTACGAGCAGAAACACATAAAGAACAGAGAAAAGTCACAAGCTGGTAAATTTGGTGTTGATGGACTGTTCTTCTTTAAAGCAATGCAGCTAAGGAAGTGAAGGAGCTACTTGCAGCTTACTGATGGCAGCAGGTGGGTGATGGCAGCAGACACTGTGTGTGGAGGTCATGGATTGTGGTGTTGTGTGAATGAGAGACAGAACTGTAAACACGCTTCTGTGCAGCCTAATTCAATTGAAACATAATATCAACCTCTAGTGTGTGCCTGTTGAGCACAGACCACAGTGGAAAAAGCACAAAATGAAAACTTGTGTTGGTAGACCAGGGTCTATGACAACAAACATGATAACCTGCTTTTAAAAGCTTAAGTTAATATATGTATGATGAACATACAAAAACCAGGATTTAATGATAGATTTCATAATATCCACTACAAAAAATACCAAAAATGTGCACTGTATAAATATAATTTATACAGAATATGTGCATAGAATAATGTTTTATGATATTTGTCTCATGACTGTGATTTGAGTACAGAGCCTGAGTCTCAACCTGGTTAGCTTAGCTTAAAAAAAGACTTGGAACAGGGGGTTACCTGCTAGCCTCATTCATTCAAAGAAACAAAGTCAGAAATTACTCCTGCCAGTCCCTTTAAGACTAACTAATTTACACTGTAGATCATCAGTTTAGTTTGTATACAAATATAAATGCAAAAAAAGAAATCTGAGACAAATGGCAAATACCGTATACATGAGATAGATATCTGTCTTCTCATCTCATTCTAAGAAAGAGCACAAATAACATTTTCTTATCTTTGAAATATATGGAAAATGCCCTTTTTTGAAGTGTTCTCTAGTGAATTATCAGAAAAGATAACACATTCAGGGTACCAATGCTTGTCTCTATGACTCTCTGTCATAGACATTAAACTGAGGTGGTTTTACTATTAAAATTATGATTAATCCTATGATATTATTAGCTCAGAATTGGTTATAGAAAAAAAATTGCTAAACAAAAATGAGATTTTGGCTTTAGATTATCACACCTAGAGTGGTTTCAGTTTTTAAAAGAGGTCAAATATGTCTTTGATCCCTGAAAATTATATATGTCTATCTACCCTATTCCAAGTTAACTTGTAAAATATTAATAGTATGAGGGTAAAATTTTGCATGGCTTAATTAATTACGTTAAATTTACTGTACAAAAAAAATCAGCTTATTCTGAGGGGTTCAGGTGGGAACTTTTTTCAGATTTGGTTGATTTTGGATGAACTGAACCTACTGAAATAGTAGGTAAAGTACCTAAATTCTGTACTTAAGTACTGCAACTGAGGAGAAATATGTATGAAAAAAACAGCCTGAGTGTTTTGCTTTTGTGGTGTATCTAACTGTCGGTCTGGTGTGTAACAGTGTAGCAGTCAGTAAGACAATACCAGTCTGTTTTTCCTCTTGTGAGTTCTGAGTGCTTTCACAGAAAACCAGCCACACATACACACACACACACACACACACACACACACACACACACACACACAAACATGGTTTGCCAACAGACAGCAGCAGCTGGAAGACTTACCACTGGAGCAGTTGGAACCTCCCCAACCCGGCTCACACTGACAGGTGTTGGGTGCCATACAACGGCCATGAATGCAGCTTTCTTCACAATGAGCTGGACATGAAGGAGACAGGAAGACCATAAAACAAGAGCAAACATATCTACATTGCACTTAGTCATGTAGGCCTAAAGTAAATGCACTACATCTACTTTTCCTTTAACAGAGCTGTAGAAATAAAACATGAATCTGATCTGTGACAATGAAATTGGGCTTGACACAGTGCTTACTTAAAACTTCAAAGTCTGAAGAATTGATTTGACTTCATATTTGAAAGTCTTAATTTAGCACAAAACAAAATTACACTTCAAAGTATGTTGCTCAAGTTCCCTTGTCCCTCCTCCTTTTCCCCTGAAAGTGTCTTCTGGCACTAGCAAGAAGTTGTTCTCAATTTTTTTTTTTGTAAAATAAAGGTTAAATGAAAAAAAGTTATAAATAATCATTATTTTCTGATCCAAACACATTTCTTCAGAAAAAAACTCTTACCTATACAATTTTTTTTACTGCAAGGTGTCAAAATAAATTATTTGAAATAAAGTCCATACAGAAGCCGAAAAAGATCCTTAGAATGCAGTGGGGAGCCTCCAAAAACAACAGCGGGAACATGGAGGACAACAAGCAGGACTGTGATTTTTGTAGCTAATTTGAGAAAAGCAATGTTTCATATAGCAAACTGATTGTGTATCTTTTTATTCTTCTTGTATATTTTGAGGACACAGTGGCACAGGTGGAAGAACAGGTTGTCCACTATTCGCAAAGTTGGCAGTTCGATCTCTGCCCCTTCACAAGCCGAAGTGTCCTTGGGCAAGAAACTGAACTACTAGAGCTACTACAGCACACATAGTTGAAAACCTTAATGGTAGCAGTGATAGAAAGGTATCAGAACACACAGAGCATCGCAGCTAAACCTGCAATATATTTTTCTTGAAACAAAGAAACAGCCGAGGCCACCAATTGATCAAAACTACCATTTATTTTCACTGCTACCACCAGAGGTAAAATTGGATCTGGAATGTGCACATTCACCGTGACTAAAATACACTATCACTGTCAGATATAATATCACTTTCAGCATTAGGTAAATCTGTATAAAATGTAGCAACCTCAAAAGTTACAACTTCAAAATATCAACACCCTTTTTGTCAGTCAGACAGATTTGGGAGAGAAACAGGTCAAAATCTGACATGGATATCTTATTCTGCTTATGGTAACAATGATACTGCTAAACCTCCCACATTATTGCACAAATGTTATTTGTGCAGCTTTAACTTTAACTACAGAGGTTTTTGAAACTTTTTTCCCCCACTAACACTAACAAGGAGTGACAATAGCATACTGGCAAGGAAAAAGAAGGTGCTCCCTCTTTCATTGTCAGACATTAGTAGCATTGTGTTGACTCCACACAAACAACAAGTACTAAATTTAACCTTCATCAGTTCGATTTCCTTTCCTATCTGACTACTATCTTAAAATGCCATGATGCCTGGAGTGTCTGGCAAATCCTGCTTCCTGCAGTGTTCTATCGAGGAGCTCAGTGATTCTCAGAGCATGTGATGGTTGCTTATACAACAGAGCTTTTTCACATCACAACCAATTTCCCTCTGAACTCCTGGGGCACATTAACTGTGGTCTCCATCTTAAAAAGCACACAGATATTGTGCCTTCTGTGTCACCACTCATCCACCATTAACAGCAGGCTCTGTTAACATAATGCTTTCTTTTACTGTCTCTGCTGACCAACAGTTGTTGTTTTTGCCAGTGGCTACTGTGGCTCCCCACCTGTTACTGCCTGCTGGCTACTGACAGAGAGAGATGTTGGGGACCAGCAGTTGGCTGGCAAGTGAAATCATTGTAAAGACGACACATGTAAATGACAAACTTCTGTTTTTCCGATGAGTAACAGTTATTCAGTTTTACCATGTTTACCTATTTCATCAGCATGTAGAATCTGTATGCAGTCACTTGTGTTCCAAAATCTCCTGCTGTGATGACTAGCATAGAATTCCTATAATTTTCATACTCATCAAACCTGTTAGTAATCTGTATTGTGTTTTTTTTCTTTCGCTCTGCTTTACATGGGACCAGACTCTTGGCATGTATAAAGCAAAAATGTAATTTATATCTTGGTTGGACCTATAAATTAGATTTTACTTTTGAAGTGAATCCTGTTTGTATGTGATGTGTACCCACCGATAGATTAGTATATTTGCCTGTCAGTAAAAAACGACAAATGAAGCTTTCATATGATGTCTACCTATCTGTCTTAAGGTTAAAATAAGGTTAGGTTTAAAGAAAATAATTTGTTAGTACAATATTTTCTGACGTGATGGAAACATAACAGTGGGTATGTGTGCGTGTATGTGTCTGTATGTATCTGTGTGTCTCTGTGTCTGCGTGAAGATACTTACGAGCACAGATCTCTCCATTCTCGTAGAAGCCTGGACAACACTGGGACTTTCTGCGGTACATTGTCTTTTCTCCTCTACGATATGCTGTCCGATAGCTCACCCTGCATCCAGACAGCAAGTGAGCATTCAGGATCTTGTGTAACGTTGTCTCATGCGACTTTCTGTATGCATGTATGAAGGGTGGGGGTTTGCATCATGTTTGTAGTATGGTGTGGTATGGTTTGGAACATACACTATATTACCAAAAGTATTTGCTCACCCATCCAAATGATCAGAATGAGGTGTCCTAATCACTTGGCCTGGCCACAGGTGTATAAAATCAAAAACCTAGGCATGCAGACTGTTTTGACAAACATTTGTAAAAGAATGGGTCGCTCTCAGGAGCTCAGTGAATTCCAGAGTTTGGGAACAACAGCAACTCGGCCACCAAGTGGTAGGCCATGTAAACTGATGGAGAGGGGTCAGCAGATGCTGAGGCGCATAGTGCAAAGAGGTCGCCCACTTCATGCACAGTCAATTGCTGCAGAGCTCCAAACTTCATGTGGCCTTCAGATTAGTCCAAGTACAGTACGCAGAGAGCTTCATGGAATGGGTTTCCATGGCAGAGCAGCTGCATCCAAGCTGCAGTGGTGTAAAGCACGCCACCACTGGAGTACAGAGCAGTGGAGACGCGTTCTCTGGAGTGATGAATCACGCTTTTCCATCTGGCAATCTGATGGACCAGTCTGGGTTTGGAGGTTGCCAGGAGAACGGTACATTTCGGACTGCATTG
The DNA here is from genome assembly GCA_024666655.1 of Dascyllus trimaculatus. Classification (NCBI taxonomy): domain Eukaryota; kingdom Metazoa; phylum Chordata; class Actinopteri; family Pomacentridae; genus Dascyllus; species Dascyllus trimaculatus. Next base: position 209,918 of record CM045460.1, read on the forward strand.
TGCCAAGTGTGAAATTTGGTGGAGGAGGAATTATGGTGTGGGGTTGTTTTTCAGGAGTCGGGCTTGACCCCTTAGTTCCAGTGAAAGGAACTTCAGGATACCAAAACATTTTGGACAATTCTATGCTCCTGACCTTGTGGGAACAGTTTGGAGCGGCCCCCTTCCTCTTCCAACATGACTGTGCACCAGTGCACAAAGCAAGGTCCATACAGACATGGATGACAGAGTCTGGTGTGGATGAACTTGACTGGCCTGCACAGAGTCCTGACCTGAACCCAACAGAACACCTTTGGGATGAATTAGAGCGGAGACTGAGAGCCAGGCCTTCTCCACCAACATCAGTGTGTGACCTCACCAATGCGCTTCTGGAAGAATGGTCAAATATTCCCATGAACACACTCCTCAACCTTGTGGACAGCCTTCCCAGAAGAGTTGAAGCTGTAATAGCTGCAAAAGGTGGACCGACATCATATTGAACCCTATGGGTTAGGAATGGGATGGCACTTAAGTTCATATGTGAGTCAAGGCAGGTGAGCAAATACTTTTGGTAATATAGTGTAGCTGGTACTACCACTAGAACTGGTACAGAACTGGCTAAAACATGCAAAAACAGTGGTGTGGTCTTATGTTAAACCACTACTTTCTCCACACAATTTTGTCTGTATGAGGCCTCGGTGGTGTGGTCCTCACCTGTGTCTAGTGCACTTGAACCAGTTGAGGATGTCGGTGCAGCTGGTGTAATAAATCTGATCAAAAGGATGGGCGTACGACTCCTGCACTGTCACGGAGTAACTGAAACCATAGAAAGAGAAAGAAGACAGAGGCATCAGATATAGTGAGATCCGTGCGTGTGTGTGTGAGGATTAGATAAACTTCAGCCCCTCTCTGTACTACTGCCTACTATACTGCGTATGGTCCTGCATTTTGTGAGTTTTGTAAATGCAGTTGCAAATGCTACCTCATGACTACCTCATGAACTTGTTAGACCACAGGTTCTTTGCTCAGTAACTTACTGTATTACAAATAATGAATATTTACATAATTGATGAAGGCATCTGGGCCCATATTCACAAAGCGTCTTAGAATTTTCTAAGAGAGCTCCTAACTTAGCCTAAAAATTCCTAGCAAGGAATCTTAGCTTAAAAGTGATTCAGGAAGTTTCTGAGGGCAACTCTGAGCAAGGAGGGCACACAAACTTTTATCTTAGTGAGGAGGTGTGGTTGACCCCGTTGCTAGGTGTGACGCAGTCTTCCAAAAGCTGTGATTGGTTGATACAAAAAGAGGGAAAGACAAAGAAAAATGCACTCCGCGCTCCTCGTAATGAATGGACAGTAAAATTAACCGATCATATAACTTGGACTGTATTAAGAAATGTGTAATGGTGCCATTAATTTTATGTCATGATGATGAAACTCGGCAAAATTAAATTAGTTGTGACACAGCTTCAAATGTTTGAACGTACCTCATTAAAATGCTGATTATATTGATTTGCTTATTGTTATGTTTACTGTCCATGCTGGTAATTTTACTACATGTGTTTGATATTAACATTGGTTGCTGTGAGAAGCGCTGGTACGTGCTGCAATCGCAAGAGCGGAGATTGAAATTAATAAATTGCGCACCGATACGAGGCTGTGAAAGACCGTACTGGTCTGACTGGTCTGACTGGTCACTCTGCTGACAGAGGGTTGTCACAGACCCAAGTCATCACTGCAACACTGGTGCATTTTACCAGTGGCCAGGTATCACAATGGTGCAATGACTTTCATCTCAGGAGTTATTACGTTACTGTGCTGGGTGGGACAGTAAAGTCATCCCTGATGAGGTCAACCACAAACATTATCTCTGCACAATCGAGCCAATAGCGTGTTATTAAATCGCTGTCATTTAACGTCTTTTAACGTACAGAGAATATCTCTCCTACCTCTCGGGTTTTCTGGCATCTTGTCTGTTTAAGACACTCTTAGGCTTCTTAAAAGTTCTCCTCCCTCCTCCTAACAGTTTCTCACCTTAGGAGCTCTCTTAAGGCTTAAGATGCTTTGCAAATAACTTTTATCTTACCAAGGGAAAATTCTTAGAAAAATCTTAGAATTCGAGAAATTCTAAGATTTTTCTAAGAATGACGTCACTAAGAGCTACTTTTAGCCTTAGGATGCTTTGTGAATACGGGCCCTGGAGTTTAAAATGTGTCAAAAATAAGTCATGTCCTCAAAAGTCTTGTTTGTTCTTGGCAGCAAATTCCAACCACTTGAAGATGCCATGTTCATCTGTACAAACAGTAGTGTGAAAGCATGAACACCATAGGAACATGCAGCCATGATACTGCTCAGGAGGGAGACGTATTCTGTGTCCTAGAAACTAACTTACTAATTATCACAGTTATTTCAGGAATTGGTCAACATTTTGTAACTTCTTGCAAGAATATTTTGGAACACTATCCAAAACATTTGACCCAAATGTTTTGGATCAAATACTCACTAGAATTACAACCTAGCGGCTGTATGTTTCCATCAACTAGTCAAGGTGCAGTTTACATCCATGTCTGTCCAGACTCTCATACGTAGGAAAGACTTTGATTTGTATAACTTTTTTGAAAGAATTTAAACATGTATGTCTTCACTTGCTTGGTCAATAAAACTGATTCTGTTAGAACACAAAGCCATGACAGTAGACAGTTTTTAAAGTATGGATGTTGCTGCAAAGAAGCAAAGACAAATTGTAAAACGTGGATGTTCCACATACAGTTAGGTCCATAAGTATTTGGACATTGACACAATTTTCAGCATTCCAGCTCTGTACAACACCACAATGGATTTGAAATGAAACAATCAAGATGCGCTTTAAGTGCAGACTTTGAGCTTTAATTTGAGGGCATTTACATCCAAATCAGATGAACGGTGTAGGAATTACAGTACATTTTATATGTGCCTCCCCCTTTTTAAGGGACCAAAAGTAATTGGCCAATTGGCTACTCAGCTGTTCCATGGTCAGGTGTGTGTTATTCCCTCATTATTTCATTTACAAGGAGCAGATGAAAGGTCTGCAGTTCATTTCAAGTGTGGTATATTCATTTGGAATCTGGTGAGGTCATCTCTCAATATGAAGTCCAAAGAGCTGTCACTATCAGTGAAGCAGGCCATCATTAGGCTGAAAAATCAAAATAAACCCATCATAGAGATAGCAAAAACATTAGGTGTGGCCAAATCAACTGTTCGGTACATTCTTAAAAAGAGAGAACGCACTGGTGAGCTCAGCAACGCCAAAAGACCTGGAAGACCACGGAAAACAAGTGTAGTGGATGACAGACGAATCCTTTCCCTCATTAAGAAAAACCCTTTCACAACAGTTGGCCACATCAAGAAAACTCTCCAGGAGGTAGGTGTATCTGTGTCCAAGTCAACAATTAAGAGAAGACTTCACCAGAGGAAATACAGAGGTTTCACCACAAGGTTTAAACCATTGGTGAGCCTCAAAAACAGGAAGGCCAGATTAGAGTTTGCCAAGAAACATCTAAAAGAGCCTGTGCAGTTCTGGAACAACATCTTATGGACAGATGAGACAAAGATCAACTTGTACCAGAATGATGGAAAGAGAAGAGTATGGAGAAGGGAAGGAACTGCTCAAGATCCAAAGCATAGCACCTCATCAGTGAAGCATGGTGGTGGTAGTGTCATGGCGTGGGCATGTATGGCTGCCAGTGGAACTGGATCTCTTATATTTATTGATGATGTGACTGCTGACAAGAGCAGCAGAATGAATTCTGAAGTGTTTCGGGCAATATTATCTGCTCATATTCAACCAAATGCTTCAAAACTCATTGGACGGTGCTTCACAATACAGATGGACAATGACCTGAAGCATACTGCGAAAGCAACCAGAGAGTTTTTAAAGGCAAAGAAGTGGAATGTTCTGCAATGGCCAAGTCAATCACCTGACCTGAATCCAATTGAGCATGTATTTCATTTGCTGAAGACAAAACTGAAGGGAAAATGCCCAAAGAACAAGCAGGAACTGAAGACAGCTGCAGCAGAGGCCTGGCAGAGCATCACCAGGGACCAAACCCAGCGTCTGGTGATGTCCATGAGTTTGAGACTACAGGCTGTCATTGACTGCAAAGGATTTGCAACAAAGTATTAAAAAGTGACAATTTGATTTATGATTATGTTAGTTTGTCCAATTACTTTTGGTCCCTTAAAAAGGTGGAGGCACATATAAAATGTACTGTAATTCCTACACCGTTCATCTGATTTGGATGTAAATGCCCTCAAATTAAAGCTCAAAGTCTGCACTTAAAGCACATCTTGATTGTTTCCTTTCAAATCCATTGTGGTGTTGTACAGAGCTGGAATGCTGAAAATTGTGTCAATGTCCAAATACTTATGGACCTAACTGTATATCTTCAACCCAGCAGCAGAGAAGACGTGTTGTTGTGAACAAAAGTTCACATACACTTGTAAAGACCATGCAAATCATGGTAGTCTTGAGATTCCCATTACTCCTACAACTCTTGATTTTCTATGATAGATCATACACTTTGGTTCTTTTATAAATATATTAAAGGTCTCCTGAAAATATGACAAAATCTGCTGGGTCAAAAATATACGTACAGCAATTCTAATAATTGGTTAAATGCCCTTTGGCCATTTTCACCTCAGTTAGGTGCTTTTAGTAGCCACCCATAACCTTCTGGATGTATCTTTGACCATCTCTCTCCCTCAGCATTTTTTGGTCTCTTGGGTTAATTAATTATCTCTTGTCTGTGATTCTTTATTAATATGATAATTTGATTAGTTTTGGACTAACAGTGATTTACAGCTGGTGGTGAATGGTTAAGAAGAGGTTCTATTGAGTAACATAATGTCTTATCTATTTACAAAATGTAAAAACAAATGTGAACTAGTTCATTTTTTGGACTGTGAACTCAGGTCAAATTTTATAAAAATTAACGATGAACATGAACTAGTTCATTTCAAAATTGCGAACTGAACTTTAGGCTAGTTCTTCTCAAGCATGAACTGGCACAATATTGCCCATCATTGCAGACTAACTTCCAGTTTGACAGTCAGGATGCAACATGCTTTAGTACAGACTCTGTGCTGAACTATGTTAAAGTAAGTAAAGTGTTAAATGTATTTATTTACTAATCAAACAAATAAATGATCTTTAGCACTGTCTGACAGTGAAATGTAAGGCTACATTTCCTACAAAGCCAACCCAACGCCTAGAGGTAATGAGTTCAAACATACCAATGTTTAACACTGTAACAGCACTTCCAGCTCTTTGATTTTCACAAAAATCTCAGCTCAGTAGAAGCCAGAATGCTCCTCCAAATCATTTGCAGTGATGAATTTTGTTTGGCAACTTTATTGTAGGCTAATATTATATTAACAAGCAAGCTCCTACTATGGAATCACACTTAAAAGATGTTATAATGATTTCTAATTTAACTTAGTTTGAGTTAAGCCAGTATCGTTGTTTTGACTTCAAACTTAAAATCTTAAACTTAACAACTTTGGGCTTTAGCTTTAGATGTAAAAGAAACTGTTTGCAGCGAAGCCTGGGCTTCTTAATAGGGTTCTTGTGAGTAGGTGAAAGATGTGGCTTATGTTCCGGTCAGAGAATCGCAGGAGAAGGATGTAGTTGAGGATTTTTAATTATTTTTATGCAGGTCAATATGTGGTAAACTATGTGGTCTGAAATAAACAAACACACATTCAGTGTAGTATATGGCACTTGAATAGCACTGTCAAATAATTACCAAATTAAAGATAAAAGTCAAACAAATCACCAATAATGGGTTGATATTTACTACCAAGAACATAAACAGCTGCACTGTTAGCAAAAGGCTAGTTAGCAACGAGCTAATTAGCAATTAGTGTGACAACTCCAATACTAAATAACTTTTAAACATTTGGCACCCAAAACAGTATAGCAATACTTGAAAAATGTGCCTGTATAATGACTTACTTTATGTCACACACAGTACCAAAGGGGAGAGAGGAGAGGGTGAGTGAGAGTTCTCACACACGCACGGCTCCTGCTGTAGCCTCTAACTTACGGAGAAATTCACTCGGCACTCCTTTGATGTCGCTCTCTCACTGCTGCCACGGTAAGTGAGGGACATAAGGCTTTACATTGGGACTTTCTCACATAGCCACCTCCAAATGTCTAACCAGACATTTGAAATTGAGAGAAAGTCTTCTTAATTGCTGTCTTTATCCTCGTCGCTCAGCTGTGGTAGAGGAACCAGTCAAACCACAGGGCAAACGTATGACTTGTCCTTGACCTTGACGGTGGCAGTTCTCATGCATCCGTCAGTACCAGGATGCACTTGGGTAATCTTTCCAACAGGCCAAAGGGCCCTATGGAGAAGAGGATCTACAATCAGAACTACTTGGTATAGACAGAGTTCCTCCCCATCTTTTCTCCACTTCTGTCTCTCCTGGAGACTTGGAAGATAGTCGCGAGTGAAACTGATCCAAAATTTGTCAGCCAAGATCTGACTGTGTCTCCATCTGTGTTTGCCTGGTGGAGGTTGGTGGAGTTGTATATTACTTGAGGAAGGGAGGAGTCTTTACGACCCATCAGCAGAACATTTGGAGTTACTGGTCCCAAGTCTGCAAGGTCCGACGGGAGGTAGCCCAAAGGCTTGGAATTTAGAATTCCCTCTACTTCTGTGAACACCGTGTGAAGGACTGTTTCAGTCACAGTCTGGTCTTGTAATACAACTCGGAGAGCGTTCTTTACAGACTTAACCTCTCTTTCCCAGACCCCACCAAAGTGTGGTGCGCTGGGAAGACTGTAGTGGAAAGAAATCTGCTGTTCGGCCAAGTCCCTTTTCAGTTTGTGATTCATCGCTTCAAAGGCTTGATGGAGTTTGCGGTTTCTTCCTGTAATGTTCGTGCCGTTGTCACAAAGGATCTCAAATGGCTTACCTTGCCGAGCCACGAAACAATGACATCAAGAAGGTATCTGTATCTAGGCTTTCTAGGAGGTCCAGATAAGCACTTTGAGTTGTGAGGTACTTGTATATAATACCCCAGCATTTTTCATTTCTGCGGCCACTTTTTGATGTTGAATGGGCCAAAACAATCTACCCCAGTGGAATAAAATAGTGGCTGGTAGAGGCGCAGGTGTGCAGCAGGTAAGTCAGCCATCTTTGGGATGCTTGGCTGGGCCCGCCAATGTTGACAGTCACTACCACTATTTAGCCCTGTGGTTGCTGACGCTCGGTGCGCGGTCATAGACGATGCGTCCTTGTTCTCTGTCGGTTCCCCGTTTCGCATCCCCCCTGCCTGCACCCGCTGTTTTTCCCCGCACCTGTTCACCCCTTTAGTTGTTTTTGGTTTTGTGAGTAAGCCGTTTTGTTTGCCTTGCCTTGGTTTAGCCTCTCCAGTTTTCCTTTGTTCTCATTGTGTTCGTTCTTGATAGTTATTCCTTGGTTTTGTAGTTTAGCCTGCTTTTTGTATGAGGTTTGGTTTACCCGTTCTGTTCTCCTGTTTAATCGTTCTGGCTGAGTTTCTAGCTCTCCGTTTAGTTAGTTAAGTTCTTTCACCTGTGGTTTTCTTTGATGCTCCGTGCTGTCTTTTGTGTAGAGTTTCCTTGGTCTTTAGCACTTTCACTAGTTTGTATGAGGTTTCTGTTCAGTTTTGTTCCTGAGTTTATTCCTTTATTCTGCACTGGTTTCAGTTTTAGTCTAATTTTAATTCTCATTATTTGTTAGTTTAGTTTAGTGCTTTCGTTAACTCCTTGAGTCTCTCCGGTTTGATTTGGTAGTCGTCAAGTTTTTGTAGTCCTCCCTTGTTCGGTTGGTTCTAGTCTGTGTTCTGTTAATAAAATTCTTTGTTAATCCCACCCGCCTGTCCGTCCGACCAACTCGAATGAGTCCTGTTACCTCATCGTATTCTGCTGCAAAAGAAGCTAAGCGACTATCTGTCGGTTGGCTTGTAGAGATCTCAGTTCCTCAGGGAATGACTCAGACTGAGCTTGTTTTAGCAGTAGATTCTCAGCTGTTACAAAGTCTTGCGTCAGCTGCTGTGCTGGTGGACTGAGAGGCCGCCCCATGAAGGGATCCAACTGTTGCCCGTAAAAGCTCCTTCCAAGTTGTAAACTTGCTGGTGTCAGGCTCAGCATTTGGACTATTGGTTACTTGTCTGCAAAATGCTGATTTCTTGAGTTCTTGGTCAATAGGTTCCAAAGCTACTGTGGGCATTACTGGCCATTCATTCTCTGGTTGATGAAGGAAGCCTGGACCCTGGTACCAGCGGGAAGTGGCTGTTAGCTCCCTTGCTGCCAGACCTCAGGTCATCTGCTGGGTTCTGTTTGCTATCCACGTATCTCCAACTGTTTCCATCAGTAAGGTTTTAAATCTCAGCCACCCTCGTGCTGACAAAAACCTTGTAGCGGCATGACTCATACTTAATCTAGTGTAGAACAGTAGTGGAGTCTGACCACAAGGTGACCTTCTGGATAGGCAAGGTGAGCTCTGATTTTAGGGTGATGGCCAGCTGAGCACCAGTAAGGGCAGCACTAAGTTCCAAACGAGGCATCGATGACTTTTTCTTCTGGGCTACCCGAGAGCGGGCGAGGACAAAGGAAGTGGACACCTGGCATGGTGTCAAGGTCACTTGTTGGGCCTTGTAGTGCCCAGCCAAGCCGAGTTAGTACAGCAACAGGAATCCCTAGTGGAACAGCACACAATGGCTGAACTGGTATGATGAGGTGTGGCACATCAGAACCTATTAACAGAGGTTGTGCATGATGTACCTCAGGCAGGGGTAATCTGCGTAAATGTTCATACTGCTCCTGAAGAGATGCCACTGGGTAAGTGTGGTCGATAAAACCCAAGTTCTCTGCAGTAAATACTCTATTGAGTCTGTATCTCTTTGCTGGTTTGTTCAGAGGCGACACCTCCAGGGTTACAGAAGCTCCTTGAAGCTGCATGACATCTTGGTGTACAATTTAGAAGTTAAGGGCCTCAGGTTTCTGATGAAGGTTCAACTGATTGGCGGCTTGTGGTAGGATTATACTCCTCTCTGAGCCATCATCGAGTATGGCATAGGTTTCAAGGGTTTTGTCACCATTGTGGAGGTGTACTTTCACTACCTTAAGCATCACCTTGGGGGAGCAGTTTGGCCTATCTAGATACACCTTTGTAGTGGGAGCGCTGACAATGAGAACACTTCTCTGATTATGCTCAACAGTGTTGTGCAGTATGGTTAGATGCTGCTCTTTGCATACCTGACAGGGACGCTTAAGGGTGCACACCTCTTGTTTTTGGGTTCGCCCACATCTCCAACAACGCTGGCCTTCTCTGATCCAACTCAGCACCTGCTCGGTTGACAGTTTCTTGAAGTCTATGCAGGAGTTCAAGAAGTGGTCTGTTTTGTTACAAAATGGACAAAAAGCCTTTATCTTGGCATTTCGTTTAAGTAGGCTAGTCTATTCTGGAGGCTGAGAGGTATAGAATAAGAATAAGAATGCTTTATTTGTCATTGCACAGTATTTCAGAGCAACGAAATTACATTTCAGTTACATCCCGTCCAAGAAACATAAAAAAGACAATAACACAACATGGGGAGGACAGGAGCAGGAGAACTGTGGATCACTACAAGAGCAGCGCCCCATTCATTACTTCGGTGAAAAAGGAGAACAAGAGGTAAGAGAGGGAAAAAAAACAGCAACTCCCAAACTAGGCTCCTGTTAGAGGGGGGCACAGTGTGGGATTGGGAGAAAAAACACCTCAGCATATAGCAACATAAAAAAACTCGAAGACTTGCACATGTGGGTTAGGGGAGGGTGTTGGGGAGGGGAGGTTCCGTAGCACAAGCACAGAGGTAACGCACGCAGCCACTCGGCGCAATGCATCTTCCTCCATGCTGTACCACGGAGGGAACGACGGGGAGGGGGGCCAAGAAGGCGTTGAGTTGTAGGGGGTGTGCGTGCTCTATGTTTCTTCGTGTGTGTGTATGTGTGAGCCCATGTCCTTTATCTCAGTTCAGTCTCAATCCGATTGTCTCTGATGACGTGGACACGGCCGTTGCCGTGGAGACGACCTTGGAGAGTTCTGATCCAGAAACAAAGTTCACAGGAGGAGGAGGTGGTGGGGAGGATAGGTCCGGAGCATCTGTCTGCATGACCTCCAGGAGAGTGGAGAGGAAGAGATAACCGGCCTTGGGAAGGCTGGTTATGTCTGGGAGCCAATGAAGATAACAATTGTTTTGGGACAGGCCGACTCTGGAATTTTTATGTTTGCCTTAATGTCTCTCTGAGTCTCCCGGTGGCTAGCATCGAATATATCCGAAAAAAGGTGGCCAGTTTCAGCCGAGCCGAGACGACAACTGCTCCAGGATGGCATCCGTCTTGCGATGGAATTCAAGAATAGCATCCAGCTTGCGATTGAACTCACGCATCGCTTGAGTCTGAGTGTTGAAGGCCCTGCACATTCCCTCAGACATGGCGGGCAGATTATTAAGAGCCAAAAGTGCTGCCATCGCCTTCCGAACTTTGCGGTAGATCAGGAATCTGCCAGCTCCAATCAGCAGCATACCTGTCACCATAAATCCAATCATGTAGACATCTTCGACGTCCTCAACGGAAAGGATAGACAGGCACACGATCCTCCACTTCCCCCAGGAGTCCATCGTGTATCCGGCTTCAAACGTTCCGTCAGGGCATGCGGGCTCTCCTGTACCCGGTCTCATTGTTGAGAAAATTTTGTCGATTGCGTTGAGAGACCAGCTCATCAGATCCATGATTTTAGGTTTTTGGAGAGAAATGTAGAGAGAGGCTCCAATTGATAGAGACAGCACAAGACAAGAGCAGAGCAGGGCAGATAAGGGTAGGGAGGGAGCAAAACTATCACTAGCATTGTAGAAGAAGGATGAACATCTTTCCTTTGTCTTTGTTGGTGGGCATTGGTCTTTCTTGATAGGTTTTGGTATTTCACCTTGATAAAGTGTGGCTGCTCTGCTAGATGTACGTTTAGCCTGTGATTTCATGTGTAACCACTCTGCCAGGTCCGGCAAAGTGTACGTCTGGTCAGTGATGCTTCGAAGGATACCTCATTGTAGGCAGTACTCGACGAACCCATGTCTGTAGGACGGTGAAATCTTGCAGAGCAAACGGTCGACAAGAAATCCACAGCGGAGCTTATAGCCGTGACATCCGTCAAGGGTTCTGAGCATGCCCCCTAGTGAGTGTACAGCTAAGGCAAAGGTGTTGAAAGCTTCAGCATCACCTAGTCTGAGAGGTGGTATGTTGGGAATAGCGCCTAGCTCTCACTGGACTAGCTGACGGGGTTGATCATACTTCTCCTGCAGGGCTTGTAGCGCAGTAGTGTAAGGGTTTGGATCATGCATGAAAACCTTTGCCAACTGTAAGGCACTGGGAAGTTTCAAGTGGTCCAGCAGTACCTTGTACGTGTATTGCTCAGACAAGTGAGTATGCTGACTCAGTAAATCGTCCAGACCTATCTTAAGGAGGGCAAAGTCACTCTCACTCTCACTTACAAAACTGGGCAGCGTGGGTTTAGGAATTCCATAGGACGACATGATGAGCAGCTCTGTACCAGGTGGAGCTACTGGTGGCTGATAATGTCCTGATGATAGTAACTGACAAACTGAGCACGCTTTGAGTTTTCACAAAAGCCACCTAATGAAACAAGGCCTTGGTCTTCAGCTTCTCAGATGCTTTGAGTGCATGAAGACTCTTGTGTTCATTCTTGCAGCCAACAACAAAGGATAACATTTGGTGTGCTTTGCTGATAGCTGAGACATTTTTGAGTTTGCTGAAGTTTCTCCAGTCAGGAAATAATGGCAGACTGCGAGGGACCTGCTCATTCTTTGTTTGAGGGCATTTCCAAACTAGCTGCTGGGCAGGTGTTATGCAAATCTATTACATAGTATATAGACAACTAACAGAGGGACAGCCTACACTTCAAACTAACTGTTTCTGGCAGGTAAGCAGCAGTGGACTTTGGGCTTTGTATGTTTGCAGAACTTTTACATATTTAAAAAAGCAGCTACAGGGTTTCCCCCAGAAAACTTGCTAAGCCCGGTGGTAGAGAAGTCCACCGGCCGCCCACCGTGTTTTTGTTAAAAAAAAAAAAAAAGTTTAAAGTTGACAGGAATTTTGAAATTATGACTATTATGTGTTATTATAAGCCATTTATTAACAATTCTTAAATGTAGAGTCTTACTAAAAGGCACAATCTTGGAATTTGGTTTTAACAAACACAAAAAATACAATTAAAATAAATAATATCAGTTGTTTTCACTTAAGTTAAATTTAAAATTAAATTTAATTAAGTAAAATAAATTAACATAAATAAAAAAGTGCAAACAAGACCAAGGGGTAAAACCAGGGAACTCAGAGGCTGAACAGGTCTGCTGTGCTGTGTGACATCTACTACTTTTGCTGCACAAGATACAGGTTGGATCAGTGCATCAATCCGTCTGGGCTTACCATACTCGGTCTTATAGAGCCATCTGCTAAATTTAGGGTCAGCTAACCATTTTGGATTAAATCCATTAGTTCGATGTTTACCATCGCAGCTCACAGAAGGCTGCTCCGACGACGTGCTAACATCCGTGCTAACGACACTGGCTCTGCCTCATCATGGAGCCGCGGCTCGGTCGGCTCGCTGGGGATGCACTCCCCTTGGCCTGGGGGTGAACGAACGGCTCATCGTCTCCTCTAGTGCTCCTCCGACTTCGGAAAAGTTAACGTATAGACCATAAAATGTTGCCATTGCGTTTTCAACTGTATTGCGAGATGCTGTTAAAAGCTGTATACCGTCTTTGGTGTCACTGTTTTGGTGCGTAAAAACCAATTAGAAATAAATATACCAGTGTCGCTTAGCCTGGCGGGGGGGCAAGGAAAGCCTGGCGGCCCGCCAGGCTTATAAAGCACTGGGGGAAACCCTGAGCTATATATCAGACTGAAGGTAATAAGGAACAGAAAAGCATAACATGGGTTATTTACGCAGGGATTCAGACAGAAAGCCACCCTGCATTAACATTAAGTGCAGGGGGCTGCGTCAGCAAAGGGACTGAGGAAGTAGGGCTTTAACATCTGTCACAGGTAATGCATTTAAAGGATTATCAGATGCCAAACACTGCACAACTGTTACATGTCAACTCATCAGAAAACCCACCAGTACTAAAGGTAACAATACAGAATTCCCATCATAAAGCAATCCACAAAAGATTTGTTAGTATGTATTTATTTGGCCAATGTAGAACTTTGCCAATTGACGTCACATTACGTTTCAGCAATAGTTGAGCCGAGTTCTGTTTATTTGCCAGTCAACCCTATGTTGTTTGTTTGTACAGTCCCCTGCATTGGCCTCCATGTTTCATCAAGTGTCTGGCTCCCGTCAAATAAATGAAAGACTGATTTTGTTGTGTGTGGATACTGCAGCTTTGAATACAACCTAGCAGACAGGTATTAGATTGATACTAAACATCAATCTTTAGCTTAGTACAGTGGTGATTTTATGAGATTAATCTCATAAATAATCTCAAATAATCTCATAAGCATTTGTAGCTCATGGGTGAAAATCCACATATAAATTCTGAATGATTTGTATCTGCAAGTCTGTATTTGTGCCTTTAATTTACTCCTCATGAACTACAATTCACAAAAAATGTTCAGTGATTTTTTTCTTTTGGTCTAATTTGTAACATGTATATCATCATTTGTACCTCAACTTCACTTTTTTTTTTTAAATTCATTTATATTTGTGAATCCCTACCAATGTTTGTGGATTGTGATATCACAGTCTGCGGGCTGACCTGCTACAAAGCGAAGTGGGCAAGCTGGCTGAGTTTCTTAGTTGGTAGCTTTGTTGATAGGTTAACAAAAAAATTCAGATACAGTCACAAATACAGATTTACAGATACAAAACACTAAGCATTTAAACATAAATAACATAACATCTTATGAGTCTTGTGCTCTATACAAATAAATAGAGAATCACAAATGTATTTTGACTGAAAAAAGCAAGTTAATGTACCATTTGTACATTAACTTAGCAAGTTAATGTACAAATGGTGATATCCAAGTTACAAACACAGATTTACAGAGACAAATAACTCAGCATTTTTAGGAGACTTTAATCCTATGCAGCTCTGTGATATCATTTGGCTGGCTTTTCGCAGGTTTGCAGAATTAGTGGAATTAGTGGAAACATTGGAACACAGACCCCTGAGGTCAAAGGCCTTGGAAGAAATGATTACAGCATTGTGACTGACCTCTCCCAGTGGCTGCAAACATTGGGATCCTCCAGGTTGAGAGAGAAAGTGATGGAAGGCAGGTAACAGAAGACCACAGCCAACAGGACTGTGCTGTGGCAGCACAGTGACATAGCCATCTCAGTCAGACCTGTACCGTGAAACAGGGGTAGAATGAGAAGAAAAATTTAAATTTCACTTAATAATGAAAAATTGGAACAAAAGAAATATAAAGAAGCAAGTTATTTGATAAAGTTAGACAATAGTTATACAATAATAAAGAACATAAAGTGTATGTATATGTATGTATAAAGTGTATGCATTTCTAGATGACGGTGGTGAAGCTAAATTTTCAGATGCTATGAAGTCATTTGAGCCATACAGTCATGGCAGCCCTCTGAATGGCATGGTGGAGAATTTTAATAGTGAACTGTTGTCTGTGCTGGACGCTGTTGCCCCACTGATGGTCAGAAGGAGGTAAACTGACAGAATCTCCCCATGGTTAAATGAAAATAATGTGAAGGAGATCAAGAAAAACTGCAGAGTGGCAGAGAGAAAATGGAGGAAGACAAAATTGTCAGTTCATGGTGAGATATACAAAGAACCCATGAGTGCCTATAACAAAGCAGTACGCTTGGCAAGGAGAGATTATTTCTCTAAAAATATCACAAAAAATGTAGGAAATGCAAGACTGTTGTGTCCACCATTAACCAGCTACTAAACACTGCCCCCTCCCCGCCACAGTCCTCAGTAGAAAAGTGTGAGGAACTTGCACTGTTTTTCAACAGCAAAATAGCCTTAATTAGAGTCAACGTCACTGCTAGTGGTGCAAATGCAGATGATCTCATCAAACCCTGTAGTGCAACCATGGGAAGCTTCACATGTCTCACATTAGGTGAGCTCTGCAAGACTGTCACAGAGTGTAACTCCTCCACCTCACGTATTGATCCTGTTAGTATGTATTTACTTGGCCACCGACAGCATTCTTTAAGCGGGTTTTTAATAGTGTGAACATCATAAATACGTCTCTTAGAACAGGACTTTTTCCAGATGCCTTTAAAACAGCTATTGTCAGACCTTTATTAAAAAAGCCAAACCTAGATAATAATGCACTGACATATACCAATATCCAACCTTCCATTCCTCAGTAAGATACTTGAAAAGATAGTTTCAGTGCAAATAAACTCATTTCTTAAAGATAACAGCATTCTGGAAGAGTTTCAGTCAGGCTTTAGAAGATATCACACCACTAAAACTGCTCTTACTAAGATAATCAGAAACCTCAGACTGAACTGTAATGACAATGAGGTCTCAGTTCTCATTCTCTTAGATCTTAGTGCAGCATTTAATACGATTGGCCATGACATCCTTATCAATCGTCTTGAAAAGTGGGTTGGTCTCTCTGACTGTGTGTTAAGAACATACATCAAAGGAAGATAATATTCTATGTCAGCTTTGGAGATCGTGTATCTGAGAAACATGACAGCTGCTATAGGGTTCCACAGAGGAGCTGCCTTGGTCCGCTATTGTTCTCACTATGCATGCTGTCACTTGGTTACATAATCAAAGAGCACAATGTATGTTTCCACAGCTACGCAGACGAAACACAACTGTACATATACGCAGAACCAAATGACGGTGCAGCTATCAACTCTATGACTAACTGTCTGCTGGCAATAAATAAATGGATGAGCAGTAACCTCTTAAAACGAAATGAAGACAAAACTGAAATCCTCCTAGTCGGCCTCAAAGCAAAAAAAGAAATGCTGGTTAATAAACTGGGGAGACTAACTCCCAGGATTAAATCAGAGGTCTCAAGTTTTGATGTTGTCTTAGATTCAGATCTAAGCTTCACTTTGCATATTAGCAAGGTGACTAAAACAGTTTTTTCCCACCTTAGAAACATCGCTAAAGTAAAACCATTCTTAAACCAAAAAGACACTGAGAAACTGATTCATGCGTTCATCTCAAGCCAAATTGACCATTGTAATGCACTTTTCACCGGTCTCCCAAAAAAATCTATAGACAAACTTCAGCTCATTCAAAACTCTGCAGCTAGGCTCTTAACCAGAACCAAGAGGAGAGAACACATTAGCAGACCAGATAATTCATTTGGCTATCCGGATCAACAATCAGATTTGGGAACGACGGAGGGAGAAACACCAACGCTCAGAGAACGCTCGGAGCTTCACCCCCACTCCTCAGTCAACCACACCTACATCCCGTTCAACTGCTGATCCTGAGCTCATGCAACTTGGCCAAACTCAGTTATCCACTCAAGAGAAGCAGTTTCACCGGGACAAAGAGGCATGCATGTACTGCAGAAAGATGGGCCACTACATCGCCACATGCCCCCTTCGCTCGGGAAAAGGTTCGGCTCATCAGTAGTCGGAGCCAAGTTTCCATGTCTTCCCCCCAGCGACTTCAAATCCCTGCTTCCCTTTGTTGAAAGTCCCAGTCTTTCCCAGTTCAAGCCCTGTTAGACTCTGGTTCATTCTGAGGAAAACTCCCTGGACTTCCAGCTGGCCCAGCAACTCCAAATTCTGTTAGAAACCCTGGATTCTCCCCTTGAGGTTAGTGCTCTAAACGGCCTCCATCTAGCCCAGGTCCACACCATGAAATGTTAACCTTTTTTGTCATCGATCATTCTAGTTCTCCCCTAGTCCTGGGTTATTCTTGGCTCCAGACACACAACCCACATATCGACTGGAGAAAACAAAAGGTGATGTGCTGGGATCCACACTGTCATGAGTCCTGTCTTCGTTCAGCTTTGGCGCCAGCCAGTCCGTCTGCTCCAGTTCCCGTTCCCCCTGTCAAATTGGACTCTGTTCCGCAGGTTTATCATGACTTAGCCCCAGTTTTTTAGTAAAGAAAATGCTCTTTCCCTGCCACCACCAACCGCCCATACGACTGCGCCATTGACCTCATCCCTGGCGCCATGCTACCAACCAGCCGCCTTTATAACCTCTCTAGACCCGAGCAGACTGCTATGTGAACATACATTTGAGATTCCCTGGCAGCTGGCATTTTCCGTCCTTCCTCCTTCCCTGTGGGCACCGGATTCTTCTTCGTGGACAAGAGAGACAAGACACTTCGCCCCTGTTTTGACTTCCGAGGGTTCAACGATATCACCATTGAAAATGCCTACCCTCTGCCTGTGATCAACTCAGCATTCACCCCTCTGCATGGCGCCTCTGTGTTCATCAAACTGGATCTCCGGAATGCTTATCATCCTATTTGTATCAGAGAAGGTGATGAATGGAAGACGGCCTTCGTCTTCGTCTATGTGGACGACATTCTCATCTACTTTAAGAACATGCAGGAACACACACTATATGTTTGTCAGGTGCTGGAGAAGTGGCTGAAGAACCGCCTCTTTGTCAAAGTTGAAAAATGTGAGTTCCCACGATGTCTTATCTCGGCTACACCATCTCGGCTGGAGAAGTGAAGATGGACCCTGAAAACTGTCAGCAGTCTAGGATTGGCCTATTCGAACAGGAAGCAGCTCCAAGGGTTTTTGGGTTTCGCCAACTTCAATCGTTGCTTTATATGTGACTACAATAAGATTGCGGCCCCTCTCACTGCCCTCACGTCTGTGAACCGAACATTCTCTTGGACTCCAGAAGCCAATCAAGCCTTTGATCAACTTAAGTACCGTTTCACTTCCGCACTCATTCTGACCCAACCTGATCCAAGTTTGCAGTTTGTGGTGGAAGTAGATACCTTGGATACTGGAGTCGGTGCTTTGCTCTCCCAATGTTCTCCTACAGATCAGAAACTACATCCATGTGCGTTTTTCTCACGCTGATTGTCCCTGGCTGAGAAAAAACTATGATGTTGGTAATTGGGAACTTCTTGCTGTGAAACTGACTCTTGAAGATGGCGTCACTGGCTGGAGGGTTCTGAAGATCCTTTTATCGTGTGGACTTATCACCAAAATCTGGAGGACATTCACTCAGCTAAGAGGCTTAAAGCCCGTCAGGCTCGTTGGACCCTCTTCTTAGGTCGATTCAAATTCTCCATAACCTATCGACCCGGTTCTAATTTCATCCGTTCCCAGGTGCTGTCTTGGGCCCACTCCTCTCGGATGACCTGCCACCCTGGAGAAGCTTGCACGGTGGAGGTTCGCAGACAACGGTTCTGGTGGCCCAAGCAGCGTGTTCCATCTGTGCAGCTCATAAAATGTTGAATCGACCTAGTCCTGGTCTCCTTCAACTTCTTCCCATTCCACACCGCCCCTGGTCTCATATTGCTGTGGATTTTGTTACGGGCCCCCCTCCATCACAAGGTAACACAGCAATTCCTACCGTTATCGATCGGTTTTCCAAAGCTTCTTATTTTGTCACCCTGTCCAAGTCACCTTCAGCCCGTGAAACTGCTGACCTGTTAATACAGAATGTGTTTCATCTTCACGGAATTTCCTCGGATATCGTTTCAGACCATGGACCACAATGCATCTCAGAGGTATGGAGAACGTTTTGCTCTGCTCTCTGTGCCACTGTTAGTTAAACCTCTGGATTTCACCCACAGTCAAATGGCCAGACTGAGAGAACCAACCAGTCTTTGGAAACTTTCCTCTTGTGTATGACATCCGACAACACATCTGCATGGAGCAGCTTTCTTCCGTGGGTCGAGTATGGTCACAATTCTCTTCCGAATGCTTCATCTGGACTCTCCCCTTTCCAGTGCTCCCTGGGTTACCAACCACCCATGTTCCCCTCTCAAGAGCGTAAGATAACTGTTCCGTCTCTCCAAGCCTCTCTTAGGAGATGTGAGAGGACATGGAAATGTGCCAGGGCATCGCTGTTGAAAGCATCCCAGAGAATGCAGGAGCAGGCCAATCGTCTTTGTTCCCCTGCTCTAGTCTACTCCCCAGGCCAAAAGGTTGGGCTCCATGCTAAAGACTTACCTTTGAGGGTGGAATCCCCGAGGTGAGCAGTCCCCGTTTGCCGTCTCCCCCTCCTCAGCGGTCAGATCCATATTCTGATGACTACCAGGATTTCCCTCACTGGATTCACACACTCCTGCCTGCCGATCCCCAGTTAACTCAGCCGTGGCTCTCCAACTCTCCGTGACAAATGTCACTTACTCCAGTCCATCAGCCTGCCATCTGCATCTTCACTCCACCCACCTAGTTCCCCATTCCCTCTCTGCTGCCCCTCAGATAAGTTTATTTTTTAGCTTATCGTGTTTCCTCTTAGAGGGTTTTTAGTTTCCTTCTTACTGAACCAGCTGAAGTATTTCTGTTAGTTTTCTGCATAGTTTAGTTTTACACCAATTCGGTGTCTCTTTTAGTTCATAGTTTAGCTTTTTGTTTTTGTGGTCTAATTCCTAGTTTAGGACTCCCTTAGTTTTACAGTTGTGTCAGTTTGGAGTTGTATCCTCATTTATTGTATTAAAGAGCCTATTTGTGAACCCCTGTGTGTCATGTCTTGTTGCCTAGCGATTGAGTCTCCGAACCGCACGTAACAGCCATGGTCTAAAGAGATTCAAGAACAGATGCTTAACAAAGTCATTGACATTTATCAATCTGGAAAGAGTTAGAAAGCCATTGCTGAGGGACTCCAGCAAATCACAGTGAGAGACATTATTCGCAAATGGAGAAAACATGAACAGTGGTGAACCTTCCCAGGAGTGACCGGCCTACCAACATTTCTCCAAAAGCGTGTCAACATCTCATCCAGGAGGTCACAAGAGAACCCAGACAAACATCAAAAGAACTGCAGGCCTCACTGGCCTCAGTTAAAGTCTGTGTACATTAGTAAACAATAAGGAAGATACTGGGTGAAAATGACATTCATGGGAGAGTTGCAAAGTGCAAACCACTCCTGACCAAAAACAGTATAAAGTCATGTCTGTCCTTTGCAAAAAAAAAAAAAAACTAGATGAGCCCCAATACCATCCTATGGACTGATGAGTCCAAGATGGAACTTTTCCACAGGACCTGGATGACTTGTCATAATTGATGGAGCCATGAATTCTGCTCTCTACCAGAAAATCCTCCTGGAGAATATCCAC
The DNA here is from genome assembly GCA_024666655.1 of Dascyllus trimaculatus. Taxonomy (NCBI): domain Eukaryota; kingdom Metazoa; phylum Chordata; class Actinopteri; family Pomacentridae; genus Dascyllus; species Dascyllus trimaculatus. Next base: position 230,170 of record CM045460.1, read on the forward strand.
CAATCAGTTCATGGCCTAAAGCTCAAGCACAAATGGGTTATGCAGCATGACAATGACCCCAAAGCACACAGGGAAGTCCATATTTCAAGATTGTGCCTCTTTGTAAGACTCTACATTTAAGTATTGTTAATAAATGGCTTATAATAGCACATAATAGTCATAACTTCAAAATTCTTGACAACTTTTAACTTTTCTTTTTTTTTTTACAAAAACACGGTGGGCAGCTGGTGGACTTCTCTACCACCGGGCTTAGCAAGTTTTCTGGGGGAAACCCTGAGAATTGTTATGCAATCTAACTGATATTCGATTAGCAAATGAAGCACGTCTGACTGCACAATCAAGAAGAGCTTCAGGAATGATCGGGGACATTATCTACGCTGAAAGTTATTTAGAAAAGCTAAGGAGCTGGAATCTATCTCTCTATCTATCTAAGTTAGGGACTGAAGTGTGAACAACAAAACAGTGGAGGCACTGAACCTATCTTTATATACATATGTTAAACTAACAACATCTCTAAAACTAACAAGATAACAAATACCAACTACAACACACGACTGACACACATTAAGACAAACAACAGCACAAAACAAACAATGCTCTGAATGTGGCTGAGGGAAGAAGAAAGGGAGAGAACACAATAATATTGTCATGCCCTTCACCTCCTCTGCTTAGTGGCAGCTTTCCCTCTACCTTTTCCCCCTCCTTTTCCTTCTCCCTCCTTTCCCTTTCCCCCCAGGTGAGCATGAACAAGGTGTGTGTGTGTGAAATGTGTGCAAATTATGCTCAATGGATAACCACCTGATCATGGATACCTGCAGGGAGTGGCTCACCTGCAACTCATCACCCCCTGACAGTAAAAGATGAGCTCAGACCATCACTCAGTGCCAGACGGTTGAACTACTCCAGTCAGTCAACTTTGGCCAACACTCTGCTCTTGCTTGTGTTTGCTCAGTGTCTAACCTGGCTTCTCCTTGACAATTATGACACAATATTTTGGTCAATATTATGGTGTAATACAGTGTGCTGAGAAGAAGGGATGAGGACCACACCTGAAAAGCAGCTGCTCATTTGGTGGCATACTAGTTAGGACACTGGTAGGAATTTACTTTTGGGAGTATGTTACGACCCGGCTCGGGGGGAAAGGGAAAGTAACATAAACCCGATGTGTTTGGTAAAAATAAAGTTGTTTATTTATCAGTAAGGTTGAAAAGAAAAGTATAAAGTTGACAAACTGAGGCAAAGGCTAAGGAAATGGACCATTGAGTGCTGCTCAAAAGAAAGAAAAAGCTAAAACACAAAGAGAGTTCTCATAAGGAGAACTTAACAACTCACTAGACACTAAACTAACACCGCACTTAAACAAAATATTACAAAACAATCTTTTATATGACAAATGCTAATGGAACTTAAAACACACCGGAGACAGCACCCCTTTTACCTATTGAATCTAATACAGGATAAAAGAAGCTACGTGTAGTATCAGTCTGTCCTCGTCCCTGGCCCAAACCCTGCCAAACACACAGCCTCAGTAACCACACAGAGAATACGGCGTGCTGCACCCAGCCGCCTCGCTGAAGGGTTGATTCGCAGGATTTGATGGAGCTGGCGGACGATGATTGGGACCCTGGAGGACGCCGCACCAATCACAACCCACCGCCAAGATCACGCCTCCTCCGTCACCGTCCACTCCCCGTCGGGCAACCGCACAGCTTATTTGCATACCCAAACCACACAGACTATAAGAAGTAGGCGCTGGCCGTAACACCCCTCTCCTTAAGACAAAAAACCGTAAGGATTTATTGTGAACCATCAGCATCACAAACACCCAACCACCGTGGCCTATACTCACCATACCCTGGACAGAGCATCTGCTAACACATTGTCGGCCCCCCTTTTATGATGAATGTCCAAGTTGTACTCCTGTATAATCAACGCCCAGCGCATCAGGCGTTGATTGTGATTGTACATGCGGGACAGGAAAACGAGCGGATTATGATCGGTCATTACGATGACCGGACAGGAACTCGAACCGACATAAACTTCGAAATGCTGCAGAGATAACAACAATGCAAGGGTCTCCTTCTCTATGGTGGAATATGATAACTGGTGCTTAAGAAATTTACGGGAGAAGTAACATACCGGGCTATCAACTCCAGCAGCATCCTCCTGTAACAGGACAGCACCTGCTCCTACCGCACTCGCATCAACCTCCAGCTTGAACGGCCTGGAGAGGTCGGGGGCTGCGAGAACAGGAGCATGGCAAAGAAGAGACTTGACACTTTCAAAAGCATGTTGACAGTCAGAGGTCCACACAAAGTCAACTTTGGGGCTGAGCAAATTGGTCAGCGAGCGGACGACGGTGGAAAAGTTACGGCAAAAGCTCCTGTAGTAGCCAGCCATGCCGAGGAAGCGACGTAAGGCTCTACGCGTAGACGGCACCGGATAGTCAGCAATGGCCACAACTTTAGCCTCTAGGGGCCGCACTTGGCCTTGGCCCACCTGTCTCCCCAGGTAGGAAACCGTGGCCTTACCAAATTCACATTTGGCTAGATTCAGTGTGAGTAACGCGTCAGCGATCTGAGTAAAGACCTGTCTAAGGATCTGCATGTGCTCCTCCCACGTAGAGGAATACACAATCAGATCATCCAAATACGCGTTACACTTAGACACCCCCGCAAGAACCGTATTTACCAGGCGCTGGAACGTAGCGTATTGTAAGAAATGATCCGGGGTCACAAAGGCAGAGATAATGGAAGCGCGGTCTGTTAGTGGCACCTGCCAATAGCCTTTTAGCAGGTCGAGTTTACTAACAAACTTTGCTGTGCCCAGATTATCAACACAGTCCTCCATCCTAGGAAGAGGGTAGGAGTCAGGCACTTTGACAGCATTTACTTTGCGAAAGTCAGTAATAAAACGCGGAGAACCATCAGATTTAGCTTCCAGGGGACAAGGCGAGCTCCAGGGGCTGGAACTGGGCGTGGCTAAACCATGCTGTATTAGATATTCTGCCTCCTGCTTCATCAATGCACGTTTCACGGGGTTCACACGGTAATGGTGCTGTTTTATTGGCTTTGCACCCTTCACATCGATGTCATGCTGCAAGACATTAGTGCGGCTAGGGACATCACTGAAAAGACACGAAAACGACCAACTAAATCAAGAACATCACTCTGCTGCTCATCAGTCAGATGATGTAACTGGGCCGGCAGCGCCAGTAACATTTCAGAATTCGGCAGCCGTGCGCTTTGATGTGCCGACGGACGCAGCACTAGCCCGTCATCCCGGTCGGTCACGTCAGGGGTCTCTGTCACAATCAGAGCTGAGCTGCCAGTGATGACAGGAGGAGAAATCTCACTTGATTCTAAGTTAACAATGGGCGTGGCGTGGGAGTGATATCGTTTCAGCATGTTAATATGACATACACGAGTTTTTCGTCTCCGCTCAGGGGTACTGATTACATAATCAGTATCACTCAGACGATCACGTATTTCATATGGGCCGGAAAACTTGGCGGAGAGCGCAGAGCCAGTGATCGGGATCAATGCCAAGACTTTATCACCAGGTGCAAAACTGCGCGGAATAGTGGTGCGGTCAAAGCGACGCTTCATTATCTTCTGAGAGGAAGAGAGGGACTGTTTAGCAACAGCATTAGCCTTGTGCAAACGCTCCCGGAATTGGTTAACATAAGTCAACACGCTGGTTTCAGGAGATCTATCAATGGATAGAAACCTGTCTCTTAAGGATTTTAACGGCCCGCGCGGCGTGTGACCGAAGACAAGTTCTGCTGGACTAAATCCCAACGATTCTTGGATTGCTTCCCTAGCAGCAAACAACAGAAATGGAATACCCTCATCCCAATTCTTTGCTGTCTCCAGACAATACTTTCGGAGCATAGACTTAAGTGTCTGATGCCACCGCTCTAATGCGCCCTGGGACTCCGGATGATATGCGCTGGACAACGTATGGTTAACATTAAGCACCTTGAGGACCTGCTTGAATAATTTGGACTGGAAGTTCGTACCCTGGTCTGTTTGGATTATTCTTGGCAACCCGAAGATGGAGAAAAACTTTGTCAACGCCTTGACCACGGACTTGGCAGTGATTTTCCTCAGCGGAACGGCTTCAGGAAATCGGGTAGCAGCGCACATAATGGTGAGTAGATACTGATTTCCATCTTTGGTACGGGCCAACACAGGCTATTATTATTCGCTCAAATGGCTCACCAATTGCAGGGATAGGATTTAGTGGGGCCGGAGGAATTATTTGATTAGGTTTTCCGGCAAGCTGGCACACATGACAACACCGACAGTATTTAACAACGTCGGATTTTAAGCCAGGCCAAAAGAAATGTCGAAGAATTAGATGTTACATTTTAGTTACTCCTAAATGTCCTGACCATTGGCTTTCATGTGCTACAGATAACACATGCTGACGGTACACAGAGGGCACCACTATCTGGTAGACAGCACTCGGGTCTGAATCAGCGCCAGCAGGGGACCATCTACGCACCAGCACATCATCATCCACGAGATATGTTATTTTATTACCGCTTGCATTGCTGCTACTCACCGCGCCGGAGAAACACTTCTTCAGTGTCGGGTCTGCTCTCTGTGCAGCACACAGACGCTCACGGGTTACCGGTAAAGACATGTTATCATCAGAATCATCAGATGGCTGTGTCACACTTGCAAAATGTACCGGTACGGCGGCGGTTTCGCAAGAAGCCGCAGCTACATTTTCCAGTTCATCAACCGTTTTTGACTCACCTGTAAAAGCAGACATTAGCACACTGTCAGACAGAGGCACCATAACATCATCATTCTTGTTTTTACGCGCTTGAGCACGGGTGATCACACAGCTAGGAAACAAATCGGAGGATATAGATACGTTACCATTTTCGATGCGTGGAGGTGCCTCCAACACCTCCAGAACAGGAGTGATTCTACCTCCCGCAATGTCGTTTCCCATTAGGAAGGCGATGCCTTTAATGGGCAGCTCGCTGCAAACGGCAACTGGAAAGAAACCCGTGACTAACTTAGATTGCACATGTACACGGTGCACCGGCTTTGGGCTGTAACCCATCTCGATGCCGCGCAGTACAGCACCGTAACCGCACGAGGACTGTTCGGAGAAGGGCAGCGCAGAAGCGAGTATCACCGACTGGGAGACACCGGTGTCTCTTAAAATGCGCACCGGACGCTGCGTGGCCGGCTCACCTGTTAGAGACACCATACCGTCAAACACAAACGGCTTAAAACATGCGTCAAACTCATCAGGAACGGAGCAAGGAGCGCGCGGCTCCGCTTTAATTAACCCAACGCCTTTTGGCTGCGCATTTTGTGGAGAGGATGGCTGTGATTTACGTCTGTAACTCCGACAATCAGCGATGATATGTCCAGGTTTATGGCAATAGAAACATACTCTATCCCTATCCTGTTTTGCCATGAGTTGTGGTTTGTACAGACTGGATTGTGTAGCTGAAGGATATCGAGGTTTCTCGGCGGCATGTGACAGGAAAGCCGACTTGTGTGTTAGAACATATTCATCCGCTAACACTGCTGCTGCATAGAGCGACTGAACCTTTTGTTCATTTAAGTAAACCACAATGCGGTCAGGCAGACAGTTCTTAAAATCTTCTAACAGCAGTAGCTCTCTCAGAGAATTAAAATCAGACACTTTACAACTGTTAATCCACTTATCAAACAGCGTTCCCTTTTCTCTGGCAAACTCAGCGTGAGTCTGGGCTGGTGATTTCTTATGGTTTCTAAATTTTTGCCTATAAGCCTCAGGGATCAAGTCATAGGCATGCAATACAGCACCTTTAACACATTCGTAGTTGAGACTGTCAGCTAACGGCAGTGAAGCAATGGCTTCCTGAGTCTTACCATAGATTTTGCACTGTAATAATAGTGGCCACACTTCTACAGGCCATTTCAGAGCGACAGCTATGCGCTCGAACGCGCCGAAATAGGAGTCCACTTCAGACTCACGGAAAGTAGGTTCTAAAGCCACATGTTTACTCACATCAAAAGCTACAGGTAATGAGGTGGAGGTGGAAGAATTACCTGTATCGCCCGCAGGTGCAGGTGCGCGTGCTTCTCTTTGCGACTGCAGCTCCAGCTCTCGCAGCCGGATGGCTTTGTCAGCCTCAATCTCCAACTTACGGATCTCCAGCTGAAACTGTAATTAGGGCCTTAAAATCCCTCTTTATGATTGACTTGGAATAGGGAATGCTGAAGTGGTCTGCTATTTTAGCCAAATCATCTTTACGACAGCTGTCAATCTGATCAATGGTGGGCGTCGCTAAAAACAACTCCAGGTCAAACATGGCTGCACACGATTGGACCAGCTACAATCGGTTACACAATTTTTTCTTTATACTATCTAATCAAACTTACCTTGAAAAAACAACTTTACAACAGGACCCTTTTAACAGGTGATCTCGGACGAGCCCCCATTTTATGTTACGACCCGAATCGGGGGGAAAGGGAAAGTAACATAAACCCGATGTGTTTGGTAAAAATAAAGTTGTTTATTTATCAGTAAGGTTGAAAAGAAAAGTATAAAGTTGACAAACTGAGGCAAAGGCTAAGGAAATGGACCATTGAGTGCTGCTCAAAAGAAAGAAAAAGCTAAAACACAAAGAGATTTCTCATAAGGAGAACTTAACAACTCACTAGACACTAAACTAACACCGCACTTAAACAAAATATTACAAAACAATCTTCTATATGACAAATGCTAATGGAACTTAAAACACACCGGAGACAGCACCCCTTTTACCTATTGAATCTAATACAGGATAAAAGAAGCTATGTGTAGTATCAGTCTGTCCTCGTCCCTGGCCCAAACCCTGCCAAACACACAGCCTCAGTAACCACACAGAGAATACGGCGTGCTGCACCCAGCCGCCTCGCTGAAAGGTTGACTCGCGGGATTTGATGGAGCTGGCGGACGATGATTGGGACCCTGGAGGACGCCGCACCAATCACAACCCACCGCAAAGATCATGCCTCCTCCGTCACCGTCCACTCCCCGTCGGGCAACCGCACAGCTTATTTGCATACCCAAACCACACAGACTATAAGAAGTAGGCGCTGGCCGTAACAGAGTAAAAGAGATTTGACAGTGTAGATGTCTAAATGAATTTAGGTTGATGTTTAACGGTTAAAATGCAATGGCTTACGTTCATGGAAAAACAAGGGTAATTTACATTGATTTAAGAGGAGTTCAAAGAAGTATTTACAGTTATGTTGTAGGATAATTTTATTTCTTGCACTTGATGTGTATGGATGATTTAAAAATGTTTAACAATTTAATTCATAGAATTTTGTAATATGTGGAAATAGATATGATCATTGCTTCCCAGTAACAGTCCATCTTTAATTGCTTCTTTACTTAGGGGCCAGGTTGGCAGTCAGGCTTTGAGAGTGGAACCACACAGTTTTTTGTACCTCTGTTTCTTACATTATTTTGAAAAAATGGAAAATGAGAATCATTTTTAAATACCATATTTCTGTTGTGCAGGAATTTAAGTAAACAGAGCATCAGGCTGATGGCTTCATTAACTAGAACTTACAGAGAGAGTTGCATCCTGTTGATGCAGGTCAGAATAGTAGCGGACACAGTGGAGCCACCTAGCCAGTCATGAAGAACTTGAGTAGAACTCAGGAAAGATTCTTAGGACAGAGGGCTCAAAGAGATGCTTTTAGGTATGATCTTTTAAAGGAAAGGGGATTTCTGCATGTTATTAACTAAGGAGGGGGTCTGGTGCAGCCTGCCTCAGGGAGGACTGATGTCCAGATGTCCCTCACAGAGTTACACTTTCAGATATTTCTAGTTGTTGTGGGGGAGCGTATGGTTTCTAAACAGTCCAGCACTGTGACACATAATTTATATATTTGTACTTTGGCAGACATACAATCAGAACAATACATATATGTAAACTTTAGACACTGCTTAACTTCTGGGCTTGACACATAAACGAGGAAAAGAAAAGATTTAAGGAGAGTGCATGGTGTAATTGATCATGATGTTATTGACAGCACTGTGTATGCAGTTCCTTTAAATGAATATACATAAAGAATGGGTGAGTCTAAAATGGTAGAATAATTGTTTTTCTTTGTCTTAATGAGAGTTCAGTGTTTCCTTTGGCAGTTTCAGTGACAGTGAAATCCTTTTGACTTTGTGATCAAGATTTTGACCCCCACTTACTGCAGGGTCTGAAGTCGGTCAGAGTGTTTCTGGCCATCATTTGGTCCTTTGTAGGCCTAATAGTGACTGGGGATGTCAGCCAATAACTTGGCTAAACTGTGGCTCCACTATCACTTGTGAATGTTGTTGTCTGGAGGTGTGTGTATTGTGGAATCCTCTGAAGGTCTGCCTCTTCCTGTTAACACAAACTTCACACCATCCTGACAGACCTGGAAGGTGTTGTTCATCAAGGTTCCACATTTGGCGTGGTACCTTGGTGTCTTTGCTCTATTGATCACAATGGACCCTGTCTCCAGTCTGTGGTTATAAATGGATGAAAACTTGCTCCTTCTATGGCTTGAAGTTGATTATGGATGGTTGATCCTACACTGTACTTGAATCCAATTGAAATGCTGTGGCAAGACCTCAGAATGTCAGTTAATGCTCATAAACCATCTAATGTGGCCGAATTAAAACTATTTTGCCGAGAAAAATGGGCCACAATTCCTTCATGGCAGTGTGAAAGACTGATCACAAGCTATCGCAAATGTTTAACTGCAGCTGTTACAGCCAAGGGTGGCCCAACCAGTTATTAAGTTTAGGAGGGCACAGCGGTGATATAGGTTTTCATTAAATCATCATTTAAAAACTGCATTTTGTGTTTTGTGGATTATCTCCGTTTAATAACAAATAAATATAAACATTAGTTTGATGATGTGGAACATTTAAGTGTGACAAATATGTACAATAGAAGACATCAGGAAAGGGGCAAATACTTCTTCACAGCACAGTGCATTAGTCACACATACAGTCATGAACAAACATTTATGTACACTTGTAAAGACCATGTGTATCATAACTCCTATATTTTTAAATTTTTTTATGATGGAATCATTGAAACTCATATGTCTTTGCCATATCAAACAATCATGCATTTTGGTTTGTCAGAGATTTATTGTAGGTCTTCTGGAAATATGACCGAATCTGTAGAGTCAAAATATACATATAGCGATGCTAATATTAGGCTAAACATCCCTTGGCCATTTTTACTTCAACTAGATGTTTTTTGGTAGCCAGTAGACAATAGGGAAGCTAGCCTGAAACCTTAATTCTTGAAAAAAAATATTTTCATATAAAATTTCATTGTATCTCGCGGTGCAATGACAAAAAAGCTTTTATTCTATTTTAAGTATCTACAAACATATACAGACTAAACAAGATGTCAGAGGAAGTGACAAAATAAGGTAGGGGGAAACTGAACTAAGCTCGAGGAAACTAACTACAGGCAGGAGGCTAGAATGCAGGATGATATACACAGTACATACACAACCAGACAGAAAAAATTTATGAATGAGGTAAAAATGTGTGTATATATAGAGATGTGTGTGTGTGTGTGTGTGTGTGTGTGTGTGTGTATGTAGACTAACCAGGAGTAGGTAACACCAAGCAAAGAAAGCTGGAGCAGGCGGAAACACACGCGCACTAAGCGTGGACAAAACTATACAGGACACCGAGTATGGTGGAACAATGACAGCGACTAACAATACGCTACACAAAGTAACACACAGAGCTAGGACCAACTCCAGAGTGGAGGCTACTTATCTGGCAAGCGGGTAGAGAGGAGTTTTGTGGCTGAGTCTAAAGAGTTTATCAATTATTAAAAGTGGCTCAGAGAAGTCAGCAGCTGCAGTCAATCGTATTCACGAGCAAGAAGATAAGAGGCCATGCCACTAAGAAAATGTGATTAACACAGCTCCTTATAAATTCTGCCTTTCTCAACTGGAGCCTTCAATTTCCAAAGTGGCGATTTTATTCTACCAACATAAATGTCTGATTAAAACAAATCAGAGTGAGACAGTCAACAGTATTTGGACCAAGTCAGTTCAGTTCTATCTTTGATAGTTGGTCTGGGGCCACAAACATGAAGATACTCAGTTATCTTTCATTTCATTGTATTTTGTTTACCACAGTAAAATAATTCCAGTAAGAGATTGGTAGTTCCAGAGTGCTTTGGTTATATTTAGATACTTCCCAACTTCTTGTAATGACAGGGAAAAACTTAACCAAAGACAGTTTCTGTCCAAGTTCCAATGTAGTTCAATAATTGTAAAGTTTAATGAGAAATACATGTAAATTTACTTAAACATCTAAAAGAATAATTATGACATGAACACTGAAATAAATCTAAACTAGTAAACAATAAAATAAAAACTAAAAATTGGTGTTGTTAAAGCTGCACACTTCCATTGAATGGATATATGCTGCATTTCTAACGAGGTTCTGTTAGTAAGAACAGTATCTAACTAGATATCACCTGCTTGTAGAGATGAGGAAAGGAAGCATTCAAGAGCCGCTATTGTAAGCTTAGTAGTTGTTTACTTAATGTAAGAAGATGTGTTGGTTTTTCTTTGGGTTTCTACGGAAGCCCTAAGCGGCCATGGTCCAACTTAATTTTTTTCGCTCCGTTTTCTCGAGAAAACGAGATAATTCTCCTTCGTTTTCTCATTATAACGACATAATTTTGTCGTTATAACGAGAAAACAAAATCCGTCATCTCGTGATAACGACAAAATTATCTCGTTTTCTCGAGAAAACAAAATCATTTTCTCGTTACAACGACTTAATTTTCTGGTGAGGTACAAAGCGAAACCAACCCGCCAGACCAGAAGGAGCTCTGCCACCGCTGCACACTACCGACTGAGAGTTTGTTAAAGCTGGAAACATATTCACAGATTCGGACTTCCAGGGTCAATAACGACACGTTGTCAAATCATAAACAACTGTAGCTGCAGTTGATGTCTGCAGGGATTCTGGTGACACTACAGTACAGTAGAGTGAAGTTATTGAATATTTGTGTAGTGTTTCTCTTCGCTGTTGCAGCGGTTTTGAAATTTGCAGACTGTCTTTGTGCACTCATCGCACAGCTGGCTGCTCATAGACACCAGTGTTATTTGTGCAGCTTGAAAGACAGCTACTTTTAATAAAACTGGGCTTGTAGCACATTGTATACCTGACAAAGATGGGGAAGAGGCATTGTTTATGTTTTGACAACGTGTCACTAATGAGTTATTGATGCTGGAAGTCTGAATCTGTGAATATCTTTCCAGCTTTAATGAACTCTCAGTCGGTAGTGTGCAGCGGTGGCAGAGCTCCTTCTGGTCTGGTGGGTTGGTTTCGCTTTTTACCTCACCAGAAAATTAAGTCGTTATAATGAGAAAACGATTTTGTTTTCTCGAGAAAACGAGATCATTTTGTCATTATCACGAGATGACGGATTTTGTTTTCTCGTTATAACGACAAAATTATGTCGTTATAATGAGAAAACAGAGCGAAAACATTAAGTTGGACTATGGCTGTTTAGGGCTTCCGTAGGTTTCACTAACAAACTAGATATATCTTACTTTTACCACAACAAACTGCAGTGCTGCAGTACTTTTTCAGCCATGAGTTTGTTTTCGACCAGGGCTATAGCCAGAACAGTCATGGCACACTCAAGATTATCTATGCTATGTGGCTATAACAGTATAGCATTTTAGTCATTCAAGTCTCATGGATTTGATTCTTATGTACTGTTGCTTGACATTTGGCATCTTTGGCATCACTCCCCACAAAGAGAACAAAAAAACCTAAATTAAAGACAGCTAAATTTAGAATGCTTTTTTTTTTTTTTTTAACAAAACAAGGGCTTTACTACTGCTGATACCACTTCATGGTCAGTATGGACAAGAGGCATAAGAGTATTACTGAAATCTCCTGAGATGTTTAGGATTTCTCGGTGTGCCCACAATAAGTTTGTCTGCTCTTCTTTCTAAATGGTACAGAAACAGCTTGTAATTATAGCATATGACTACTTGATTACTCCAGCTGCTAGATGAATCTCTTGGTGATAGTGAGCGAGTGAAGTCTCTTGAGGCCAGCAATGTTAGCCCTGTGTCTCCTGGCTAACCTCCTTTCAAAAACACCAGTTGATGGAGGAAACTTTCAAGATGTTTCCAGGGGCAGTGTGTCTGTTTAGGCAGTTTATGGGCCACCAGGGCCAGTCCTCTCAGATTTCACTGAGCTAAGAGAGGGCACAGATGCATCCACCAACACAGAAACCCTCCCAATCCCAAGACAACTGCACTGCTGCACAAACAAGGGTTGTTCTGTATGTGTGAAAGGGTTCCAGACACAACCCCTATGGAGCGGATTAGACTGGGCTGCAAAACTTTGATACACTGTCCCAGGAAGCACAGTATTGACGTGACTCTTTGCCTGTTCACAAAAGACTGCCAGAAACCAAGACCTGCTGTCTGAAGTCCCTCCAGGACCAGATAAAAGCTGCACTCAGGCTATGGACCAATATTTATTTGCAGACACATGCATTTGTCTTTTTGGAATGTAGCTAAAAATTATATATGAAGATCTGTTTAACAGAATAAAGTGGTGTATAGAAAATGGACAGATGGATTTGTCTGATCGTTATTGCCAGTTTTATACTTAGTTGTTTTTTATTTACTATCAGCAAATTCTTTTGTATTTGTTAAAAAAATCTGTTACAGCTACCATGTAATCAGAGGGCTGTTGCCCTTTCATAGGGCTCTTGGATATGAGGCAGCTATTAAAAACATACACATATATAACATATTTTCAATAATGTCTGCGACTGGGCATATGCTCACCTGTGCGTTCTGTGTTTTGAATATATGATCTGGAAATGAATTTGGGTAATGTTGCCTGATTATGAACAAAAGCTTGTGGAAATATCTACAACATTTGGGGATTATCAATATGGTTAGGTTTTCTGTGTAATAAATAAATAAATCAGCAACAAAATCACTTGTTGCTGCTTTGTCAAACTTTTTTATTTTCAACCCTCAGGGTTGATAACAAACATGACCGAAATACAGAACTGACAAAAACACAATGAACTGTACATCTCTGTACACTGCAGGGATTATGACATAATGATCATTTCAGGACTTTCAAGGCTCAGCTCCATTTTGCGATAGTGTTCCCCAATAGCACACTCTATCACTAATTACAACCAAGAGCATAGTCCTGCCACCAGAATACTGGCAAGAATCTTGAAAGTCAAGCATGGTGGAAGGTGGGCACTTTTTTACCCCCAATGAAACAAATGAAAAAATGTTACCATTTATAGACTGAATGGCTCCAGCAACAGATCCATAAACAAAAATAAAGCAATATATCATTGGAGTAACTATACAAAGTAACTATTTGATCCACACAAGTCCATGCCCCACTACAAAGCAATTTTACATACAGAAGCTGTGAAAAGAGAATATTGACAACAAAATGTTGTTAATCTTTTACTTTGCTTGAAGGATTCTTTGAGAAGATCCTTCTTTGAGAAGGAAGTGGGCACAAGAAGCACTTATACTTTTACATCAAGTGGTATTGGCTGTGCCTGACAAAACAACAGCTGAAGATATGTCGTATGCCCACAGCTGACTCGAATGGATGTTGAGCAAGCATGTAACAGTACAGCTTAAACTGATTCTAGAGTACAACTCTAACCATATAATGTTGACTCTGGCAAACTTAGCCGATGCTGTGCTGAAATGATTATCATATTGATGATTTAAAAGAAACATTAGAGGAGTGAAGGTAACGAATTACAACCAACCTCCCGGGCTGGAAGCGAACGTTTTGCAGATGACTCTCAAGAAGATCACCACAGAGACATATTTAGTGAGCACACATTATGTGATGACAGCCTCAGCTGGAGGATGTAGTGGCAATGATTTAAACGTCTTTGAACTGTTTACTCAAAAATAACCAGCTCGGGATGACTGAAGCTGAGAGAAACACAGTTGTGTGCATTATTTCTATTACTCTTGAAATCTCCTCCTCCTTAAAGCATTTACATAGTCACATTTTGGGAATTCATCTTTTTTAGGGGCAAAAAGCAAGTCCCCACAGTGTAAGTCATAACTGACTTGTTTTAAGGTTGGAATTGGGATAGGTTTAGATAAGCTTTAGTGTTAGGCAAATTAATAAATAGTTATGATTAACGTAAGTCTCCAGGAAATTAATGCACAGGATATGACAGAAATTACACCCATGTGCAATATCACATATATCACAACTGTGTTTCCACTGAGTTTTTTCAGCAATCATCTTAGTGAAGTCTCACAATCAGATCTGTCAGTTCCTCTGGAAACTCTTTTCCAAGAGGAGACATAATGCACACATGCAGAGTGTCCAAAATTAAGAAAGTTCTGGTATTCACAGGTTATTTTATAACCATGTTCATGCAGTAAGGCAAATGAGAAATCACAAGTGAACTGTTTTTTTTGTGTGATCACAGGTTTTCTAACTTGTGTACAAACAACCAGAAGCCCTTTCCATCACTCTTGACTTTTTCACAATTTAAAGGGCTTTTCGAGGATTAAGGCTTATTTTAGGGTTACGGTTAAATTTTGAGTTACGTTAGGGTAGGAGTAAGGGTTGTGATGGTTAAGTTTAGAGAATTCATCAAGTCAATAAATGTCCTCACAAAGATAGCCATACAAATGTGTGTGTGTGTGTGTGTGTGTGCTTTTGGCAGGAGAAACTACTTACTAGACTCATTAAAGCCTTTTGGAGAATATTTGTTGTTCTTCTTCAATGATTCCTTTGCCTCTACTTTGAATCAGAAGGTGCAGGTGGCAAAGCCATAAAGATGGATATACTAGTGCATCTCCAAAAATCAGAACATCATAAAAGTTGATATTTAAGCAAATTTAATAATTTTTCAGGGTTTTGCTTATAGCTCATGAAAATCAGAAATCCTATATCTCAAAATATTATTCATTTGAGTTGATGTTTTGGCCACAGTGCCAAAAATACTACCAAATTGTTTGCTGACCATGATATTACCTTTTTGATTTAAAGTACAAAATCAGTGAAAAAATTCAGCATTATTCAGATATGCTAATCCATTCAGTAAGTAATTTATAAAACATTTAATTCTGCAAACAATCCAGAAGACTTTTTTTGCCTTCTAATTGTGCTCACAGAGGAGACCACTCTATTTTCCCAAGTGCGGTCACTAATGTGAAACTTGCACCAAACTGTAATGCTAACAGCTGAAGCTTCATCATTCTTATGCCAAAGACATCATTGTTTCCAGCAAATAAAAGTTCTCGACTTTTTCTTTGTACTAACAGTGATTTCTGCCTGTATTCAGTCATCATACTTGTGAATACCCTCCACTAGTCAGCATGCTTTCCATCCAATTACTGTGCTGCATGACTGCAAAGTAAAAGGACTGCTGCACCCAGTCCTGTTCCTAGGAAACTGTCTTTCCTAAAATAAATCAGGTCCTGTGGCAAACAACAGTCTAGTCTCTGTATAGTTGTAGTAAGAATTTCTGGAAGCTTTGCTTTTTAAATGTCAGTGGATACGAAATGCACTATGTATGTAGGTCATAAGGTTTATACAATCATCGGTCACAACAACAAAACAACAACATTCATCATCTTGTTATGCTTGTTCTGTTGAAAAACTTTAGGCCCTGGCATTCATGTGGATGTTCCATATACACTTGTTGCAAAGGCACTGGGAAGGCCACAGCCTCCCACAGTACCAGAATATGTCCTGCCACACTGCAAAAACTGCTTAGCAATGGCTTGAGTAACGTGACAAACAGCCCAAGGCGCCACAGCTCTCAATTCGATCTAGCATCCACATCAGAAAACGTCTGATCCACAGAAGCCCCACCCCACAGCCCACAAGACCCAAAGGATCCGCTGTGAGTGTCCCAAGCCAGACAGCATAGGATAACTCCACAGGCCAGTGTCCATGGTCCAACAGGCCAGGCTTTTTTGACAGCACGAGGAGGATCTACACTTTATTTATTATCTGGACATCTGGAATTACAAAAGGAGGTTTCAATGTTGTGGCTCATCTGTGCATATATAAAGATCTGAACTATCCTACTGTCTGGTTCTACAGGATATGTATGTATGTAAGTATGTATATATACATAAATAAATAAATAAATAAATATACACACACACACACACACAATCCAATTATATTTTTAAATACCCTTTCCATACCTTCTGAATACTTACTTACAAACACTTTGACATATGTTCTTAATGTGAAAATCATGCATTTTTAAGTAAATAAACAAACAAACTGTAAACTATATGCCACTTTCTTATCCCCCGAAATCAGTCTACGACTGCCAGTTTTACTCCGTTGTAGCTGTGTCGTGTTAAAGGCTACAAGCATCTTCTCTTCTTCTGCTTGCAGAAGCTGCGAAGTTTCATATCAACTACACGTTTTAAATTATTCGTTGCTGCCAATTCACTAATATTCGCAAAAGTCTTTGCTGGTAGATGAGCATCGATGTGCATTCACTTAGCGTTAATTTGTAAAATATACTCAGCAAAGCAGAACACATTCAGACGGTCAGATGACACAGATCCAAAGGTTTACATTGAAGGAGGAAGTCTTACCTTGTCTATGGGCGCGTACCAATAGTGCCGAGGTTCATCGATGTGTCCTTCAACGGTGATATATCCACTTGTTAACTAACACTGACGTCCTCCTGAAAGTCCAGAAGACATTAAGCTGGAGTCGTGGAGTGCGCCGTTCACGCAGCGTTCAGTCAGACGACGAAAGTCTCCGGCGGCTCTCATCAACACACTGACGAACTTTTCTATTGTCACAACAACGGGCGGACTGAGCGTATGTCGTCACAACTCTCTCCGCCAATCACGGGCTGTTACCGTCCTGTACTTTTCATTGATGTAAAAAATAATTCTTACCCTGAAGGGTTTCTATGGTAAAACCAGTGAATTCCTCATTGATTGTCAGTCGGCTATAAACTATTGAACACTTTAGAATGATTTCTCCACAGAAATGCACTGTTGGCCACTGCCTTTTCAAGTGCATTGTCTTGGTTTCACTGCAGAATTTATATGCTTTTTATATTGGACCGGTATTTTTTATGATATTCATATCCATGTATTTTGTCATTTCGTTTTTTGTTGATGTATTATGCCAATAATGAATTGGGTGAATAGGTAAACTCACAATGCCATCAACTAAAACTAAACCAAACCAAACTAAAAACTAGAGAACATCTTTGGAGTTGTTGAAATAAATACAAACATTGTCACTCAAGTAATCAATCTATATTTACAAAGGTTATCTATCTAATAATCTGTTTGTACAGCAGTCTATGTAGTCTGCTCTGCAGCACTATAGAAATGTACGGAAGTTGCAGATCTGTTGGATGGGGGAACGAATTCTTCAAATTAATCCCTCTTTCCAATGTCAGAATCTCAAGCATGCCCATTTTTCCAAAGCAGACCTTCCAACAATATCTGTTTTGTTTTTCCATCAAGCATTGTAATATTTCTCACACAACTACTTTTGACAAATTTCATGCAAACAACCACGTAAGAAAGTGTGCACTGTTAACCTCTGTATGCACTGTATGACGTATGCTGAGTCCTTACAAATAAGTCAAAAGGATTTATCACAATTTTTAAAATTTAAAAGTTATTCTCAATATTAGCTTACCATCTGCTGGATAAAGACTTAGTAAAGTGTTTATTAACACTAATAATGGTATTTCTTGGAAGATGTGATCTTATTAGTTCTGAAAAGGGTGAAAATCTTGGTAATAGGGACACATTATACCATCTTGTTTCACTCAGAAGGTGAATGGTAATCCTAATTCCACAACTAGGACAGTCCTCCTGGGAAGCATCCTATAGAGAATATATATTTTCATACTGATCAAAAGTTTGTCAGCTCACATGATCTCTTAATTTGGATAGTGTAGAATCAACAATGGTGAAGCAGAGAATATTACAGTCCAATATATACATTATATTGCAATACTTCCTCTGATAATGACGATCACCTATAGGAAAAACTAAGGCCAATATTTTTGGATCACTCTCCCAATAATTACATCAAAAATCAGAAACATATATTTTAGATTGTATCAAATCATGAGAGACCATGATGCTAAATAGACTCTTGCCCTGCCATTTACAGTTTTTTCTCAATTGTTTACACTCATTTTCTAAAAGCATGCCTCATACAAAAAAAAGTATTGAAAATGTAAGGCTTACTTTGAATGGAATTAATATAGAAAGAGTTTCTGCATTTAGATTTTAAGGTGTCGTCATAGATGACAAATTAAAGTGGAAATCTCATATTGCTCATGTTAAAAAGAATATTTGTAGAAACCTTGCTGTTTTGAGTAAGGTGAAATATATGTTAAAGTATAAAGCAAGGAGAATTCTTTATTGTTCCCTAATTTTGCCATACTTGATGTCCTGCTTGGAAGTCTGGGGAAACTCGTACAACACTAATTTAATGCCTTTAATTGTTCTACGAAAAATAGCAATAAGAATTCTTCAGAAAGTTCCTCCGAGAGAACATACTAATGAACTGTTTCTGAAGTCAGGATTATTTAAATTGAAGGACTTAATTTCTATACAAACATTACTGATTCTGCACAAAGCTAAACATTGCCTGTTGTGATGTGGTCTTCAAAATCTCTTTATTGATAATTGCCTGTTAAGTAGAAGACAATACAATTTGAAACATAATTTTGCAAGAACCACACTTAAACAAATGCATTTTTCTGTGACTGGTGTAAAAAAATGGAACTCTCTTGAAGATGAACTTAAAAAGTGTTCAGATATTAATCAATTTAAGAAAAAGTATAAAAACAAAATATTAAAATTGTACAAAAAAGAATGTGCAAGGAATTAGAATTTTGTGTACATTGCACAGTACAAAGTGACTGTTTAATTTGTGTATGGGGCCATCTGTGTTACTTGTATTCTGTACTGAGAAAGGAGTAGGGGTTAAATAAGAGTTACTCTTCAACCTACTCCTGTTTTTTTTTGCGTGGAATGTATTTTCTTAACCATATGTACAAGATTAAGTTTGTATAATTCATTATGCATATCATGAAATAAGAACAAATTAAGAAATGAAATGAAATTAAATACTCTCAGAACTCTACACACAAATCAGAAAACACACACAATGGGCAAAACCCCTCAATTCTCCTGCAAAATAAAACTTTACGTTCAAAACAGTGTTACTTCGGGCCGCCGTATAGCTCACTGAGTTAAGGCGTTACCACGTGAGCGCCGGTCGCCAGCAGCCAGTCGTGAGCTCCCGGTCGTCCCTTTGCTGCATGTCTCTCTCCTCTCTACCCCCTTTCACCCTGTCTATCAATAAAAGCTTAAAAAAAAAATCTCCCCCAGAAAGAATATTTTAAAAAAGAAACAATGTTACTTCTTCTCAAAATGGTATTTTGTTTTCAAATGACACACAAACCATCATATGAATAGACATTTATAAGAACCAGTTGAACACTGATGTGCTCAGAGTAAAACACTATGATGAATGGAAAACACTTCTTCTCCATTCATCAGAAGGACTTAGGCCTTTTGTTGTTCAGTGTTACACTCACTACAGACAGTACATAGATGAGTGTGATATTTTATAAAGTTGTTTTTATACTTGGAACACACAATCACACAGTAACAAATATATTTTACTTTTCCCACAAAAACAATGTTCACAGTGAACATCCCAACCAACACAAAGTTGCACATACAGTGGTCTACATACAAAACAACAGAAGAATTTACTGTACACAGTTACAGTAAAAAACAACTATGCTGCATCCTCTCATCTGTTTTGGTCTGACCACAGCACCTCATCCACATCACAGCCAATGTTTTCCCTGGACAAGCAGTGGGGAAATATCACCTAGCATACGAAATCCAGCCATGTGCACAATGTGCACAGCAGGACAATTAACTTTAGAACTTTGAATGGTAGTGTGTTCCTTGTGAAAACAAGAGAGTTTCTTCATGAAAATTGTGCCAAATGCAGAGAATTGTGTGTAGTGTTTTGAAAAAAGTGTTTTAGAAGTACAATTTGAGTATAAAGCAGGAATTATGCCTGTGAGTGCATGAGTTACATGTTGTGGTCATTGTGTCTCAAGTACCAGTATTTCTGTGTAAACAATTGAGAAAAACTGTAATAAAAGTCTTACCTGGGTTTCAGTATAACACCACTTTGACTCTGCTGCCACCTGCTGGTAAAATTAGATTTTCCACAACTCATCGAAAACAAACTACAGACTCATCGAGATGAATGTACATCCATCCATTTTCTATGCACCAGTTTATTCTCTGTAGGTTGGTGGAGTGGTGGTGGTCAGTGGGATGCCGGAGCCTACCCCTGTTGACTTTGGGCAAAGGCAGGTGTACCTGGACAGGTGTACCTGTCTAGATACACCTGGACAGGTCACCAGTCCATCACAGGGCCACACAGAGAGACAGACAGTCAAGCACACTCACATTCACACCTACGGACCATTTCGGATCAGCATTTAACCTCAGCATGTTGAGATAAGTGCATTAGATTTCAATCCATAATACTCTGTATTAAAAATGTAAGAATCAAATCCACAGGAAATAAACACAAAGCATCTTTGTGTTTTTATTTTTGTGTTATTTTTTTTGTATAAAATTAGAAAAGCACTTGAAAAAATGATAAGGATCAATTATAATCTACAGTGCTATTACATGGAAGTACAAGCACATCTCATTTAATTAGAATACGGTAGAAAAAGTTCAATATTTTTCATGAAACATTGCATAAACTGAAAATTATATGTATTCCAGAGTCATTACCCATACACTGAAATATTTCAAGTCTTTATTTGTTTTAACTTTGATGGTAACTGCTTACAGCTCATGAAACACCTCCAAAATCAATCTCAACATATAGAATAGCTCCAGCGTCATCTCCCTGAACACCGGTTCCCCACAGGGCTGTGTCCTCAGCCCCCTGCTGTTCACCCTGATGACCCACGACTGTCGTCCCAGATTCAGCACCAACCACTTTGTGAAGTTTGCGGACGACACAACTGTTGTGGGCCTCATCCAGGGTGACAACGAACTGGCCTACAGGGAGGAGGTGAAACACCTGGTGGACTGGTGTAAAGTCAACAATCTGATCCTCAATGTTGGCAAAACAAAGGAGATGATTGTTGACTTCAGAAAAGCTCAACCCAGTCATACACCACTCCTCATTAATGACACTGCAGTGGAGGTCGTCAGTAGCACCAAATACCTGGGGATACACATCACTGATAATTTAACCTGGTCCAACAACACCACCGCCCTGGTGAAAAAAGCACAGCAGCGCCTGCACTTCCTGCGCCGGATGAGGAGAGTTTCCCTCCCCCCTCCCATCCTCACTACTTTCTACAGAGGCGCCATCGAGAGCCTGCTGACAAGCTGCATCTCAGTCTGGTTTGGGGCCTGCAAGGCCTCTGACTGGAAATCTCTGCAGAGAGTGGTGAGGACAGCGGAGAAGATCTTCGGGTGTCCACTCACTTCCATCCGGGACATTGGGCAGAAGCGTTGCCTCACCAGAGCTCAACGCATCTACTCGGACACCACCCACCCACACCATGGTCTGTTTTCCCTGCTGACCTCTGGCAGGAGGTTCTGCAGCATCCGCAGCAGGACGTCCAGGTTCAGGGACAGTTTCTTCCCCCTGGCTGTTAGACTGTTGAACACTCACATATTTCAATAAATACTGTAACAATTCCACCACTTTTATTTATTTATACTTTTATTTTTTTATTTTCATAACTCCTTAAATATACTGCACTTTATATGTTATGTTATACTTTTTGTCCTATCCATTGCGAGCCAAGCAACGATATCTCGTTCAACATGTGCACTGACAGTGTGTTTGTTAAATGACAAATAAAACAAGTCTAAGTCTAAGTCTAAGTCTAAGAATATTTCAGGAAAATGAACAAAGATCATTAGAGTTAGAAAAAGGATTTATAATGCAGAAATATCCAAACTCGCAGCAATGCAGCGTGGCGTTGTTGGGTCTGGTTCATCCCATTCTCCTATTGATAATACATTATATATTATATTATATTTTCAATGGGGGTTCAGATCTGGTGAGTTGGCTGGCCAGTCTAGCACTATAATGCCATGATCCACGAGCCATTTCTGAGTGGTTTTTGCAGTGTGGGGAGATGCCAGATCCTGCTGGAAGACAAAAACTCTTCAGCAGATGGAAGCATGTAGTGCTCCAAAATCTGCTGGTAGATGGCTGTGTTGATTTTGGACTTGATTATGCATGGTGACCCAACGGCAGCAGATGACACTTTTTATTTCCGTAAATTTATTTTATTTTTAAATGTGACCAGCAACGGCTTGTTTTATGATTCACTAGGATTTAAAACAACTGATATTATTTATTTTAATTGTATTTTTTGTGTTTGTTAAAACAATATTTCAAGATTGTTCCTTTTTGTAAGACTCTACATTTAAGTATTGTTAATAAATGGCTTATAATAACACATAATAGTCATAATTTCAAAATTCTTGACAACTTTTAACTTTTTTTTTTAACAAAAACATGGTGGGCGGCCGGTGGGCTTCTCTACCACCGGGCTTAGCAAGTTTTCTGGGGGAAACCCAGCATTATAATCAAAGTTAAAACAAATAAAAGTTTGAAATATTTCAGTTTATGTGCAGTGAATTGAAACAATAAACAATTTTTACTTTGAGTAGTGTCTGACGAAAAACATTGAACTTTTCCCTCCATATTCTAATTTAATGAGTTGCACCTGTAGTAAAAAGACTGGCCGTTGAAAGAGAGGAAGAAGCTGCTGCATCATGTGTCCAATATAACCAAATCGTTCGAGGTGAACTCACCTCAGGGGTATACTACAAAGTATTTCAACATATCCAGGCTTTCTTTGTGTGAAGCCAGCTCGACAAAAACTAAAACCTCAGTCAGAGATAACAGAGGGCTGTACTACGAATCAAGATTAGTGGGTTAGCGAGACATGTTGAGCTTAAAGACAGAGTTTAGCATCATGAAGGTGGCTCACTTTTTACCCGGCTAGATCACCACGCTGTGGAACTATCCTGGTCAGGAGCAGGATATGTTCAGAGTTTATGTTACATCCGCTCAAGGATGAGCTACACAAAACACAGTCACAAAAGGGTAAATATAATGGAATCTTTATTACAAAAGTCAGCTCTAAAATCACTTACCCTCACCATACACGACTCCCAGTTTAACTCCCAATTAAGCTACAGGATGGGGGATACATTCCAATAACACCAATGCACTGCAGTCAGTAAGTCTGTACTCAAAGAGTTAACACACAGTTTACACATGTGACTGTTTTCAATGCACACTTACACCTTAGGCCCTGACTGCCTCACTGGGAGGACATTCCGTGATCAGGGAGGAGCAAGTTGACAAAGAAAAAAAAAAATCAACAAACAAACACTGATTGTAGGAGCCAAATTGCAATTTGTGTTTATTTTCACATATTCTTTCTTTTTATTAGTATGTTTGTATGAATGGGAGGAATGAGAGAGAGAGAGAGTGTGTGTGTGTGTGTGTGCAGGTGTGCCCATGAACAAGCTGTAGGTGGAGCCTAAGGCTTCCATCCTCCCACTGCCTCTCACCATGGTGGGTTCTGGGAACGCCTCATCAGAATGGTACGACATGTCTTAAGTTCAGTCTTGAAGCAGCAAACATTAGACGACGAAGGCCTGACCACTATTTTTTGTGAAATTGAGGCAATTCTCAATAGCCGACCTATAATAAGAGTATCTGATGACCCGCAAGATTTAGAGGCCCTTACACCTAATCACATCCTATTGCTCAAAACTAACCCAGTTCTGTCCCCTGGAGTCTTTTAAAAATCTGATCTGTACCACAGAAGACGCTGGAGACAGGTCCAATATGTGGCAGAGCTATTCTGGAAGAGATGGCTACTGGAATATCTCCCACTTCTCCAGGAAAGACAAAAGTGGTCCAGAACCAGAAGAAACTTCATCCAAGATGACATTGTCTTAATAGCAGACAACACCACTCCTCGCAGCTAATGGCTCCTCGGAAGAGTTTTGGAGGCCAAACCTAATGCCAAAGGCCATGTCTGGGTCGTGAAGCTACAAACAAAGACGAGCATACACGAGAGGCCAGTGTCCAAAATCTGTCTGCTGCTCAAGGGTGATGAGGTTGGATGAAAGATGCTGAATGCTTAAAAGAATTTAAAGAATTTTAAGAATTTTCTTAAAAGAAAAAAGAATGAATAAGTGCACTTACATTACATTCTACATTTTGAGATTTAAGACATTAATGATTAAAAATACATTAAATTACAAATAGAAATGGCTCCTTTAATTAATTTAAGTAATTGTCTTTGCCTCTACAAACACAATTAGGGGCCGATATGTAAGAGCCAAATTCTAATTTGTGTTTATTTTCACACATTCTTTCTTTTTATTAGTATGTTTATATGAATGGGAGGAATGAGAGAGAGAGTGTGTGTGTGTGTGCAGGTGTGCCCATGAACAAGCTGTAGGTGGAGCGTACGTTGAAGGCTTCAAGAGTGTAACAGTCAGTATTATGGTACTGTGGTATTATCGCCACACGGTGGCGCCTCTTTAATTTACTGAGGTTAAGAGGTCACTTCCTTCTTCCTCGACCTTCTTCTCAACACAGTAGTGTAGTAGCAGCATGGACTCGGTCGTGTATACGCGGACCTTTGTGCTCACTCCAGTAACCTGTGGTAAAACTGGCCTTTCTCTTTGTTTATGAAATAAATAAGCATATGTGGAAATCGACAAGCTGTTGCTCCTTTTGCTATCCTTTTGCACATGTCCACGGCTGGCTACTTCTCCGCCGGTACCACCACACGTTACAACTGGCGCCCGAACGTTTTTCTCTGGACCTCGGTCAAGTTTTTGGATTCGACCAAGGATTCGTCTGCCTCACGTGAATGTTTTTCGGAGATCCCCGTGCCTCTGCGGACACCCGGACGACTTTTCCCAGCCATCGCTGCAGCATCGGTTCGAGTGGGACCCGTCTAATTTCTGGATACTACGTGAGTGCATGCAGCTTTCCTCGGATGAATAAAGCTAACTCGGCGATGCAAGTGCACACCGCGGATCTGCTATTTGAACCAGACTACATTGAATTCATTTTCTACAAGTGCCGTCTGCCGTATAAAGTTATAAACTGGACTTTTCATGCCGATTTGGAACAGCGCGGGAGTCTGTTCGTCCTCATTGAAGCGCATTTCTCCTGTGCTGAAACTAGACGGACCTTTGACTGTGAGTAGCCTACTGACTTTCATGAGTGTGAGTATTGGTGCTAGTCATATACTCAGGATAAAAGACGACATTAGCTGCTTATCTGTACATTAGGCACTAGCTGTAGCTGCCATACCTTTTTCAGCCTGGGTTCACCTCACGCACCTGCCCGAACTGTAGCAGCTCACCTTCTTCTACACAAACCGCTACAGATGCTGCAGGGCCCAACCTGGTCCAGTCAATTCCGGTGCCTGGTCCCTCTGATTCAAAACGACAAAAGACTGATAATAACAGCACCGCAGCTCTGCCACAAAACAGGCAGTCGGGAAACTTCAGAGGAGGGAGGACATTTTGCCGAGGCCAGCCCCCCTCCTGTCGTTAACTGAGCCTCAACCATCTTCCCCACCTCAAGATGGACCGATTCTTGGACACTTAGAGGACAATTTTCCCAAAGTGCACTGGAATACTCCTCTGAGAACTAAAGTAAACTTCAAGGCTACATCTGTGGATGCCACTCTTGACACAGGTGCTTCCCTCTCAGCTGTACGAGCAGATCTTATTCAAGTCAATGGCACCTGCCCCAGCAAAGCAAGTGAGTGGATTGGCCCTGCAGTAAACCTTGCCAATAACGCTCCCTGCATTCCCGAAGGTGTCATTTGGCTCAACATTGGATTCATGAACAAGAACTTTTACCAGCGTTTTGCAGTAATTCCAAAGTTGTCTTCTCCTTTCATTCTGGGAATGGATTTCATGACAAGAGCTTCTGTGTCTATTCACATTCCCACAAGGACAGTCTACATGGATGACATCCCCTATCCTCTTGCAGATGAGGAGGAAAACTGCAAAAATGATTATTTGCAGTCAACTGGAATGATTATGTCAATGGATTCACTAAACTCGGACCTCGCAGCAAAAGTGTCAGAAGCAAGCCTTTCGGGGGACAACAAAGATGCTTTGCTCGGTCTGCTCGCTGAGTTTGGCCCCATGTTTGATGGTCATCTTGGTCGAACAGCTCTCACTAAACATGTTATAGAGACTGGTGATGCAAAACCTGTGAATCTCCCACCCTATCGCACGTCATCAGCTAAGAAACGTGTGATTGAAGAACGAGTGCAGCAAATGTTAAAGGACAATATCATTGAACCTTCCACAAGCCCTTGGGCAGCTCCTGTAGTCATTGTCGACAGAGCAGCCACTGATCCAAGGTTCTTTGTGGACTTTCGAGGTCTCAATCAAGTAACTCAAAAAGACTCCTATCCCTTACCTCGAGTAGACGAGTCTTTATACTTTTTGGCAAGGGGTAAGTTTGTCTTAACACTGGACTTGGCACGAGGATATTGGCAGGTTGCTGTAGCAGAGGACTCTAGGCCAAAAACTGCCTTTGTCTCACATTGTGGTCTCTTCCAGTTTCGGGTGCTACCCTTTGGGCTCTGCAATGCGCCCGCTACTTTTCAAAGACTCATGAACTCTGTACTTGCTGGCCTCATTTACAAAACATGTGCAGTCCACCTCGACGACATTGTTATTGCCTCACCAACATTTGAACAGCACTTAATTGATCTTGAGGAAGTGCTGAACAGACTCCAAGCTGCTGGCCTGTCACTGAAGCTCAAAAAGTGCCAGTTCTGCCTCAAAGAGTTCACATTCCTCGGCTACCGTATCTCATCAACAGGCATTAAACCTGATCTGGACAAAGTTAAGGCGGTCAGGGAGTTTAATACCCCCACTACAGTGAAACACGTCCGACAGTTTCTCAGTCTGACTGGATATTATCGCCGCTTTATTCAGTATTACGCCTGCCATGCTGAACCTCTTCATGCTCTCACAAGGAAGGACGCAGCTTTCTACTGGGACGACAACTGCCAGAGAGCCATGGACATTTTGAAAGACCATGTCACATCGGCCCCGGTCCTGTCATTCCCCGACTTCAAGCGCCCCTTTGTCATTCACACTGACGCATGTGACGTTGGTCTTGGTGCAGCTTTGATGCAAAAGGATGACAAGGGTCGTGAGTATGTTGTGGCCTTTGCTAGTCGCTCCCTTCACAAAGCTGAACTCCCCTACTGCACTTCAGAAAAGGAGTGCCTAGCTGTGATATGGGCCCTTGAGCACTTTCGCCCTTATGTTGAAGGTATGCATGTCACTATCTTCACAGACCACAATAGTCTCAGATGGCTTATGTCTCATCAGAACCCCACGGGCCGGCTTGCCCGCTGGTCTCTTCACCTACAGGACTTTGAATTCACTATAGTGAACAAACCTGGCACACACAACAAGGTGCCAGATGCACTATCCCGCAATCCCTTACCTGTAACTTGTGACAGTCCAACGGATCTCTTACCAGAGCATGCTGTCATTGGCAGTTTGGACGTTCGTGCTCTGCCCCCTGTCATGTTAACAGATCATTCACATTTGAGAAAACTGCAGTTAGATGATCCTGTCACAGATCCACTACTCAGAGACATTGAGGCTGACTCACAGAACAACTCGGACAGCGACAATCTGTCACAGTATTTTGTGTATGACTCTCTCCTATATTGCAAAGACTCTAGGTCCAAATGTGCTTTGCACCCTTTGAAAGAACTGAAACTGTTTGCCCCTACTTCTTTGAGAGGCGCCTTGCTGGACTATTACCATGACCACCCCACTGCAGGTCACCTTGGTATTTCTAAGACTTTTGCGAGACTACGTTTCAGGTTTTTTTGGCCCAAAATGGCCGCTGATGTAAAACGCTATGTAACGTCTTGCTCAGTCTGCCAGCTCACTAAGCCATGTCAGAAAAAACCTGCGGGTTTGATGGTTCCCATTGTACCTCAGAAACCCTGGGAGTATGTAGGTGTGGATTTTGTTGGCCCACTACCCCGCACCCCAGCTGGTAATGCATACTTGATCGTATTTGTCGACTATTTAACTAAGTGGGTTGAAGCAAGTGCAGTCAGAGAAGCTACATCTCAGGTGGCAGCTGGTAAATTTGTTCCTGACATTTTTGCTAGACATGGTGCACCCACCTACTTGATTTCAGACAGAGGGTCTCCTTTTTGTGAGTGAACTGTTTGAACATGTTGTTTCTGCCTTAGGCTCTGTACACAGACTCACTACAGCTTATCACCCTCAAACAAATGCTACTGAACGTGTCAACCGCACTCTGAAAACAGCCATCCGCGCATGCGTAGGTGACAAACACACGTCATGGGACAAGTACCTCCCCCACATTTGTTTTGCTCTACGTACCGCCCCACATGACAGTACTGGACAGAGTCCCTCCATGATGCTTTATGGTCGCGAGTTGGACACCCCACTTGACCTTATCACACAACCCTCCAGTGATGGTGTTGATGAGCCAGGTGTACCTTACCCTGAGACTCTCAGAGCCTCCTTACAGGAAACTCATGACCATGCAAGAGCAGCGCTTGACTATAGCCACGACAGACAAAAGCACTACTATGACTTGAGACGTCGACATGCCACATTTAGTGTCGGTGACCTTGTTTAGAGTTAAGACACACCCCAGGTCAGACGCCCAGTCTAACTTTTCTGCTAAACTTGCACCACTGTTTGATGGACCACTGCGTGTATCACAGAAACTCGGTGACGTTAACTACAGACTCACTTGGGTTGATTCTGGTACTGATGCTGGTGTTTATCATATTGTGAATATGCAACCATTCCATACTTGGGACTCTCTCACTTCCAAAGGACATTCAGTTTCCTCTCCTGCTGCGAGTGCCGCCTCTGAGGTTTTGAACACCGATACTATTGCCCCTCATGCTCAGTGTGCAGACACTGAAACTGACTGTGATCCATTTCCCTTTGGATTACTGGACATTGACCCTAATATTGATGCGGACACTGTTTCTAATGGCCTTTCACCCAGGTCTAGCCCAGACCCGGTTCCAACTAGCCATTACAACCTCAGGCCCAGGTGTTACCCCAGGATTACGTCTGGTTGGGATAACAATAGATGGACTCATGATTTTCATACTGACAGGCTTGATCTGAAGTAAACAGGCTTTTGATTACTGTTTCATTGTATATTGTTATGCTACAGCTTGGTGATACAAAGGTGTAGATGTTTTTGTTTACCCTACCCATGCTTGGTACTTTTGCAGAGTTAAGGTTCTTGGTGTTGAAAAAAAAAAGATTTTTCATTGTACATTTTTATTTCTTGAAAAAGGTACAAATCAATTTTTATTTTTTGTATGGTCTATGCCCTGTGCACATAACGTCCTTTAGTGTAATCTATGTATAGGATGCTGTAAGGCATGGTTTGTTGTATCTTCAGCTGTGTACGGCTGGGGACAGCCTTTTTCTCACCAGGAGGGACTATGTAACAGTCAGTATTATGGTACTGTGGTATTATCGCCACACGGTGGCGCCTCTTTAATTTACTGAGGTTAATAGGTCACTTCCTTCTTCCTTGACCTTCTTCTCAACACAGTAGTGTAGTAGCAGCATGGACTCGGTCGTGTGTACGCGGACCTTTGTGCTTACTCCAGTAACCTGTGGTAAAACTGGCCTTTCTCTTTGTTTTTTTGACATAAATAAGCATATGTGGAAATCGACAAGCTGTTGCTCCTTTTGCTATCCTTTTGCACATGTCCACGGCTGGCTACTTCTCCGCCGGTACCACCACACGTTACAAGAGCAGCTGCGACAGCATCTGGGGTGGCTGAGGAGGAAAAGGTTTTTTGACCGTGAGGCTGCATGAAGGAACAAAGCCTTCTCATAAAGACTCTTTAGTTTAAAGCTCTGTTATTTTATTTTTCTACTTTTCTGTTCATTCATCAAGAAATAAATGGTCACTGGGAAAAACTGGATTCACCTTTACTCATCTTTATCCGCACGTGTCAGACACAAATCTCAACTCAGCCATCAGTAATAGCAAAACAGCAAACTAAAGGGGTTGGCTGAAATTGCTATTACACTGATAAAGAAAAGAAAAAAAGAAGTTCGCCCCACGGGCAATACCCAGATCTTATCGCCCAATACCGGCTCACTTGCCAGGGCGGACAAGACCAAGGGAAAAAAACTACAAAACAAACAACCCAAACAAATGATCCTCGGCCAGAGCAGCGCTTGGACCACCAACGCTCTACAGGGAAACATCAACAATCAGAAAAACTTTATTACAAAAAAAGGATTAAAATACACAACAATTAACATATGAAAACTACAATCTAACTCTAAAACAGCAGGTCAGTCGGTGATTTATTTCCTTACCGACGACCAACCGCCTTCAACCCAGCAAGACCCAAGCAGGTCTGAAATTAATAAAAACACTAAATGTAACTCGCGCTAAACACGAGATCATCAAACATTTACACACAAAAGAACAGCGTTTGGCTACCAGTTTTCCTACACCTCAGGCCTCCCATATACGTCTATGGTGCCTCCTGCACGCCCGTATGAAATGACGTGTGCACCTGCCTCATTCCACCGGCCAAAAACCAATAGCGGAACCTCTGTTCCTCCTGCAGGTAACTATTTATAGCGTCAGTGACTGGTGCACCTACCACTTGCCACATTTAGATTTAAATTGGCCTTAAAAAGTGTCTCCCTTTAAACAAATCGTCTCCTCAATTATTTTAGAGCAATACAGATTCTCAGATGAGGGAAAATGTTTAATCTGTAAAGCTGTTTAGCTGTGCGTTACTAAAACCACTGACTGAAGTTGTGTGGTTATGTGTAGTTACATTGTCACACATTGTATGCATTGCGTTGACATGAGAACTCAACATGTATTTGGTTGGTGATGCAGAAATATTCTAAATATGTTTTTATGTTTGGTCCTGATTTGTCATCAAGTCCATTACACTGCTGGTCCTGCAACTGATAGAACACAGATTAGAACATTGATTATTAGGGCCCGAAGCACTACAGTGCGTAGGACCCTATTGTTCCTCTAGTTATTATTATGATTCTATTGGTATTTATTACAGAGAATATTCAGTCAGTAACATTAATTCCAAGTGATATCCTACATTATGGGACAGTGTCAGGCCTACACATACTTCAATACAATATCGTGTTTAAATATATAAAGTTTAAAGTTTAATAGTTTTATTGTGCAGCTGTCAGAAATAAGTGGCTGTTATGATGGATAAAATAAATGCATGACACATGTCTAACAGCAAGTTCACCTGGAGAGCAGATCACAAGATGCTAAAAGAAGTCTCCAAAAACCCTAAAATGTCATCACGGGACCTACAGTAGGCTCTTACTACTGTTAATGTGAAAGTGAATGCCTCTACAATCAGACAGGGACTGCACAAGTTTAACTTCCATGGGAGACAAAGATCAGGACCTCTGGAACAATGTTCTTTGGACAGTTAAGTCTAAAATTGAATTATTTGGACACCAGAACAGAGGACATGTTTGGCATAAACCAAATACACCACTCTAGGGGTGTCCTAATTTTTTCACGACTGTATGTGTCCCTTGTACGTTGCATTAACAATGGACATGCTACACCCGCTAAAAGGCGCTACATAGTTAATTAACCCAGGAACAGGCGAATCCTGTATATATATATATATATATGTATATATATATGTGTGTGTGTGTGTGTGTAACCACCGTCATGATAACCGTTATCTCTGACTGAGGCTTTAGTTTTTGCTGAGCCGGCTTACACAAAGAAAGCCTGGCTATGTTGAACTTGCTTCGTCCTATAGCCCTCTACAGAGCTTTAAGTCCCTGCTCTTATTTTGTAATCATTAGAGCAACATGGTAACTAACTAGCCTTCAAAATAAAAGCACTTGCGTCCGGCTGTGAGATTTATTTTGGTATTAAAACGACTGTGATAGCATGCGACTGGGTCGCATACTTTGCAGTTACTTTGCTGCTGGAAAAATATGGCTTGATCAGTCACTGAGTCCCGCACGTTCATGGAAATATTTTTTTTATTTTGAAAAAAGACGAATGGATAGGAAGTCGTGTTGTTCCCCATAACGGAAAGTAGAAACAGATGCTGATGATGGCAAGATAGAAGCCCATCGGAGAGAACGCAGACCATGAAGCCCTGTGAAAGCCTCACAAAGCAGCAGTGTAAACGTGTCGGATCATGCTGAGGGTGAGTCGTGAGCTGCAGCTCAGTGACTGCTGCTGAGACGACTGTAATATTACAGAGGAAGCTAAATCCTAGAAAGGCACGGTGGCGACGACCAGCCATGAGCTCGTGAATATGGACGGATAATAAAATGCAGGAACTCCTCTCTGGACATATGAGAGGTTCACCGCGGCTCTCAGTCGGAACTCAGTTTGCTTTACTGGACTTTAGAGTTATAGTTTCAGAGGGGACAGCCAAGGATGACCGTGACTATTCAGAGAAGAATCTATTTATGTTTGACCTCATGCATTACGGTATCAGATGTGCCAACTGTGTTTTTCCACATCGGATAGACACCAGAATGCTCCACAGAGATGTTGGATGGATGTTGCCCGTACACGTCAGCACCTCCCCAGACAACGACAGCATTCATTCACTCTGTTAACCGCAGCGCTCAACTCTTCAAGTGAACGGCAATGGCTCTAAAGTCAAGGAGAACGTGGACGAACGTGATCTTCGGTGTTTTTCTCGGATTCACCGCCTCCTCTTGGCTCATTGTACCTCAGGTTCTGGAGAGTAAAAGGAAAAAATCCCCCATGTGTTCGTACTATAGTGACACCGCCAAAGGTCCTGACATCCTCGGGAACTCCGCTTCTTTAAAAAACCGGAACAGTCCGCAGTTCTTTCAGGAGGAGGATCGATCATCCAGTGCAGGAAACAATAGCGGAGACACTGAGAGAGCCGTCAGCAGACCAAAGCACTTCCTCTTTGTTGGCGTGATGACAGCCAAAAAATATCTAAGCACCCGCGCCGTGGCTGCGTATGAGACATGGACGAGCTCCATTCCCGGGAAGGTGGAGTTTTTCTCCAGTGCTGGGTCTGGCACCATCCACATGCCTGTCCCCGTCCCCGTGGTTTCCTTGGCAGGTGTGGACGACTCCTACCCGCCACAGAAGAAGTCATTCATGATGCTCAAGTACATCCACGACCACTACTTGGATAAATACGAGTGGTTCATGCGGGCAGATGATGATGTGTATATAAGAGGTGACTATTGTTGAACTACACTAATGGTGGTGTGCGTGTATGTGAGAGACTGTGTGTGTTAGTAAGAGGAGGAGGAATGCAACCTTCTGAAGTACTTGAAGGTATACAAGTGATCCACAGAACTCAAATGCATTGTTTCTTTCCTTGTAAGAAAGTATTGCGTTGCTGTACTAAACCAGACTATTTGGAACAAGCCATGTTAATTTATTTTTTCACAGGTATTATCAAAGTAAGTGGTGGTGGTGGTGGGGTGTCTGTGTGTATAGTTGTGTTAAGATTTGGCTTTAGAAACAGGCAGATTTAGTGGTCCTCCTGAAGACAAAAACAGTATGCTATTTAGGTGAGACTGAAAATTAAATAATTGTAGAGATAATAATTTCAGTCCCCTGTAAACTTAATATTGAATAATAATTAAAGCTGCAAGCAGCATTGAATGGGTTCAAGCTTCTTCCTGGTCGGTGACCGAGACAGGACATCACCATATGCTTTTCATCAGGGCCAGACTTTGATCATTTATGTAAAGTTTGAGGCACGTACAGGATAGTTAGACATCACTTCCTGTCGTTCCATGGCGTGCTGGCATTCATCAGAATACAACTGAGACTGGATATCGCCAAATGCATGTCATCAGGCCCGGAGTCTGATTGCACATGTGAAGTTTCAGGACTTCTGAAGCATGTACACGCTGGTTACACAGCAGTTTCTGTTTCATTTGATGGCGAAACACCAAAACGCTGCGGGCCATGATAGCCACGCCCTCACACTTTTGTGGAACATTTTTAAAAGTTTTTCTCAGAACTGCTTGTAGTATATGTGGGCAAAATAAAAATTTTCTCAAGTGACATTGGACTAAGAGTTCAGTTAAATCACATTTATTAATGCAGCCAGAACCTTATAGGTTTTTAACATGATTTAGGTAGACGTGATGCATTTGACCTGCACTGTAGAGAGAATAAAATTTTTTTGTAGATGTACATCTTTATATTGAGAAATGTGCATCAAAGTGAATACGTTTTCCATAAGTTTCAAACTTTACTTAGCCTGATTACTTTAATATTTCTTCCATTTCATCCCCTGCCAGGAGAGAAGCTTGAGTTGTTTCTGCGGTCCCTGAACAGCAGCAAGCCCCTTTACCTTGGCCAGACGGGCCTGGGTATGGCTGAAGAGCTAGGCAGATTGGCCCTAGAGCCTGGAGAGAACTTTTGCATGGGAGGCCCTGGGATGATCTTCAGTAGAGAAGTGCTGCGCAGGATGGTCCCTCACATCAGTACCTGTCTGAGTGAGATGTACACCACCCATGAGGATGTGGAGGTGGGCCGCTGTGTGCGACGCTTTGGAGGAACACAGTGTGTGTGGTCTTATGAGGTATGGACTGAGTTCATCTACTTTCTGTTCTTGTAGCTTCCTAGAATATCATGGAGTCTACAGTCACAGGCAGTGGTGTTGGGATTCAAATTTCTGTGGGAATTTAAACAAATTAAGTAACTTTTCAAATGTATTATAAAAATATATGTACAGTACCCATAAAAAGTGCCTTTGAAGTTTCCTCCTTTTATTGCTTTTCATAACTGAATCATTGGCCAATATAATTTTTTGAAACAAACTGACAAAAGACACTCTTTTATGTCAAAGTGAAATCAGATTTCACTTTGGCATACTTGCAGCATTGAGCCTGTGTGGACAGGTCTTAGTTAGCCTTGCACATCTCAATGCTGCAATTTTACCTCCTTTGTAAATCTGCTCAAGTTGTTGTAAGGTTACACAGGGATCATGAGGAAACAGCTCTTTTCAAGTCTAGACGCAAATTCTCTGTTGAACTGAAGTCTGGGCTCTGAATCGGCCACTCCAGAACAGTCACCTTCTTCTCTTTAAACCATTTTTGTTTAGCTTTGGTTGTATGCTTCAAGTCACTGGCTTGTTGGAAAACAAATCTTCTACCGATCTTCTACAGTTCTCTTGCAGACTGCAGAAGGTTATCTGACAGTATTTCCCTATACTTTTGTTGCATTTCTTTTACCCTCTACATTTACAATCTTCTGCCAAGAAGAAACAACTAATACATCCATTATTGTAATGATGATTATTTTTCACTACTTGATTAATGTAACAATTCATTCAAAATAAATATCAAAAGCTTGCCACATTAATATTTTAATATTTTTTCAGTGCTCTTATCATCATCATCATCATCATCTAATTTTCATGTAACTGCTGTGATATGATAATAACAATAACGACAACAACAACAACAACAATAATAATAATAATAGTTGATATTAAGAGCCTTTTGCAATATTTACAACTGAAACACTTAATTAAAGGGGAAACTGTAAATATCAAATTACACTCTGCAACAATTCCCATTGTTTAACAACCTTGAACTCATACCCACTTTGAAAAACAATTCACCAAAGTATTCTTACTGCTAATAAAAATGGACAACAATCTCCCATGACTGTTTCAAGACTGGTATTTTAATCAATGCGAACTTCTGGATGCTCATATGCATATTTTCAATGTGACATCATTTAAACCTGCAACTCACTCCATACAAAATTCTACACAGAACTTATCTCACAAAATAATAATATAATATTAGCCTAAAACTGAAGTTACAGACAAT
Organism: Dascyllus trimaculatus; assembly: GCA_024666655.1. Taxonomy (NCBI): domain Eukaryota; kingdom Metazoa; phylum Chordata; class Actinopteri; family Pomacentridae; genus Dascyllus; species Dascyllus trimaculatus. The sequence continues at coordinate 266,217 of CM045460.1, forward strand.
GACACATGTACACGATGCACACTAAACACTGCTGGTGATTATTTTCTAGACACCTGGCTCTGCCCACCAATTTAAACGCTCTGTTCAAGGATCACACATACACTATCCTCAACAATAGCTTTCCAGCCTCTCCATCTCCATATTTGCCAGATTTTCTTTCATCAGTTGAATTGCCCCATAAATATAAACAACCCATACTGGTTGGCTTAGCAATTGCAAAAGAAATCATCCTCCTAAACTAGAAGGACAGAAATGACCTCTCAGCATCTCTCTAGCACCTGAAGTTTTACTGAAGTTCTTGACCTAAAACTGTAAATGGTTATGACACAGATTGATTTAATTGATGGAGCAATATGTAGTTTAGATAATTACTAGCAAAGGATCATAAAGTAAATGATTTACAGACACTCTGGATGTGATGACAATCTGTATCTCCAGCGATGTACCACAGAGTATGAAGTATGGATGAATGGTTGTGGATAAAAGCAAAGAACACACACCCACCCACACACATACATACAAAGATTCCTTGAGGTATTATTGAGATGGGACCAGATAACAGAACTTTACTGGTTGTAATGACAGGACACAACATGCCACCACAACATTTTTGTATATCTGGTGACAAGTGAGTATTAGCAGATGAAAATCGGTAGCGTTGCTGCCATTGCTACAAGAGAAATAGTTTTTTGCTGTATTTGTATGTATTCTTGTTGTAATTGCTGAAATCTGGGAACTGTGATGTATGTTTGGACAAATCAAGCAATCATTTTTTTGCTCAGTTTTATTATTTTAGTTTCCAAATGAGTCGGACTGAACTGGGTTTGCCTAGTTATCTGATTTCTTGTGTTTTTGACTGTTGTTCTAGTGATGTCACCATGTGTCCACATATTAGCAGTGAAAATGGTGCGTACAATGTTACTGTTACCATTACAGCTTAGGGCTGTACTACGAAGTGAGATTAGTGGGTTAGCGGGGCATGTTGAGCCTAAAGTCGTTTTCAGTATCATGTAGGTGGCTCTCTCGGCAGTAGCAGCGGTTCATACTGTCATACATTAAATATTCCTCATTTTTCTCTATTAAAGCAATCTGCTAACTGAAGCAGCTGCACACAGTCGTTTCATTTTGTGTGGAAGAAGCATCAAATGGCGCATTGTTTGAAGGGCACAGAATTTGAAGCAGAAAGCCTGAGTTAACAAAGAAAGTTGATAGCCACCGTCATGCTACCTGCTAACTCTGACTGAGGCTTTAGTTTTTGTTGAGCCCAACTTACACAAAGACAGCCTGGATATGTTGAACTTGCTTTGTAGTACAGCCCTCTAATGACCAAAGTAGATTTCAAGCTTAAACCAGTATTAGTAAATATTTTGAAATTAGGACTATATATCGTCACATTTTGTTATGTGATGTTAAATAGTCTTAATTTTAGAAGTGACTTCTGATTACATTCTTTACTGGTTTGTGCTTAGAGTTTGTATAATTACATAAGTTTTAAAATCTGGTACTTGAATCATTGTTTTACTTTTCTCCCCTCAAATGCTGTGTGCTGTTGAATACTCTATTTCAAGAATGCTGAACACACTGAAAAGACTTTTTTATGGAGCTAAGACAGAGACTGCATAGGTTGTTTTTGGAAAAAAAGAATTTGTCATTTAAAATGAAGTTTGTCATTAAAAATGTAATTTGGAATTGAAAAAAAAATTGGACAAAAAAACTAAGTACTAAAAATAATGTAAAAATTACAATTTTCAGATTTTTCTTCATGTCTGTGCTTTTAAAGACTTTTTACACTCAGATTTTTTTAACGATGTTTCAAGGCTCTGTTTTTGACAGCTTTCTGTCCCTCTTTTGACGTGGAGGGGAGGAGTCTCAGGGGAGGGGCAAGGAGCACCGGATTTACATATCTTTTGCATATCAAGGGGAGTCTTCCTCCCTCCATAACCCACAGGTTAGTGACTGACATGATCGCAAGTTCAGGCGACACAGCCCTGCCTCTTTACATTTTAATATGAAAATAATTAATAGTATACAGGGTTTCCCCCAGAAAACTTGCTAAGTCCGGTGGCAGAGAAGCCCACTGGCCGCCCACCGTGTTTTTGTAAAAAAAAAAAAAAAGTTAAAAGTTGACAGGAATTTTGAAATTATGACTATTATGTGTTATTATAAGCCATTTATTAACAATACTTAAATGTAGAGTCTTACTAAAAGGCACAATCTTGAAATACGGTTTTAACAAACACAAAAAAATACAATTAAAATAAATAATATCAATGGTTTTCACTTAAGTTAAATCCTAGTGAATCTTAAAACAAGCCATTGCTGGTCACATTTAAAAGTAAAATAAATTAACATAAATAAAAAAAAGTACAAACATGGCCAAGGGGTAAAACCAGGGAACTCAGAGGATGAACAGGTCTGCTGTGCTGTGTGACCTCTACTACTTATTGCTGCACATGGTGCAGGTTGGATCAGTGCATCAATCCATCTGGGTTTACCATACTCGGTCTGGTAGAGCCATCCGCTAAATTTAGGGTCAGCTAACCATTTTGGATTCAATCTGCTAGTTCCATGTTTACCATCGCAGCTCGCAGAAGGCTGCTCTGACGACGTGCTAACATCCGTGCTAACTCACACTGGCTCTGCCTCATCATCGAGCCGCGGCTCGGTCGGCTCTCCGGGCTGAACTTCCCTTGGCCTGGGGGTGAACGAGCGGGGTCATGGTCTCCTCCAGTGCTCCTCCGACTTTGTTCACGTATCGACCATAAAATGTCACCATTGCGGTTTCAACTGTATCGCGAGATGCTGTTAAAAGCTCTGTATACCATCTTTGCTGTCACTGTTTTGGTGCATAAAAAAACCTATTTAAAGTAAATAAACAAGTGACGCTTAGCCTGGCGGAGGGGCAAGGAAAGCCTGGTGGCCCGCCAGGCTTATAAAGCACTGGGGGAAACTCTGGTATATATTCTGAAGTTTCTCTGATCTTTATACAATCTTTTGTTTAATGTTTTAGAGGTGTGGGTTTTTTGACATCTGTATTTTGTGATGCAGTTGAACTTTACCGTATTATTCTCAGTTAAATCACTGGATTGACAAAAATTTAGCAGTAACTGATTATTGAAGAAGTACTAAACCTTTCTGAGAACACTATGTAAATGCAGGGCTGTTTTATAAGATCACGTGTTTTATCTGAATACACTTAATAAACAGGGATGGATGGGATTGACATTTTTAATATTAATTAACATTACTAAAATACATTAGCCTACATTCTATATGCATACTTGCTGTTTGTCCTCAAACATCCAGAGGTTTATAGTCTGTCGGGTGCACAAACATCACTATACATTAAAGTAAGTAACTGAACCTCTTCTATGCCACGCACTGAACATCGTCAGTAATTAATGATGTACATAGAATATTTAATGTCAACTGCTTTACCTAAAGACAGGTGAGCTCTTACGCTGGATGTCAAGTAATAAAATAGAGACCTTTTCAAGCATAAGCAGTCTCTGATCAAACAGGTCAGATGTTAGAGGACAATATAATTCTGGCTTCAACAGTTCATATCAGAAAATTCATATTTAGAATACAATAGAAAAGATATTTAATTATTTAATTTAGTTTAAGGGCATTCATTTTATAACAGACCTAAAGTGTCTTACAAAACATATATACAGATGAAAAACATGATGCCTCTTCTCCTCCTGATGTTCTTTAGCTGAGCTGATCAGTCTTCAGTTTCCATTAACACCAACATGGTGCTGATTTTCTGTCTGTAGAATCTCCCAGCAGTCCGTGAGGATCTGGCTTTCTTCAGCTGTCTCTCAAATAAATATTGCTTAAATGTTATTTTTAATGCACAGTAACAGTCAAGAGTATGACAAAGTTGTACTACAGGTAATAAAGACAAGCAAATAATTCAGAGGTACAAAGGCAGTGATCGAGGACAACATTAAATAATAATATAAAGTTATGTAAATTAACTTGGACCTCATTTGAACCGATTTGAACAATGACAAAATACACTGTGAGGCCAAAGAGTGACCATTAGATACACGTAAAACTACTTATATCCCTGTTTAACCGCCACAGAACCATCAGAGCCAGCAGCAGATTTCAAAAAGTTTTACTGAGATAAGGCTGCTTTCGGTGGGCTAATGTGAGTGCTGACAGCCCGGTCATCTGGATTGCTTTCAATGCATGCTGGCTGTCTAACCAGAACAGTCACATCTTCAAAATTGTTGGAGAAAATTTTTTTTAGCAGGCTTTATCTAGATAAATTGACCACAGATTTGATAATTATACAACTACTTTCTTGTCTAAAATAATCTTAAAGCTACATTTTGTGTCACAATAATAGTAGTAGTTACAAAAAACTTGTATTACCTTTGATAGTTTTTTCCTCGGCCTTTGCCACTAGTTGGCATGAAATGCATTATGGGCTATTTGGCTGCCCCAAGTCCACACATAATGCAAATGATATGTAAATCAGGCACTACTTGCCCTCCCCTCAGACTCCTCCCCTCAGACTCCTCCCATCCACACCAAAAGAGGGACAGGAAGTTGTCATTGAAAACCAAACTTTGAAACATTGTTTCAAAAAATGAGTGTCTTTAAAACTACAGTCATTAAGAAAAAATCTGGAAATTGCAATTGAAAAAAATCGAAAATCACATTAAAATACAAAAAAAATCAAAACAGAATATAATTTTGAATACCTGTGTGTTATTTGGGCTGCACGGCGGCTCGGTTGTTAGCACCATTGCCTCACAGCTTGACGATCCCTGGTTCGCGTCCTGGTCTGGGCCTGGGATTTTTCTGTGTGGAGTTTGCATGTTCTCGTTGTGCAGCGTGAGTTTTCACTGTGTACTCTGGCTTCCTCCCTCAGTGCAAAAACATGCTAAGGTTATTATTAATTGGTGATTCTAAATTGTCCGTAGGTGTGAATGTGACTGTGCTTGGTTGTCTGTCTTTCTGTGTGGCCCTGCGATGCACTGGCGACCTGTTCAGGGTATCCCCTACCTTTGTCCCGAGTCTTCCCCTGCAACCCTACAGAGGATTAAGCAGTGTATAGATAATGGATGGATGAATGTTTGTTATTTTTCAGTGGAACTTTTTTCGAGCCATTTTTTTTTTTCGTTTTCAGTGCCAAATTTTATTTTTAATGACAAACTTCATTTTCAATGGCAAATTCTTTTTTTCAGTGATAGCCTATACTGTCTCTGTTTTAGCTCCGTACTTTTCAGTATATTGGTCAGTAAAATAGTGGCTTCTGCTCGGTATACCATGAATCTATAATGAAAAGAGTACTGTGATTACAAGCACACTTTTTTGTTGAGGTGGCAAAACTTGTCAAGAGTGTTGTGGTTACTAATGCTGGGATATCATTCATGCTTTTATTGTTGTGTTGCATTGTTTTTTTTCATAGATGCAGCAGCTTTTCTACGAGAACTACGAACACAAGAAAGGTTTCATTGAAGAACTTCACAGTAGCAAGATCCACAATGCCATTACACTCCACCCCAACAAAAAACCTGCCTACCAGTATCGGCTCCACAGCTTCATGCTTAGCCGTGAGATCTCAAGGCTTCGTTACCGCACCATCCTGCTCCACCGTGAAGGCTTGATTATGAGTTACCTCAGTGACACTGAAGTACTGTGGGAAGACCAACAGTTTGGGTCACCACCTTCCTACATGCGCTATCAGGCCAATGAGAGAAATGATGTAATTGAGTGGGATTTCCTGACAGGCCGTCATATTTATTCTGCAATTGAAAACAAGATGGCCCGGCAAAGCCTTGGGAGCTTGCTTCGGACAGCACTAGAAGACATTATTCTGCAGGTCATGGAAATGATAAATGAGAATTCAAAAACACGTGGCAGGGTAATTGACTTTAAAGAGATTCAGTATGGTTACTACAGGGTGGATCCAATGCATGGTGCAGAATACATCTTAGACTTATTGCTTTTATACAAAAAACATAAGGGACGTAAAGTAACAGTACCTGTGAGGCGGCATGCTTACCTTCAGCAGTCCTTTAGCCGTCCTTTCTTTACTGAAGCTGAAGAGTTAGATGTAGCTGAACTTGTGGCTGCAATCAACTCTGAATCCCAATCTTTGTCTTTCCTATCCAACTCTCTGAAGTTTTTGTCACCTTTCCAGTTCTATGAATCAGCCAGGGAAATGTGGGAGCAAAGCCAGAGAAAGGTCGACATCCTTGTCCCATTGTCTGGTCGGTACAAAACCTTTGTCCGCTTTATGGAAAACTTTGAGAAAGTTTGTTTGATACCCAAACAAAATGTCAGGCTATCCATCATTCTGGTAGACAATGAGAGCAATCAGAACAGAAGAAAACATTTTCAGTTAATCAAGGACTACAACAGGAAGTATCCCAAAGCTGACCTGTCTGTAATCTCCATGACAGGCAACTTTTCACGAGGGCTGGCTCTGGAGCTGGGCTCTTCAAAGCTTGAAAATAATACTCTACTCTTCTTCTGCGATATTGATCTTATGTTTAGTGGTGATGCCTTGCAGCGCTGCAGAGACAATGCTGTTCAAGGAAGACTGATCTATTTCCCTGTGGTCTTTAGTCAGTATAACCCTAAAATAGTGTATGGGGAAAAAGCCCAAAGAGAAAACAAATTTGTGCTTACCAAGAAAAGTGGCTTCTGGCGAGATTATGGCTTTGGAATCACCTGTGTTTTCAAGAGTGACTTAATAAAAGTCGGAGGTTTTGACACCTCAATCCTAGGCTGGGGATTGGAAGATGTAGACTTGTTTACAAAAGTTATTAATTCTGATTTGAAAGTGTTTCGCAGTCAAGAACCTGGAATGGTCCACATTTATCATCCTGTACACTGCAATGCAAGTCTTGAACAGAAGCAACATAAAATGTGCCTTGGGTCGAGAGCAAGTACATTTGCATCAACAATGCAGTTAGCAGAGATGTGGCTGGAGAAACACATAGAGGTAGGGTATAACAGAACTTCATCTTGACACTCCAGTTCTCCCGAGCTCTTTCATGCAAGTTACCTCAGTTAGGCTTAAATGGAGATAGTGATAGACTGTGTGTATGTTGTCATGTAACTGTGGATCAGAGGTCTTCAGATGCCTGAAAATTTTCCCAGAAAAGAAATAAGACTGTCACATCTACAATATTAACCAATTAAAACGGCATAAGATTCAAGCTGACCTGACAGCTGGTAGAGCAATGTTGAACACATCCGAAGAACTTAGAACAGAACCAAGTCTAAAATTAAACACACTGCTCTTTGTATGACATCATGTGAAAAATCAGTGAAATCAGCAAAGATATCAGGAAGAGAACTGTGGACCGCTACAAGTCTGGTTCATCCTTGGGTACAATTTCCAGATGCCTAAAGGTTCCCCGTTCATCTGTTCAAATTATACAAAAATATAAACACAATGGGAATGTCCAGCCATCACATCACTCAGGAAGGAGAAAGGTTTTGTGTCGCAGAGATGAAGGTGTTTTTGTGAGAGATGTGCATATCAAACCCAGAACAAAAGCAAAAGACCTTGTGAAGATGCTGGCTGAAGCTAGTAAGAGAGTGTTATTATCCACGTGAAACGAGTCCTGTACTGACATGGGCTGAAAGGTTACTCAGTAAGAAAGAAGCCATTACTCCAAAAGCAACATAAAAAAGCCAGAGTACAGTTTGCAAATGTATACAGGGACAATGACCTTTATTTTTGGAGACATATCATGTGGTCTGATTAAAGTCAAATTGAACTGTTTGGCCATAATGACCATCATTACATTTAGAGGATAAAGGGGGATGCTTGCAAGCCTGAGAACACCATCCCAGCTGTGAAATTTGGGGGTAGCAGCATCATGTTGTGGGGGTGTTTTGCTGCAAGAGGGACTGGTGCACTTCACAGAACAGATGGCATCATGAGGAAAGAATATTATGTGGAAATATTGAAGCAACATCTCAAGACATCAGCCAGACATTGGGCGCAAATGGGTCTTCCAAATAGACACTGACCCTAAGCATACCACCAAATTAGTGACAAAGGGTTAAGTGGCAAAACATTGACAACAGAGTCAATGTTTTGGAGAGGCCATCACAAAGCCCTGATCTCAGTCCTGTAGAAAATTTGTGGAGAGAGCTGAAAAGACACGTGCAAGCAAGGCGGCCTATAAACCTGACTCAGTTACACCAGTTCTGTCAGGCAGAATGGGCAAACATTCCGGCAAACTATTGTGAGAATCTTGTGGAAGGATACCCAAAATGTTTGACCCAAGTCAAACAGTTTAAAGACAATGCTACCAAATACTAAGAAAATGTATGTAAACTTCATACTTAGAAGAAAGTAATAAAAACTTTAATGTCAGACAGTGAGAAAAAAAAGTGTTTTTATACAGTGTATGTAAACTTCTGGTTTCAGCTGTATATGATGCACATGGCTAGTCTGAGGAATTAAAATAAATGACCCAAAGAACAAGCTATATCACCCAAAATATAATGAAATCAAATGAAAATTAAAGGGGAAAAGTATATATTGTAGTTGAAGCATAAGAGTGTTGACAGTTTTACACAAAATGGTGCTTTAATGTGGTGCAAGTTTCAGTATGCAGCAAAAACATCACCTGCAACTCTGTCAATCCATGAATTGAGGACTCTGTCACTCTGCTTTCCTTGGGTGAAGTCATTGTGACTATGGTTGGCTGCTATGCCATGAGCACCAATCTGTATGCATGTTTGTTTTTCTGTGCGTGTGTGAGCGAGAGAGTTGGCCTGCCTTAATGCACTAACTTTATATACCTTAATCTTCGAGTGATTTTTAGAAATAGCCTATTGCAAACCTGACGTTGGGCAATGTGCTTACTGTGCCATAATGATTTCTGTTGTGCTACTGGACTAGTAATACTTGGCTCTCTTCAGCAGTGTTTCTCACTTCCACTTTCAAGGTCAGTCTTCCTGCTGACCTGTAGTAGCCATGATTAGCTTACCTTGCTTGTATCAATTTTAGACCATGGTGATTCAGCAGTTTATTTCCGTTCCGGTGTTTCCTGATTAATTTCAAATGAAACATAAGAAAACAGTTAATAGAATGTTTACCATCTGTAAAGCATTTACTATTGTTATGGCATTTGCTTATATCCTTGTAGAGTATAGTAAAGTATGCCAAATTCACAGAAAGACCCCAAAAACTAGCAGGGCTCCTTTATTGCACAATTCAAACCTTCAGCAAAAGGTGAAATGTTCGTTGTGGTAGGTTGCTTCCTAGAGGTTGTTGTTGTTTCCCATAGTAAAGGGGATTTACAAACAGTAACACAAAGGTAGCTGAAGAAACCTGAAGCTGTTACGGACGGTGCAGAGACTCAAGCACAGGCAATGAAACACGACACACAGATTAAAAGTAAAAGTATTTATTTTAGCAAACAAACCACAACGGAAAATCACTGCACGGCAGGAAACAGAACTAAAACAAATACAAAACTAAAAGCGAGCGAAGGCTGATAAGACTAACCAAAACTACTAACATAAAGTGAGCTACAAAAACCTAAGAGCTGATTACCTAACAGAGAAACGGAAAGCGAGCTACGAAAACCTACGAGCTGATAAACAATGAAAGCACAGGGACTACTGAACCTACAGGCTAACACAAACGCTAAGCTATTTAGCAGACAGAACTGAACCTGAACGGAGAGGGGGGCACGACGGAGCAGGTGAGCGGAGCAGGTGGGGGCAAGAGCAGGCAGGCAGGCAGAGTGGAGGTGAGCAGAGATCCGGGAGTGGGGGTGGAGGTCCACGACTGGAGTAGCGGCGGGTGGCAGAGGTTGCTGACGGAGTGGTGGTAGTGGTTGAGCTGATCCGGAGGAGGCACACATGGAAGGCAGACAGGAAACCAAACTGGAAACGGAGAGGGAAGAGCGTTAGCATTAGCGAGCGGTGCAGAGCAAGAACAAGCAGGGCAGACAAAACACAGGCGGAGTTTGCAACTGACTGAGGCTATGCGACGGTCTGGCACCGAGGAGCATGTGGAGCGTGGTTTTAACTGGGAGAGTGGGAGCTGATCATCCAATCACATGCGTGCCTCCTCCGCTGATTACGAGTGGCTGCACCTGCCGTGCTCCTCGCTGCCCACACCTTGCTCACGCCCACCTGGAAGAGAGAGAGGGAGAGGGAAAAGGGAAAGGGAGACTGCCAGCTCAGGCAGCAGAGGTGGAGGGCGTGACAGAAGCTGTGAAGTGCGCAGCCAATGGCAGGCTTATACTTGCAGTCTTCATCTAGTGAGTCAGATTAGAAGCATACTGATCCTTGTCAAGGCACAATGAGATAATCATAAACATGGTGAAGCTATAGTTATGGCTGTAGCTGCATTTTGATTGGGTCCCCGGTGATTCAGCACATGATGTTATCAGTATTTTGGTCCAACGCTGGTCCTGTCATGTCATGTAGGGATCAACCAATATTGGGGTCGATAATGATGCCAATTATTGGTGATCAAGAAAGGCCAATCACTGATATTTGGGACCGATATACATTACATGTAATGTTTTAAAAGCATGTCATAGCAGGGGACCTCATTCATTCATAACTAGGCTTCTTCATTAGTAGGGGTGACTATAACTAAATAACTAAATAGAAATAGGAGTGACTAAATTAGGACGCTGTCCTCTGTTTATGTGGAATCAACTGAGATTGATCAGTTTGTCTCATTCAGTTATGTCTGCTGTTCTTCTGTTTTCTTAATCTTTCACTGTTCTATCACTTTTATTGCTCAGTAAAGTCCATATATTAAAGGATTAATATTATTGTTTTCTAGACTGTGTTTCAGGGTAATTTGTAGCTGCATTTAACTTAGCCTCTTGGCCAGGGGTGTCAAACTCATTTTAGTTCAGGCCTAATTTGATGCCAAGTGGGCTGGACCAGTAAAATCATAGTATAATTACTTATAAATAACAATAAGTTCATTATTTCCCTTTGTTTTAGTGCAAAGAAGTACAAGTACATTAGAGAAATCTCTACATTTAATGACCTATCCTTTTACAAAACGTATTATGAACAACCTTAGAATTCTTAAGAAAAACATACGTTTTGCTTCAGTTTATCATTTACATGTGTGCATTACAAGTGATCACAATGACTGTACAAAGGTACAAAACTTTAAGTCACTGGTATTTGGAGCTAAAAAATCTAGTACTGCACTTTCAGATTAAATCAATTTATTAAGATCTAGGAATTATTTTAACTCTATTTTCCACATGTGCGTAATAATTCTGAAAACCTAAATTCACTCCCCAGACCTTACAAAACTCGAAGCCATTTTAAATGTATAAGGAAGAAAGTAATCACCTGCCCTGTAAATGTATAAATTTTATAAATGAAACATACATAAAGAAAATACTTAAATTTATGGCATTGCATGAACAATAGGATTATTTATATTTTTAACAACTTGCAACACAATGCCTTCCTGGTGCAGAATACAGTGAAATGTCCAAAAGCCATCTCCGCCATTTGTGGCTTGTACTTTCTCTCTGAATTTTTTCACAACGCCTGCTTTTTTTCTGATCGTTGATGGCGCGCCATCTGTAGCCAGGCTGACGGCATGGGACCAGTCCACTTCAAATCTGTCCAACACACAAATGAGAGAGCTGAAAATTAGGGCTGGTCCTGAATATTCAAATATCCGAATATTTGTTCGTTGTGGTGGTATTCGAATAATAATTTTGATATTGGAATATTCGAGCGCACGGGGCAGCGCTGCCGAGCGCCCAGCAAACGTCGCTGAACACTCCCGAACGCCGCCAAGGCTCTAGAACACCGCAGTGGTTCAAGTACGCAGAACTGCCGACTCCGGTTGTGCCACTCACCCCCTGGCCGACACCGTGGCACGAACCAAATGTTTGAATATTCGCCGAATATTGGATCCAAATATTTGAAGCATAGATGTTGCTATTAGGACCAGCCCTGCTGAAAATGTCTTTAGCTGTTGTGGTGTCCATCATAGGCACCAACTCAAGGAACTTCTCTGTGGCGGTCAATGTCTCATCAACTCAGAAGGTATTATGATTTGTATCTTGTGTATCTGTTTTGTTTTGTGTTTGTTTGTTGTGGACCCCAGGAAGACTAGCTAGTCCCACTTTGGTGACAGCTAATGGTGATCCTTTTAAACATTAAACTCCATGAACAAATATGGCTAGCTGAGCAACGTCTGTAATGTTAGTGCTCTCATCAATTGACAGAAACAGAAAATGCCAGAATTGACTTGAGTTTGTGTTTCAATTGGCTGTCCAAAATTGCCGATAGTTCCGAAATCCTCTCTGCCATAGTGTTTCTCATCAGGCCAATGTTGGCAAAAGCTTGTTGCTTCTCAGGACACATAAGTTCTGCAGCCTTCAGCATGCATATTTTAACAAACTCACCTTCGTAATACGGCTTTGATGCTAATGCTATTTCACTAGCAATTAGGTAGTCGGCTTTTACTGCTGCTTCACTGACCTCTCGACTCCAGGTGCAAACAGACTGCTGTTTCCACAGACCCACCAGCAATTCATTTATCTTCTCTCTTCTCAGTTGTCCTTGCAAGCTGTTGTATTTTTCACCAGGCTGAGTCTCATACGGGCGCAGAATATTATATTCCTTGAGTACCTTTTTTTTAGATATTCCTTGAGCACCGAAACTCGTTGCATACGCACCAAGCACACAGGTTTCCCAATCTGTGAATAAATAGGAAGCGGCCCATTTATCTTGGTAAACTCTGCACTCTGTATCCACTTTTCTCCTTTTTAGCACAGATAGGGAGAACTGTGACCGGCTGCATATGTGCTCGCCTTCATTTCTGTTACCATCTATTACAAATTGTGTTTTATAGGGTTTTACTGTTTTTTTCTTTCTGACAGAGTTGTGGAATATTTTATAATGTATACTGTTGGTGTGCCTAGGGGAGTGGCTCTTTAAATCTCATTGTACTTTGTATAATGACAATAAAGGCATTCTATACTGTTCTGTTCTATTCTATTCTATTTAGTATATCCTTTTTGACAAAGGTGTTTTGGCTAATGAGGGTGTGAGGGTGAGTAGAAAAGTAGGTGGAATACATCGTAATAACGAACACCAGACTGCTACCATCTGTTCTTCAGTTCAAGTCTCAGCGTTGTGTCGCGTCTTCCACTCTGACTAAAACATTGTGCCCCTAGCAGACAATTTAGGAATAGCAGTTTATTAAAAATGTCTAGGTCATGTTTTATGCATTTTTTCACTTTCAGATTTATCCTGCGGGCTGGATTGAACTCCCTAGTGGACTGGTTTTGTCTCGTGGATTTGACAGCCCTGCTCGAGGCGTTAGCAAAGCCTTAGCTACTGTGAAAGTAGTTAGTTTCCTGGTTTGTGGCAACGGCTTGTGTTTCTTGTTCAATTTTTGCAGTCTCTGCTTGAGATACATTTTTTTGAGACCACAGAGCGACTGCAGACAGAGGTGGCTGCATCAGCCCTGAAGTAGCCCATGTAATCTATCAATAATCGGTCAATAAAAATACCAGTAGTGATAATTGGGAAAATGCCGAATATTGGCCACAGTAATAGGCCAGACCAACAATGCTATCTATCCCTAGTCTTGACATTTGTTATGATCTTAGTGATGTATTCCTAGACTAGAATAGTGATCAGCTGGTTTGAGTAGTCTGATCCTCTGGTGGTACATTTAGGTAGCTTTACAATTTCTGGTTTTGTATCATTCTGTTATACAGTATCTTCCAAGGGAAATTAATGAATCAATTTAAACATTTTTTGTTTTGCCTTTTTCATTGAAGTATGTTGCAGCTACCAATATCCATCCATCCATTATCTATACACCGCTTAATCCTCTGTCACGAGGGGGGCTGGAGCCTTATCCCAGTCGACTCAGGGCGAAGGCAGGGGACACCCTGGACAGGTCGTCAGTCTATCACAGGGCTACATATAGAGACAACCAAGCACACTCTCATTCACACCTATAGACCATTTAAAATAATCAATTAACCTCAGCATATTTTTGGACTGTGGGAGGAAGCCGGAGTACCCGGTGAGAACCCACGCATGCACAGGGAGAACATGCAAACTCAACACAGAAAGATCCCAGGCGTCCTAACTGGGACGCAAACCAGGGGATCTTCTAGCTGTGAGGCAACACTGCTAACCATCGAGCCACTGCAGCTCAGCTACCACTATGTGTCTCATATTATCAAGAGTCATTTCTTAATTACAGTATCTTTTTGTCAAAATCATAGCAGCTGCCATTACAGTTCTAGTTTTCTCTTAATTAAGAGATCATAACTAGGCTGTTTTCCTCTTTTAATTACAATGCAGGGTAAATTGCTGCTTTTTACCCAAGAATGATTTTTAAAGTCTGTTAGCAATAACAACAGCTAGAGTAACACCTTGTCATTTACAATAAGTGTTTAGACAGAGATTTGATTGGTGTGCCTACTTTTATAAGCTCACTGCTTATATTACATGCTATTTTTTACAATAACTTCTATATTGTTATTCTGTACTGTAAATGTGCATATTTGAGTAAAAAAACATTTTTTATCATTTCAGAGTAAAGACTTTTAAGTCAAAGAACCTTTTATGATGCTTAAATCGACCTATTCAAAGTTATGGTGCTGTAGCGGACTAAGGTGCAGAACATTCTAAAGTAACACAGAGAATCCAGACACCTTTTCTCAAAGTTGTAAATTTGGTAAGAAACCATCAGAAGACTGCTAACCCAAAACTCCTAAATGGAACAGCAGATCGGATGTTTACATCAGAAGTACTACTCACAGCCCTGTTGGAGACAACAAGAAGTCTCCCTCCTCCACCAGAATCTGATATGGGTCATAAAGTGCCAGTTGTGAGGAAAACCACATCTCTGGAGAAAAGGAGATAATATTCTTCACAGGGACCTCACTACCTTTCTCTCCTCCTAGCACACAGAATTTTAAACACTTCTAAATCCTAAAATTAAGGAAGTCCAACATCAATGGAGTAATGTTCTCAAAATCTGGACTCAATCTGTGATACCAAGTTGATCAGGATCAGCACTGAGGAAGAACACATCGAATCTGAAGTGTTTGTGGAGAAGCACACATGACACAAACAGCCCCGTTCTCTCTGTCACAGACCACCACCATAAAGGCAGAGAGAAACTTTTTATCCAAGGTATATATGCTTCTTAAGTCTTATTTTTCTTATTATTGAATGTATATGCTTGTATTTATAGTTATAAATTTACTTTTATGTAGCGTAAAAGTCTATAATTTACAAGTTTATTCATATGTTTACACCTTTTATTATGATCTCAGGAACCATATAACATAAACATTGTATGTTTGATATCATTTTAATCACATGTGCAATGGGATTTCTGTGGATGATCTGTGATCATCATACACATTTAACAATGCGATTTGTATGTTTAAGAAATGATCTTAAAGTAAGTTTTGAAGGTATTTGGCCTCTGACCTCTCCTGGACAGTGTAGTTCAAGACCACTTCTTGGGATGATTGGTCAGATGCTGATTTGAATTTGGCTCCAAAATTTTCTATGTAAAAGAAAGTCACTGGAATGCAACTTCAGCATTTTTCTTTACATGGCTTAATTTTAAACAATGGCTTTCATTGTTTCTATACATTGGCTTTTTATTGAAAATAAATTATGGCTATAGTTTTGTTTTTCTATGATTAACTTGAAGTTGAACTTCTTAAGGTAATTTTAATAATACAACAGCAAAAACATTTTCTTTATAACTATGAGCTTCGATTCTTAGTGATTTTACTTGGTGTTACGGCCCTGGCCGTCTTGTTTGCGCTCTGTTTTGTTGTCTTGTGTTGTCTTTGTATTCCGTCCTGTGTTTTCCCGTCAGAGTGTGTGTTCACCTTTTTCCAGACCAGCTATGCTGATCCTGCCTCCTCCAACCAGCGCATGGTGTCCTGATCTGATTGGTCCGTGCTGCCGCCTCCAGCTTTTTAAATCCCCCGTTTTCCCTCCAACGATGGGAAGACTCGACTTGGCAGCAGTGGCTCGTGTTTCTTGTGATTTGGCTTTTGAAGAACTTTGTCCCCAGATTGGCTGTGTCTTTGGATAGTGTTGGTGTTGTAGTTTTGGGTGGTGGTTTTGTATATTTTGTAAAGGTTTGGATCCCTAGTTTGCCATTTTGTAGATAGGATCACTGTACATATTTAGCACTGTTTTGTTTCTGTTTTGGCTTTGGACGTCGTTTTGTTACCTGTACATCAGGCCTCTTTTTGTTATAATAAATTGTTGATTCTTGATTTGGAGACAAAGTTTGCTCTTTTTGTACTCTTTTATGTTGCGTCCCTGACCCCCTAGACTGGGGCGTAACACTTGGGCACATTTTTGCAACACAACTATACCAAAGTGCCACCTTGTCTCTGCATTCCCGAACCAGCTCATCCAGCTGATCCTCACAGCTACATGTCCTGCAGCAGCCTCCCTCTCCCTCCTACAAAGGCTACACAAGTATCATTTTGCTAAACAAGTGAATTTGCAAATGGCAACTGGCTTTCCAATTCCAGAGTGATTCTAAGTTCATCACCTTTCTACCAACTACTTCCAGTGACAATCACGGTTCATTTATTACTTTATCTGCATTTATTCATTTATCCATTCACGGTTATATCATTGTTGTTTATTTGTAGTGTTAGTTAATGTTTGTATCTGTAACAGGGTTAAATAAAATGGTTCAATTCTGTTTTTATTTAGTATTTCTACACTTTACAAGAAAATTGTTTTATTTGTAAAAGGGAAACAGTTAAATCCTATTCTTTTATATGCAAGGTTCGTTTTGTTGCTAAGGCGCACTCTAGTAGTGTGGTGATGGTGGTTGCTATGGAGACCAGGAGCTGTTGGCTCAGTACCTTCTCCTGCTGACGGTAGGTATTGTGAACAGCTCTGATTAATTTGAAGTAAGGTAATAAAGCTGATTTTGTATAATTTAAAATTGGCAGGATGAGATATGAATACTCGTAAGTTTTGTGATTGTTTATTTTGCATATTTATCATTTGGTCGAGTTAATTAGATTGTCAAGTCTGTTAATGTAGAGGTTGGCTTCTGTGCTCCAGTGCTAATGTAAAATTGCGTTTTTAATTGTTTTAATTTAATTTTAATGTGTAGGGGCAGAGAGCTGACATAACCACCATCACCAATGACTTATGTCGTCTGTACAGGTGTCTTGTGTTTGTATATGTGAGGGAAATGTTATGAATGATGCAATAGTGTTAGAAAAGCCTTTGCATATGATTAATGTGTTTCCGTTTTATGAAATTAGAAAACCAGTTCATGCAGTTTAAATTGTGGCGGAGCAGCTGGGGGCGAAGGCAGGCAGGCAGGGATATGGCAGATGGCAGAGCAGGGAGGAGTGGAGGAGACCAGAGGCTGCAGGCTGAATGGAGGGTGTGGAGAAGCTGATCCGGAGGACGCACACATGGACAGGCGACGGAAACCAAACTGGAGGCAGACAGAGAATAGTGCTAACTCACGCATACAGAAACTGGCAAGACAAAGCAGAGGTTGGTAACTGACTGTGGCTGTGCTACGGTCTGGCATCGAGGAGTGTGTCGAGTGTGATTTTAACTGGTTGTAGATTGAAGACAGCTGGTAGCCCAGTCACACGCGTGCCTCCTCCACTGATTACAACAAGCTGCACCTGCTGCACTCCTCACTGCCCACACCATGATCACACCCACCTGAAGGTGAAGGGAGAGAGGGAAAACAGGGAAGGGAGAACTGCCACTAGCAGGCAGCAGAGGTGGAGGGCGTGACAGAAAGCTGTAGATCAGGGGTGCTCAATCCTGGTCCTGGAGAGCCCCTATCCAGCATGTTTTAGATGTTTCCCTCTTCCAACACACCTGATTCCAATAATGAGCTCATCATCAAGCTCTGCAGAAGCCTGATAACGATCCTGATCATTTGAATCAGGTGTGTTGGAAGAGGGAAACATCTAAAACATGCTGGATAGGGGCTCTCGAGGACCAGGATTGAGCACCCCTGCTTTAGATTCTGAAATTGGAACAGAAATATACTTTTATTTAGTTTACTATAGAATCAATTTATATACCATCACATTGTATTATTTATTGTGTAGCCCCTGCTCCTGCTAATGGTTCCAGTTATGGGGCAGAGAGCTGACATAACCACAATCCCCAACCATTTTAATGTCCTCTGTGCAGCTACGTTACACTACAAGTAAACTGCGGTGAGCTGAGAAGTGGTGGAGGGATTCTTGCAGTCTGCTGGATGTAAGAGTCAGAAAAGAGATACATATAATTATCATCAGTTTTACCATGTATATCTTTGTGTGGGAGCTGGAGGTCTATGAAATCAGAGTTTACACAGTTAATACAAGTAGATTTAATTAATTATTAATATTCAGTCTGAAGTATTAATTAAACAATAAATATTTGGTGGTGCCCCTGATAAACGACTGTAATTTTAACCACGAAGCGTATTTCTACATATTTTGGTTCCTGTGTATGGGGCTATTTTCGCTACATATGTAGCATGGTCGTGCGAGGCGATATCAAATCACCATTCCGGTAACAAAGAAATATATCAATTTATACATTGCAATTAGTGGAGGATCAACTCTCTGCAAGCAAAAGTATATCAAAACATCAGTTGTCTGTTACTGGCCTGTGTGTTGTTATGGAGTGTAATCAGACTGCTGCTGCTGTTACTTGTCATAACACTTAGACACATTAATTCCCTGTTATAACTTAAAGAACAGGGCCAGCCCATAAGTTAACATGCACAAAGTAACCCTGTATTAAATCCTGTACTGATCAGACTCTCAGTTACATGGTCAAAGTTAAAAGACAGACTAAGATGAAACTCTCTGTCTTCAGTCCAGTAACTCCTGATCAGCTAAATCAGTGTGAGTGTTACTACAAAGCTCTAGCCCATAGGTGTCAAACTCTGGCCCGTGTAATTATATTTGGCCTGTGAGGCAATACCAGATGACTACTACAGCTGGCCCACCGGTATTATACAGCGCATTAACAGCTAATACTACAAATCCCAGAATGCTCTGCTGGTGTTTTGCCACGTCAATCAGGACAGGACCCATAAAGGCCATATCCTCTGTTGACAGTAGTCATAGCAACCGCACGCTACTGGACCAGGATATCCGGAGCTCACCTATTGCTATTCAGACCAGCCCCATCTAGTATGTGGAGCCAACGTAGGGATAACCAAAGAGTACAACATTAGACGACACTATGAAACACCATGACAAGTACAAGGACCTGGACATGAGTCCAACGATCCAGAAAGTAGAGGAAATGAAAAGAAGTTTGGTTTCACAACAGACTGTTCAAAAAAAGCCATATCACAAAGTGAAGCTGCTGTAAAGGCTAGTTTTATTGTTATATACATATATATATATGTATATATATACACATAGCCATTTAATAAATATCAATGTTGGCCCGCGACTTTGTCCAAGTTTTCAAATTTGGCCCACTGTGTATTTGAGTTTGACACCCCTGCTCTAGTCATTCCAGCAGTGTTCACCTATAGCCCTGTGCCATTGGATTAGCCACGTAACGCTCATGTTTGTTGTACCTTCTCACTGAAGCACATTTTAATGACTGATAACACGGATCTATGCTGAGGTTTAAATCAGGACTCCCAACAGGAACTCTGTCCTCATTCTGTGAGCAGCAAACAGTCTGCATTCAAGTGGCTCCCCTCAGGACGACGTCTCCACTGCAGGACATGGTTCATAGCTCTGAAAGTATAATCCCTGTTGTACACTTGTCTTTTGCACTACTTCATCCCCATTGATCAGTGTTTGTTCTCACAAAGTTCTGTTTCATATCTATTTATGTTTTTACCTATTTACTCTGTATTGTTTTGCACTATTCCTCTTTTTTCTCCATCAATTCTTTTCATTTTTTCATTATTTATTTTTCCGTGCTGCCGACACTCTATTCTGAATGTGCATAATACGAATACGAATACGAATACGAATACCTTTATTGTCATTGTACTCAGAGTACAACGAGATTGTTACGAACGGTGCAGAGACTCAGGCGCAGGCAAAGAAACACGGCACACAGATATACAAAATAAAAATGTTTATTAACAACGGAGAACAAAAAATCACTGCACAGCAGGAAACCCAACTAATAAACCGAAAGCAAACTAAAAGCGAGCGAATGCTGAAAACTAACTAAAAGTAACAACAGAAAGCGAGCTGCAAAAGGCGAGCTGAGAAACAAACAGATAACAGAAAGCGAGCTACAAAAACCAACGAGCTGATATGAAACAAAAAGCGAGCTACGAAAACCTATGAGCTGATAGCAACCAAGACACTGGGAAACTGAGCCACACGGGCTAACGCTAATGCTAATGCTAACGCTACTGAACCTGAACGGAGAGGGGAGCACAACGGAGCAGGTGAGCGGAGCAGGTGGGAGCGAGGGCAGGCAGGCAGGCAGGCAGGCAGGCTGGGTGGTGGTGAGCTGAGGTCCGGGAGTGGGGGTGGCGATCCACGACTGGAATCCTGGCAGTGGCTGGGTACAGGCGGAGTGGAGGCAGTGATAGAGCTGATCCGGAGGAGGCACACGTGGACGGCAGACGGGGAACCAACTGGAAACGGAGAGGGAATAGCGTTAGCAAAAGCGAGGGTGCAGAGCAGAGCAAACAGGGCAGATGGACAAGAGCAGAGGTTGGCAACTGACTGAGGCAAAGCGACGGTCTGGCATCGAGGAGCATGTGGAGCGTGGTTATAACCGGGAGAGTGAGAGCTGATCATCCAATCACACGCGTGCCTCCTCCGCTGATTAGAAGTGGCTGCACCTGCCGTGCTCCTCGCTGCCCACACCTTGCTCACGCCCACCTGCAAGAGAGAGAGGGAAAGGGGAAGAGGGAAAAGGGGAAAGGAGACTGCCACTCAGGCAGCAGAGGTGGAGGGCGTGACAGTACCCCCCCCTCTACGTGCACCTCCAGGTGCACGAATCCTCCGGTCAGGTCTCCTCCGGTTGAACTCCCGGATTAGGGCAGGGTCCAGGATCTGGCGTCTGGGTATCCAGGAGCGTTCCTCTGGACCGTATCCCTCCCAGTCCACAAGGTATTGGAGACCACGTCCCCGACGACGAACATCCAGCAGGCGGCGCACGGTGTACGCTGGGGCATTGTCCACCATCCTGGGTGGTGGAGGGGGACGGACAGGGGGGGCCAGAGCGCTCTCCTTCACTGGTTTAATTTGGGAGACATGAAATGTGGGGTGGATCCTCATGGAGGAGGGCAACTTCAGGCGGACCGCACTGGGATTAATGATGCGTTCAATAACAAAAGGCCCCACGAACCGGGGCGCCATCTTCCTAGACTCCACCCGGAGAGGTAAGTCCTTAGCCCGGAGCCAAACCCTTTGGCCCGGGGAGTAGACAGGGGCAGGAGAACGGTGACGGTTGGCTTGCCCCTCCATCTTCTGCGAAGCCCTTATCAGGGAGGCCCTCGAGCGCCTCCAGACCCGTTCACACCTCCTGAGAAAGGTCTGGAGAGATGGGGTGGAGATCTCCCGTTCTTGGGAGGGGAACATGGGCGGCTGGTATCCCAAGGAACACTGAAACGGAGACAGCCCGGTAGAAGCATTAGACAGGGAATTGTGCGCATACTCGACCCATGGGAGGAGGCTGCTCCAGGCGGAAGGGTTCTCCGAGGTCATACATCGCAGGAAGGTCTCCAGAGATTGGTTGGTTCGCTCCGTCTGACCATTGGACTGCGGGTGAAAACCAGAGGTTAAACTGACTGTGGCCCCCAACGCAGAGCAGAAATTTCTCCAAACCTCCGACGTGAATTGTGGTCCCCGGTCGGACACTATGTCGGCAGGTATCCCATGGAGTCGGAAAACGTGGTTCACCAGATGATCGGCCGTCTCCCTGGCAGAGGGCAACTTTTCTAAGGGGACAAAATGGGCGGCTTTGGAGAACCGGTCGACAATGGTTAGGATGGCAGTTTTACCTTGGGATGGGGGAAGCCCAGTGACAAAATCCACTGCGATGTGGGACCAGGGTCGATGAGGGATAGGCAGCGGTTGAAGGAGCCCCGAGCTCGGCCGATTGGAGGTCTTGTTGGTGGCACAGACGGAACATGCGGCCACGAACTCCTTAGCATCCTTCTCCAGCGTAGGCCACCAGAATTTTTGCCGCAGGACCTCCACGGTGCGTGCAGTCCCAGGATGGCAGGTCAACCGTGAAGAGTGCGCCCAGCTCAGGACCTGAGAGCGAACCGGATCAGGAACAAACAAGCGGTTAGTAGGACCGTTACCTGGGTCGGGGTGCTGTTCTTGGGCCCGGCGAACCACGGACTCGATCTCCCAGGTGAGAGAAGCCAGCACACAAGTTCCAGGCAGAATGGGTTCAGGTTCGCTGGGGGTCTCCTGGGAGGAAAACTGGCGGGACAATGCGTCAGGCTTGATGTTTCTGGACCCAGGCCGGTACGTGATGGTGAAACTGAAGCGGCCGAAGAAAAGCGTCCAGCGGGCCTGCCGGGCGTTCAGTCGTTTGGCCGATCGGATGTACTCCAGGTCCCGGTGGTCGGTCCAAACGATGAACGGCTGCTCCGCCCCCTCCAACCAGTGACGCCATTCCTCCAGAGCTAACTTCACCGCTAGCAGTTCTCGATTGCCTACGTCATAATTCCTCTCGGCAGGGGACAGCCGCCGAGAGAAAAAGGCACAGGGGTGCAACTTGTTGTCGGCGGGGGAACGTTGAGACAGCACCGCCCCCACCCCAATGTCCGAAGCATCCACCTCCACTACGAACTGCAAGTGGGGATCAGGTTGCGTCAGGATGGGTGCGGAGGTGAAGCGTTGTTTCAGGGAGTGGAAGGCCTGGTCTGCCTCAGGAGTCCAGGAGAAGGTCCGCTTAACCGAAGTGAGGGAGGTGAGCGGGGCTGCCACCTTGCTGTAGTCCCGGATGAAGCGACGGTAGAAGTTGGCGAAGCCAAGGAAACGCTGCAGCTGCTTCCGATTCTCCGGAATGGGCCAGTCCCTGACAGCGGACAGCTTCAGAGGGTCCATTCTCACCTCCCCCGCCGAGATTATGTAACCCAAGAAGGAAACGGTAGGTACCCCGAACTCACATTTCTCGGCCTTCACGAAGAGTCGGTTCTGCAGCAGCCTCTCGAGGACCTGGCGGACATGGCGGGTGTGTTCCTGGGCATCTCTCGAGTAGATGAGGATGTCGTCAAGGTAAACGAATACGAACCGGTTGATCATGTCCCGGAGCACATCGTTTATGAGGTTCTGGAAGACGGCGGGTGCATTCGTGAGTCCAAAGGGCATGACCAGGTATTCGAAGTGCCCCAGCGGCGTGTTGAATGCCGTCTTCCACTCGTCCCCCTCGCGGATGCGAATGGGGTGGTAGGCGTTGCGGAGGTCCAGCTTGGTGAATACGGACGCTCCATGCAGGGATGTGAAGGCGGAGTTGATGAGTGGCAAGGGGTCGGTGTTCTTGATGGTGATGTCGTTGAGGCCACGGAAGTCGATGCACGGCCGAAGGGTCTTGTCCTTCTTGTCCACGAAGAAGAATCCTGCCCCCACAGGCGACGAAGACGGGCGGATGATGCCGGCAGCGAGGGAGTCCCGGATGTAAGTCTCCATGGCCGCTTGTTCCGGTTTGGAGAGGTTGTACAACCGACTGGTGGGTAAGGTGGCTCCGGGAACGAGCTCAATCGCACAGTCGTAAGGACGATGAGGGGGCAAAGACAGAGCGTTCTCCTTGCTGAACACCGGTGCGAGGTCATGGTACTCGGGAGGGACTGAGTCCAACTTAACCGGGGCGTCCGGAACAGGGCTGGCGGTGTCAGCAGGGGTCAGGGCAGAGTGCAGACAGGTCTCATGGCATCGGGGATCCCAGGATACCACTCCCTCCTTCCTCCAGTCGATGTGGGGGTTGTGCGCCCGAAGCCAGGAATAACCCAGGACCATGGGGGGACTGGAATGATCAATAACGAAAAAGGTCGTCTTCTCCCGATGATTGCCGGCCAAAAACAACATGACAGGAACAGTTTTCTGCTGTACCTTGGCTAGGTGGAGTCCATTCAGGGCTCGAACCTCCAGAGGGGGCTCCAGGGACTCCAAGGGAATGCACATCTGACGGGCCAACTGAAGGTCCAGGAAGTTCTCCTCGGCACCAGAGTCAATGAAGGCTTGTACGGGAACAGACTGGGATTGCCAGCAGAGGGAGGCAGCTAGCTGCAGCCGATTTGGGGAAGACGACGATAGATGGCTCACCTGTATCTCCCCAGTTACTGGTGAGCCCGTCCTTTTACTGTGCGCTGGGGGCAAGCAGCGAGGTAGTGACCAGCCTTCCCGCAGTATAAACAGGTATCGGCGTCCCGCCTACGTTGTCTCTCTTGGGCGGACAGCTGGTTGCGTCCCAGTTGCATGGGCTCAGGATCAGGAACGGCTCGGGAAGGAGGTGGAGAACTCTGTCGAGTCGAAGGAAGGGCCCGTGGAGACTCCGAGTGGAGGGTCCTCTCCCTCCGTCGCTCACGGATCCGGTTGTCGATCCGGATGGCTAGGTCGATGAGTTGATCCAGGCCGCTCACGTCGTCAATGGTAGCCAACTCATCCTTCAGGCCGTCCTGCAGTGCTGCGTAGAATGCCCCTCGCAGAGCGGCGTCGTTCCATCCACTCCCTGCCGCAGTAGTGCGAAACTCAATGGAGAAGTCCGCCACGCTCCGGTTCCCTTGACGCATGGACAGAAGACGGTGACTGGCATCCTTTCATTGCACCGGGTGGTTGAACACCTTCTTCATCTCGGTGGTGAAGGCGATGTAGGAGCCGCAGATCGCCTCCTGGCGTTCCCACACCGCAGTACCCCACTCTCTCGCTCGGCCCGACAAAAGGCTAACCAGGAAAGCTACTCTGGCCCTATCTGAGGCGTAAGAGTGAGGCTGTAAGTCGAAGACTAAAGAAACCTGAGTCAAAAAAGACTGGCAGGAACCGATGTCACCGTTATAACGTTCGGGGACGGGCACATGCGGTTCACGAGCTGGCTGGCTGACAGCAGGACTAGCGTTAGCCGAATCGCTGCTAACGGGTGCAGCCACAGACGTAGCAGTAACAGGAGCCGAGTGGGCAGCTAGCGTGCTAATTCTCCCCGTGAGCTGGGAGACCTGATTTATCAGTGCGCGGTTGCTCTCTACAAGACTCTGTAATAAGGAGTCATGCTGCCCTATCACCGCGCCCCGATGAGCTATGGCTTGCTGCAGGTCTATCTCACTAAGGGCAGGCCTAGTGACGGTCTCGTTGCCTGCTGAGCTCATGGTGGCCAGACCGTACTGTTACGAACGGTGCAGAGACTCAGGCGCAGGCAAAGAAACACGGCACACAGATATACAAAATAAAAATGTTTATTAACAACGGAGAACAAAAAATCACTGCACAGCAGGAAACCCAACTAATAAACCGAAAGCAAACTAAAAGCGAGCGAATGCTGAAAACTAACTAAAAGTAACAACAGAAAGCGAGCTGCAAAAGGCGAGCTGAGAAACAAACAGATAACAGAAAGCGAGCTACAAAAACCAACGAGCTGATATGAAACAAAAAGCGAGCTACGAAAACCTATGAGCTGATAGCAACCAAGACACTGGGAAACTGAGCCACACGGGCTAACGCTAATGCTAATGCTAACGCTACTGAACCTGAACGGAGAGGGGAGCACAACGGAGCAGGTGAGCGGAGCAGGTGGGAGCGAGGGCAGGCAGGCAGGCAGGCAGGCTGGGTGGTGGTGAGCTGAGGTCCGGGAGTGGGGGTGGCGATCCACGACTGGAATCCTGGCAGTGGCTGGGTACAGGCGGAGTGGAGGCAGTGACAGAGCTGATCCGGAGGAGGCACACGTGGACGGCAGACGGGGAACCAACTGGAAACGGAAAGGGAATAGCGTTAGCAAAAGCGAGGGTGCAGAGCAGAGCAAACAGGGCAGACGGACAAGAGCAGAGGTTGGCAACTGACTGAGGCAAAGCGACGGTCTGGCATCGAGGAGCATGTGGAGCGTGGTTATAACCGGGAGAGTGAGAGCTGATCATCCAATCACACGCGTGCCTCCTCCGCTGATTAGAAGTGGCTGCACCTGCCGTGCTCCTCGCTGCCCACACCTTGCTCACGCCCACCTGCAAGAGAGAGAGGGAAAGGGGAAGAGGGAAAAGGGGAAAGGAGACTGCCACTCAGGCAGCAGAGGTGGAGGGCGTGACAGAGATTGGGTTGCTTCCCCTCTTTAGTGCAAACAATATAAAAACACGCAGTGCAAATGTGCAGTATATGTACAAATGAGATAGGACTATATACATGATAAAGGCTCTGAAATAAATATACATAAAAAAAATGAAATAAGACAGGAGGTGAGGTATGTTGGTCAGAGACATTTTTGAGAGTTCAGCATGGTGATGGCTCTCGGGAAGAAGCTGTGTTTTAGTCTGTTTGTCCATGCTTTGATGCACCTGTAGCGCCTGCCAGAGGGCAACAGGTCAAAGAGCTGAGAACCAGGGTGTGTGCTGTCCTTAATAATGTTCCGAGCTCTGCTCAGGCACCGGGTGGTGTAAATGTCCGACAGGGAGGGGAGAGGGCAGCCAATAATCCTCTGCGCTGCTTTGACTGTCCTCTGAAGCCTCACTCTGTCTGCTTCAGTGCAGCTGCTGTACCAGGTGGAGAGACAGTATGTCAATAGGCTCTCGATGGACGAGTGGAAGAAGGCCAGCAGCAGCTTCTTGTCCAGGTTGTATTTCCTGAGGACCCTTAGGAAATGTAGACGCTGCTGAGCCTTCTTTGTCACTGCTGTGATGTTGTGAGTCCAGGAGAGGTCATCAGAAATCTGGACTCCCAAGAACCCGAATGTGTGGACCCTCTCTACACACACGCCATTGATGTAGAGGGGGGACGGTTCGGTCTTGTTCCTCCTGAAATCGATAACAATCTCCTTGGTTTTTGCAGTGTTCAGCTCCAGGTTGTTGTCCTTGCACCAGGTTGTTAGTCTCTGGACCTCCTCTCTGTAAGCTGTCTCATCTCCTTTTGAAATCAGGCCGACCACTGTGGTATCGTCCGCGAATTTGACAATGGTGTTGTCTTCGTGGGCTGGCCTGCAGTCGTAGGTGTAGAGACAGTACAGGAGGGGGCTCAGCACGCAGCCCTGAGGTGAGCCGGTACTCAGTGTTCGGGTGGAGGAGAGGTGGGGGCCGAGTCTCACAGCCTGGGGCCTGTTGGTCAAAAAGTCCCTGATCCACGTGCATGTGGTAGGGGGAAGGCCCAGGGTGACCAGTTTGGGGATGAGGATGTCGGGATGATCGTATTGAATGCTGAGCTGTAATCCACGAAGAGCATCCTGGCGTAGGTCTG
The DNA here is from genome assembly GCA_024666655.1 of Dascyllus trimaculatus. NCBI lineage: Eukaryota > Metazoa > Chordata > Actinopteri > Pomacentridae > Dascyllus > Dascyllus trimaculatus. The sequence continues at coordinate 293,579 of CM045460.1, forward strand.
CTGTCTCTCCAGGTGGCTCAGCACAGCATGCAGAGCAGTGTTGATGGCATCCTCAGTCGATCTGTTTGCCCGGTATGCGAACTGGTGAGGGTCCAGTGTTGGGGGGAGACAGTCTTTGATGTGCTGGAGAACCAGTCTCTCCAAGCACTTCATAATTATGGGTGTGAGGGCAACAGGGCGGTAGTCATTGAGGTTGGATGTGGGTGACCTTTTGGGGACTGGGATGATGGTGGAGGATTTCAGACAGGAGGGGATGACTGCTTGGGCCAGGGAGAGGTTGAAAATCCTGCAGAAGACGTGTGACAGCTGGTGGGCACACGCTTTGAGCACCTTGCCGGGTACTCCGTCGGGACCAGCAGCCTTCCTAGGGTCCACTGCCAGGAGCACACGCCTCACATCGTGTTCTTTGACAGTGAGTGGGGGGGTGTTGGGGCCTGGGGGGGCAGGGAGGGGCGGTTGAGGTGAGTCAAAGCGGGCAAAGAAGCAGTTCAGTTCCTCTGCCAGCGACACACTCAGGTCCCCTGGTGTTACATCAGAGCTTCTGTAGTTGGTGATGCTCTGTAGGCCCTGCCACATCTCCCGTGGTCTATTGCTGGCAAAGTGCGACTCTAACCTCCTCTTGTGGTCCGCTTTGGCTTGTTTGATACCTTTCTTCAGGTCAGCACGAGCCGCACTGTACAGAGCTCTGTCACCTGACCTAAAGGCGGCATCACGGGCCTTGAGGAGTGAGCGGACCTGGCTGGACATCCAGGGTTTTTGGTTTGGGAAAAACCGGATGGTCTTGTCCACGGACACAGTGGACAAGACCATTTGGGAAAAACCGGATGGTCTTGTCCACGGACACAGTTTCCATGCAGAACCTGACGTAGTCCAGTACGGTCACTGTGTATGTGTCCAGGTCTTCATGTACAAAGAGGTCCCAGTTTGTTTGTTGGAGGCAGTCCTGTAATTCGGCCAGAGCAGTTTCAGGCCAGGTCGTGATGGTCTTTGTGGTGGGCCTGGACCTGCGTCTGTAGGGGGTGTATGCAGGGGTGAGCAGCAGGGAGAGATGGTCTGACTGGCCGAGGTGGGGTAGCGGTATGGCTCTGTAACCGTGCTTGATGTTCGAGTACAAGTGATCCAGAGTGTTTCCTCCTCTTGTTAGGCACTTTACATGCTGGTGGAATTTTGGCAGTACAGTCTTTAAGTTGGCCTTATTGAAGTCTCCCGATACTATATGAACGCCATCAGGGTGAACCCGCAGCTGTTTGTTGATGGCATTCGATAGTGCAGAGAGCGCCGTGCTAGCGTTAGCATCGGGAGGAATGTAAACAGCAGTGACGATCACTACTGTTAGCTCTCTTGGAAGAAAATAAGGCCGACATTTAACAGACATGTACTCAATGTCAGGGGAGCAGTGCTTCTCTATGACCAAGTTGTTGTTGCACCAGTCCTCATGCACGTAAATACAGAGCCCCCCACCTCTGCTCTTACCGGAGTCCGTCGTACGATCCCCGGGTTTAGCCAGGTCTCCGTGATAACGAGCACACAACAGTCTCTGACGTAGCGGTTTCTTGAAGTTGTAATTCCAGGTCGTCCATTTTGTGGGCCACGGATCTGGCGTTTGTGAGGTACAGGCTTGGCAGAGGTGGCTTGTGTGGATGGTTTCGTAGCTTTAGCAGGAGCCCGGACTTGCGGCCCCGCTTCTGCTTCCTTTCCCTCTGACGTCGCCTGCGTCACCTCCCAGACCCGATAACGATCCATGGTGAGCCCGGCGGCCTCGCTATTTCGTCGGGGATGTTGTGGTTGTTGTGGTAGTCTCTGGAGACGGTTAGTTTGTGTCTGTAACCGATGTCCACAATGTCCTGGCGGGTGTATTGTCGGTCAGCCGACGTGGACGTGAGCAAAAATGACGAACAAATATAAATAAAAAGTAAAAAAGAGCACCGAAAGGGAGAGCCGTGAGCCGCTGCGACTGTGCGCGCCGCCATCTTCTTGTTCATCATAAATGCACATTACAGCATAAGCATACTGTTCCTATACACTGTACATACATACATATTTCTATTTATTTTATTGTATTTTTCTTTTTTGCTTTCATCTTTACTTCATTTATCCACTTTTATGAATACTTTTGATTGGGTTGCACACTCATCTGTATTCTTTGTTCTTGTTGTAATGCTGCTCTGCGTGCCTTGAATTGCTCCTTGGGGACAAATAAAGTTGTGATGTGTGTATGTTGCAGATCCAGATGCTATTTGAGTGTTGTGACTTTGTTTACGACAGTGCTGAAATTTCAAGAACTGTTGCTTTGAATAGATGATAAACTTTGCTGCGATGCTCCAGAGAGTTTGATTTAGGGCCCATTGTTAAAGCTGATGAGCAAAGAAACAGAGTGAAAGTTACAGAAGTGATCTCTTCTGTGTTTTTTTCCTTTTTTCTTCTTGTTTTGTCTACATATATTCTCATCGTTTAACACCACAGAAGGGAGTCAACTTTTTATGAGATTAATGCATATTTTAGTCTTGCGGAAAAATATCTTAATATTTAGTGTGTGCGCGTGACCATCACTGGCCCCACCTGGAAATTAAGCTGTCATTCTTTATTGAATTTTCCTATAATGAGCCAGAGGGGGCGTGCTGCACCTCAGCAAATTGAGGTGGAAACAAATGAAGGACAGGGCGAGACAAGACAAACAGGGAGGGTACAGACAGTCAGTTCTATTTGAATCCTATAAGAGTGCTGTAAAATACCATGTTATTCCCAACAACCGATCCCACATCTGAAAATCGGAAACCGATAATCAACACAAAAACAAATTGGACACCACAATTGTGGAAGTCCTGACAGTATACAGGGTTAGGACGCCAGAGGACAGGAGTCAGGGAGGAATGTATAGTGGGCATGAGTTTAGTGCAAAGTCTGAAGAGTGACTCAGCACAATCTGGTGGGTTCCATCAGCTCTCAGCAAGGGGACTCGACAGGCATTGGTAAGCCCTGAACAAACATGCATGTGTGATGGACACCGAAGCCCAGAGCGACTATCACAACTCAGCAGGGCCAGGTTGGCCAAGTGCCCCCACACCCCAGGCAGGGGGAGCACCCAGAAGGCATCACCCAGAAGACCACCCAGGCCACAGAGAAGCACATGGACCCAGAGACCAAGAGGAGGCATGAACCAACACCCCCAGGGCACCAAGGACAAGCCCAGGGAGCACGGGGCATGAGGTCCCACCTGTCACCCAAAGCCCAAAGCTCCAACACAAAAGGGCTGAGAGACAAGGGGCCAGGGAGGGCCCCTACAAACCAACAGGCCCCACCAACACCATGTGGAACGCGGGACGCAGCACCCTGCCCTAGAGGGGAAATTGTGCCGCCCTAGGAGAAGAACAACCCTAGGGCGGCCAGCAATACTCAATCTCTGGTGGTGGCACACAGGCACACAGGCCCAGGCAGGAACCAGAACACCCCCCTCCCCCTGGAGTTGCTAAGCATGGCCCTGTTTCACACATGCCCACTTTCACCTAGAAGCTATGCAGTTTGCTAACTCCTGAGGTCTGCACTATGTAGCAGATTCAGCATACCTTCGGTATCTTTTCGTAATCTGGCTGCCCTTAACTTGACAACCACTGCTGGGATAAGGAGTCTCACAAGGCTGGTTATCATCTCAGTAAGTCAAGAAGGGTTTCTGAACTCAGATGTGAGTACATTCATATGGAAGAAGCGTAGTTGATAAGAGAAGACCAATCACAAGAGTAGCATATTTTACAGATAAAGAGAAGGCTGTAATATTAGAAAAATATATTGTTTTTAAAAACACATACAACTACGATGGCCAAGAGGTGCAAACCAACATTACAAAATGTTAAGCACTTTTACAAAACTTGAGACAAATTTACATTTTAGAAAACAGTCTTACATATGGTAAAACAAAATTATATTATTGTTATAAATTTACAAGTTCCCAAACAAATTTACAAATAACATCAACCAGAACATCAGCACCTCCAAGTCCGAGGCCATGGTTCTCAGCCGGAAACCGGTGGAGTGCTCCCTCCAGGTTGGGGGAGAGTTGCTGCCTCAAGCGAGGGAGTTTAAGTATCTCGGGATCTTGTTCACGAGTGATGGGAAAATGGAGCGCGAGATGGACAGGCGGCTGGGTGCAGCGTCAGCAGTTTTGCGGGCACTGTACCGGACCGTTGTGGTGAAGAGGGAGCTGAGCCGTAAAGCGAAGCTCTCTGTTTACCAGGCCATCTACGTTCCAACCCTCACCTATGGTCATGAGCTCTGGGTAGTGACCAAAAGGACAAGATCGCGGGTACAAGCGGCCGAAATGAGCTTCCTCCGAAGGGTGGCTGGGCTCAGCCTTAGAGATAGGGTGAGAAGCTCGGACATCCGGAGGGAGCTCGGAGTAGAGCCGCTGCTCCTTCGCGTCGAAAGGAGCCAGTTGAGGTGGTTTGGACATCTGATTCGGATGCCTCCGGGGAGGCTTCCCTTGGAGGTATTCCAAGCACGTCCGCCTGGGAGGAGGCCCCGGGGCAGACCCAGAACCCGCTGGAGGGATTATGTATCTCGTCTAGCCTGGGAACGCCTCGGGATCCCCCAGGATGAGCTGGAAAGCGTTGCTGGGGGGAGGGACGTCTGGAACGACCTGCTTCGTCTGCTGCCTCTGCGACCCGACCCCGGATAAGCGGAAGATAATGGATGGATGGATGGATGGATCAACCAGAAAGGGAATGTAGTAATTCCTGGGTTGATGACAGTGAGCGGCCAATTTCGAACCGTTGTTGTCCTTGATGGAGTTCATGGTGACCCAAGACGGACACTGATTGAATGATGTTTTGCCCGTTTTGTGGCAAACACATGAGCCGATTAACATGGTTTTGTTTTTCATGTGGTCGGTCTTTAGAGTTTTTAAATGACACATACCAGACGGAAGGACCAAATGCACAGGAGACATCTCAACAGCCAGATAATGCTAAACAAACTAAGTATAGCAGTCACTATCTGAAATATGTGAATGGACCTGAATAGCGCTGTTGCTTAGCGGCTGCTAACTTTCTATTTTGAAACGTGGCTTTGTTAATTTCAGCAGAAAAATCTGTGATGTAGCCTGGCCAGAATGGTCATGGAAGGTGGTAGGCAGACAGACTCAGCAGACTTCTTGATTAACCAAAAAGGTCCATCCATCCATCCATTGTCTTCCGCTTATCCGGGGCCGGGTCGCGGAGGCAGCAGTCTAAGCAGAGAGGCCCAGACTTCCCTCGCCCCAGACACCTCCTCCAGTTCTTCCGGTGGGACCCCGAGGCGTTCCCAGGCCAGCCGAGAGACATAGTCCCTCCAGCGTGTCCTAGGTCTACCCCGAGGCCTCCTCCCCGTGGGACATGCCCGGAACACCTCCCCAGGGAGGCGTCCCAAAGGCATCCGGAACAGATGTCCAAGCCACCTCAACTGACCCCTCTCGATGTGGAGAAGTAGCGGCTCTACTCCGAGCTCCTCCCTGGTGACCGAGCTCCTCACCCGATCTCGAAGGGTGCGCCCAGCCACCCTGCGGAGGAAACTCATTTCAGCCGCTTGTATCCGGGACCTCGTTCTTTCGGTCATGACCCAAAGCTCATGACCATAGGTGAGAGTAGGAACGTAGATTGACCGGTAAATACAGAGCCTCGCCTTTTGGCTTAGCTCCTTCTTCACCACGACGGACCGGTACAGCGACCGCATGACTGCAGATGCTGCACCGATCCGCCTGTCAATCTCACGCTCCATCCTCCCCTCACTCGTGAACAAGACCCCGAGATACTTAAACTCCTCCACCTGGGGCAGGATCTCTCCACCGACCCGGAGAGGGCAAGCCACCTTTTTCCGGTCGAGAACCATGGCCTCGGATTTGGAGGTGCTGATACTCATCCCAGTCGCTTCGCACTCGGCTGCAAACCGCCCCAGTGCACGCTGGAGGTCCAGGTTCGATGAAGCCAACAGGACCACGTCATCTGCAAAAAGCAGAGACGAGATCCCGCGGTCCCCAAACCGGACCCCCTCCGGTCCCTGGCTGCGCCTAGAAATTCTGTCCATAAAAATTATGAACAGAACCGGTGACAAAGGGCAGCCCTGCCGGAGTCCAACGCGCACCGGGAACAGGTCCGACTTACTGCTGGAGATACGAACCAGACTCCTGCTCCGGTCGTACAGGGACCGGACTGCCCTTAGCAAAGGGCCCCGGACCCCATACTCCCGGAGCACCCCCCACAGGACGCCACGAGGGACACGGTCGAATGCCTTCTCCAAATCCACAAAACACATGTGGACTGGTTGGGCAAACTCCCATGAACCCTCGAGCACCCGATGGAGAGTGTAGAGCTGGTCCAGTGTTCCACGACCGGGACGAAAACCGCATTGTTCCTCCTGGATCCGAGGTTCGACTATCGGCCGGATCCTCCTCTCCAGTAGCCTGGAATAGACTTTCCCGGGGAGGCTGAGGAGTGTGATCCCCCTGTAGTTGGAGCACACCCTCCGGTCCCCCTTCTTGAAAAGAGGGACCACCACCCCGGTCTGCCAGTCCAGAGGCACTGTCCCCGACCGCCACGCGATGTTACAGAGACGTGTCAGCCATGACAGTCCCTGCACATCCAGAGACTTGAGGTACTCAGGGCGAATCTCATCCACCCCCGGAGCCCTGCCACCGAGAAGCTTGTCAACCACCTCGGTGACTTCAGCCCGGGTGATGGGCGAGTCCGCCTCTGAGCACTCAGCCTCTGCCTCCTCAGTGGAAGACATGACGGCGGGATTGAGGAGATCCTCGAAGTATTCCTTCCACCGCCCGACGACATCCCCAGTCGAAGTCAACAGCTCCCCACCTCCACTGTAAACAGTGTTGGTGAAGCACTGCTTCCCCCTCCTGAGGCGCCGGACGGTTTGCCAGAATTTCCTCGGGGCCGACCGGTAGTCCTTCTCCATGGCCTCCCCGAACTCCTCCCAGACCCGAGTTTTTGCCTCCACAACGGCCCGGGCTGCGGCACGCCTGGCCTGCCGATACCCGTCAGCTGCCTCTGGAGTCCTATGGGCTAGCAATGCCCGATAGGACTCCTTCTTCAGCTTGACGGCATCCCTTACTTCCGGTGTCCACCACCGGGTTCGGGGGTTGCCGCCACGACAGGCACCAGAGACCCTGCGACCACAGCTCCGAGCAGCAGCTTCGACAATGGAAGTGGAGAACATGGTCCACTCGGACTCAATGTCTCCAACTTCCCCCGGGATCTGAGAGAAGCTCTCCCGGAGGTGGGAGTTGAAGACCGCACTGACAGAGGGCTCCACCAGACGTTCCCAACAGACCCTCACAACACGTTTGGGCCTGCCAAGTCTGTCCGGCTTCCTCCCCTGCCAGCGCATCCAACTCACCACCAGGTGGTGATCAGTTGACAGCTCAGCCCCTCTCTTCACCCGAGTGTCCAAGACACGCGGCCGGAGATCAGATGACACAACTACAAAGTCGATCATCGACCTCCGACCTAGGGTGTCCTGGTGCCACGTGCACTTGTGGACACCCTTGTGCTCGAACATGGTGTTCGTTATGGACAAACTGTTACTAGCACAGAAGTCCAATAACAGAACACCGCTCGGGTTCAGATCAGGGAGGCCGTTCCTCCCAATCACCCCCCTCCAGGTCTCACTGTCGTTGCCCACGTGAGCGTTGAAGTCCCCCAGTAGAACAATGGAGTCCCCAGTCGGAGCACTGTCCAGCACCCTTCCCAGGGACTCCAAGAAGGCCGGGTACTCTGCACTGCTGTTCGGCCCGTAAGCCGAGACAACAGACAGAGACCTGTCCCCGACCCGAAGGCGCAGGGACGCGACCCTCTCGTTCACCGGGGTGAACTCCAACACGTGGCGGCTGAGCTGTGGAGACGTGAGCAAGCCCACGCCAGCCCGCCGCCTCTCACCATGGGCAACTCCAGAAAAATGGAGAGTCCAGCCCCTTTCGAGGAGCTGGGTTCCAGAGCCCAAACTGTGCGTGGAGGTGAGCCCGACTATATCTAGACGGTATCTCTCAACCTCCCGCACGAGCTCAGGCTCCTTCCCCCCCAGTGAGGTGACGTTCCACGTCCCAACGGTTAGAGTCTGAGTCTGGGGATCGGGTCGCCGAGGCCCCCGCCGTCGACTGCTGCCCGATCCACAAAGCACCCGGCCCCTACGAGTCCTTCTGCGGGTGGTGGGACCACAGGAAGGCGGGCCCACGTCGTCCTTTCGGGCTATGCCCGGCCGAGCCCCGTGGGCCAAGGCTCGGCCACCAGGCGCTCCCTTGCGAGCCCCAACCCCAGGCCTGGCTCCAGGGTGGGGCCCCGGCTGCACCGTGCCGGGCGACGTAACGGTCCTGTTCTTATTTCTTCTCATAAGGGCTTCTGAACTGCTTTTAGTCTGACCCGTCACCTGAGACCTGTTTGCCTTGGGTGACCCTACCAGGGGCATAAAGCCCCCGACAACATAGCTCCCAGGGTCATTCGGGCACTCAAACTCCCCCACCACGATAAGGTAGCAGTTCCAGGGGGAGTAACCAAAAAGGTGCAGATTTTAATTCACAGTGCTTCTCTACAGGTGTAAAAGTCAAAGTTCAAAAAAATACAAAAATATGTACAAAGAAAAATAATTCCAAAAGTAAACTCGTAGCTACACAACAGAAAAACACCCCACATTTTGGCAGCACAACCTCACCTCTCTCCCTAGACGCAGCAACTCTTTACTCCTTATATAGAGCTTCCCAGTCACGCCTAATCACTGGGGTGAACCATGAGAAGGCATGGTGATGTACTAGTTAACCTCAATCTGAACGACTCAGCTGACAGCAGAATTGTACATACTACAAAACGCTGGGAATCTATAACCACTTTCCTGAAAAGTTTTTAAATAAATACCTTACTGCTCGATGCTTTTAATGCAACAGGAACATTAATCCCAACAAAAGAAAACCCCTCCACTTGGTCTGGTCCAGCGATGTCACTCTGACATCAGCAACACTATAAATTCAGGAAGTGCTGGGCCGGCCTCCTCCTAAATGTTACTCCTGCATGGTGAACCAGAACAAAGGAACAAAGAAAGGTAAGTATGAACAAAGGAACAAACAATTCAAAATTTAACCTGTAACTTAATAAAGGATAACTGAAACTAATTATGGCTGTGTGTCTTTCTTTAACTCATGGATGTAAACTGTAACAATTATTAACACAAACAAACCCGGGATAGTAAGTGCCACAATGTTACATTCACATGAATAAAGTAAAATACACAGAAGGATGGTTTGTGTTTTGTACTATGTAAAATGAATGTATTAAGGGACAAGGGGTGAGGCAGGAAGTCAGCCACAACATTCTTAAGTCCTGGTCTGTACTGAATCCTGAAACGAAATGGCTGCAGGGACAAATACCACCTAGTGATCCTTGCATTAAAATCTCTCATTCTGTTCATCCACTGCAATGCCCGATGGTCAGTCTCCAACACAAATTGACCACCCATTAGGTTGTACTTCAGTGTATCCAGAGCCCATTTGACTGCCAAGGCCTCTTTCTCAATAGTCGAATACCTCATTTCCCTCGGGAACAGCTTACGACTAATATACTGGACTGGCCTTTGGTCTTCTCCCTCACCCTGCAGCAACACAGCTCTGAGTCCTACTCCAGAAGCATCTGTCTGCACCGTAAATGGATGGGTGAAATCTGGCCACTGCAACACAGGCTCATTACACAGACAGTTTTTCAAGTCAGCAAATGCAGCATCACACTGTGGGGACCACTTTATCTTGGTGGGACCGGATTTTCGGGTCAGATCACTGAGTACTGCTGACCTGGCAGAGAAATTGGGGATGAACCGACGGTACCAACCGGCCAAACCCAGGAATGATTTTACCTTCTTCTTTGTAGTTGGCGGAGGATATGCAACTAAGGCTTCAATCTTACTCACCTGAGGGCGGATGACCCCACCCCCAATGATATAACCTAGGTACTCCATCTCTGTCTTGGCGATGTGACATTTGCGTGCATTGATGACAAGTCCAGCTTTCTGGATCCGTTGCAGGACGTCCGAGAGGTGTTGAATGTGCTCCTCCCATGTCTCTCTAAACACCACGATGTCATTGATGTAGGTTGCAGCCTAGTCATCGGCCCCTCTCAGCACTTCATCCACCAGCCACTGAAATGTAGCTGGAGCTCCATGCAGTCCAAATGGCATTGTTCTGAAACGATAAAGTCCACTTGGGACCCTAAATGTTGTCAAGTCCTTAGACGACTCAGTCAGAGGCACCTGCCAATACCCTTTACAAAGGTCAAGTGTTGTCAGATATTTAGCGTTTCCTAAGCGTTCAATCAGATCCTCTACTCTTGGCATAGGGTAGACATCAAAAGCGGAAACAGCATTCAGTTTAGAAAAATTAAAAGAAAATCTCTGTCTGATGTCATTTTTCTTGGGAACCAACACAACTGGACTGCACCACTCACTTCTGGATGGCTCAATAACACCCAAGGCAAGCATGTCCTCCACCTCTTGCCTCAGTGCAGGCATCAGCTTAGCTGGAACTCTGGAGGTGGTGTCTCTGATGGGTTGCTGGTTGGGATAACGGAGACGTATTTCATGTTGAATGAGGTTTGTGCAACCAGGCTTGGTGCTAAAGAGCTGACCAGGCATGATGGCCTCTAGGTCCTCCTGCTGGTCTGGAGACAGATGACTCAGGTCAGGGACTGCATGTCCTTCAACTGCAGCAGGAAAGAACTGCTCCTGTGGTTCCCCCTCCTCAACCACAGTGCGAGCCCACAACTGTGTTGCTGATGCAGGTTTATCTATCCATTCTTTCAACAAATTTACATGGAAAACCTGATGCTTCTTGCGAAGGTCTGGCATTCGTAGGTGACTGGACCTACTTTCTTGTTGATCATATAGGGCCCCTGCCACTTAGCTAGGAGACTGCTCTCTGACGTTGGAAGAAGAAGTAGAACTTTCTGTCCTTCCTGGAAAATCCTCTGGCGACCCACTCTGTCGTAGCTCTGCTTTTGATGCTGCTGAGCACTGATCTAATGTATATTGGCCAACTCTTGGTACTGCTCGAGCTTGTCTCTCATTTTTTTTTTTTTTTTGAACTGTGTTTTTATTTAACATAGAAAGACACAATCAATACAAACAAAACATTCCCTGACAAGATCACAAAATAAGTATGGCATTGCAAAAAACAGAGCCCGAAAAGGGAAAAAAGAATAAAATAAAATAAAATATATAACCCTGTTGGGCCCAGAAAGCTTGATAATTTCAATGAATGAAAAAGAAAAAATTAAAAAATGATTGGACAGTTAGGACATTATAACATAGTATGGGGTTCCCTTCAGTTAGAGAGGTATCTTGCTATAGGTACCCACCTTCTCACAAAAACATCAGCCTTCAATTGTAATTGAGCAGTTAAAGCCTCCATTCCATACACCTCCCTCAACTTCTGTTTCCACTGTGCCACTGTAGGTGGCTGTGGATTCATCCATTTTATTGTCACCATTTTCCTAGCAGTCATCAAAAGTATATGTAGCAGGTGCTTTTGATCCCTGGTGTACATGTCTTCAGGAGTTAAATCTAAAAGAAACTGAGTTGGGGTGAATAGTAAATCAATTCCCAGAATTTTATCTATCTCTCTTTTTACCTCCTTCCAAAAAGGAAGTATCCCTGGGCAATCCCAAAATATGTGCGAGTGATCGCCAACCATTCCACAATTTCTCCAACAGTATACTGCAGCTGGGTTATATATAAATTTGGACAGCACAGAAGGCGTCTTAAAGAATCTTGTCTTCATCTTCCAATCAAACTCCTTCCACATATTACTATTAATACCTTTATGACATCCAATACAAATTGTTTCCCATTCTCCATCCTCAATTATAATATTTAGCTCCAACTCCCATTTATTTTTGATATAAAGAGTATTATCTGGTATGTCTAGTGACAAATTTCTGTATATATGAGAGACATGTTTTTTATTAGGTAGCTGATGTTTAGTTATGTTAATAAAATATGTCTCTATATTTGTTGGACCATTTTTAATTACATTCCAATCTTTATGACTTGTGATGTAGTGTCGAATCTGAAGATACCGGAACATATCAGTTCGGGGTAAAAAGAATTTGTCTTGGAGATATGAGAATGGTTGTAGAACATTGTCACAGAACAACTGGTCAATGACCCTTAGGTTTCTGTCTGCCCATCTCTTAAAAGTAATATCTGTCGTTGAAGGGGGGAAATTTGGATTTCCAGCAATCTGCATAGCCCGTGAAAGGGAAGTTGTCCCTCTAATTCTCTTTTGGACTGTCGACCATACTTTTAAGGTGTGTTTCACCCATACATTTTTGATTTCCAGTTTCTCCTGGGACTGCTTGCTCAGAAACACTAGAGCGGATAGAGGTATAACTGGCAGTGAATTCTGCTCTATGCTTACCCATCCCGACTCCATATCATTGTTAATCCAGGCTATCACTGCTGTTAGTTGTGCTGCCCAAAAATAATATTTCATGTTGGGGAGGCTGAGTCCACCCCTATTCTTCCCAAGAGTGAGCATTTTAAGTCTCACTCTTGGTCTCCTATTTTGCCATATAAATCTGGATATAAGCTTGTCCAGCATATTGAAGGCTGACGCTGGGATCCCGACTGGGAGAGACTGAAACAAGAACAAGAGTCTGGGAAGTAAATTCATTTTAACAGCCTCCACTCTACCCAAGAGCGATAACGGTAGCACATCCCATCTTGCCAATTCATTTCTAAATATCTCAAATAATTTTTTATAATTAGCCTGGTATAGTTGTGCTACTTGGGGAGTGAGTGTGATTCCTAAATATCTGAAGCCCTGTTTAGCTCTGCGGAAGGACACTATCTCATCAAGCTGACTAGGCCATGCCCCAGACACCATCATCGCTTCTGATTTACCAGGGTTAACTTTATAGCCAGATACTAGACCATATTCATTAAGATTCTGTAAGAGAGCTGGGACTGAATGGACGGGATTTTCAATAAATAATAATATGTCGTCCGCATATAAAGCTATTTTATGTTGGTTTCCACCCTCATCTCTTATTCCTTGTATAAGAGGGTTACTTCTAATCAATTCCGCGAGGGGTTGTCTCTCATTTTTAATACATACGAGAGAACATTACACCTTTTTTCTGGTTTTGGTCCTTCCAAGGTGTAACCAGGTTGAAATAATAACCATATTTTGATATATGAAATTCCACCAACTCTAAAAACGAATGTAAATTGCTGTGTTATGTTTTGTATTCTACGTTTAAAATGTGTTTCATTTTTTATTATGGTTGGAGTTTTACCGTCTCTTTAAGAGTTCGCAGTTGTACCGGAAGAGAATACAGGAGATCAGAGCTGGGACGCGGGAATGTTATTTCTGGGGAGAGGCACAGCGAATCGGACTTTTGGTGTTGCTGAAGAAAAATATCGCCGAACGGACACTGCGGTCACTGGGGAACGGACTTTTGTACCAGGAGAGACGGAGCAGTGGTATGGACGCTTTGTTAATGGATATTATCTTCACAGGAAAGCCGAGCGGCGGTATGAATGCATGTTGAACTGACATTTTATGTAGGAGATAGCGGTGTGGGACGCATTGTTTAGCGGACAATTAGCTGCATGTTGGAGAGACGGAAAATAAATATGTGTTGAGCAGCATCCTGCAAATCTGTCTGATTATTTACGACGCAACACGGAAAGAAAAGAACACAGCGCAGGACAATAATAACGGGTGTGAAAGTGAATTCACAGACGAACGCACACACAGCCGTTACAATGGTGCCGTGACCTATTCAGGATCGGTTTGAGGAGCGATGCCAGATCGTTCACCGAGGGAAGCTGCGGTCTCATCCTCTGGACATTCAGGTATTGTGTGAGACTGTGCCTGTCGATACGGTGAATTTTTTTTCTTTTTCTCCCCGTGGACTGACTTTATATCGTCCGGGTGTGGACACTGCTCAGAAGAGAGAAGACATACTGGACGCCATTTTTTTTTCTGTTTTTCCATATTTTATGTGGCTGGACTGACGGGCGATATTTCTTATTGAGGTTTATGTGTGTGCATTTCGCTCTTGTTATATTTTATTTGTTGCCTTATGTGTTTTTTTGGTCCTGTGGGTAGCATAACCATGTTTTAATTTCATTTCATAGTTTTCACTTTTTTTTTACCACGTGGTGTGTGATCTTAACATGGCTGGGGGAGGGACGTATTTCCTCGACGGGGAGGGTGAGGATGTTGATCGTGAGACTTCTGTTAATCGGTTCGGTGTTGGTAGAGGGGTTCTTAATTTAACGCTAGAGGGCAGAACACCAGGGTTTAGAGACTCGGCTATTGACACTCCAAAGCTAACTTCCACAAGACATGTTAGTCGCGCTTTACCCAGCCAGGTTGATCAGAGCAAGAGAGACTTGAACTCTCTTATCGTACAGTTGGCCGAGAAGCTAGGTGAGTCCATTTCTGCTAAGTTGCAGTTAGACAGGAGCACACAGAGCATTGGAGCCCCTATGCAGTCAATGGAGACCAAACACCCGAATGTTAATGTGGTTCTGAACTCAGATGCAAGGGAACCGCCTATATACAGAGGCAATGGCTCAGATAAGTTTACAATTCATGAGTGGCAAAACCTTATGACCTTGTATCTGAGGAAACGTGTATCTGTCCACAAACAGTCACAAGAGATCCTAGCAAGGCTCATGGGCAAGGCTGGTGATGTGCTGAGGATAAAGCTACGTAACGACACTTCTATTGACCATGTTGCTGATCCTCACATCATTTTTGATGTCTTAAAGCAGCACTTTAGTGAACTCGGATATTCAAGCATGCCATTAGCAGATTTTTACAACACTCTGCCCATGCCGGGCGAGGACACCATGGAGTATTGGATCAGGTTGAATAAGACAGTAGATGTTGCAAATGAATGCTTAAAGAAAGAGGGCCGGAGCATCGGCGACCCAGGCCATGAGGTCAGCATGATGTTCGTAAAACACTGTCCTGATCAGTCTCTCGCTAGTGTGTTCAAATTTAAAGCTGCAGGGAAATGGACTGCTTGTGAAACACAGAAGAGACTTGAAGAGCATATGCTGGAGAAAAGAACTAGGGCTGCCTCAACGAGGTTGCTTAAGCCACACGCAGCATTACAAGAAGTTCATTCTCAGTACCATGCGCCTGTGGTTAATGATGCTCCTGTCCACGAAGATAAGGGGCTGTCAGTATCGGCTCCCTCTACTGTTACCAATGTCGACAATGACTGTGTGAAGAGCTTAGTGAACCTGTTAGACAGACTAGTCACACAACAGACACAGGTGACATCGAACCTTAGTAGCCGAATCACATTGCCTCAGCCTTCTCAGAGGCTGTGCAGGGTTTGTGAGAGTCTGGATCATTCTACCTTGTGCCACTGCAGACGTGAGAACAGATGTCTCAAATGCTTATCTCCTGGTCACTGGAAAAAGGACTGTCCACAGCGGAACAGCCAACGCTGTCTCCAGCCCAGTGACAATGCTGTCAGCCGGAACAGTTAAACTACAGTTAGGTCCATAAGTATTTGGACATTGACACAATTTTCAGCATTCCAGCTCTGTACAACACCACAATGGATTTGAAATGAAACAATCAAGATGTGCTTTAAGTGCAGACTTTGAGCTTTAATTTGAGGCATTTACATCCAAATCAGATGAACGGTGTAGGAATTACAATACATTTTATATGTGCCTCCACCTTTTTAAGGGAGAGTATGGAGAAGGGAAGGAACACTGAAGCCTGACTCCTTGAATGGCTCTTGCTCTCAGGCTCAGTCAGCCAAAAGTCTGGCAGATCTGGGCCTTGGTGACATTGACATTGACTTTGATCAGATTAGCGAAGATTGTGTGAGTCAGCTGACACAACTGCTAACTGAGTATCAGGACGTTTTCTCCAAACATCTGCTGGACTGTGGTGAGGTCAAGGGGTACACACATCGTATCTGCCTAACTGATGAGCGACCTTTCCACTTACCGTACAGGAGAGTTCCTCCAGCCCATTACCAAAAGCTGAGGCAAGTTCTGACAGATATGGAGGAAAAGGGGATCATAAGGAAGTTGACTAGTGAGTATGCTTCTCCTCTTGTGATGGTATGGAAGAAAGATGGAGGGTTGCGGATTTGCACAGATTTCAGGTGGCTTAATGCCCGGACGCTGAAGGATGCACATCCTTTGCCGCACCAATCCGATTGTTTGGCGGCTCTTGGAGGCAACTGTCTTTTCAGCATGATGGATCTGACCTCTGGCTTCTTCAACATTCCGATGCACGAAGACGACAAAAAGTACACCGCTTTCACCACTCCTCTTGGACTGCATGAGTACAATCGCATGCCGCAGGGTCTGTGCAACAGCCCTGCGTCCTTCATGAGGATGATGACTGGTATCTTTGGAGACATGAACTTCTCAAAGCTCTTGTGCTATCTTGATGACCTTCTCATCTTTGCTCCACCTGAGAAGGAGGCTTTGTCACGACTGCAGACGGTGTTTCAGAGGTTGCGTGAAAACAACTTGAAGCTGGCTCCAAAAAAGTGTCACCTGCTTCGGAAGGAAGTTAACTTTCTTGGACACGTTATCAATGGTGATGGTGTGTCTGTCGATCCTTCCGAGGTGGAAGTCATCTGTAACATGAGAGTGGAAGAGCTTATGGAGACGGATGGGCGCATTCCTTCTGTTCGCAGAATTAAATCATTCCTTGGCATGGTCTTCTACTACCAACATTTCATTCCCAACTGTTTCTCAATCGCAAGACCGCTGTTCGCACTTACAGCTGGTCAGAAAAGGCGTGGGAAGACAGCCAAGACTGCAGGGTCTCAGGGTGCTTTTTGCAAACTTACCTCTGCAGATTGGACTGTGGAATGTGAAGAGGCATTTGATAAGCTGAAGATCATGTTGTTGGAATGTGTTGTCCTTGCCCACTTTGATGAACCATTTGTCCTGTCGGTCGATGCATCGCTAGATGGTCTTGGTGCCGTGCTTTCACAGGTGCCGTGGGGCGAGTCGAAAGCCAGACCTATAGCTTTTGCAAGCCAAACTCTCAGTGCCTCGCAGCGGAAGTATCCAGCACATCGATTAGAGTTTCTGGCTCTAAAGTGGAGCGTCTGTGAAAAATTCAGCCATTGGCTGAAAGGCCGCAGCTTCACCATATGGACTGATAACAATCCACTCACTTATCTTCTGACGAAGCCGAAACTCGATGCGTGTGAGATCCGCTGGGTGTCTAAGCTTGCATCTTACTCCTTTGATCTCAAGCACCTGCCTGGGACACGGAATGTGGTGGCAGACGCTTTGAGTCGTGACCCCTTTGCACAGAGCACTGGCCATTGGCTGATAACAGAACCGTATGATTGTTTGGTTCGAGAAGCCAACACAGTGGACGAGGGATCTGTGCAGGATGTCTTTAGAGTAAGTTGCCTGCCACAGGCTTACTTTTCAACAAACCACTCCTTTCCGAAGTGAGCTTATGATGCTGCTGAAGTTAGTGCTCTTTGTGTGGCTCACTCTGACTGGACTGATGCTGCAGAATCCAGAGCCCTCCTTCTGACTCAATGTCTTCAACAGCTTTCTTGTGGTCAAGATGTGCTACCAATGTTCACTGCGCAGGAGTTGCAGATGAGCCAACAACAAGATCCATACATCTCCAGAGTGTTTCGCCACTAGGAAGAGGCCATCTAGGTGAGAGAGACATGGTGCTGACATGAAGGTCCTCAAGTTGCTTAAGCAGTGGGATAAGTTAGAGGTCCATGATGATGTTTTGTATAGAGTCACAAGAGACCCTGTCACAAAGCAGAAGCGGTTCCAATACGTGTTGCCCCAAGCCCTCAAGGACCAGGCGCTGTCTGGCATACATGACTTAGCAGGCCATCAGGGCCAAGACCGTACGCTTTCTCTTGCTAGGCAGCGGTTTTACTGGCCGGATATGGATAGAGATGTGCGATCATATGTCAAGTGCTGCCTGAGATGTGTGGTTGGGAAGACTCCTGAGCCTTCAGCTCGTGCACCTTTAGAGAGTATCAGGAGCTCTGCACCGATGGAGTTAGTGTGTATGGATTTTTGGTCGGCTGAAGACAGCAAGCAGCGGTCTGTGGATGTTCTAGTGGTCACAGACCACTTTACCAAGCTTGCTCATGCATTCCCTTGTGCCAATCAAACCACGAAACAGGTTGCAAGGAAACTCTGGGACAATGTGTTCTGTGTCTACGGATTCCCAAAGAGGATACACTCCGATCAGGGCACGAACTTTGAAAGCAATCTGATTTCTGAGCTTCTCCGGCTGGCTGGTGTCAAGAAGTCCCACACAACAGCTTACCATCCGATGGGCAATGGCGGTATGGAGAGGTTCAATCGCACTTTGGGTTCTAGGCTCCGCACTCTTCCCCTCAAGGATAAGCAGAATTGGCCACGACAGATCCAGACTCTCACATTCGCCTATAATGCCACCATTCATGAGACAACAGGTTATGCACCTTTCTTCCTCATGTTTGGGCATGTGCCCAGGTTACTGGTGGATATTATGTTTAAGCAGGTTCTGTCTGACCTAGCAGTCACTGATTATGACTCGTATGCTGACTCTCTGCTTGCTTGTCTGAAATGTGCTATGGTGATTGCCCAGAAACACATTTCTGCTGAACAACTACATCAGGCTCAGCAATACAACAAGCGGGTAAAGGGTGCTTACCTGTCTGTTGGGGATCGCGTTTTGGTTGCTAACAAGAAAGAACGTGGGAAGAGAAAGCTAGCTGACAAATGGGAAGATGGTGTGTTTACTGTCATTGACGCGAATCCCACTATTCATGTTTACAAAATCCGTGACGCTGACGGTCACACGAGGGTGGTGCACAGAAATCTCTTGCTTGAGGTTAACTTTTTGCCACTCCTTGGGATAGACCAGAGTGTGGATATTTGTCCAACAGTTGTGTCGGTGGACAGTGTAGAGTCTGATGGTTGCGACTCGGACGAGGAAACAACCTCAATGGACGGTGCTATGACCCAAGATGAACGGGAGCAGGGTGTGATCTGTCCAGAAAATGTCATGGGGTCTGATGACTTGGCGGTTGGGCTGACCGGCCTGCAGATGCCGATTCATTCTCGTCGACTGTCCGGTCCTGTCCCCGTCACTGTGGTTGGTCCACCTCCGTCGCCTGATTCACACACTGACACACTAGCTGACTCTGCTTCAGTCATTCACACTGACACTGACAGTGAGGTCAGGACACGTGCGGGGAGGGTAGTGAAGTCGGTGAACAGACTGATAGAGTCCATGGTTCAGAAACCATTTTTGAAGGGTTCAAAGTTTTCCTTCTAAGGTTATTCAAATTTGTTGTTACACCTGATTGTTGTAATTCTGAATGTGCCACAAGTGTTTTTTTCTTATTGAGCATGTGTCTGTTGGATATCGTAAGGGCCAAGTTTTTTGTGGCGTACAAGGCGTCACATTTAGCTAGGGAGGTACAGGGATCTGATCAATCCTAGTGTTTCCTGAACCTTGTGTGACCAAGGTAACTTCCATGTTGCTAAGGGGACTAGGTCTTCTTTATTGCTTGTGCCAGGAATTTTCTGCCAGAATGGACATTATGCTTTTGTATTTTTCATATACATTTGTGGTGTTGGTGAATTTCAGGAGGGGTGAATGTAACCAGGTTGAAATAATAACCATATTTTGATATATGAAATTCCACCAACTCCAAAAACTAATGTAAATTGCTGTGTTATGTTTTGTATTCTACATTTAAAATGTGTTTCATTTTTTATTATGGTTGGAGTTTTACTGTCTCTTTAAGAGTTTGCAGTTGGATGAGCTCATCAACATGTACCGGAAGAGAATACAGGAGATCAGAGCTGGGACGCGGGAATGTTACTTCTGGGGAGAGGCACAGCGAATCGGACTTTTGGTGTTGCTGAAGAAAAATATCGCCGAACGGACACTGCGGTCTCTGGGGAACGGACTTTTGTACCAGGAGAGACGGAGCAGTGGTATGGACGCTTTGTTAATGGATATTATCTTCACGGGAAAGCCGAGCGGCGGTATGAATGCATGTTGAACAGACATTTTATGTAGGAGAGAGCGGTGTGGGACGCATTGTTAGCGCACAATTAACTGCATGTTGGAGAGACGGAAAATAAATATGTGTTGAGCAGCATCCTGCAAATCTGTCTGATTATTTACGACGCAACACGGAAAGAAAAGAACACAACGCAGGACAATAATAACGGGTGTGAAGGTGAATTCACAGACGAACGCACACACACCCATTACACAGGCCTCTTTCAGCACATCCAGTGGACCCCGTACTGCATGACCATACAGAAGCTGGAATGGAGAGAAACCAGTTGATGCTTGTGGCACCTCTCTGTATGCAAAAAGGAGAAATGGCAGCCATTGGTCCCAGTCAGCCCCTGAGTCTTCCACAAACTTCCTCAGCATGGATTTCAGGGTTTTGTTAAAGTGTTCTACCAGGCCGTCTGTCTGTGGGTGGTAGGGACTGGTCTTGACCCCTCTGATCCCCAACAGTTTGTAGACTTCTCTCAGGAGGTTAGATGTGAAGTTCGAACCTTGATCAGTGATAATTTCTTTGGGAATCCCAACCCTCGAGAACAGTTGTATAAGGCAGTTAGCAATCTGACAGGCCTTGACCTTTCTTAGGGGAAACGCTTCCGGATATCTTGTAGCATCAAGTTCTCACCCACTTTGTCACAAAATCATGCAAATCATAAAAGCAGTTCCTGGAGTACAGAAGCTCCAAGTCAAAAGAGCGTCAGTCTTTTAACTACGGACTGAGAGGAAGACATCAGGCTAAATAAGGAAAACACGTCCAGGTAGGTTGTACTGATTCCCTTAGCTTATCAATACTCGACTGTCTGACTCGAGATGACTCAGAAGTGGATCTGTATCGAGTTAGATTTATTGTACAGATTGAATTAAATTTGAAAGAAAACTATCTTTGATGCAGGCATCTGTGCATATATTTTTGAGCATAAAGCACTCTAGGCAGGATAACAGCAGCTCCCGTGCAAGATGAGATGCTTTGCTAAAGCAATTGGACACAACAGTGTTATGATTTGGAGTGTAGTTTATAGTCATGTTCAGCTCACTATGACACTGTAGTGGCACAACTTAGACTATGTGGGGACACTACAGTCTCCATAATTAATGGGAAACACTGATGTATGTCTAATCTTTTATATTACCTATGTTTAATACATGAAATTAACCTTATCTTTGTCATTTTTAGATAAACATTGGATTGATGGTGCCAAATGGAAGTGATTTAAAACCTCTAAGACAAAAAACACTACTGTTTTTTGTAGACTCAGAGATAGAAGCACCTGATGTACTGAAACAAGCTGTCCAGAAAATGAGAAAATTTAACAAGAACATGCAAGAAGGATCGTATGTCCTTTTTTTTATTGTGAGAAACAGATATAACCATGACAAAGACCACAAATAACAATCACAGGCAAGAACACATAAAAAAGAAAAACCAACAACAACAACAACTAAAACAGACCAAAAAAAAAAAACAAAAACAAAAAAAAAAACAAAATCAGTAAACAGTTACAACTTCACAGGTAGGTGTGTGTGTGTGTGTGTATGTGTGTGTGTGGGGGGGTGGGGTGGGGTGTCATTGTGTGTAGAAATATTTCATACAACAATATTATTGTAATTATTATCATCATCATCAATGATCATCACCTTCATATAAAGAGAAAAGTATAATTATATTAATATATATTTTATATATATATAAAAATATATGTATAGCAAATTAAATAATAATAATACCACTACTAACGATACTGAACCTCACTGTCATCACCCCATTTGATTATTTTCAGGTTTAAGAACTGTTGGTATACGTGTCCTCCACCATTTCAGCCCCTGATCTCCCCAGACTGTTTTTTAAACCATTGTAGTCATTTAAGTGAGCTAAGGTGCATTAAAAGGAAGATGGACAAGTAGAGCTTCCCCAGGGCAGAGATATTGTCCTGAGGGATGCACCTCCTTCCCATCCTCCCAGCCTAAGTGTTTGTGTGTGAGTGTGTGTTTTTGGTATGTTTTTGTTTGTTTGTTTGTTTGTTTGTTTTTAAATATACAAGACTAACCTACTGTGATGCATTAAAAAACACAAGAAATGGTGGGGGAAAGGCAATGCCATTTCTTATGGGAAATATCAGTTATATCTGGACAAAAATACAGGCATGGAACTGATGGATGGAAGTGATGATTCCAGAGAGGATCGATGTTGTCATAATTCCAATACTACAAAAGCAATAATAATAATAATAATAACAACAGCAATAATAATAATAACAACAATAATAAGAATAGCAATAATAATATTAGTAATAATAATAACAATAGTAGTAGTAGTAGTAATAGTAATATTAATAACAATAATAAATAGTGATAATATTAATAACAACTTTCACGGTAAAAATAAACCGAGTAGATGAGCTGAGGTGGTGACGTCATCAAGTACGCTGCTGTTCTAATTGCACATTAACCGAGATGCGTCCTCCCTTCCTTGGGAGTATGTGAGTCGCACTACCAAGTACGCAAGTACGTACTTAGCCTACTTGTTTTTGTTTATTAAAAAATTATTTTTATTAATTAACCTTATACACAAACAAACATAGGCAAAACTTTGTGCACATCTTAATCACTGCCAGTTTCACAGTTTGAACAAACAAAAGAGGTAAAAATTTCAAGAAACTGCAAAAAAGTTTTTAAAAAGTAAAAAAAATAAAAACATATAAAGAATAATTAAATAAAATAACATAGAGGTTACCGATATTATCACACATTTTCAAGTAACAACAACATAGTACCAACAATAACATACCAGGGTGAAGTTATAACTTAAATTATATTAACATAAATTGCTCTAATAGTAAAAATAATTTCATTGCAGACTCTTTTTCATTATTTTCAAGGAATTGACAAGCAAAATAGAATCATTTTTCCAAAATAAGAAATTAGGATGTCTTTTTAAAAATTGGCATTTGTGTATTGAAAATTTGGCTGTCATTATTAAATTCTTAACGACAAAATCTATTTTTCTATCCCTAGAAAAGTAACCTAATTTAATACAATTAACTGTTAGTGGGGATAAGTTGATTCCCTTTAGCCGCATCCAGCTCCACAATTCTTCCCAAAATGTACGAACCACAGTACAATTGAAAAAAAGATGCTCCAAATCTTCCATTTCACTGTCACAAAAGGTACCGTCCACTTCTCCATTAAATTTGAGTCTAATAAAGTTATTAGTTGGATAAATTTCATTTAAAATTTTAAAGTTTAATTCTTTAACTTTTGGAGGGAGTGGAATTTTTAAATATTTAGTTCTTATAATAGCTACTTGATCAGCTTTAAAACCTCCATCCATCCATCCATCCATCCATCCATCCATCCATCCATTATCTTCCACTTATCCGGGGCCGGGTCGCGGGGGCAGCAGTCTAAGCAACGAGGCCCAGACTTCCCTCGCCCCAGACACCTCCTCCAGCTCTATGAGAGACATAGTCCCTCCAGCGTGTCCTAGGTCTGCCCCGAGGCCTCCTCCCTGTGGGACATGCCCAGAACACCTCCCCAGGGAGGCGTCCCAAATGCATCCGGAACAGATGTCCAAGCCACCTCAACTGACCCCTCTCGATGTGGAGAAGTAGCGGCTCTACTCTGAGCTCCTCCCTGGTGACCGAGCTCCTCACCCAATCTCAAAGGGTGCGCCCAGCCAGCCTGAGGAGGAAACTCATTTTGGCCGCTTGTATCCAGGATCTTGTTCTTTCCGTCATGACCCAAAGCTCATGACCATAGGTGAGAGTCGGAACGTAGATTGACCGGGAAATACAGAGCCTTGCCTTTTGGCTTAGCTCTTTCTTCACCATGACGGACTGGTACAGCAACCGCAGGATCCTTCTCTCCAGTACCCTGGAATAGACTTTCCCGGGGAGGCTGAGGAGTGTGATCCTCCTGTAGTTGGAGCACACCTTCTGGTCTCCCTTCTTGAAAAGAGGGACCACCACCCCAGTCTGCCAGTCCAGAGGCACTGTCCCCGACCGCCACGCAATGTTACAGAGACATGTCAGCCACAACATCCCTGCACATCCAGAGACTTGAGATACTCAGGGCGAACTTCATCCACCCCCAGAGCCCTGCCACCGAGGAGCTTGTCAACCACCTTGGTGACTTCAGCCCGGGTGATGGGCGAGTTGGCCTCTGAGCACTCAGCCTCTGCTTCCTCAATGGAATACGTGACGGCGGGATTGAGGAGATCCTCGAAGTATTCTTTCCACCGCCCGACAGCATTCCCAGTTAAAGTCAACAGCTCCCCATCTCCACTGTAAACAGTGTTGGTGAAGCACTGCTTCCCCCTCCTGAGGCGCCAGATGGTTTGCCAGAATTTCCTTGGGGCTGACCGATAGTCCTCCTCCATGGCCTCCCCAAACTCCTCCCAGACCCGAGTTTTTGCCTCCACAACGGCCCGGGCTGCGGCACGCCTGGCCTGCCGGTACCCATCAGTTGCCTCAGAAGTCCCATGAACTAACAACACCCGATAGGACTCCTTCTTCAGCTTGACGGCATCCCTTACTTCCAGTGTCCACCACCGGGTTCAGGGGTTGCTGCCACAACAGGCACCAGAGACCCTGCGACCACAGCTCCAAGCAGCAGCTTCAACAATGGAGGAGAAGAACATGGTCCACTCGGACTCAGTATCTCCAACCTCCCCTGGGATCTGAGAGAAGCTCTCCCAGAGGTGGGAGTTGAAGACTGTGCTAACAGTGGGCTCCACCAGACGTTCCCAACAGACCCTGCCGGGTCTGTCCAGCCTCCTCCCCCGTCAGTGCACCCAACTCACCACCAGGCGGTGATCAGCTGACAGCTCTGCCCCTCTCTTCACCCGAGTGTCCAAGACATGCGGCCGGAGATCAGATGACACAACTACAAAGTCGATCATTGACCTCCGACCTAGGGTGTCCTGGTGCCACATGTACTTATGGACACCCCTGTGCTCGAACATGGTGTTCATTACGGACAAACTGTAACTAGCACAAAAGTCCAATAACAGAACGCCGCTCGGGTTCAGATCGGGGAGGCCGTTCCTCCCAATCATCCCCCTCCAGGTGTCACTGTCTTTGCCCATGTGAGCATTGAAGTCCCCCAGTAGAACAGTGGAGTGCCAGGCACTCCCATGCGAGCCCCATCCCCAGGCCTGGCTTTCCTTCAGGCTGAGTCTGCATCCCACCACAACCCACTAAGACAATATTCTCTTCAGGTTGCTTCTTTTCAGGTAAAACACCTGCAGATCTGAGTTTTTCGACAGCACACTGACTGATGCTACGAGCCATAGAACCAGAATCTAACATGCCCTGAAGCTGAACACTGTTGCTGACAAGAACTGGAGCATAGAAGAGTTCACTGAAGGCTTGGATCTTCTGTGTAGCTTGGATGACAACTCTAGACCCCTTGGGAGCTTTGGCGCAACTTCTTTCATAAAGATCAGAAAGGTGGAGGCACATATAAAATGTACTGTAATTCTTACACCGTTCATCTGATTTGGATATAAATGCCCTCAAATTAAAGCTCAAAGTCTGCACTTAAAGCACATCTTGATTGTTTCATTTCAAATCCATTGTGGTGTTGTACACAGCTGGAATGCTGAAAATTGTGTCAATGTCCAGGATCATTCGGGCACTCAAACTCCCCACCACGATAAGGTAGCAGTTCCAGGGGGAGGCTTTAAAACCTTTCAGTATATAATGTATTTTAGTTTGATTAGGGAAAACTCTTTTGTTAGCAACTATCTGATTAATTTGTTAGTCATTTTTTATCACAAAAATAAATACCGTCAATATGGAGATGCCTAAGTTCAGGGGAGGATTTAGAATATAATAAATCCCCTCTCACCACTATTTGAACAGGTAGTGGTATTGCTTTTGTCAATTTTTTACACATTCTGAGAGTACAAGTGACTCCAAATTTCAAACAAAACTCTTCGTAAGACAATACATCTCCTGACTTATTAAGCAAGTGTATAAATGTCCAAATACCTTTAGAAAAAAGATTCTCGTTGAAAACAGATTTTTGGTTATCCAGGATGTATTGGTTGTTCCATATGGGTGTGTTATGAGGAGTAAAGTTGTGTTTATAGATCAACTTCCAGTAGAAGAGGACTTGCTGATGGAAATCACAGAGCTTGATGGGTAACTTATTGACCAAAATCACAACTAAGTAAAAAGTCTATTCCTCCCACTTTATCAAAAATAAGTCTAGTAACTGAAAACCACAGCAAATTCTGATTGCTTAGAAAACCTTTTAACCATTTGAGCTTTATAACTCCATTCATCACATTAAAGTCAATTACATTTAGGCCTCCCTCCTCATAATCTTTGACATTATCTTCTTTTCGTATATAGTGATATTTGTTTTTCCAAATGAAGTTAAAATTAATTTGGTTAATTGTTTTATTCATGTTTTGTGTAATGGCTAAAGAAAAGGATGGATAGATGATTCTTGACAGACTGTCCATTTTTGTAAGCAGTATCCTGCCAAATACAGTGAGGTCTCTTTGTAACCATCTGTTTAATGGAAGTTTACATTTGTCTACAGTGTTGCAAATATTCTTTTTCTCAGTTACAGTTTTATCTTTAGATATGACAATTCCCAAATATTTCACCTCACTTTTTACCTGGATATTATTTAATGGCTGTAGAGGGTGATCATGTAATTATAATTTCACATTCATTCAAATTTAATTGTAAACCAGACGCTTTGGGTGTCACGCCCTCCACCTCTGCTGCCTGAGTGGCAGTCTCCTTTCCCCTTTTCCCTCTTCCCCTTTCCCTCTCTCTCTTGCAGGTGGGCGTGAGCAAGGTGTGGGCAGCGAGGAGCACGGCAGGTGCAGCCACTTCTAATCAGCGGAGGAGGCACGCGTGTGATTGGATGATCAGCTCTCACTCTCCCGGTTAAAACCACGCTCCACATGCTCCTCGATGCCAGACCGTCGCTTTGCCTCAGTCAGTTGCCAACCTCTGCTCTTGTTCCGTCTGCCCTGTTTGCTCTGCTCTGCACCCTCGCTTTTGCTAACGCTATTCCCTCTCCGCTTCCAGTTGGTTCCCCGTCTGCCGTCCACGTGTGCCTCCTCCGGATCAGCTCTACCACTGCCTCCACTCCGCCCGTAAACCCAGCCGCAGCCAGGATTCCAGTCGTGGATCGCCACCCCCACTCCCGGACCTCAGCTCACCACCACCCAGCCTGCCTGCCTGCCTGCCTGCCCTCGCTCCCACCTGCTCCGCTCACCTGCTCCGTTGTGCTCCCCTCCCCGTTCAGGTTCAGTAGCATTAGCATTAGCATTAGCGTTAGCCCGTCCGGCTCAGTTTCCCAGTGTCTTGGTTGCTATCAGCTCATAGGTTTTCGTAGCTCGCTTTTTGTTTGTATCAGCTCGTTGGTTTTCGTAGCTCGCTTTCTGTTACCTGTTTGTTTCTCAGCTCGCCTTTTGCAGCTCGCTTTCCGTTGTTACTTTTAGTTAGTTTTCAGCATTCGCTCGCTTTTAGTTTCGGTTTTGTTTCCTGCTGTGCAGTGATTTTCTGTTCACCGTTGTTGTTAATAAACATTTTTAGTTTGTATACCTGTGTGCCGTGTTTCTTTGCCTGCGCCTGAGTCTCTGCACCGTTCGTAACAGTAGGAAAAAAAATTATATTTTGTAGGGCTACTGGAATTTGATTGCTATTTCTTAGAAACAAAGTTGTGTCATCAGCCAGCTGGCTAACTTTTAACTGAGTTCCTTTTATATCAATGCTTTCAATTTCACTAAGTTTTATTAGCACTGACAACATTTCTGCAACCATAATGAAGAGTAAAGTTGAACTAGCACATCCTTGTCTTATTCCTCTCTTAATATTGAACCTAGGGCATGTACCATGGCCCAAAGACACTGAACTGTTAGTATTATTATAGAACATTCTAATCACATGAGTGAACTTCTGCCCAAAACCAAAGTGTGTCAGTGTTTGAATAATAAAAGGATGTTGAACACAATCAAAGGCTTTATAAAAGTCAAGAAACAAAATACACCCTTCGCTAAACAAATCCTTATACTCCATCAAATCTAAGACGAGCCTTATGTTGTTATGTATTGATCGTCCCTTTAAGAAACCACATTGTGTCTCACTAATTATTGTTGTGATTCCATTTTTAAGTCTTGATGCTATTGTCCCTGAAAGAATTTTATAGTCAGTATTTAATAGTGTAATTGGTCTTAAATTATTTAGGAGTCTTTTATCTTTTCTGGGCTTAGGAATCAGAGTGATCAAACTTTCTTTCATACTTGTAACTTGTCTTTTAATACATTCAGTGATTGTCCTGAATAACAAAACTCTCAATTCTTTCCAAAAATGTCTGTAAAAGTTAACAGTAAGGCCATCTGTACCTGGTGATTTATTTAAGACCATCCTCAGGACAACGGGATCTAACTCTTAAATGGTAAAATTGGAGTCACATTGATTTTTAAATGAATTCTCAACAACTGGAATAGAATTTTTAATCTTAGCAAAAAAAAAAGAAAAAGAGAAAGGCATGGAATATAGTTCAGAGAAAAAAGAAAAACTTCTTTTTCTATAAGTTTGTTGTCTTTACTTTCCTTTTTATGTATTAACAGGCTGTTAATGGAGTTCCTTTGTTGTCTAGTTTTTTCTAGGTTACTGAAATAAGATTTTTTTTTCTCCATCCTCGATCCACTGAGCCCTAGATCTAATGAAGGCTCCTTGAGCTCTTTGAAGATACAATTCATCTACTTTAGACTGTAGTTCCATTAAAACGCTACCATTCTGATTAGGGGGAGTCACAGCATTGACTTATTTCGTACAGTAAGTCACTCTCATATTGCCTGTTCATATATTTAACAGCATTCTTGATGGATTTTTAAACAGCATGCCATGTCTGTTGCTGTGTATGCTCTATGACCCAGAGAAACACATTAAAAAGGGCTGTTCATCAGCCAGAATATCATTCAATATTTAGTGTTTCATTTATATGCTGTACAGCACATGACATGCAAACGGTTACTGATGTACTCCAACTGATTCATGAAATTGACGTTCCGTTGGCATAATTTAAATAAGTGAAAACGTTTGGTGATAAGGAAAAAGTCAGTAAACTCATTAGACTGTCAAATTCATCCATTTGATAGTCATGGGTTCCAGTTAGGTGCCAAAGATCAAACCTTCATATGCAGTCACAGGTGGAACCTGTCTTATTTAAACCTCTGACATCTAGAGTCTGCTGTTTTCTTTGCTATTCAAATGTATGTTGTCATCATGCCAAGATAAAAGAGCTCTTTAAGGCCTTCAGAAAAACAACATTGGGGATGCCTATGAATCTGTCATGGAATGTGAAAAGATATTTAGATTATTTGCGATAAGTCATTCGACTGAGGAAATTCTTTTACAAATGGCAAAGACTTTCAACAACTGCCAGGATATCCAGGACTGGCCTTCCCAGCAAATTCACCCCAAAAGTAGACCATTTTAATGCAAAAAGAAGTTTCCAAAAAGTTCATTAGAGAATTCATTAGAGAAACTGCAGCAGTCAGAAAGAGATTTCACCAATGTGACCTACATTAGAGGTGTAATCAGAAAAAGACTTTGTTGTCTGAAAAGAACTTTAGAATAAAACTGTGGTTTGTCAGTGAACATACAGGCAAAGATATTTCTGGAGATTTTTGAAGTTTAGTCCTTCCAGCTGAACTGTTATCTATTAGTTTTTATTACCTGCACCATCAGGCAACAGTAAGATCCATATGTATGTCTTTGAAGAGTGAGTGCTGCGTTTGCACAAGCGGAACAACAACATAAGTTACTTCACTAAATTCTTACATTTCTAAATCATTCCTGAGAGAGCACTGAGAGCAGATCATTCTGGGCCAGTCACACTTTGTGTAGGCCTGCTTGTCTTCACATCAGACAAGTGAGCTGTCACACACAGATGGCACTTAGTTCACAGCTGCTAAGGACCATTTCTTTCTTGTTTATTGCATACCTCGAGCAACATGTAGCAGTAGCTTCCAGTGTCTCCAAAGAGAGAGAAAGAGCTGTGTGCATTTACGCATGGAGCAACAAGAGTCATTTTAATTTAAATTGTAAAAGTCTTTCGCCACTTGTAAATTTGTCTCAGCGTTTGCAAAAGTGTTTCGCATCTTGTTAATTTGTTTTCTGAAATGTAAATTTGTTTCGGGACTTGTAAATGTGTTACGGTAAAGTAATTTTGTTTTATTATATGTAAAAATCATTTCTAAAATGTAAATTTGTCTCAAGCTTTGTAAAAGTATTTCACTTTTTGTAATGTTGGTTTGCACCTTCCAGCCACTGTATAGAACAGACGAAATGTTGCAAAGCAAAAGTAGGTGGAAAGCTGCAAACAAACTGCAAATTGTATGAGTGTGTAATTATTAAGCTTATCAGTATCACTGTCCCTTGTTGTATAAGTTGCTTAGAAGTAGGTTTCTTATACAACATTCAGTTTAATTATCTTCATGCATCACAAGATTGTATAACAAAGACACATTTCTTAATGAAAAAATAATAAAGTAATAAAAACGAAACTATTTTCTTTGAAAATATGGATGAATCATTCAGTAATTCCACAATGAGTTTCATTCTTATGGTGTGTGACACATTTTTAGTCTTTCAGCTGCTTGGTAATGTTAAACTGTTTTGGGAACAAGTAAGAAACAAATGTAACTAGAATGTGTGATTGCAGAGAGCTGCATCTGCCAGAGCTTGTACAGTTCAGCACATGTACAGGTGGAAGGTGATATTAAACCTGCAACCTTACGGATATAAAGCACCTTTTCTACCAACTGAGCCACAGCTAAGACAAAATGCCCATCATGTTTTATATTTGGGTTCTCCACATAAATCTTTCTGCTGTAACATTAAAGTACCAATAGAGGGCACTCAAAGACAACAAATGCCTCAGTACTTTTAGACATAGTAATTAATCTCAGTTACATGAAAGGCAGCAAAAGCATCAACTGATAATAATAATAATAATAATAATAATAATAATAATAATAACATATATTGACATATATTATTATTATTATTATTTATTTGTATAGCGCCTTTCACACAAGTTTTGCGGCTCAAGGCCAAAGAAATATCCTTCAAAAAATACAGTAAAATTACAGTTTTACCGCCCCAACATTGCACAAAAGAACATTTAGAACATTAAAAAGAAAATATAAAAAATCAACTACCCTAGTCTCTCACCAACTGCACCAATAAAAGTGGGGATGGGATACAAACCCTGGTTCGGTTTGGTTGTAGAAGTAGAAGAGGTAGAGTTAAAGATGAAAGTAGGGATGGGATACACGCCCTGGTTTGGGTAGGAGGTAGTGAAACCATAGAAGTTGCTGAAGGTGGGGGCAACATAAAATAAAAATAAATAATAAATAAATAAAAAGAAGAACATTTAAAACATTTAAAAAAGAAAAACATATAAAATATTAGAAGAACCACCGTGTGTATCCCATTTGTCTCGAGTTGTCCCAATTGATGGAGTGACACAAAACAAGATTCATCCATCCATGATCTATACACTGCTTGATATCCTGTAGGGTTGCGGGACAAAATAAGCTGACAAGTTAAACAAATAAAAACAGCATTTGACTGTCTTTGAGAAAATCTGATATTCATGTAAACAAACATGAAGTTTTGAAATACAGAAATCACATCAACTTTATACAGTTTTCTGACCATTTGTCTATGTCTGGAATCGAACTGCTTGTGTCCTAAATAATTGTACTTACTACATTATTTTCATATTTTTACTCAGAGCTTGAGTTGCTGAGCGTGATGATATACAGTTTGTTTCCACACTCAAAACATGAAGGTAGATATTGCAAGTTGAAGAACTGAGAGGTTGGATGGAAAGTCTTCCTGCAGTTTGAATCGAAAGAGAGCTTGACAGTGAGTTTCCAATCGATTGAAACCGAAAAATATAGAAGAGCTTCCAAAATATGAATGCTCATTTGAGTTAGATTTTAACATCGTGAAAAAGAAAACCCTTGTGGCTACATTTTGATGTCAGTTATGTGCTTATGGAGACAAATTTGTCTTCAGGAATGCTGAATACATTTTCCAAAAGAAGTAACTGATCTGCATAAAGTGCTTTTATGTGTACCAATCTGTTTTCTGGAACATAATCTTCTCCGAAGAAGGTTAGGGGTTAAGCTTAAGTTACCATGTAGATGAGCCTTGCTAACAAGTGAACCACCGTCATACTACTGGAAACCCTGCGTTGAATCTGAAGTTACTTCAATAACCTCAAATCCTGTTTCCTGCTAGAGGACTCTGAACTGCTCCACGAAAACATATGAGGTCCTCCACCATCTCCACACCTGTGGGGACAGTGAGGAGAAGGCATACATCGCTGCTCTATTGAAACAATAACAAACCGGAAACTAGTTTTAGTCTAACAAAATACAAAATATTGCCTTGTAATAATAGCACTAACCCATTTTAGGGTTTAATTATAACTGTGTTTTGCCAGGGCGGCTTGTTGTGGTACATCCTTTTTCTTTTTATTTGCTTTTGTACTTTCTTTACTAATGTTTTTTTTTCCCGAACAGTGTAATAAAGAGACTAGTAGTATTTACACACTGGGTGCTGATGGCGGACTGTGTTTTCTGGACGGGTGGTCAGGTGTCCTATTTCTCGTGTGGAACTTCAATGCAGCATTGCTGATGACGTTGCAGAAGAAAGATAAACATGGCGTCCGGACAGCAGTGGGTGTTGGTGGAAATGGTGCAAGCATTTTACGAGGTAAGTTTTTCTTCTCCTTAGCTCTATTAGGCAGAACCTTTTTCGGACACCTACGAGTAGTCTCAAAGTATGCTTAGCTTGGTCGTGATTTTAATGTCCGAGGGAGAAACTGTAAACTACTTGGTCACAAAATGTCGGTGGCCTGCGGAAGGTGGCTTCGGCGGAATCTCACAGCCAATCGGCCGCAACGTGCGGCTCCGCGCGTCACTGCATGTCAGCGTGGAAAGACGGAGTAACAAGGAAGTTGTCTTATCCAGTTTATGGTAGCCAGTTTCAAAAGTAGAAAAAGCTGTCGAGTTTCATTAATTATACAATTTACTACGTTGAATCAAATGATAAAGTCAGGGGCGGCTATGGCTCAGGTGGTAGAGCAGGTCGTCAACTGATCGCAAGGTTGGCGGTTCGATCCCCGGCCCCTCCGCATAATGAAGTGTCCTTGGGCAAGACACTGAATGAATCTACCAATGGTAGATTACCGCCTTGCATGGCAGCTCTGTCGCCATTGGAGTGTGAATGTGTGTGTGAATGGGTGAATGTGAAACACGTTGTAAAGCGCTTTGGATACCACTAAGGTAGAGAAAAGGCGCTGTATAAGTGCAGACCATGTACCATTTACCAATGTTTTAGGGGATTTTTTTGTCGTTGCAGGGAGATTCCCATACAATACTGATGGCCCGATGCCAACTGTTGTCTTTTCTCAGTTTTATTTGTCTCTATTTGCTATGATTGTTGACTTTGTATTACTGTGAAGTGTTGTGATCTAACTTCAAAATGTCTTAGTCTGCTTTAATCCCCTAAATTACAAACCTCTGTAATTGGAGTATGCTGTGACAAAACTGAACTATAGAGGCGCTTTTTTGTGTTCATATATTTAACAGCATTCTTGATGGATTTTTAAACAGCATGCCATGTCTGTTGCTGTGTATGCTCTATGACCCAGAGAAACACATTAAAAAGGGCTGTTCATCAGCCAGAATATCATTCAATATTTAGTGTTTCATTTATATGCTGTACAGCACATGACATGCAAACGGTTACTGATGTACTCCAACTGATTCATGAAATTGACGTTCCGTTGGCATAATTTAAATAAGTGAAAACGTTTGGTGATAAGGAAAAAGTCAGTAAACTCATTAGACTGTCAAATTCATCCATTTGATAGTCATGGGTTCCAGTTAGGTGCCAAAGATCAAACCTTCATATGCAGTCACAGGTGGAACCTGTCTTATTTAAACCTCTGACATCTAGAGTCTGCTGTTTTCTTTGCTATTCAAATGTATGTTGTCATCATGCCAAGATAAAAGAGCTCTTTAAGGCCTTCAGAAAAACAACATTGGGGATGCCTATGAATCTGTCATGGAATGTGAAAAGATATTTAGATTATTTGCGATAAGTCATTCGACTGAGGAAATTCTTTTACAAATGGCAAAGACTTTCAACAACTGCCAGGATATCCAGGACTGGCCTTCCCAGCAAATTCACCCCAAAAGTAGACCATTTTAATGCAAAAAGAAGTTTCCAAAAAGTTCATTAGAGAATTCATTAGAGAAACTGCAGCAGTCAGAAAGAGATTTCACCAATGTGACCTACATTAGAGGTGTAATCAGAAAAAGACTTTGTTGTCTGAAAAGAACTTTAGAATAAAACTGTGGTTTGTCAGTGAACATACAGGCAAAGAGTTATATTTCTGGAGATTTTTGAAGTTTAGTCCTTCTAGCTGAACTGTTATCTATTAGTTTTTATTACCTGCACCATCAGGCAACAGTAAGATCCATATGTATGTCTTTGAAGAGTGAGTGCTGCGTTTGCACAAGCGGAACAACAGCATAAGTTACTTCACTAAATTCTTACATTTCTAAATCATTCCTGAGAGAGCACTGAGAGCAGATCATTCTGGGCCAGTCACACTTTGTGTAGGCCTGCTTGTCTTCACATCAGACAAGTGAGCTGTCACACACAGATGGCACTTAGTTCACAGCTGCTAAGGACCATTTCTTTCTTGTTTATTGCATACCTCGAGCAACATGTAGCAGTAGCTTCCAGTGTCTCCAAAGAGAGAGAAAGAGCTGTGTGCATTTACGCATGGAGCAACAAGAGTCATTTTAATTTAAATTTTAAATTTTGGCTTCAACCATAAATTATCCTCACTATGGTG
The DNA here is from genome assembly GCA_024666655.1 of Dascyllus trimaculatus. Taxonomy (NCBI): domain Eukaryota; kingdom Metazoa; phylum Chordata; class Actinopteri; family Pomacentridae; genus Dascyllus; species Dascyllus trimaculatus. The sequence continues at coordinate 328,572 of CM045460.1, forward strand.
AAAGGATCAATCATGATCTAACAGCAGGTCACACTGTGTATTTTTCTTCACCTCAGACAGGTAAACCATCACACAAAGTGACGGCTAATAATCTGCAGGTAAACATTTTATTGCACTGCAGCCATCCTCAAGTTGAGTCCCGAACTTTCAGTTTCAATGTTTAGGAAAACTGGGCTGTTAGTTAATTGGATTCTTTGACCAGCTGCTAGTAACTTAAATTCAGTCTGTTATTGTGTTACACATCCCTTGGTATATTGTCTAATTTATTGTGAATGACAAATATCGATTATCTACCGTGGCTCGCTCTTGCACTGTGGGGGGTGTCTCTGCATGGAGCCGTGAGGAACATTAAGGGGAAAGTGATCTGTCAAAGAATTACTAGAATGCAGTCACTTTAACAAACTGATGAAGCCAGCAATGCCACATGTTCCATGTCTGAAACAGACTTTTGACTTTATACCCATCACGTCAAACTAATCTTAGTGCACCTGTCTTCCTCAGGCTCCTGCTTATCACCTGATTCTGGAGGGGATCCTCATACTGTGGATTATCAGACTGCTGTTTTCTAAGACCTACAAACTTCATGAAACCTATAAACTGACAGAGAAGGTAAACTCTGCACAATGAAAAGCAAACATCAGTAGTGTTTGTTTAAGTATCACCAACCAGTTGTCATGGGGTTCCACATTTCAGGAAAAGGAGGACTTGATTGAGGAGTGGCAGCCAGAGCCTTTAGTTCCTGCTATTTCCAAAGAACATCCCTCCCTCAACTATGTCGTTGTCACAGGGTAAAACACACAGGACACCCTTCTGCTTTACACACTTCTTTTAAATATTGGCTCAAGCTAAATTTTCACAAGGGCCAATTCTGCCTAAAGAGGTGTTTTCCATTGTCATGCTTGACCTGATAATGTAAGAATTGAACTGATTCTGTTGGGACAGATTTCAGTGTGGCAATTTGAGAGAAAGCATACAAATTGAAATTTTAATTTAATATCCAGGGCCCGTATTCACAAAGCATCCTAAGGCTAAAAGTAGCTCTTAGTGACGTCATTCTTAGAAAATCTTGGAATTTCTCGAATTCTAAGATTTTTCTAAGAATGTTCCCTTGGTAAGATAAAAGTTATTCACAAAGCGTCTCAGGCCTTAAGAGAGCTCCTAAGGGGGAAAACTGTTAGGAGGAGGGAGGAGGACTTTTAAGAAGCCTAAGAGTGTCTTAAACAGACAAGATGGCAGAAAAACCGAGAGGAAGGAGAGATATTCTCTGTACGTTAAAAGACGTTAAAAGACATTGATTTAAGAACACGAGATAATGTTTGTGGTTGACCTCATCAGGGATGAGTTTACTGTCCCACTCAGTGCAGTAACGCAATAACTCCTGAGATGAAAGTCATCGCAGCATTGTGATACCTGGCCACAGGTAAAATGCAGCAATGTAGCAGTGATGACTTGGGTCTGTGACAACCCTCTGTCAGCAGAGAGACCAGTCAGACCAGTCAGACCAGTACGGTCTTTCACAGCCTCGTATTGCAATTAATAAATCGCAATTTATTAATTTCAGTCTCCACTCTCGCTTGGGATTACATCACATACCAGCGCTTCTCACAGCAACCACAGGACCTGCTGACAGCTGAGTCTGTGTCCACCATTAATATCAAACACATGAAGTAGTAAATTACCAACATGGACAGTAAACATGTCAATAAGCAAATCAACAGAATCGGCATGTTAATGAGGTACGTTCAAACATTTGAAGCTGTGTCACAACTAATTTAATTTTGCCGAGTTTCATCATCATGACATAAAACTAATGTCACGATAACATATTTCTGAATACAGTCCAAGTTATATAATCGGTTGATTTTTCTGTCCATTCATTACTAGGAGCGCATTTTTCTTTTGTCTTTTTCCTTTTTTGTAACAACCAATCACAGCCTTTAGACTGCGTCACACCTAGCAATGGGGTCAAACACACCTCCTCACTAAGATCAAAGTTTCTGTTCCCTCCTTGCTCAGAGTTGCTCTCAGAAACTTCCTGAATCACTCTTAAGCTAAGATTCCTTGCTAGGAATTTTAAGGCTAAGTTAGGAGCTATCTTAGAGAATTCTAAGATGCTTTGTGAATATGGGCCCAGATCTTTAAATCGCAGATGAGTCAATGAAAACCATAACATACAGTGGAACTAAAAGAAATGATGCTGCAGCAGACACAGGTTTGGATAGGTAATCACTGTCCATGGCACATCCAAACAAAGCTGGATAGATTTTCTTAACTTGGAAAATTAGCTCCTTCTGAAACAGAACACAAGGCCCAAGAATTTTAGGCCCTTGCCTGGCTTTGTTTGCAGTGCACTGGGAGTAGTTTATATTTTCCTACTCAGGTTCAAAAGCATTTTTTTGTATTTTGAACAGACACAATTCCTGCTATAGCTGTATATTTAAGTTACAGATTGCCTTAACTAGAATCATTCAGACCTGCTAATCATTAATTAAACAAATGCACTTCGGCGAAAGCAGATATTTTCTACGTTGATATCCCCTTTTCATTTGAAATGCGTGCTGTTGATAATGCATTAAACATCAACAGTTACAAAGTGACAGATACCAGGTTTTTTTTAGAAGAATACTTTGTACTTTTACTGAAGTATTGTTAACCCCAGTAGTGTTAGCAGAGTGCTTGTAATTAAGTAATACTTTAGTAAGGTAACTACTTGAGCTCTACTTGAGTACAGATTTTAGTGCTCTTTCCACAACTGTACACAATCTGCTGTCAGAGTGGAAGAAGATGGTCTTAACAAAGTCAAAGCTGGTTATAGGGTAATTGTAAGCAAACTCAATGGCAATACCTTGCAGCCATAAACTGTGTGTTTGGATGCAGATATGGAGGATTTTTCAGTATTTTTTGTTGTTCAAATAGCGGTAACAGTGCAGCTATTCTGCAGCTGAGCATAACCAAGCCCCGCTGCCATGCAGACCATTCATCATTTATTGTCAGAATCTTTTAGTGTTGCAGGTTAAAGCTAAGCATTTAAACACAGTTTCTCATTACAGACCTCCCAGCCACAAAATCACCATTGACGGAAAAGAATGCATTAATTTTGCATCATTTAACTTCCTGGGTCTCCTTGACAATAAGCGTGTTAAGGTCAGTGGTCAGTATTTATTGTTTAAGCGTCACTCTTCATTGAATTTTTTGATTAGTTTTTCTTCTTGTTATTACAGCAAAAGGCTTTAGCATCACTGAAGAAATATGGTGTGGGTACGTGTGGTCCAAGAGGTTTCTATGGGACCTTTGGTGAGTGAAAAGTTCAGCTTTTTATCCTTTGTTAATATTCCACCATCTGATCTGCAAGAGAAAGTAAACCCTTTAAAATGAGCTGCATTTCTGTCTAAAGAAACACGATCTGTTTTAATTGGTAACCCATAAATTATTTTATTGCTTCTTCACCTGATTTAAAAAACAAAAACATTTTGTTCTTTGTATTCAGAAGAAGCATCTACTGATGTGAGCAAGGCCTCACAAAAAAAGAGATCTCATAGGACTCATCATCAAGAATTCCAAGAGTATTAGATACACAGTAATCCTAAGTAGTTATACAATTAGTAAAACCAGTTATACAAGTGGAGACAATTTAGTTCTGTAGCTGCTCTCCCCAGAAGTGAGCACTGGTTTGGGATGACACCAGATGTACAGTGTAGGTACACACTCCAGTGTAGCTGGAGAAAAGCTCGGCCTAAAACATCTCTGTCCGTTTGTCTACCATACACAGATTATTGAACAGTCATGATGCTCATGACAGGACACTAGGGTTGGGCACTGAGAACTGGTTCCAAAATATTGATTCTAAAGGAACTGTTAAAACTTTAATTTTGATTGTGCTTATCGTTTCCTAACCAAAAGTAAATCGTGCTTGTTTCAGATGTAGTGGCAGGACAGTGTTGACTTTCAGTGCATGTGCGACAGTAATGCACATTGAGTCATCTCCTGAGCTACCACTGGTGCTCTTTCTGGTCCACATTGCACAAAACCATACATTTTGTTTTGTTTAATGAGAATATCAGTAAAGCCTCTTTCAGACATGCGCTATGGAACATTGCAGGGATATTTCATCCATTAAAATTATGGCATTCTGTCATATAGCCCCTTTCAAACACACTCAGTACAGTGAGTGATGTATGGTATTTAATAATGCAATAACAAAGTAAAACTAAACCGATAGCAGCTCATCAAAGTGTCCAAATAAGTAACTGCGTAGTTTCTTTGTGCTTTCTTTAACATTAAAACTGAAAGCTCAGGACTCAACCTAAGGACCATGGCGATGTGACAAAATATTAAACTGCAGCTGTGTGACAGCTCAACTGTCTGAGGTGAAAAAATGTTCACAGCTGCCATTAGATCGTGATCAGCCCTTTGTCAATGTCTGGATAATTTATAATGAAACCTAATAAATGAAGGTATTACTGTTGCTTCATGTGAAATTCACGCAGCTCTCTCTTTGGAGACACTCGTGGATCCTATCACTGTGTCGCTGCAGGTTTGTAATAAACTACAAAGAAATAGTCCTAAACAGCTGGAAACTAAACTGAAATTTTGTGTGTGATATCTCACCTGTCTGATGTGAAGACATGTAGGCCTACACAGTGTGACCTGCCCTTGGATCCTGGTCCAATATTTTCCTCTCTCCATGCTCCCTCTGTGATAACTTATAATTATAGTAATTTAAATAGTTAACAGTGCTGTTATTCTGTGTGCAAATGTGTACAACTCTCTCTCTTTGGAGACGCAAATAAGGATCCTGCTGCTGTCTGATGCGGCAGGTATTAAACTCAGAGCCAATAGTTCCAAACAGCTGGAAGAAACAAATTTAAGCTCCTCTTAACATCTAGAGGAAACAAAACACTCAGATTGCATTAATTATTGGTGAGTATCTTTATGCTTTAAGTTGTTTGTGTCTGTTTTCTTGGCTGTAAGGTTGTATTATTGTGGACATTTTGTTTCATTGCCTAATTGATTTGAAATTGTAAAGCCAAGTGTGTGAAAAAGGTGTGTTGTGATTTTGACACACAAACTGTTAAGTGTCTCTGTGATGTTTTCGGATGAATATTGATGCTGAAATGTGGAAAAAAATCCTTCAAATCGCCCCACACAACTCAAATTACCTCTGCATGTGAGTGTCTATCCGTTAATGTGTTGGTTCAGTTCAGACTTGTGCTGTGTTAAAAGGTATACAGAAACTTACTAGGTCAAAACTAGTAAGATTGCCCACAAGACTTTTGCGACCAGGGTGCACATTCACACACAGCTGGCCTGTTTGGTTGCCTTCTAATTACTGGAGCAGAGTGCATGTCTAAAAGGGGTTTACGAGTAGCAAGCGTATAACTCTAGGTAGAGCTGTCATGGTAAACACTCAGTAAACGCTCAAAAGTGCGGCTTCATTTTGTTCGAAAAAAAAGGACAAGTGTGCACAATGCCACACCAGTGCCAGACTTATGCCGTGCAAAGAAGGACACCAGCACCAGGAAACTGCTAAGTGTTCACTTACTTTTTCCTTCAGCACTGTAAATGGTTAATGATTTGATGTTCAATGAAGACAGAAAAGGTTAGAACTGCTTATTACCCTAAACAACTTGTGTTGGTCTATATTTGTGAAAAAAGTAGGGATTAGAGTTTAACCCCCTGACTTGAACGAACCTTACAAATCAATCAGAGGTTGAAGCTGTTCCGGGAAGGACGGTTCCAGCTCACACAATGAGGCTAATTCTATACAGGCTCAAGTGGTAGCAATAACTGTTTGCATGCTCGTCTTAAGCAGACCCAGAGGTCAGGCGTAGATCAAATTGATTGCTTTCCTTCCGCAGATGTTCACCTGGAGCTGGAGAGTCGTCTGGCCAAATTCATGAAAACAGAAGAAGCCATTATCTATTCGTATGGCTTTGCAACCATTGCTAGCGCAATCCCTGCCTACTCCAAGAGGGGGGACATCATCTTTGTGTGAGTGTTTTCTCTGGTAACAGGAATAGAACAATTTTAAACTAAGATTAAGTCTTACAAAACATCAACCTTTTACTCTCAGTGAGGCTTATCTCTACAGAAAAACACATGTACCATATGCAGCCTGCAAACATGTTTACACCAATCAGCCACAACATCAAAGACACTTCCCAAGACACTCCCAACTTTCCCAAAGAAGTATCTGTAATTAGATGGACTTAAACAATAAATTTCTCAAACTAGTTTCAGTCAATAGACTAGTCCAAATATGTCAGCTTGCTATAACAATACATTGAACGGTCCATACAAAGCACTTCAACAAATATGAAACAAATGTGCACCTCTCGAACTGTGCAGAATAGTTGTTTTGAGCCATATGATTTTCCTTTTTAGCAATGTAGGCATTTTTCCTCTGCAGCTGGATTGCATCTGATCCACAATACAACAGGTATGCCCCTTAACTAAACCGTGGTCCTGTGACCTGTTACCTTTTTTCTCAATATACATTATAATAAACCGAATTACATTTTTTGACCAAACATCCATTTTAGAGCTGTATGTTTTCAAAGTAACTTTTTAAACATCCAATGTATTGTACTTTTAATCAGTTTTAATGACTTTGAATTTAAACATGAGTGAAATTAAGACAGAATATATAAAAATAGACCTTTAATAAAAATCTCAATAAGAAATGCATTTTGGACAGTTACAAGGGGGATCTGCACTATATTAGGCAGGAGGTTTAAATGCTGTGTCTGATCACTTTATATGCAAGAGTTACTTAATGGATTTTTGTTCCATCTTCGTATACACTATATTACCAAAAGTATTTGCTCACCCATCCAAGTGATCAGAATCAGGTGTCCTAATCACTTGGCCTGGCCACAGGTGTATAAAATCAAGCACCTAGGCATGCAGACTGTTTTGACAAACATTTGTAAAAGAATGGGTCGCTCTCAGGAGCTCAGTGAATTCCAGCGTGGAACTGTCATAGGATGCCACCTGTGCAACAAATCCAGTGGTGAAATTTCCTCGCTCCTAAATATTCCACAGTCAACTGTCAGCTTTATCATAAGAAAATGGAAGAGTTTGGGAACAACAGCAACTCGGCCACCAAGTGGTAGGCCACGTAAACTGATGGAGAGGGGTCAGCGGATGCTGAGGTGCATAGTGCAAAGAGGTCGCCGACTTCCTGCACAGTCAGTTGCTGCAGAGCTCCAAACTTCATGTGGCCTTCAGATTAGCCCAAGTACAGTACGCAGAGAGCTTCATGGAATGGGTTTCCATGGCAGAGCAGCTGCATCCAAGCCGTACATCACCAAGTGCAATGCCAAGCGCCGGATGCAGTGGTGTAAAGCACGTCGCCACTGGACTATAGAGAAGTGGAGACGCCTTCTCTGGAGTGATGAATCACGCTTTTCCATCTGGCAATCTGATGGACCAGTCTGGGTTTGGAGGTTGCCAGGAGAACAGTACATTTCGGACTGCATTGTGCCAAGTGTGAAATTTGGTGGAGGAGGAATTATGGTGTGGGGTTGTTTTTCAGGAGTCGGGCTTGGCCCCTTAGTTCCAGTGAAAGGAACTTTCAATGCTTCAGTATACCAAAAGATTTTGGACAATTCTATGCTCCCGACCTTGTGGGAACAGTTTGGAACGGGCCCCTTCCTCTTCCAACATGACTGTGCACCAGTGCACAAAGCAAGGTCCATACAGACATGGATGACAGAGTCTGGTGTGGATAAACTTGACTGGCCTGCACAGAGTCCTGACCTGAACCCGATAGAACACCTTTAGGATGAATTAGAGCGGAGACTGAGAGCTAGGCCTTCTCGACCAACATCAGTGTGTGACCTCACCAATGCGCTTCTGGAAGAATGGTCAAATATTCCCATGAACACACTCCTCAACCTTATGGACAGTCTTCCCAGAAGAGTTGAAGCTGTAATAGCTGCAAAAGGTGGACTGACATCATATTGAACCCTATGGGTTAGGAATGGGATGGCACTTCAGTTCATATGTGAGTCAAGGCAGGTGAGGAAATACTTTTGGTAATATAGTGTATTTCTACTATGGTTTTGTGTTATGTCTTCAGGGATGAAGCAGCGTGTTTCTCCATCCAGAAAGGTCTTCAAGCTTCCCGCAGCTTCATCAAATACTTTAAACACAATGACATGGAGGATCTGGAGAGGCTGCTCAAGGAGCAAGAGCTAGAGGACCAAAAGGTTAGCACAGGGCTGTTTAAGTTTAAGAATTACTGGTTGTGTGTGTCACAATTTGTCCTGTACCGTCATGCCTGTAAAGGTAGTCCAAAATGTTGAAAGGGCAAAATGTTTTTATAATAATCCTGTTTAATAGCGAATGCCATATGTCTGCCTTTTTTTAAATTTAATTTTTTTTCAAGGACAGTGCATATAAATCAACATCGCTATAAATTTGCCAATGTTGATTTTTAGATAATATTAATACACTTACATGCTTTGTTACTATTACAGAATCCTCGTAAAGCTCGAGTGACCAGGAAATTCATTGTAGTGGAGGGACTGTACATCAACACTGCCGACATCTGCCCTCTCCCTGAATTGGTAAATAGAAATCAAATGGACCTCAAAGGCTGCTTATTATAATCCACAATAAATATAATGCCGTTGATTTACAAGCAGGCTGGCATTTTAAAGGGGTACTGACCAAATTAAGTTCGTACAGCTGAGTAATGACTCACATTAAATCAGTTGATGTCAAAGTTTTTGAACTTGAGAAAATAAAAGACGTGGAAAATACTGCCAAAGCATCAAAGAAAATATGTAAATTATAATACAGAACAAAAGAAATATCATTAATCAAGCAAAATAGAATAAGTAGTGAGAAACATGCACAGAAACAGTAAACGTGTGCATAAATTAAATTGAAACTCTCTTTCTCTCCATATAAATAAAAAGTTATGTATATAACCCTAACCTTAACCCTAAATAAAAGAAGTAATAACAGCAGTTTTTTGTAAGATGTGTATAGCATTAAGCAATGTCAATGTTTTGTCTTACGAAAAGATGTGTGACATCTTTGACATAATTGATGCAACTGTGTAATCAGTTGGTACACCTGGTAGAACATCGCCCCTGCCGCATTACTTCTTGATGTGTTTGAAACGTCTGCAATAGCAGTTCAAGTAGATACTTTATTTACTGTTAATCACAATTGCAAATGCAGCTGCATGTGTGAATAACAGTCAGCTGTACAGAGGTCTGACAAGTGAGCTGTTGTACAGCATTAAAGGCCAGAGATGTACAGTCCGTTCTGTAGATTCCAGAGCATTGACGCTGCTGCATCTAAAAAAAAGCATGATTATTCTGGGGTTGTCATATTTTCAAGATGTCTCTGCTCTTTTGCGCATGTTTTGATTTTTGTAACCTCCAGGTGAAGCTCAAGTACAAATACAAAGTTCGGATCTTTCTGGAGGAAAGCATGTCTTTTGGTGTGTTGGGAGAACACGGTCGAGGAGTTACTGAACACTTTGGGGTCAATGTGAGTTTGCTCAACTTTAAACTGAAAAATTTTGTGTACTTACAGTAAAAGGCTAAACAACTGATTAAAAGTGTGATGTAATTTCCCTTGAGGGGAGCTTTGCCATAGTGAAACCAGTAGGGCCTAGGTCACTAACTGGCGAACCATGGTCTGAGTGCGGACCCAGACGCCATCCTATACAGACCTGGACCTGTAATCAATAAATTATAAGTCAGTTCAATTCAGTTTTATTGATATATTGCATATTTACAACATATGTCATGTCAGAGCGCTTAACATAGTAAGGAAGAACAAAAAACAGAAAACCCAACAATCCAAAATTACTTTTGGATTCCCTAGAGCAAGCAGTCAGCGACGGTGGGAAGGAACCAGAAACCCCCCCTAGAGTAGTGAGGGGGACAAAAACCTCACACAGAACCAGGCTCAGGGAGGGCGGCCATCTGCCTCAATTGGTTGGGTTGGGATAACGGGATTTTATATTTGACGGGACGCTTTTATTTTAACCGGCGCACCTTTTCTAGTGTTTACAGCAATGTTTTGGCAAATCAGGAAACGCACAGATCACTGATCTCCATCCCAAGAGAAATTGTCCGAAACAGCCTTTGCTATTCAGCCAATAAAGTCTCTGCATTCCAGAAACTAAACACTGTAGCTCTACATACAGAAAACAGTTAAGAGGCGAGGGACAGACGAAAGGAAGATAGACAGAGAGGGTTAAATTTTAAAAAAGCGACGCAGAGCGAGAATACGAAGAGACGAGTGAGTCAGACACAAGGAGAGAATCAAAGATAACGAAATGGCACAGCCAGAGACTTGAGTAAAATGACTACAAACGGTGCTGTCTAAAAAAAGAAGAGGAAAGCGGACAGCGAGAACAGAGCTTTCAACCTGGAATGGACAGACTCATTCATGTTCATTCTTCCCTCTTGGAGCACAAAACCACTGTGTTTGATATGCTCAGAGACTGTGGCGCTCATTAAAAGTGGCAATGTGAAATGCCGCTATGACACAAAGCACAAAGATTTATGTATTGTAAAGTTGGTTGAGACTGTTCAGTCAAGATGTGAGACAGTTCAAAAAAATGGGAAAAAGCTGTGGCTAAACTTTATTTTTCGCAGGTTATGAAGTTTATTTTAAGATGCACAGTTTTTGCTATTTTATTTATTTTTCTATTTTTAAATGCATCCCTTCTTTTACTTAATGAGATTTTAAAAAAAAACGTACATATCTACAGTATTATATGACTGCATACTTAAATGTTAAGTGAAAAGAAAAGTTAAGCATTTCTTAATGATGCTAAGCTGTCAGCGTCATGCATGCCTTCCCCTGATCTACAGTGACACGTGCTGATAAAATTAATTGCTTCCAGTAATGATATATAGTAAAGATTTCCCTAATATATTGAATTTAAAACCTTAATAAACAACATGTGGATTTGGGCTCCCGAGTGTACTTGGTCTGTTGTTCCATTTAGAATACATTTTGGGCATATTTGTGTTCATGATGCATTAGAGTTTCACATGTGGAATAATACTATTATACCATTTCTGCAGATAGATGACATTGACTTGATCAGTGCTAACATGGAAAATGCTGTGGCTTCCATTGGAGGCTTCTGCTGTGGGCGCTCTTTTGTCATTGACCACCAGGTGAGTACAACAAAATGTTTTATTGACACATGTTGAACACATGACTAGAAATGTTCATGAGGGATCCTGTTTTACAAATCCACTGGATTATCAGAAAATTACCTGACATTTTTACTTGTCATTTTGAACTTAAGTGATGGCTAAAAAGGAAAGCCAGTAAGCCTTGCCACCTGTGTTGGACAAGGTATTATGTTCACTCTAAGAAGGTCTGTTGCAGTATTAAATGATTGATGACGTGTTCACTAGTTTCCTGTAGTCAGTCACAAGTTATTGTGAAGCAGTTTTCACAGTATAAAAATGTTGATATACAGCCCTAATGTGCATAACTGATATTTACTACTCATCCTAACATTTTTTTGCAGTTGGTTTTCAAAATAGTGCATGGACTGGTTTTCTGCATAGATATATATAGTTTTTGCTCATTATTTTGGAAGTTGCACATACTTTTCCTGCTTGGAATCTGCTTAACTACTAACTATTGACTTGAGCGGGGTGAAATCAAGTAGGTATCGGTTATTACTTTGATAGATCAGTATTTTTTTCTATTCATCAGTGTCAGCTGGAGTTGTAATTATAAAGACATCAACTGTGGTTTAGTAAAAGGTAGCCTCTTGTGTGTTTGGTAGCGTCTGTCAGGCCAGGGCTACTGTTTCTCTGCCTCCCTGCCTCCCATGCTGGCTGCTGCTGCCATTGAGGCTCTCAACATCATGGAGGAGGATCCAGGTAAAGGATTTGTTTTTAGCTGTTTACTCCAATATACACCTTTAAAGTTCAGGGGACATTAATTGGCCTCTGTTTTGAAGAGATCCCTATTTGAGACAAGCTGTTCTTTGAGAGAAGGATTTCCTTTTCCGAAACCTGTTGATTATTAATGTAGAGGTTTTTTTTTACATCTCTCGCCACTAATCCACATATTCTCTGTGCTGCAGATATTTTCACTGTCCTGAGAGAAAAGTGTAAACATGTTTATATGGATTTACAGGGGTAAGTTCATATGTACTGTGGTGTTTTTTGTGACTTAATTAATGACCCATTTAGCCTGTTTAGCTATTACATTTATTGATAAGAGAGGTACTCACTAAAGATATCTTTTGTCGGTACTAAACGGACCAGTGTCCTTATTTATCTTGCTTCCTAAGAGTGCTAGTGTTCATTTATGTCATGGAGTTTTTGTCTGATTATCATGAGTAACAGAACGCCAGGTCTGAAGTTAGTAGGAGTACCCTTTGCCCCAGCTCTTCACTTACAGCTGGAGAGAAGTTCAGGCTGCAGAAACTCTGATCTGCAGCTGCTGTGCACCATTGTGGATTATGTAAGTCCAGCCTGTTCCAAATCACTATGAGGCAAAAATTTCTCATCATCTCATCTGATGGGAACTTATAATAGTGTGTAAACAGAATTGTTTTTTTATGTCTCATTGAGTTTCCATGATTTCTGTGTCAGTGTTTGGAAAAACATGTGGTTCTGACCCTTGCTCGATACCTGGATAAAGAAGAACGCTTCCTCCCCCCACCCAGGTAAGAGTACCTGCCTGTGCAGATGACGCGCGCGCGCACACACAAACACACACACACACACACGCACGCACGCACGCACGCACGCACACGCACACGCACGCACACACACACACACACACACACACACACACACACACACGCACACTAGGCATGTGAATCTCCATCACTGACAATGATTTGATACACACCTAAATACACTACCAGCGATATTGATACATAGGCGGTACATTGAAGCCCCTGCTGATACAATGCAATACGATTCAACTCTGTTCACGATTCGATGCAATTTGATATTGGTTTGATGCCGATTCAATTCTACACAATGTGATACGATGCAATTTGGTGCGATACAGTGTGATTCAACATGATGCAAAGAAATTATACCAAAAATTAAAATGGAAAATAAGAAGCTGCAATGCAGTATGGTACTAGAGGCAGAGGATTTTTTAAATTCTTTATAACCAGCAAATTTAACAAAAAGTGCATCTTTTGCTTGTAATTTCAACTGGAACAACTGCTTGTGCAAAGAAAGATGTAAACTGTTATTTGGCAGTCACAGCTGCTCTAAGCAGACCACTCTCACCGAGTTTCTGACCCTCACTGAGTCATATTCAATGTCCATAACACAAACAAAAGAATAAAAGAAAATACACTTTTGAAACAGATCTGTTTGTAAATGCCGCTCCTACTTCAAGTTTGTCATGCTGCCAGTGTAAGGTTTAGCAGCATGGGATTCTTTACAAACAATCTGTGTCATGTCAAGTTCACCATCTTTTTAAAAAAATCCAAAGTAGTTCCACAACCCTGACTTGAACTTTTTAGGTGCATCGAAAATCTCATCTAGCTGCTTGTTGCTGCTCTCGCGGACCTCCATGTTGTTTGTTGTGGTAGAAATGTGCTTCCCAGCTTCTGTCTGTACTCAAAACAAACTGCAAAGCAGTGATGATGCATTCAGTGTGCTTTGGAAACGCAGGATAGAATGAAATACAACATGAAAAAATCGATGCAACCATGGATTTTACCGATGCAGGCACACAGCGACCGATAGATCCACGATGTCAGCCGTCAGTTGTATGGCTGCACACTGAATGAATCGATGCACTCGTGTTGCACACTTTTATATCCAGGTACCGATTCTTATCAATTAATCTCCACATGCTTAACTCTCTCTCTCACACACACACACACACACACACACACACTCCTACTGGGTGGTGTAATAGGGTTTAGTGTCCTCAAGAACTTAATCCATCATTGAAATAATAAGGATATCCTTTTGTTGGAGAAGTGTTTGCTATAGACTACTGTGACCAGCTGTTTCGGGAAATAACTGGTCTTTTCAAAAACAAAATTAAATAAAATAAAAGGATTTTTTTTAGGTTTATGCTATCAGTGGGAGCCAATCAGTTTGTGGGTTAGAGTTGGAAATGGAAGTCAAAAAGTGTTCAGACAAACCAAAATATTGCTAGCTTTGGAGTTTATTGGCAATATAGTAGCTAAGGCCAATGCTTACAGCTACCTTGACGGGCTATTGAAAGTCTAGTGACTGACCCGCTCACTACATACATCTGTACTGTAATTCGAAGTAAAAAATGTCCAACTTTGTGAATAGTATAATTTCTTTTTTTTTTGCTTACCCATTTGAGTCCAAAAAAGTCCATTTAATTAAACTATCCACAATTCACACTTCACAATCAGTGGTGCGGTGTTGCTTGTGTTACGCTAAATTGTGTAGCGTTGCATTGCGTAGCGTTGTGGTCAGAAACCATTTGTGCTCCCCCGTCAAGCAACACCTGATGTAACAAATGTTCCTACCTAACTACACACACTCACTGATGACTCACAAACCTATTACATCCTCTTGTGGAATAATTAGTGTCCAACACACACCCACAGACATATACAACATCAAAGTGGCCATTACATACCGGCCCCTAATTGTGATGATGTACAGGCATAACAATTTCAATATTTACTAATAAGTGACCATTTTTAGAATGACAAAAACACCATACACCACTTTTTTTCGCTCTCTCTTTTTTTTAATATTTAGGGCTTTTTTTTTGTATACATTAACTCGTTAACTTACTGGTCTGCCAAGCAGCAGCCTCTTGTAGCAGGCAAAGTTTTGAAACAGGCCGCTCAATGACATTTGACTTTGTCTGCAGCTGCACTGAGCAAACAAATCCTTTCTTATCATGGAAAGCCCCCAGGACCTTTCCAAGGAGCCAAGAGCCTCGAGGAGCTGAAGAGTCCCTTATGGTGACAGCATCTCAAGCCTTTAGATTTCTCCTCTTTTGGTTCCATTTTTGCCTTTCTTCCAGCAATAGATAGATATTCATGGACCTATTGTTTCCAGATGAGATCTGATACATACTGAGCCTGTCTCCATCGACATTTCACATATAGATCATGAGGTTCAAATAATCCAGGTGGCAGTGCCGGCTTTCCCTTCATGAAAAGAATGTGATTGGGAGTGAGAAGTTCTAAGTCATGTGGATCATCCAACAGTTTAGTGATTGGTCGATCATTCAAAACTGATTCTGCTTAACATACGACTGTATGAAGCCCATTGTCATCCAATACTTGCTGTCGAAGCACTGAATTTAGAATCCTCCTCACCGTACGAATCATCCTCTCCCAAATACCACCAAAATGCGAGCCTGCTGGAGGACTGAAACACTTCATAACTCCATATTGCTGCAACACTCCTTGCCTACCCTAACTCTCTTTTAGCTACTATGAAGTTAGTGGCATTATCAGATTGAATGCATACCACTTGATCTCTCCTGGCCATGAAAAGGTTGTTGTACTGTTGTAGTGTTGTTGTACCATGTTGTACTTCTTCTGGCAGTGAATTTTTAGTCAGCCGTCCCCCAACTCTCAAAAATCCATTATTCAAATATGGATCCAACTTGTAAATTGAGCTCTGTTTGTTTTGCTTGCTTTGTATCTTTCCCAGATCCCAACGCAGCAATTTCCTCAGCAAACCTTTGTCAGTACTGGGTGATAGCAAGCTCAGCCTCCACAAGATCCTCCATTGACAAAGTTTTCCCTTGAGGTCTTTGTCTTTGTTGCTTGACCTGAACCTCTGATACATGCCTCCAATGACTCATCTCCAATAGTCTTTTTCAGTTTCAGAAAGCAGGCAATTGCTGCTTTCAGCTTCCTCCAGTCTGAAAACTAAGCCATTAGTCGACTCATTGCATTCAATGAGCTGTCCCTGATGGTAACATTCACCGTGGCATCCCCTTTGATCTCCTTGTCATCTACTGAGAGCAGTCTCCATGACATTCACTGGCCAACTTTCTTCTGGTCCAACCAAAAACTTAGGACCCTCAGTACATCTGCAATCTTGAAGGAAATCTCGAGCCCTTTCTCCTCTGGATGCAGTCATCCGCTGGGTTTTCCTTGGAGCTTAAATAATGCCACTGAGAGGGTATGGTGGCTTCTCTCATTGTGGTGACCCTGTTTGCCACAAAGGTATGGAAACGCTCGTCTTTGTTAGACTTGTCTTTTGGACTGATAGCACCAAAGTGCTATCAGTCCAAAAGACCAATTCCTGTAGATAAAGCCTCAGCTCATTCTTCAACATCAGGTCAACACAAACAGCCAGGACAGCAGCAGTAAGCACTAAACGAGGAATGGTAATGGACTTTAAAGGTGTAACTCTGGCCTTGCCCATTAGGAATGCAACATGGACGCCCCCTCTACTGTTATGCACCCTGAGGTGAGTAACTGCTACCTATCTGGCTTCACGAGCATCTGAAAAGTGATGCAGTTGAGCATGCGTAAAGTCTCCAAATCCCTTAGGTTTAATGCACCTTTCCAACTTGAACTCAGACAGAAGATCCAAGTCCTTAATCTACTTGTTCCACTGATGCAGAATGTCCTTAGGTATGGTGTCATTCCATCCAGTGTTTCTCCTGCAAAGTTCTTGTAGCATCATTTTAACAGGCAGTACAACTGGGGCAACATACCCAAGTGGATCATACACAGAACTTGACACAGACAGCATTCCACGTCTTGTACAAGACCTCCAAGGAACCTCCATTTTAAACCTAAATCTGTCAGATTCAACACACCACAGCAAACCTAGAGCTCATTCCACAGGAAGGTTGTCGCGCTCGAGGTTGAGCTTTCTCAGGTCTTTAGGTCAATGTTCTTTAGAAACTGTTTGCAGCATGGGACGGCTATTGCTCACCCATTTAGTCAGAATGAATCCTCCTTTCTGACAAAGGGCGGTTAGATGTTTGACCAAGAGCGAAGCCTCCTTTTCTGAGCCTGTACTTCTTAAACAATCATCCACATAAAAGATCTTCTTGATGGTTTGAACCACTTCGGATGGGAAACTGGACTGATTGTCATTCGTTTTCCTCAGAGCAAAGCTAGCACAGCTCAGAGAGGATACAGCACCGAAAAGATAAACAGTCATTCAAAACTTAGACACTTCCTTGGTCAGATCTCCTTGTGGCCACCACAGAAACTGTAGGAAATCTCTGTCGTCCTCAGGCACCTTTACCTGATGAAACATCAACTGTATGTCTTCCATGACTGCGACTGCCTTAATCTGAGGAAGACTCCAAGTAAGGTGCTGGTAAGATTGGGACTTTGCAACAGCTGCTTAAGATGGCATTCGCAGTTGTTCTCCATTGCTCTCTCAACTTGGCAGCTTGGACATGATCACTGTCATATTGCTTGGCATGTCCAGTCTTGCATGTACTCTTCTTTTTCCATGACATTACAACAAGAGTGTAGAAAAAGAGAGTAAGCCTGTAAAGCAGTCACATCCTCTAATTTTATTGAGGGCCAAGCTAGAGCCTTTTCCAGATATGGTGCAGCGACCTTATATTTATTGCCAAAGTGCTCATGAAGCATGAAGCTTCTCCTCCACACCTTGTTCAAAGGCTCTTCTGAATGAGATATATTGAAGTGGATCTCCATCAAATACCGGAATAACTCTTGCTGGCAAACTACTAAACGCCGTTGTTGAACAAGTGCATTTAGCTCTTACCTCCTCCCAAACGTATTGATCTTTCTGCACTGCCAAACGCAATGAAACAGTGTTCCCTTAACCTCTGTGCTTTTAGTGCCTATGTATGGTATATTTTTATTGAATTGGTTTAGCTTTGCAGGTGTTACATATATTTGCATTGGCCAGTTGTAATGAGTTAATTTGAGTACAGGTACATGGGAAGAGGGAGTCTTACACTCAGAGATCAATTTCTTTCCAGTAAGGAGTATCTTTTGTTGAGAAGAAAAACATGATGGACCTCAGCTGTGCAGTCCAGTAATACAACAATAAGTCTGGACATTTTAATCCTCTATGATTAAACAGCAAATGTAACAGAGACAAATGTAGCCTTGCTTTTCTATTTCAAATGAATCCAACTAATCGTTTTTTAATCTTCAGAAATAAATCTGATGGTTTTGGTAGGAGAATGTTCTGAAAGTAGCTTTGGTAAAACATTCATTCTTAAAATATGAATCCTACCTGTTACTGAAACAGACAGAGACATCCATCTATCAACTGAATCTGCAATTTGTTTCATTAGAGGTCCATAATTAGCATCAACAACATCTTCTATCTTTGGCACAATTTATATCCCCAAGTATGTGAATTCCTCTACCACATTAAATTGAAGAACCTCGGAAGCTGGGCTTCTTGTTTCCTTTTCATTAAGATTTAGTATTGCTGATTTGGTTTTGTTTACTGCATAGCCTGAAATGTCACCAAATATTCATATTATCTGAAGTGGAGCTGGAATTGATTTGCCTACTTAAATAAACACTTCAATAAACAAGATTATGATCTTTGTTTTGTGATAAACAAAATTATATCAACAGCATAAAGTGAGGGCTTATGTTCAATCTGTCTGACCGTTATTCCATGAATCTGTGGGAGCGATCGTACAGCTTTTACAAAAGGTTCTGTTGCCAACGTGAACAGCAGTGGGGACAATGGACAACCCTGATGACAGCCTCTTTTAAAGTTAAAAGGTTGTGAAATGTTTCTGTTTGTTGTGATTTCAACTGTTGGCATTTTATAAATCAGATTGACCCACTTTTTGATAAAACTCTGTCCAAACCCAAACCTTTCCAGACCATCAAACGCATATGGCCACTCGACCATATCAAAGGCCTTCTCTGTGCCTACTGATAGAAGAGCTGTATCTGTAGTTTCTTTATCAATATTTAGAATGTTTAGTACTCTTCTGACATTATGGAAGCCCTGCTTTCCAGTTATAAATCCATTCTGGTCTCTGTCAATCATTTCTGACATTAAATTTTGTGTATTTTAAGGTCAGATTTCAACAAGCTTATTGGCCTTGTTCTCACATTTGTTAAGGGGCTTCCCTGGTTCTGGGAATAATATAATTAGAGCTCCATTCATAGAAGGTGGGAGGGTTTCATTTTGAAATGTCTCTAGAATCTGAATATAGGGATCTAACAAAAGCCTTCAGTGACTGGAGTCCCAGAAACTGCCTCCTAATAAACGCATCGAAGACAAAGGAAATGATAGTGATTTCCGAAGATCCAGGCTGTGCCATCAGCCAGTTAACATTCATTGGGTGGACATCGAGGTGATGCCAGTCTACAAATATCTAGGTGTACACCTGGACAACAAGTTGGACTGGTCCCTTGACACAGATGCACTCTATTCTATTCAGTTCAATTCAATTCAATTCAGTTTTATTTATATAGCGCATATTTGCAACACAAGTCGTCGCAAAGCGCTAAACATTGTAAGAAAGAACAGGAAACAGAAAACCCAACAATCCAAAGTTGCTTTTGGATTCCCGATGAGCAAGCAGTCAGCGATGGTGGGAAGGAACCAAAAAACCCCTACGATAGGGAAGGGGGAAAAAAAGCTTCCGACAGAACCAGGCTCAGGGAAGGCGGCCATCTGCCTTGACCGGTTGGGAGTGGGGAAGAGGAGGGAGGTAGGGATAGTAGATTGGATTGGAGGTGGTGAAACCAGCGGCTGCAGATCAGGGATGTTGAGCTCCAGACCAGGGACGTTGAGCTCCAGACCAGGGACGTTGAGCTCCAGATCAGGGACGTCCAGCTCCAGATCCAGAGACATCCACGGAGAGAACAAGCAGGACGCAGAACCACGGGGGGGGATACATAGGTTAGTCTGTAATGGTGATATATGACAGTACAGAAATGAGAGGAGAGGAGAGGAGCCCAGTGCATCATGTGAGTCCCTCAGCAGTCTAAACCTATGGCAGCATAACTAAGGGACAGCTCAGGTGATCCTGAGCAGCCCTAACTATAAGACTTGTCAAATAGGAAAGTTTTAAGCTTAATCTTAAAAGAAGAGAGGGTGTCTGCCCCCCGAACCCAAACTGGGAACTGATTCCACAAGAGAGGAGCTGATAACTGAAGGCTCTGCCTCCCATTCTACTTCTGGAAACTCTAGGAACCACAAGTAAACCTGCAGTCTCAGAGCGAAGGGCTCTGTTAGGATGATAAGGTACAACTAGGTCTCTAAGATAAGATGGAGCTTGTTCATTAACAGTTTTATAGGTTAAGAGGAGGATTTTAAATTCTATCCTGGATTTTACAGGGAGCCAATGAAGAGAAGCTAATACAGGAGAAATCTGATCTCTGTTACTGATTCCTGTCAGAACTCTGGCTGCAGCATTTTGGATCAGCTGGAGGTTTCTAAGAGAGTTACTGGGATATCCTGACAATAAAGAATTACAATAGTCCAGCCTGGAGGTTCCAGATGCATGGACTAGTTTCTCAGCATCACTCTGGGACCTAATGTTCCAGATTTTGACAATATTACGTAAATGAAAGAATGCTGTCCTGCAGACTTGTTTTATATGTAAGTTGAAGGACATATCCTGATCAAAAATAACTCCAAGGTTTTTTACGGGAGAACTGGAGGCTAAGGCAATAGCATCTAGGGTAACTATCTGGTTAGATAGTGTGTTTCTGAGGTGTTTCGGGCCAAATACAATAACCTCAGTTTTGTCAGAATTTAAATGAAGAAAATTACAGGTCATCAGGTCCTTTATGTCCTTCAGACATGCTTGGAGTTTGACCAACTGATTGGTTTCATTGGGTTTCATAGATAAATATAACTGGATATCATCTGCATAACAATGGAAATTTATGCAGTGCTTCCTAATATTTTTTCCTAGGGGAAGCATGTACGGAGTAAATAATATTGGACCTAATACAGAACCCTGTGGAACTCCATAACTAGCTCTATTGCGGGTGGAGGAATCGTCATTAACATGAACAAACTGGAATCTGTCTGATAAATATGATTTAAACCACTTTAGAGCGGTTCCTTTAATCCCAATAAGATGTTCCAGTCTCTGAAATAAGATGCTGTAATCAACTGTATCAAAAGCAGCACCAAGATCCAAAAGAACAAGTATAGAAACTAATCCACTGTCTGAGGCTATTAGAAGATCATTGGTAACCTTTACCAGTGCTGTCTCTGTGCTATGATGGATTCTAAATCCTGACTGAAATTCTTCAGACAAACCATTTATATGTAGAGAATCACATAATTGGCTTGCAACAACTTTTTCTAGAACTTTAGAGATAAAAGGGAGATTGGATATGGGCCTATAATTGGCTAAAACACCTGGATCTAGAGTTGGCTTTTTGAGAAGTGGCTTTATTACAGCAACTTTAAAAGCCTGTGGTACATAGCCTGTTAGTAAAGAGAGGTTAATGATATTTAAAACAGCAGTATTAATTAAAGGAAATATATCCTTGAATAATCTAGTGGGGATGGGATCTAGCAAACATGTTGCTGGTTTAGAGGAGTTAACTATCGATATGAGCTCTGGCAAATTTACAGCAGAGAAGCAGTCCAAGTATAAATCTGGTCCTATGGATGCTTCCAGAGCTGCTGCTCCTAAAGACATGTTCATGATTTTCTGCCTAATATTCAAAACTTTATTAGTGAAGAAGGTCATGAGATCTTCACTTCTGAGATCTAAAGGAACACAAGGCTCCACAGAGCTGTGACTCTTTGTCAGCCTGACTACAGTGCTGAACAAAAACCTGGGGTTGTTTTTGTTTTTCTCAATTAAGGATGAATAATAGGCAATTCTTGCTCTACGAATCACTTTTTTTATATGCAGTAAACCTGTCTTTCCAGGCCAGATGAAATTTTTCTGAATTTGTAGAAGGCCATTGCTTTTCCAGTCTCCTTGAACTCTGCTTTAAAATGCGCAGTTGTTCATTAAACCATGGAGCTATTTTATTATAATTTACTGCCTTCTTTTTCAGAGGGGCAACAGTATCAAGTGATGTTCGCAGTAAGGCTGCAGTATCATCAACCAGATTGTCCACCTGTGTGGGACTAACATTAGAAGATCTACTCTCTGTTGTGTTGACATATGGCATTGAAGTCAACAATGATGGAATCATTTCCTTAACTTTAGCTACTGCAGAATCAGATAAACATCTGCTGTAATGGAACTTTTTGGTAAGTGCTCCATAGTCTATTAATGTAAATTCAAATGTTAATAAAAAATGATCAGACAAAATTGAATTTTGGTGAAAAACAATAAGATGTTCAATTTCTATGCCATATGTCAAAACAAGATCAAGGGTATGATTAAAACAGTGAGTTGGTTTATTAACGTTTTGAGAAAAAACAACTGAGTCTAACAGTGCACTAAATGCAGAGTCATCCAGACTGACATAATCTTCATGCTGCAGCCAGGTTTCAGTGAGACACATTAAATCAATGTGGTGATCTGTTGTCAGATCATTAACTAAAAGAGATTTAGATGAGAGCGATCTAATATTTAATAATCCACATTTAATTGTCCTGTTTTCTGGTTTTGATAAATTTGTATTAATTTGGATAAGGTTGTTTTTGAACAGCCCTTCTATTGCTCCTTTTAGTCTTATAGAATCTGGGTGGTCGGGGGACAGACACAGTCTCTATAGGAAAATGAGAGGGTGACAGCCGTATGGAAGCAGCAGAGAAGCGTGTAGGACTGCAGCTCTGTTTCCTGGTCTCACCTCTAGAACTCTACAGGAAGGGGCAGAGCCACCTTTTTTTCTTAAGGAGGCTCAGATCCTTGGACATCTGCAGAAAGATGCTGCAGATGTTTTATCAGTCTGTGGTGGCAAGTGTACTATTCTATGCTGCAGTCTGCTGGGGAAGCAGTATAAAATACAAGGATGTGAGGCTCCTGGACAAACTGGTGAAAAGAGCTGGCGCTGTGACTGGAACCAGGCTGGACTCACTGGGGGCTGTGGTGGAGGGATACACACGGAGGAAGGTGGAGGCCATTCTCAGTTGCACTGATCATCCGCTTCACGATATCTTTGTGGACCAGAGAGACAGCGGTGGATGGCTCAAAACCCACGCTTGTCATACTCCACTCTCAAAATTGATGTTTCTTTTTCTGTTTTGGGGTCTCTTTTCTGATCATTTTTTTCTTGGAGGATTCTAATTTTATCCTCCAAATGTTGCATTTTTTGTTGTGCTTTTTTAGAGTTAGAGCTAGTGTAGCTTAATATGTGCCCCTAAGAAAAGCTTTAAATGCTTCCCACCTAGTACTGGCTGAAGTTTGTGCTGTATTAATAGTAAAAAAAAGAAAAAAAACTGATCTATTCATTTTCCCAAATAGTCTATAAAGTCCTGGTTCAGTGGCCACTTATGTTGACAGTGCCATCTAGATGGGTCTTTCACCAGCTTATTATCCTCATACACTACACAGCATGGGGCATGGCCTGAAATTACAGTGCTGTCATAGAAACAGTTTTGTATTTTGGAGTATAACCACACAGATACTAAGAAGTAATCAACACGCAATTATGTATTATGTGTACTTGAGTAGCGTGAACCAGCAGACAGATAACAGTAGAATCTCACTTGCTGGTTCTTGTACTTAATATCTTTCTTCACCTGGGCAGCATAGATTACCTTCAGTTTGTCCCCGTGGTTCAGGAACATTATTATTAGCGTTCTTGGTGGGGAGTTAGTGTCCCTCTTCCGACCGACCCAGTGCACTCTCTGTCCAGAACTATTCGATCTCCAGTAATTCTGGGATCCATTTTTCCAAAAAGGAGTATGGCTCTGGTCCTTTGGCGCCTTTTGGCAGATTTACCAGCCTCAGGTTATTTACTGGCAACCTCATCTCCATGTCCGACACTTTTTCCTGCAAAGCTTCGTTGGATTCATCCAGTGTTTGTACTTTAGCTCTCAGTGTAGTTGTCTCATTCTCCGCTGTTGATATCCATAGCACGGTTTTTGCACCTCCGAGGACTCCTGCAGCTCCGTCTCCTGCTTCCTCCTACATGTCGTTATTTTTGTAAGCTACATTGCTAGCACTAAAGTTAGTTAGCTTATCTTACTTCGTCATTTTACCTTTTTCTTTACTCGGCTTATTAGTTGTCGCCATCGTAATACTTAGCAGGGTAGTTCACTGATACTTCTTCTTCAGAACCAGGTGTTTCATTAGTAATTATCAGAAGTTGTCGCAGACATGTGCAAGGCACGTCTTAACTAGGGTGCTGCCATAACCAGAAGTCAAGAATGCATTTTTAAAATGTAGTATTCTGTCTTTATCCTCAACTGATGTTTACATCTACTGAAAGAGTGAAGAGGCAAAGAAGCAGAGAAATAGAGATGTATAAATGAACATCAGTGTGGGAACTGCTGGTCACCAGTAAAAAGAGCAAATATGTAAGGGAGCAAAGAGCTACCTTGTTCAACTTTTGTAAAAGCTTCATAATAGTGTAAGGTAATACAGTGCTGCAAAAAAAGTATTTGCAGAAATCTTGTATTTTTGCACATTTCTCACGCTTAAAATTCCCAGATCATTTAGCTAATATTTATTTTTATTGAATTTTAGACAGAGATAACCCACAAAACACAAAATGCAGTTTTTAAAAAAATGATTTATTAAAGATTTATTGAAAGCCTGTATCATCCCTGAGAAAAATAATTGCCCACCTAAACCTGATAACTGGTTGTTGCACCTTTGGCAACAACAACTGAAATATGTGCGATAGCTTGTAACCAGCCTTTTCCACCATCATGAAGGAAATTTTATTCACTCTTCTCTGCAGAATAGTTTTAATTCAGCCACATTAGATATTATGTAAAAAATAGAAGATTTCTGTAGGGGGGCAAATTCTTTTTACAGCACTGTATGTGAAGAGAAAGGAGTCCAAATATTGAAACTGATTTCTAAAGATGCCATTAGCCTTGACACTGTCCTGCTGTGTCTCACTGTCCCGCTTGTGTGTCCTTAGTATCAGAGTGGTGGTCACCATCGAACAGACGGAGGACGACATCCAGAAGGCTGTGTCTTGCATCAAAGAAGCAGCTTCAGCTGTCCTCAAATGACAGTGAAGTATTTGTTACTGCTGAAAGTAAGCAGACATGACTGTGGCTTTAGAAGGAGTCCTCTCCATTGACTGGGTGGAATATCACTTTGAGAACAGCATTCCTCCTAGACGCTCTAATTCACAGACTCAGCTGTCGACACTGAATGTGACATGATGATCTCTTTTGTTTGTCTCTTGATAATTCTGCATTTGTTCTCCTTTATCATGTGTTATGCTACATGTACCACAAGTGAGTTTTAAGCAGGACTGTCAGAACTAATTTTTCTGCTCTGAACAAAAATATCCTCCAAGCTCTTAAAAAGAAATGTTTGCGTGAGAATGAGACTTTTTACAGACCAAGTGAGTTCTGATTTTTTTGTACTGACCAAAGCTGAGATGTTGTGCGCATTTCTTTAAATATGCTTGCAGTTGATGCTGAGTTTTTAAATGCCAGCGACTGTTTTACAACAAATACACTCCTGTCACACAAATTAACTCCTGGATTGTTTGTTCTGTTTTTTTTAGCTATATGTTACTTCTCTTTCGTTAGGTCACTGAATTTCTGACCATTTTATCCTTATTAACAGTAAATATATCTAACTCGAAATGCGTTATTGTGTGTGTCATCATTATTATTATCCATTTTGATAAGTTTTGTTAAGACAGTTTTCAATATTCTTTTTTAAGACCACCAAACAAGAACCCAGCACGACTTTTTAAACTGGCATTTCCACAAGATGACCTGAGCACATTGTGGAAATTGATGGTGAAACGGCTCTATAATGATCAGTGAAAGAAAATATAATTATTTTAAGAAAATATAATCCAAAATTTCAGTCAGACTGGCATTTGAAAAACATTTCCTGTTAGTATCAAAAGGTGTAATGTGTCTTATATTAAAATGTATAATCTAATATGTCACTGTTGCCAGATTAGTCACTTGGACACATGTTTGGAACAACCTGAGTTGACCAAAGTGCTGTAAATGTTATCAGACAGGAAGCAACAAAATTATGTACAAAACATTGAGAGAGGACAAAACTAGTGGTATCAAATTTCAAAATAATAAATTACTCGAACAGACAAAACAGGATAGTAACTGGTAAGAACATTTAAAAAAATAATAAGAATAATAAGATAAAGAAATATCCAGGTCTAGTAAGGTACAATAATCTAGTCTTGAGGAGATAAATGCAGTTGTGGCACTCTTCATGCCATTAAGACAGTGGATGGATTTCAGTTTGGCAGTGTTCCACAGCTGAAAGTAGCATCCTTTCACTATGGAATTAATGTGTTTGTCAAATGTCAGGTAGGAATTAGAGATGACAGCAAGATACCTGGAAAGGGCTTGTTTATTGGCTGTTAATGGTTCTAGATACACAATATTGCCAAAAGGATTGGGACACCCTCCAAGTAATTGAATATAGGTGTTACAATCACTTCTATGGCTACAAGTGTATAAAATCCAGCCCCTAGGCATGCAGACTGCTTCTACAAACACTTGTAAAAGAATGGGTCGCTCTCAGGAGCTCAGTGAATTCAAGCATGATACCAGAGCCGGCCCTGCTCAATGTGGCGCCACCCTCCATCGGCAATTTACAGATGTTTACAAAAGAAATCCAATAGCATTGTTTTATAGTAATACTAACTGGGCATTGCTTTACATTTGAATAAATGTGAGCTTTTTCATTTTAAGAGTTAATGGTAATAACTACTTTTAATATTATTACATTGAAGGTGAATTCTTTCCCAATTTTGTGGCGCTCCCTGGAGGCCATGGTCCCCTTAGCATTAGCCTATATTGCCTAATGGGCCAGCTGGCTCTGTGTGAGACCATGATGCGTGGGACCATGATACGTTGACACCTGTGCAATAAGTCCATTCGTGAAATTTCCTCCATACTAAATATTCCACGGTCAATTGCATGGAAGCAGTTGGGACCAACAGCAACTCAGCCACTAAGTGGTGGACCATGTAAAATCACAGACCAGGGTCAGCAGATGCTGAAGCACAGAAATGGCCAACTTTCTGCAGAGTCAATAGCTACAGACCTCCAAACTTCCTGTGGCCTTTAGATTAGCTCCAGAACAGTGGTAGAGAGCTTCATGGAATGGGTTTCCATGGCCGAGCAGCTGCATCCAAGCCTTACATCACCAAGTGCAATGCAAAGCGTCAGATGCAGTGCTGGAAAGCGCGCCACCACTGGACTCTAGAGCAGTGGAGACGTGTTCTCTGGAGGGACCAATCACACTTCTCTGTCTGGACATCCCATGAACCAGTCTGGGTTTGGTGGTTGCTAGGAGAATGGTACTTGTCTGACTGCATTGTGCCAAGTGTGAAGTTTGGTGGAGGGAGGATTATGGTGTGGGGTTGTTTTTCAAGGGTTGGGCTTGGCCCCTTAGTTCCAGTGAAAGAAACTCTTAATGCTTCAGCAGACCAAGACATTCTGGACAATTTCATATTCCCAAGTTTGTGGGAACAGTTTGGGGATGGCCCCTTCCTGTTCCAACATGACTGCATACCAGTACACAAAGCTAGGGCCGTTTCTCAATATCGCGTATGCTAAGTATGGATTTGCGTACTTTGTAGTACAGACTCGCAAGTACGGGCTTGGAAGTATGAACTCCTGAGAACAGGAGAACGCATCACCGTTAATGTGTAATTAGAACAGCAGTGTACTTAATGATGACACCTCAGCTCATCTACCCCGATTATTTTTACCGTGAAAAACGACAAAATGGAATAAGATATAATAACGTAGCCCTGCCTCTTTACGTGTTAGTATAAAAACAATTCATATTTGTATAAGTTGAGGTTTCTAAGATTGTTATACAATCTTTATTAAATGTTTTAGAGGCACTGGTTTTTGACAACTATACTTTGTGATACATTGAACTATACATTCTTAAAATCAGATCAGCAGAAACTTCTCAGAAACTGATAATTGAAAAAGTACTAAACCTTGCCGAGGAGGTAATGCAGGACTGTTTTTATAGGACCACGTGTTTTATCTGAACACACCTCATAAACAGGGATGGATGGGGTTGACAGTTTTAATATTAACATTACTAAAATAGATTAGCCTTCATTCTACATACATACCTGCTGTTTCCATAGGTTTATAGTCTGAAAGATGCACAAACATCACTATACATTAATGTTAGTACCTGAACCTCACCTGTATGCACTGTACATCATCAGCAATTAATGATGTACATAGAATATTTCATGTCAACAGC
Source organism: Dascyllus trimaculatus (assembly GCA_024666655.1). Lineage (NCBI taxonomy): Eukaryota > Metazoa > Chordata > Actinopteri > Pomacentridae > Dascyllus > Dascyllus trimaculatus. The sequence continues at coordinate 356,814 of CM045460.1, forward strand.
TTCACTCAGAACCTAAAGACAGGTGAGCTCTTATTCTGTCTGTCAGGTAATGAAACAGAAACCTATTCAAGCATAAGCAGTCTCTGATCAAACAGGTCAGATGTCAGAGGAAAAATTATTTCTGGCTTCAACAATTCATATCAGACAATTTATATTTAGAGTACAGTTGAAAAGATATTTAATTATTTGATTTAAGAGATTTCATTTTATTACAGGACTAGACTTTCATATAAAACATGAACAGATGGAAACTTTTTTTATTAGGTGATGCAAGCACGCAACAGGTGAATGACAGAGACAACAGAAAGGACAGGTGTAAAAGACAATTGGCACAACAGACAAACATACAGGCATATTGATAAATCTAAAATGTATGTTGATTGTTGGGGTGTTCAATGGAACTTGTGTATGTGTGTGTGAGGATGTGTTGGGGGGGTGTTGGTGAAGTTGTAAAGGGGAAAATGAGATAAAACAGGTGGAGCAAGCATAAGGGAGAGGGAAATGGGTATAAATAGGTTTAGCTAGATGTAATAAGAGAAAAAAGAATAAGTAAATAAGGAGGGAAAATAATAATAATAATAATGAAGAAGAAAAATGATAATAATAAGAGGGAGACATAAGTAAATAAATAGATAAAAAGTTTTTCCCTTCCCACCCCCTTCTCCTCCTTCCTTCGCTCTCCCTTGTCCCATCTTTAAGTTTTTTTAAAAAAATTAGTGATTCAATCAAATTTCAGCGGTGTCTCCTTCCTCAGTCGCCCCCAGACCCTAGGGAGGAGGCTGACTTTGGAATACACCATCTGCTATTCCTTCACCCAAGTGGAACAACCCCCAGACCCAATGGGAGTGGGTGTTCATGAGGTTGGAAGTGAAGAGTCATTCTTTATTATCAATTCTTTATTATTTCAAAACTCTACAAACAGTTCTCTTCATTTGACACAATTTTCATGAAGAAACTCTCTTGTTTTCACAAGGAGCACACTGCCATTCAAAGTTCTAAAGTTAATTGTCCTACTATGCGCACCAACTCATCACATGGACAAACACCTGTCACACAGTTTTACAATTAGCAGTCAGAGCTTTAGCATAAAAGGGCAACAGGTGAGTTCTTCTGTTTTGGAGCTATGGATGCCAACATCGGAAACAGAGCCAGAGGAGTGAGAGTAAGAGGAGTACTGTGACTGTGTACAGTCAATTCTTCTGTTGTTTTGTATGTAGACCACTGTATGTGCAACTTTGTGTTGGTTGGGATGGTCACTGTGAACATAGTTCTTGTGGGAAAAGTAAAATACATTTGTTACTGTGTGATTGTGTGTTCCAAGTATAAAAACAACTTTCTAAAATATCACACTCATGTATGTACTGTCTGTAGTGAGTGTAACACTGATCACAAAAGGCCTAAGTCATTCTGATGAATGGAGAAGAAGTGTTTTCCATTCATCATAGTGTTTTACTCTGAGCACATCAGTGTTCAACTGGTTCTTATAAATGTCTATTCATATGATGGTTTGTGTGTCATTTGAAAACAAAATACCATTTTGAGAAGAAGTAACATTGTTTTGAATGTAAAGTTTAATTTTGCAGGAGAATTGAGAGGTTTTGCCCGTTGTGTGTTTTCTGATTTGTGTGTAGAGCTCTGAGAGTATGACATGCTTTTAGAAAATGAGTGTAAACAAGGAAAACTGTAATAGAGATGGTGTTTGTAATGATAGCAATATCAAGATTAATAATTTATAACAATAGGGATAATGATGTAGTCATTGAGTGGGATTTTTGTACTATTAACAATAGAAAGTTATCATTACATCACCAACTTCAACACCATCAATAGGTCATTGTAACCATGAATATTATTTAAAAATAATTTTACCATTTAAGAGCAGATTATAACAGTAATAAGTGACAAAATTATGATACACGGCGGAGCAGCTGGGGGCGAAGGCAAGCAGGCAGGTTGGAGTGGTTCGGCGGTCCAGGAGATGGGGGTTGGGAATCCACAGCTTGAGTTATGGCAGATGGCAGAGCAGGGAGGAGTGGAGGAGACCAGAGGCTGCAGGCTGAATGGAGGCTGTAGAGAAGCTGATCCGGAGGAGGCACACATGGACAGGCGACGGAAACCAAACTGGAGGCAGACAGAGAATAGTGCTAACTCAAGCATACAGAAACTGGCAGGACAAAGCAGAGGTTGGTAACTGACTGTGGCTGTACTACGGTCTGGCATCGAGGAGTGTGTCGAGTGTGATTTTAACTGGTTGTAGATTGAATACAGCTGGCAGCCCAGTCACACGCGTGCCTCCTCCACTGATTACAACAAGCTGCACCTGCTGCACTCCTCACTGCCCACACCATGATCACACCCACCTGAAGGTGAAGGGAGAGAGGGAAAACAGGGAAGGGAGAACTGCCACTAGCAGGCAGCAGAGGTGGAGGGCGTGATAAAAGGGATGTGGGACCCCAAGAAAACAGAGAGTGAATCGGTGACTTTTTTCCAAAACTGTTGGATAGGTGAGCAGTGCCAGATTGCATGAATGTAACTGGGTTGTTTTGCATGCAGTTGGTACAAACTTCTGAAGTGAATCCCATTCTTAACATTTTCTACACAGTGATGTGAGTTCTGTGGAGAATTTGTAATTTATTAGCTGTAAATTTGCATTTTTTGACATGATGTAGATGTTTTGGCAAATTTGGTTGAGAAGTCGGCATCAGGAGCAAGAGACAGGTCTTTTTCCCTTTTTGCTGATGGCATGGACAGTGTTGTGTCAGATTGTAAAATTATTCTGTATATTTTGGAGTGGAGTTTTTTTTTTTTTTTGCAGAGTTGATGTTAACTGATTTTAAGCTTAAAGTGGGGAGGTCAAGATTGATTGTTGTAATGTTATATGTGCCTTGAATCAATTATTTGAGTTGCAAAAGTTCAACTGCGTACATGATTTTAATTCAGTTAATAAATGATTCCCCAAAGCCAAATTTTTGTAATGTGGAAATGAGAAATACCCAGTTAACACTGTTGAAAGCTTTTTCTGTATCAATGTTGCTATGAAGGTTTGTGATTCTTTCTGTGATGAACAGTCCATTAAATTGAAACGTCTACGTGTGTTACTGGATGAGAGTCTTCACATTAATGAAACCAGTCTGATCTGGGTGGATTATGATGGGATGGCTTTTTTCTATTCAGTGGGTGAGTGCTTTAGTGATGATCTTAGTGCCAACACTGAGGAGAGAGATGGGGTGGCAACTAACTGTTTGTGTTGGGTCCTTAGTGGCTTTTAGGAGAAGAGAAATTGTGGCTTTGTTCATGTTTGTTGGTATTTTTGAATTTTGTTTTATTTCTGTTATGAGTCTGTTGAAGTGTGGAACTAAGATGGACCAGAAGTGTTTATAGAACTCAGCAGGGAAGCCATCAGATCCTGGAGATTTATTGTTAGGCATGAAGCAATGGAAAGTTCTTTATCTGTCAGTGGTGAGTCAATTGTGTCGATTTGTTCCTTGTTGAGTTGTGGCAGATTAATATTCTTAAGAAATGAACTAATGTCTTCTTGGCTTGTTTTTTCTGATGAATATATGTTTACATAAAAGTTTCTAAAAATATAATTTATTTATTCGGGTGATTGTATTGGCCTCCCTGCTGAGTCCTTGATGACAGAAATTGTTGTTTTTTTCTTTGTTTTGTTTATTTAGATTTCCCAGGTATTTGCCAGATTTGTTGCTATGGTGAAAATCCTCTTGCCGGAGTCTGTGTATGAGAAATTGGGTTTTTTTGTTTGTGATTCCATTCAATTTTAATTTGTACTTTCTTAACTCATTCTGTGTTTCTTCTGTTGGATTGCTTGAATTTATGTTTTGGAGCTGCATGATTTTTATGTTCTAGTTCAGCTTCTTCTTGTTGATCCTTTTGCCTTTGTCTCTAAGAACTGCTTTACCTGTTTCCCATAAAGTAGATGGAGATGACTTTGGGGAATCATTTATTTCTAGGAAGGATGCCCACTCTTTTTAAATGAGACTGTCAAATTCTGGATTGTTGAGGAGTGATGTATTAAAGCGCCATCTGGTGTTGGGTTTATGTGAGTTGATTGTGTTCCATGTCAATGTTACTGGGGCATGATCACTAATAATTAGGGCCCGAGCACCAACGGTGCGTAGGACCGTATTGGAACTGTATTCGTTTGTATTCTTTTTCTCCTGATTTTTAAATTGCATTTTTGAGGGCCTAGACACGCTCAAAAACTCATGAAAATTTGCAAACACATCAGGACTGGCGACAAATTTGATATTTTATGGCAGTTGCACATGTGTGTGGCAAAATGGCTCTTTAGCGCCACCTTGAAAATTGGGTTCTATTGGAGTTAATATGGCTAGTTTGACGTACACCTACCAAATTTGGTACACATGTGCACCAAGACAAGACGAACAAAATTGCCTAATCAATCCATCAGCAAAAGTCAACAGGAAGTCTGGCATTTTGCATTATATTTCTGGTTTTTGGCCATATTCAAGAGCTATAACTGCACACAGGGTAACTCCAAGACGGCTGAAATTTGGTCAGTATATACAACAGGGCTTCGTGATTAAAAGTTATCAAAATGCTCCTCAAAAGTCTGAGGGCGTGGGCATGGCGGCCTCCTGAACTTTGACGTTTCGCCATAAAACTTCAAGTGCTGTCTAAATACACTTCACAGGCTCCGATCTGCCTCAAACTTTACACATTTGATCATAGTCCTGCCCTGATCATATCCATGTGCAAATATCCACCCAAAGCCATAGCGCCACCTCCTGGCAACAGGAAATGAAATGTTTTACATTTTAATGTCTTATTATTAGCCGGTTGACCGTATTCACCTGAAATGTGGTGACACGAGCCTTAAGACGTTGATGATTATTCATGGAGAAAACTGTGACTGGTCGTCAAACGGCATGTCTGTGGCAGCGTGGTGAACTTCAATGTCTCGCCATGGCTACTAAAGTGTTTATATCTCAGCTGCACATGATCCGATCTGGCCCAAATTTCATATTCTGGACAAGAGTCCACTTCTGAACACATCCACATTTTAAAATTTAGTCATAGTCATAGCGTCACCTAGTGGTAACAGGAAGTTATAGTGGGACATTTGCACTTTCCATTGCTCCAAACTTAGTGATATAATCCTGAAATTTGGCCAGTATATACAACAGGCTTTAATGATGAAAAGTTGTCAAAATCTTTTACAAAAGTCAAACGGTGTGGCCGCGGCGCCCCTCTGAACTTTGAGTCATATGAAGGGGTTCTGTCTCACTCTAACAGCTCTAGCAGCCTGTGTGTGTCCTACTGCAGCCCCTCCCCCGTCCCAAACACACAGACACAGGCACACACACACACACACAGAGAGACACACACAGAGGCACACACACAGAGACACACACAGAGACACTCACACACACACATGCAGAATCAGAGAGAGAGAGAGAGAGAGAGACAGAAACACACTCCTGGAATGAGTTTAAATGTCTGTACCTCAAATACTGCATACTGCCATGTATAAATAAAAATCTTGCATCTAACAGTGTGCTTTAAAAATAATTCAGATTCATTTTTTTTAGTGTTTTAAACATACATAAAATGATCCTGTGACATGTAAAATGACAGTAAAGTTGAATCTGAACCTAAAACTAACAAAAAAGCCTTAGTAAGCTGTTGTAACTCACACATGTAGTGTCCAATCTGTACCAACTGTGTTGTCTCATGAAACACAAATGTGGACTGACCACATCTACAAGCTAATCTTCAGTCATGCTTATAGTGCAACTAAATGACAAGAGGACAAGACATGTTTTATACAACAGGCCTTAATGATGAAAAGTTTTCAAAATCTTTTGCAAAAGTCAAAGGATTTGCCTTGGTGACCCCTGAACTCTGTCTACAAAAACAGATAAATGGTGCAACACTGACATCTACTGTTCTAACTGCAGTTAGACAATAACATTAACTACTGGTGACCCTAAAGTGCAAGCCACTACAACAATAACCAAAACACAACTACATGAACCAAACTGGAAGAGGTTGGTACCAGTGGGCAACATGAGACGTCGGAAGTGGAAGTTATTCTGCCTGTATGAGAAAACTTTCAAAGGTAATACAAGTTTTGGGGAAATACTACTGTAATTATGACACAAAATGCAGTTTTAAGGTTATTTGAAGTGAGAAAGTGGTTGTATAGATGTCAAATCTGTGCTCATTTTATCAAGATGAAGTCTGTCTAAAAATGATGTGAGTGTCCCGGTTAGACATCTACAGCCAAGAGGTCAGCGCTCACAGTAGCCTGCCGACAGCAGCCTTGTCTCGGCTACACTGTCTCCTAATCTCCTGAGACCCCAACTTTTTTGGGCCATGCGTTTTTGATTTACCTTAGTTATTTGGGATTAGTAGGACCTAATGAATATGAAAAATAAGTGGTAGCAGTCATATGAATAGTAATAAGTAATAGCAGACCACGTCCATGGAGTCTCCCAGCAGTCAGTGAGGATCTGGGTTTCTTCAGCTGTCCCTCCAGTAGAATTCAGCTTAACACTAGAACAGCCAGAATTCCACAATTACTAGAACTGCCATGAGCGCTCATTTTGACCGTTAGATTGTACACTCTATAAACTTTCATGATAAATAACTAAATTAAAGAGTAATGGATTTATTCTGTTATGATGTATTAAAAACAACGATATAACATCAAATATGTATTTCAACAAGTTTAATTATACATTTGTCAATATTCATATCATTACAAATTGTAGCTAAAAAAGCACTCAGAGAGCACAGACCTCCGCCAAGCAGCTTCAGTCCACCCCAACACAATCTCCTAATGACAAAATATCCTTAAAAAACACCCAACATATATGTGCAATGCTCTGTCTTACCACAAGGTGGCACTGCAGGGCTTTCTAACACTCCCAAGTTAAAGATCTATTTAAAAAATTCCTGGCAACTCCCACTTCATTTCATGTGCAGTCAATATGACCGCCTATGGCCGGAATAGGTAGAAATGATTATATCTTCTTTGTCTTTTCTTTAATTCATGAAAAGAAAATATGGTAGCCCCCTAGACCCTGCGTCCACATGCGTGGACATGGTATTTTGGCTTCCCTGCACCATAACACTGACTCTGGAAGTTTAAAAACTTTGAAAACTGCCTGTTGTTCTCTTCAGTCCGACACTCTCCAGGAGCAGTGCGCTGAACCTGGCAGCAGGTGGGGCATGGCTGTGATCTGCTATTACTTATTACTATTCATATGACTGCTACCACTTATTTTTTATATTTGTAGCGGCCCCTTGGATTGATTCTTCAGACGCAGATAGTTTTCGAACGGGTGTCTCTTTAATTTATTCCATATGCACCGTAAAAACTACAGAATAAAAAATACAAAATACATCCTATAATATCACAGATTTCACATAATTCATGTTCACCCATTCACCATATTTACATCCAAAAAAAACCCAAAATGCAGCACACATTAAATGGCATACCTTAGTCCGCTCTCCAAGGACGCTAATGTATGAATGCTAGCCACTCGCTAGCATGTTTTCTATCTGCACATGCACACATCCACGTCGTCGCTCCAAGCTATGAACACAATAAGGCACAATCACAATGCAACCAGCCCCCCAATACGATCAGAACAGACAAACGTGAAGTACAGCAACCATTTCTACCGTTTCTCCGACGATGCGAGCACAGCCTCGTCAAGACAAGGAAACTGGAAGTTCAGTGTCGCAGGACAAACGAAGAAGAACGCACACTCAACCAATAAAAAGCGGACCAAACCACAAGGTGGCACTGCAGGACCACAATGTGTCAATACATAGAAAATTACTTGCAGGAGAAAAGTATCACAATTCATCAGACCTTTACAATATTCATTAGGTCCTACTAATCCCAAATAACTAAGGTAAATTAGATTAGATTAGATTAGATTAGATTAGATTAGATTATACTTTATTAATCCCACAACGGGGAAATTTCCTCGTTACAGCAGCAGAGAAAAAGCAGAAAAAGACACAATATACCCTATACATAAAAAAGAAAATAAACAATCTACTATAAAGAAACATTTTAAATATACAATAAGATACAACAATAAGTGAAGTATGAATATGAAAGTAATATTTAACAAGGAAAATTGAATAAATAATATAGCACATGGTGAAAGTACGATGAATAGTGCAAGCAGATGAGTAGTGCAAAAAAGCTAGAACACGTTCAAGTTGTGTTACTGTTGTACAGTCTGATGGCCGTTGGAATGAACAACCTGCGGTAGCGTTCCTTCTTACACTGTGGGTGTATCAGTCTGCTGCTGAAGGAGCTGCTCAGAGACCCCACAATGTCATGCAGGGGATGAGAGGGGTTGTTCATGATGGATGTCAGCTTGGCCAACATCCTCCTCTCACCCACCTCCTCTATAGAGTCCAGTGGACAGTCCAGGACAGAGCTCGCCCTCCTGATCAGTTTATTGAATCAAATTAAATCAAAAATGCATGGCCCAAAAAAGTTGGGGTCTCAGGAGATTAGCAGACAATGTAGCCGAGACAAGGCTGCTGTCGGCGGGCTACTGTGAGCGCTGACTTCCTGGCTGTAGATGTCTAACCGGGACACTCACATCATTTTTAGACAGACTTCATCTTGATAAAATGAGCACAGATTTGACATCTATACAACCACTTTCTCACTTCAAATAACCTTAAAACTGCATTTTGTGTCATAATTACAGTAGTATTTCCCCAAAACTTGTATTACCTTTGAAAGTTTTCTCATACAGGCAGAATAACTTCCACTTCCGACGTCTCATGTTGCCCACTGGTACCAACCTCTTCCAGTTTGGTTCATGTAGTTGTGTTTTGGTTAATGTTGTAGTGTTTTGCACTTCAGGGTCACCAGTAGTTAATGCTGTATTGTTTTTGATTTTTTTGTACTTGTGTTTGTGGTTCTTTATTTTCAATTTTTACTTGTGTTTAGCCATTTGTTGATGTGGTTTGCACTTCAGGGCCATTCTAAGTATGTGAGGTGTTTATGGAACATCAGTAAAATGTAGGATTTACCAATGAGCAGATGTTCAGCAAGTGTTTAGCCTGTGACCAGTTTATGACTGATATCAGAAGATGACTGGTGAAAAAATGAATATATTTTCTGAATGAAATATTTTACAAATATCAAGTCTTGTGTCACTGAAAATCAATGCACCATAAGTCGCTTATACAAAAACAGCTATTCATCAGCAGGCATAGTGGATTAATAGCTGTAGCAATGCTGAACCAAAACAAAGAGGTGTGGTGGGACGATCAAATCATTGGCTGGTGCAGCAAGAAAGTTGGTAGCACCACTGCTACTAGTGGAAAAGTTAGTCTGGAGCCCAAATTAAAATATATAATATATATGTTAAAACAACACAGCAACGTTGCAGCTTTAATTATATGGTGGATCTTTGAGGTGAAGATGTTAGGTGTAATTGAGTTGCTGGTGAGAAAGAAGTCGATTCGTGAATATGAGTGATGAACTGGTGAGAAAAATGAGTATTCTCTTGCGGACGGATGTTGTAATCGCCAGGTATCGCCAAGACCCAGATCACTCATGAATTGTTTTATTGTTTCTGTTGAATGCCAGGTTTGTTTGTTGTGTGATGTGGTGCTTCTGTCTATTTTTAGGTTAATGACTGTGTTGAAGTCGCCTCCTATTATGATTGGGCAGTTAGAGTAGTTGGAGATGGATGAAAAAAAGCTTTGAAAAAAGAGGGGTTGTTGGTATTTGGACTGTAGACATTGCCTACTGTGACTGAGTGTTGCCATTTTAGAGTGTATGATATGGATAATATGGATTGGATATTATTATTGGTGTGTGTGTGTGCGTGTGTGTGTGTGTGTGTGGGTGGGTGGGTGCATGTGTGCGTGTGTCAGGGATTGTGTGTGCGTGTGTCAAGGATTGTGTGTGCGTGTGTCGGGGGTGAAGAAGAAAACTTTACTCTTCTCCTCCTCCTGTTATTCTTCAGTTCTTTAGAGCTGATCAGCCCTTAGTTTCCATTAACAGCATCAGGCTGGTCCAGATGCTGCTGAAGGTCCACGGATGGAGCTGCTGATGTTCTGACTGTGGAGTGTCCAGCAGTCAGTGAGGATCTGGGTTTCGTCAGCTATCCATCCAATTGAATCATACTTAAATATTAGTTTTAATGCACAGCAACAGTCATAAGAATAGAACACAGTTGCACTACAGGTAATGAAGACAATACAGTAATTCAGAGGCACAAAGTCAGTGATCGAGGACAACATTAAATAACAATATAAAGCAATAAAGCAGTGAATTTACTTTGACCACATTCAAACCTTTTTGCAAATGAACAATAAAAAATTACACTGTAAAGCCAAAGTATGACCATTAGATACACATAAAACTACTTATAACCGATACAGAACTGTCTGAGCCAGTGAATTTTATAGCAGGCTTCATCTTTATAAATTGACCGCAGATTTGACGTTTATACAACTACTTTCTCGCCTAAAATAATCTTTAAACTACATTTTGTATCCCAATAACAGCAGTATTGACAAAAAACTTGTTTCACCTTTGAAAGTTTTCTCCTTTTGCTTCAGTCTTTGCCAACTTGGTCCTTCAGACGGATTGAGAGAATGCTGTGACTGACTGTGTCAAAAGCCATAAAATGGCACAATTTCCAGACTCTACAGGCATCAGCAAGTAATTTGACATCTTCATTAGAACAGATTCTGTAATTGAAATTCTTAATATATGTTATTATTGTGCAAATATGACAGTAACTGTGTATACAACTTATTGACTTACCTTGGGAGCTTTCAGATGGGACAGAAGTTGTTTGGACTGGCTTTTTGAGAAGAAGCTGAACTATTGCATGTTTGAAGCAGGTGGGGACAGTTCCATTCAAACACCGCTGTTTATAATTGGAGAGATTGTGGGTCTCACGTTGTCCAATGTTTCTTTTAAATGGCGAAGTTTGTGTGTCACAGATATGGGACGACTATACTGGCTAACGTTTTAGCTAGGTTGGCAAAACAAATGGGCACCCAGTAGAGGTCATAGGCAGGCTCCTGATTCTTCATTCAGAGCTCTTCTGGCATTAGCTGTGGTCTGAATAACATTCAGAGCTTTGGTCTTTGCAGCTTTGTGCTTTGTTTATATAATATATAATCAACATCTCAAATATGGGCTCTGACCATTACAAAGGCCATAACTACTGTATCTCTCTGCGACCCCTGTTGGCTGTTCTATGAAGAGCTGTGTGGCCGGTATCATTCTGCAGGTCCAGTCTGGCTCTTTTACAGACCAAGAGCTCAATGATGGATAAATACTCTGCAGTCGCACATACAGTTAGGTCCATAAGTATTTGGACATTGACACAATTTTCAGCATTCCAGCTCTGTACAACACCACAATGGATTTGAAATGAAACAATCAAGATGTGCTTTAAGTGCAGACTTTGAGCTTTAATTTGAGGGCATTTATATCCAAATCAGATGAACAGTGTAGGAATTACAATACATTTTATATGTGCCTCCACCTTTTTAAGGGACCAAAAGTAATTGGACAAACTAGCTTGCTTGACAAGCTTGTTCTTTGGGCATTTTCCCTTCAGTTTTGTCTTCAGCAAGTGAAATACATGCTCAATTGGATTCAGGTCAGGTGATTGACTTGGCCATTGCAGAACATTCCACTTCTTTGCCTTTAAAAACTCTCTGGTTGCTTTCGCAGTTTGCTTCAGCTCATTGTCCAACTGCATTGTGAAGCGCCGTCCAATGAGTTTTGAAGCATTTGGTTGAATATGAGCAGATAATATTGCCCGAAACACTTCAGAATTAATTCTGCTGCTCCTGTCAGCAGTCACATCATCAATAAATATAAGAGATCCAGTTCCACTGGCAGCCATACATGCCCACGCCATTACACTACCACCACCATGCTTCACTGATGAGGTGCTATGCTTTGGATCTTGAGCAGTTCCTTCCCTTCTCCATACTCTTCTCTTTCCATCATTCTGGTACAAGTTGATCTTTGTCTCATCTGTCCATAAGATGTTGTTCCAGAACTGCACAGGCTCTTTTAGATGTTTCTTGGCAAACTCTAATCTGGCCTTCCTGTTTTTGAGGCTCACCAATGGTTTACACCTTGTGGTGAAACCTCTGTATTTCCTCTGGTGAAGTCTTCTCTTAATTGTTGACTTGGACACAGATACACCTACCTCCTGGAGAGTTTTCTTGATGTGGCCAACTGTTGTGAAGGGGTTTTTCTTAATGAGGGAAAGGATTCGTCTGTCATCCACTACACTTGTTTTCCGTGGTCTTCCAGGTCCTTTGGCGTTGCTGAGCTCACCAGTGCGTTCTCTCTTTTTAAGAATGTACCGAACAGTTGATTTGGCCACACCTAATGTTTTTGCTATCTCTATGATGGGTTTATTTTGATTTTTCAGCCTAATGATGGCTTGCTTCACTGATAGTGACAGCTCTTTGGACTTCGTATTGAGAGATGACCTCACCAGATTCCAAATGAATATACCACACTTGAAATGAACTGCAGACCTTTTATCTGCTCCTTGTAAATGAAATAATGAGGGAATAACACACACCTGGCCATGGAACAGCTGAGTAGCCAATTGTCCAATTACTTTTGGTCCCTTAAAAAGGTGAAGGCACATATAAAATGTGTTGTAATTCCCACACCGTTCATCTGATTTGGATGTAAATGCCCTCAAATTAAAGCTCAAAGTCTGCACTTAAAGCACATCTTGATTAAGACCCTTTACAGAATGGTGTTGGTTTTTAATGCAGTGAGAGTTTGAAGGTCACCAGCATTCAATGTTGGTTTTCAGTCTTGCCACTTATGTGCAGAGATTTCTCCAGATTATCTGAATATTTTGATGATATTGTGGACCGTAAATGATGAAATCCCTAAACTCCTTGCAATTGTATGCTGAGCAACGTTGTTGTTAAACTGTTGGACAATTTGCTCACACAGTTGTTCACAAAGTGGTGAACATCGCCTTATCCTTGCTTGTAAACAACTAAGCCTTTCGGGGATGCTCCTTTTATACCCAATCAGGTTACCGATGAACCTGTTCATCTGTGGAATGTTCCACACAGGCGTTTTTTGAGCATTTCTCAACTTTGTTGCCCCTGTCCCAGCTTTTATTGGAATGTGTTGCAGGCATTAAATTAAAAATAAGTGAATATTTGCAAAAAAACCAATAGTTTATCAGTTTGAACATTAAATATCTTGTCTTTGTAGTGTATTTGATTGAATATAGGTTGAAAAAGTTTTAAAATCATTGTATTCTGTTTTATTTTACATTTTACACAATGTCCCAACTTCATTCATCAAACCCCAATGGTTTATACTAAATCACATGTCAGACTGAACTATGGCCTGCCATGTCATCTTATGTGGCCCACAAGTGATGTGTATTTTCTTAATCTGATGAATGAATGTGATGTTATTATAACAGGACTCCAGACTGTGACCAAAATGGTCACATATGCAACCTTTTTTTTGAGAGTGTTTTGTGGTCGCATTGTGTGAGTGAATGATGATCATTAGCTGGTCTAGTGGCCCTTCCGTCGGCACAGGTAAATACTCCACAAGTTATTGTGGTTGGAAATTGTACTATTTCCTCCTCATGGACTCAGTTTCTCCCTGTCTGATGTGTAAACAGTCAGTTTCACTGTTACTGTGATCAAATGACAAAACAATCTACAGTAGATTATGTTAAAACCCAGAGAGGAGAGAGGAGGATGCTGGAGGAGAGGGAGGCACGCTTGGTGATAAAAGTGTTCAGGTGCAGCAGAGAGATCTCCACTGAGTCAGTTAAGAAGAAGAAGAAGAAGTAGCCCCCAATCATTTGCTGGTGCTGCTGGTGGAAAAGTTAGTCTGGAGCCCTGTTATAATATAGCATAATATAATATAATATAATATAATATAATATAATATAATATAATATAATATAATATAATATAATATAAATATTATAATAATACAGCAATGTGCCTACATATATTTTACTTTTATATAAACCAATTCCCAGTATCTGTACACTGAATACAGAGACGATTATTTAACAATGTGTTAAGGAGTAGTTAGTATTTATGGTCTTACAGTCTTGCAATTACAACCAGCCCTTTAAGGACAGCCATAATGTTCATGTGGTCCAGGATGAAAATGAGTTTGACATGCCTATACTAAATGATCAAATTCATTTGGCAGTGGGTTTCAATTTCACCACCACAGATGATTACTGCCAAGGTTGTTGAATCTAAACATCACTAAATAGAACCTGTCTGGTATTGTAAAGTAGTTAAAGGGTCTCAAAAAGCAGCACATGATGCCACGTTCTAAAGAGATTCAAGAACAGATGAGAAACAAAATCATTTACATTTATCAGTCTGGAGGGTTACAAAGTCATTGCTGAGGCTCTGGGACTTCAGAGAACCACAGTGAGAGACATTATCCACAAATGGAGAAAACATGAACAGTGGTGAACCTATCTATGAGTGGCCGGCTGACCAACATTTCTCTAAGAGCATGCCGGCATCTAATCCAGGCAGTCACAAAAGAACCCAGACGAACATTTAAAGATCTGCAGGCCTCACTGGCCTCAATTCATGTCTGTCTACATGATTCAACAATGAGGAAGATACTGGGTGAAAATGCTATCTATGGGAGAGTTGCAAGACTCAAACCACTCCTGACAAAAAAGAGCATAAAGGCATGTCTAGTATTTGCAAAATATATATCTAGATGAGCCCCAAGACTTTTGGGATAACATCTTGTGGAATGATGACTGAAAGGTTAAACTTTTTGGAAAATATGGGTTCCATTACATCTGGTATGAAGCTAATACTGCATTCCACAAGAACATGATACCAACAGTGAAACATGGTGGTAGTGTGATGGTTTGGGGCTGCTGTGCTTCCACAGGACCTGGATGACTTGTCATAATTGATGGAACCATGAATTCTGCTGTCTATCAGAAAATCCTCCCATCAGTTCATGACCTAAAGTTCAAGCACAAAAAGCCCAGCACTGTATGTCATCTCATAACACTTTACATTGTAAGGTGAAGAGCTTACAAATTCAGAGAAACCCATCCATCCATCCATCCATCCATCTTCTACGGCTTATCCGGGGCTGGGTTGCGGAGTATTCAGAGAAACCCGACAAATCCAAAGTTTTCTTTAGATTCCCACTGAGCAAGCACTCAGCAACAGTGGGAAAGAACGAAAAAAAACTCCCTCATAACAAAGAATGTAAATAGTCTGAAGTCACTTATTTCCACGGTGTTTTTCTAAATCTGATAGTAGAAAGTGGATGTTTTCCAGATTTTAGGCATCTGGCCACATTCAGTAGCCATCTTGAAGAGTCTGGTATGATCCTCACTGAGCCAGGGCACAGTAGCACAGTATCCATCCTTTATTTAACGTTAACCTTCTCTAGTACGTTTATGACACATTCCTGGGATATGACAATGTCACTGTGAAGTAGGCTACAAGGAATTATTAAAGCAAGGGAACATTCTCAGAAAAGTCAGTTCCTTCAAAACGATAAAAAAGAACGACTTAAAACCCTGGGTTGTGTGTCTGGGCTCTGTGAGGACCCTCACCTCATTCCAGATGCTTAAAACAACCTATGAGGAGAAGATTAATCCCACCGATTTACAGACCTTCTCCTAAAAGGTCCAAACAAAATGTGAACGTGTTTATTGTGAACTAGATGGTCGGTGGTTGGTCCTGGGAAGCTTTTCCTCATGTCTCATTCCTGATGGGAGGTGGGCTGGCTCTTAGAATCCCACGGACCGTCTGTAGATGGGGCCCTCTACAAAAACGTTGCACTTCGTGTGCCCGCCTAGTTGTGCAGGAGAGGGGCCAGTCTACGGCCCGCAGCCCAGAACCGTCTCTGCCGGACTGTTCATGGGATGAACGCGCCTTTGTTTCCCTCCGTGAACCCGCGTCTGCCCCGCAGCTCCATGCCGGACTGTCCCGCGACCTGCGAAGTGCGCTTTCTCTCCGGGAGCCGCTGCTGACTTTAGGAACATTACCAGGAGCACATCGGCTCGTACAGCTGCATGAGGTAGTTTTCAGTCTTAGTTCGGTCCTCTCCCGGTGAACACGGACGCCATGGCCACCCTCCTGAAGAGTCTGCTGTGGATGCTTCTCTGGACTGCAGCTCTGAGATGTGACGGTGAGTTTCTTTAACGTGAGAAGTGATGACAAACTGATGAGTGCACATTTACACTAGGTCCTCTAGAAACCTGGAAGAGACTCTGCGGTGGTTTTTCTGTGTTTCCTTCGTAACCCCAGATGGAGCCTTCGTGCTTTACTTTTGAAGTGATCGAGTTGGAGCTTCTGTAGAAAGAGCTCCAAAGTGCTTTTCGCTGAGAGCTGGCATCCAGCTGGCACCTTTACAGTGACAGTCTGAGTCCCACCGTTTAGTCAGTCCCCTGAAATCCCTTCATTGCTGCACATTTGTGAGCTCTGATGAACCAACAGTCAAAGTGAACCGTGTTGCTGCTTTGAGCTGCTCGTCCCAGCGTCATGTTGAAAAGCTTTTCCATGGTTTGAGGGTAAATGCCTGTGTGTGCTGGGGGTTGGGGTGGTTGGAGGTGGGGGTGGGGGTCCTCCTAGAAGCCTCTGTGAACAGTTAAACGCTCCTTGTGCTTTTCCAGTTTGTTGACATGTGTTCTTGGAGCTTGTGGTTCTCATCAAAGGGCCACTGTGTCGTTGTCATGTTAATTGAACGCAGAGCTCCAGGTGATCTCAGTCTTTGTCCTCATGGTGATTCATTGCCGACCCCTGCAGGGGGTGAGAGCTGAGCACATTTCCTGTTTTCAGCTTTGGCTCTGAGGACTTACCATTTGGTATGAAGTGAAAGGGGTGTGGGGGTGGGGCGCAGGGAGTTAAGTGATTAGCACCTTTCTTTCTCCTTTTTGTTTCTTGGATCTCAGACTTCAGTGATCACTGAGGATTAAAGAGCAGCACAGGGATCCTTACCTTTAAAGAAAGAAAAGACATGATGAACACACAGAGGCTCTTCTACAAGTAGTCAGAAGGCAGTTTGTGTCCTTGTGGTCGCTCATTTGTTATTCATTCATAAGTAAATGAGTTCAAAATTGTGTGCATCCTCTTTGACTTCCAGGCCACTCCACTCTATGTTCGTGTTTTAAACTGGTGAAAAGGAGCCCCAGAAACTAAGGGCTTGGCAATATGTTTGAGCCAATATCACAATATGTACTTTATGACCCTGGAAACATTGTTAATGAAGAAGTGCTGGTGTGCACACATTGAATGTATGAAACCCACAAATGTTCCTGTTCTGATCTTTTTCATGTGTTAAATGAAGGAAAATCCTGAGTACGCACATCACTATATGTGGCTTCGTCAGATGTGACATATTGTACCACATGTGACATTAAATGTGAGGTTCCAGATTTCCAATTACAAATATCTGAAATGTAATTTTTTTCACAATATACATTATAATACTTGCAAACTCTCATTTTAAATAATGTGATGCTCAATAAATTGTGTTCCTTTGTTACCTATTACAGCGCTTCATATGTGCAGAGTAAAAAGCTCTTACTAATTCTGTTGATTTGTAATCATATTTTGGTGCTTGGTTAATAAATAACATATTGAGAGTAATGGCAAGCCTGGTTTAACAGCACTACAGGTCGTTTATTTCAGCATATGGTTTTGGTTTTTTAAACTTCTTTTTTGCTGCCATTGGTCCACATTCACTGAACTATAGAAATAGATCTCTATCACCTTGAAGACATGTCTAACTTGCACCGTAACTCACCCTGACACAACAAGATGTCATCAGCAACAACATGTGCATATGATCTGCAACTGCAGATCTGATTAACTTCAATGATTCTTTGTCTTATGTCATGTGCTAGGAACACAAGTTCTGAATTTAACTGTCATCTTTTATTTTCAGCCTGTTACCTTAGCTTTGGAAGACACAAATGAGTTTAAATTTTTTTTATTTTTGAGGAGTTTTTTTGCCATTGAGTCAAAGTGTGCACTGATCCCCGTTTGAACAAATTCAGTTTCTTTTAAGCCTGGATTTTACTCCCTGGCAAACACACGCTGATAGAATAGAATAGAATATCTTTCATTGTACATATACACAGTTTTTTTAATGCAAACCTATTTCAAGTGCAAAACAGCACAGTGCATCAAGTCTGAGGTATACAAATAAAATTAATAGGCAAAAGAAAACTCCTTCTAAGCAAACTATAGAAAGATTATTCAAAAGAGGAGAAGGACAGTTGGCAGTACAAGACAGTTGATATTGCCCATTCAAGTTTTGGCAGTGTTAAGTGCAGTTGTTGCTTTAGGGTAAAAGCTGTTATAGCTGTAGTCTGTTACTCCATGTTTTTATTGCCCTGAAGTGTCTGCCTGAAGATAGCAGTTCAGAGCGTGTCCGGGGTGGGATGGGTCTTTTATAATGCTCTTGGCCTTATTTAGGCAGCGGGAACTGTACAGTTCTTCCAGGCAAGGGAGAGGGCAGCTGATGATCCTCTGTGATTTTCTGCAGTGGGGAGAGTTGTGGCCACGGTGTCTTCTGTGGACTTATTAGCTCTGTAGGCAGACTGGTATGTGTCAGACATAGGTGGGAGGCTGGAGATGATACAAGTCAGAATCAGTTTCTCAGAAGACTTCATTATGATGGGAGTAAGTGCCACTGGATGGTCATCATTCAGGGTGCTGATGATGGTCTTTTTTCGGCAGTGGAATTATAGTTGAGGACTTCAGGCAGGGAGGGATGGTGCTGTTATTAAGGACTGGTTAAAGATCTTGGTGAGGAACACAGCCGGCTGGTCAGAGGATACTTTCAGGACTCATCCAGAGACGCCATCAGGACCTGCAGCCTTCCTCAGGTTTACGGCCCTTAGTGTGCACTTCACCTCATATTCCTCCACCATGAAGATGTGGCTGCTGTGGGCTGGTGGATGTGATGCAGCTGCCTCCGGTGGCTCAACCTCAAAATGGGGCAACTCCTCTGCCAGGGATGCATCACCATCACAGCTGAAAGGTATCTGGATTTGTAGCTGGTGATGTGCTGAACCCCAGTCACACCTGCCTTGTATTATTACTTTGAGAGTAGTCCTCAGTTTTCCTCCTGTATGCAGCCTTAGCCACGCTTACCCCTTTTCTGGTTCTGGTTCCTATGCTAGTTCAGAGCCAGTGCGTGACTTAGCACCAGTTCTTTGTGTTTGCACAGTGTAAGCACCAGCTGCAGGTTCAAAAAAACTGGTGCTGGGCCGCCTTAGCTCACTAAGTTAAGGTGTTACCATGAGGGCGCAGGTCGCCAGCAGGGGTCGTGAGTTCGAGTCCGCCTCATGACCCTTTGCTGCATGTCTCTCTCCTCTCTACCCCCTCTCACTCTATCTATCAACAAAGCTTCAAAAATCTCCCCCAAAAAAATAATATAAATAAATTAATATAAAAAAACCTGGTGCTTATCAAACACCAACTCATTGCTGGTCCAGAGCTAAGCACCAAGTACATCAGGGGCTGGAGGCGGGGTTATGGTGACCAGCGATCAATGGTGGAAAGGGACACACAAGCGGTAATTTGTGCCCTTTCTTGTCAGGACATCCCTGATCCGATCGCAGATGTACAGTTGTGTCCCACCAGTAGCGCGATCGCAGATGTGTCCAGGCAACAGGTGACCTCTGCTTTGCAATCAGCCGTAGGATCATCTATAGAGATAAATATAGATATTATCATCAACTTATTGCGTTTGGTTAACTGCTTTGCAATTGATGCAAGTGTAGTTGTTTTACAGTGATGCAATGGTGTGGCTCCAACTTGGCTCCTTGCCAATGGAAAAGCAAACTAGTTCTTAGGAGGGACGAGATTTGAATCAACTAAGCACCAGCACTAGCACCAGCACCTGGTTCTTCCTGGTGGAAAAGGGTACCTAATGCCTCTTTTCAGGTAGGCTGTGTTTTGCCTATCACCAGACCTGAAAGCAGCACTTCTGACCCTGAGCAGGCACTGGGCTTCTTTTATCATCCAGGGCTTCTGGTTGGGATACATCCGGATATACTTATAGACAGTGACGGTGTCCATGCAGTGCTTAATGTAACACAGGACAGTTGCTGTGTACTCCTCCAGGTCCTGGTGTCAAAAAAATATCCCAATTTCTTCTTTTGAAGCAGTCCTGCAGCTGATCAGATGCACCTTCAGGTCATGTTTTGACAGCCTTTGTTGTGGTAAGAGGACTGGATGTATGCCAGAATTAAGAGCAGGGACAAATGGTCAGATTGGCCCAGGTATGATTGTGGTTTGGTCCTGTAGCCCTGTTTGATGATAGAATAGACCTTGTCCAATGTATTTTCTCCTGCAGTTGCACACTTGATGTGCTAATGAAATTCGGGGAGCATTGCTTTTAAACCAGCATGGTTTAAGTCCACTGCTATAGTGTAGACAGTCTCAGGATACATGTTCTGTTGACTGCTAATGGTGTCATGAAAGTGTCCAAGAGCCAAGTTAGCATTAGCATCAGGCGGTATATACACAGCACTTAGCATGACGACAGTAAACTCCCGGGGAAGATATATATGGGCCTGCATTTAACAGTCACATACTCCAGATCCTGGGAGCAGTGGGTGGCAACAGTCTCAGTATTAGTACACCAGCTGTTGTTCACATAAATGCATAATCCCCCTCCTCTGCTCTTCTGTCTCTGGTCCTGTCATGTCAGTGAGCTGTGCGGCCTGCTAACTGCTAGCTGCAACCTGTAGCTTCAGTTCGTCCATTTTATTCACAAAGGATCTGGCATTGGTGAGAAAGATACTCAGAAGCGGCGGTTTATGTGGTCGCCTCTGTAGCCTCACCAGCACACCGGCTCTGCAGCCTCGCTTTTGCCTCTGTATCCTGCCCTGAGGGATGGTAATCCACAGTGAGCCCAGGCACCTAGCTCTGTCTACCGCGATGTTATGGGAATAAAGAAGCTGACACAGTCCGCTCGCTGTGTATGCCAATAGTTAGGAGATCGTCCCAGAATGTTGTCAAAATGTGTAACAACACACTGAAAAGGAGAGCACTGTACTGAACTGCTGCGTCCATGCATGCTGCCATCTTGGAATAGGAAATATCTCTATTCTGCATGACACATAGCTGTTGTACAACTTTTAGTTTTAATACATGTGAAGTGGGCTGGCATTCACGTGTTTTGTGCTACTGCCCCTGTAACATAGTTGTACAAAATTTGGGCTGCACACAGATTATACAATTGCAGACACCGAGGCACGCATAGTTGTTGTTATTATACTACTTTTCTAGTCAACTGGAAACGGCTTGGAGTGGAGGTTACATCTACTTATTCTGCAAATGCACACTACCACTTCTGTAGCGTAGTTGCCATGCAGACACAAATTTTGGGATGCATGTGGAGGGAGACTTGGAGAGATGATGAAATTTACATCACACTACACATTACACTAATTCTGGACATGATAAGCAGATGTGACACAATGTGTTGGCTCCAAACTGTTCGGTATATGCTGCTTAGTTTGACAAACTTAACCTTCCCCGTTTCAATTCTTCGTTGGAACCAAACAGTTATTGTCAGGACCATATCAATGCTGACATACTGGAATGTTTCGGTAAAGCACTAGTTGTTGTCCATTAGCAATACCATGCTAGCCATGAAAGCTGGAAAGACACTGGGGAAATTTGATTAAATATGTATTATGTATTCATGCACACTGGCCCTGCCAGAACAGGCAACTTCTCCACTAACACTGTCTGGGTCAACACTGATTGACAGCCTACAAGTTGCTCTGTCCACTGACAATTCCAATAAAGTTTTTCCCCAAAAGATATTTATGTCCTTAGTGTTGGCAAAAAGAGAGAAAGGCACGCAATTTTAAAACTGAAATAATACTGCTCGCTTTAATGGTTAATTTAAAGGAGTAGTTTGGTTTCTTTGAAGTGGGGTATGTGAGGTACTTATTCATAGTCTGTATGTTGCTTACAGTAGATCATGGCTAGCACTAGTTTGAAGAAGCAGACAGAAGGATAAAGCAATGAACTCCTGTGGATATGGACACCATCAAAATGAATGTTAGTCTCCTCAAAAAGGCCCAGTCTTCAAAAATACCCCCATCCTCAACGCCCAAGGTAGCACTTTCCAGCAATGGTTGAAGGTGCAGAGGAAAGTGGCAGCTTGTGAGCAATAAACAGCATATGAACATCTGGAGTCTGACGTGCTGCCCTATGTTACTGTTTACATTGAGGGACCAGCAGTGTGATGTTTTGAGTTATCGTCTTGTTTTTGGTATTTGCGAGGTTTAGTTGGAATGTTAATAGATGAAACAAAAAAACAGCCAGTACAACAACAGGTGTAGGTTTAATCTTGCTTCAAGCAAAGTCTGGAATCATTGCTCATCTGCTTTGTCTCTTTTTACCTTTAACATTTTGTATCAGATTCTAATCCCTCATGTTTCCCTCACGTTGTTGGCTAAACTATGGTTTGTAACAACTTTGGTTTAATTTTTGTAGCTATATGCTTTGGGCCTCTTGGTTATTATACTCCTCAATGTAAGGAGGGATTCAGCCAAAAAACAACAGCATTAAAACAGCTCAGGGGGCTGTGTTTTTCAGGACACCGATGATACAGTGGCCTGTGATTCAGGAAGTACAGTTAAAACAGAATAACATATTATTTAATGTCCTTAAGGGAATATCTACACCCAAAACACTGTACAACTAGATGTAAGACTGCACAACTCTGGCAAGTATTCACAACAGCAGCTATGTTATTTGTCACCGCAACTGTTGGAAGTAGAAATACTGTGCTCATGATGGTTCAGTGAAATTCATCATGAATGGGCACCTGCATGTACATGTATCAGAATTACTTTAATAGGCCCCACAGGGAAATTACTCATGCCATACCTACACTTATGTCCGTAAAATTGTGACCTTTTGTACTAGACCAACACAATTTAGACAAGAAAAAAGTAAGCCAGACTCATTTTTTAGAAAAATGAAGATGAATAGTCACATTTTTACACACATTGTCTGTTTCCACCCTAGTTTGCAAAACCTCTCCTTGATGCAACGTTGAACTCTAATGTTCACTGTAACTGTATGTGTACATTTTTCATAGGAAGATTATGGGTATCCTCACTTTCAGTTCCAAGTATTACCTTGTTTATAACCTGTAAGGCTGTGTATTGTTCATGTTTGTTGCCTTGTTGGACATGCAGTTGTGATGTAGCCACATTCAGAGGTCTTAGCAATGATTTAAGTAAGTGTTTTCAGTGTTTTCTTGAAATCATTTTGAAAAGCATACATAAATATTATTCCCCTACTTTTAGAGCAAGGAACTGGTAATTGCATTTTAGATGTAAGAACCTGTTTTGGAAAAACAGAGAGACAGTTGTTTAAAGAGCAAAAGAGGAATAACACATAATGCTATGCAAAGGTGAATAACACAATCTTGCTTATTGCTTATTTCTTTATTCTTTATTTTGTATTATAAATAAAACACAGTCATTTAATTCAATAAAGCCAGAACACAGAAAAACACATAAGAAACTGCAGCTGATGCTGTAATACAGTATAGAGATTCTGAGGTGTGCCAGACCCAGTATGTGAAGAGAGTATAAGATTTCTGGAGAAACACTATGTTTGGGCTCCGCTGAAGAAAGCATGTACAAAAAAAGCTCCTCCAAAGTCCAGAAACGACTAATAAAAACATTTTTCATGATGAATTCTAAATGATGGAGAGTCTGCCTGGGGACAAAATCTGGGCTGCATGCGGACAGTTTGTGTGGACCCTCACAGACTTGGGTGAATTTATGTCACGTGCATCCTTGTGGATGCATACACAGAAAGCATGAATTGACCTTGACAACAGTGCATAAAGACTTTTGTGTTTGTGCTACTGTAACATGATGTTTTAGCATTTAATTGAAAGCCACTTCAATGAACTTCTCTCTTTCATGTGTGCTTCTAAGTACAACAACAGCTAGTTGCCTGCATCTACCTTACTTTTTTAATGTGCACTCAACATGGTCTCAAATTTTGGCCTGCAAGCACACATCTCCTGCATTGGCTTGAGGTCGAACTGTTCAAAAGTTGAATATCGAATTCATAGGTTTATTTTACTGTTCATAGAGTTTTTCAATGCATGGGGTTGAATAGAATGGTGATCTATTGTACTATAAACTTACTTACATACTTGTGGCACATGTGCCACTTACCAATCCCTCCAGGACTCTGGGGTTGGGTTTTGTTTTTCTCTCTCTCACAAATCTCACCTATAGTACTTTTAATATTACCCATTCAGCTGCCTCATCAAAAGGCTTTCATTGCTGACCTTTTGCCTGGTCATTGTAACTTCAGCAGTGGTTGTTTTGAGTTGCATCTAATTACTGCCTGGTTATAGGGGTTATGGAGCTGCAGAAAGATCAAAACTTTAGTTTTACATTTTCAGACGCAGTGTTTGACACATGCAGATTTGATGGAGTGATGACAAACTGAAAACTATAACTCCTAGTCATTCTACTGCTTGGGTGAATTTTAGGGTGTTGCTAAGTTATAGTTTTGGCTTACACTTAAAATGGGTCTCACTGCTGCTGTATAGTTAATTGTGAGTCACAAGTTATGCCTTCTGGTCAGGAAGATTTTGCCAAACATCTGTATTACACAGGAAGCAGCTGTGAAGTTACAACCACAGTGTGTAGGGCTGTTGCATTTCCATCTTTTGACATCTGTGTGGTAGGCAGCGATGCATGCTTCTACCCCATTCTCCAGTGTAAACACTGTGACAGCCATTTTTTTTATGTCAGGGACACACTCAGGTCTTGTGTGACAGTAACAAAGAGGGATTGACCTGTGGCAGCTGTCTATGAATGGGTCAAACACAAGTTGAACATGTGCTTACTATCTAGTGTCAAACATGGTTTTCTCTGAAAAGTGGAAAAAGTGACACTTTTGGAATGACGGATTTAAAGTACACAAATTCATAGCTGAAAATTGTCATAACTTTCAAAAAAATTATCTAGAAATCACTTCTGAACAGGATGTGAACTCTCAAGAGCACTTTTTGTGTGAATAAGTAAGGGCAATAAACTTTTCACGTCACCATCTACTGTGTGGCCACTCAGATTATGTAGAAACAGTGTTACTTTTGTTGTTTCTTGGTGATGGTTGTGTAAGCTACTTCATTTTAAGTAGGGCTAGAACGACTGTTAACCCTGAAGATTTTTAAGGGCTGCTATTTGGCATTTTTTACGATTATCGGCATCATAATTTTTATCAGCCAAATATCTATAAATTAAATGCACTACTCTGGCTGTGGGTTCTCTCTCTGTAGTCAGTATATGGTCTCGGCTATATCTGACTTCTAAAGTAACAGTAAATCTGCACAGAAAGCTACTGTATACAGTCAGGCCACATTCAGAATTGAAGCTGAGTTTGGAAGATCAGGTAGCAGATGGTACTGGAGTTGCAATAAACGTCACATCGTCATGTCAGTGTCTGAGACATAACAAGAAGTGGCCCCATCTTCCCCAAGTCCCAAGTAGCCACAGACAGACAGAATTGTATGATGAAAACTAAATGTGGGTTTTATTTACAGGAATAGAATGATATAACTGAGTTAAACGTAGGGGGACTAAGGACTAAATAACAAACAAACAATCCTGGCTAGAAAGTAACTGAACAAACAGGAGAAAACTGAGATGAACCAAAACTGACACACCACCCCTACAACTCAACACAAGTAACAAACGCTCAAACAAAACTAAGTGTGGCCGGTTGGGAGAAGAGGGAGATGAGGAGACGCCACTGCCCGCCAGCCATCGCCATCGCCATCTTGGCCCCTTTTATATCCGGTGCGCTCCTCGGCTGCAACCAATCAGGGATCCGGTCCGGGAAACTCCCCCAATCCTCGTCTGGCTGTGGCACACACAAATTTGCATACAGACCGAAGGCACAACAGAACAATCTCTACGACAACGGTCATAACACCTCAGCATCACTGAGACGTTTGCTGTCAGGCCTTTGGCTAATGTGGTGCTCTCTGTGGTGGCGTTGCTCCCTGTGGGCGTGGGCTGTGATTCCTCTCAGTGTGGATGAGCTCCCCATAGGTGGTTTTTTCCTCACATGGTTCCTCAGTGCCCCGCCATGTCACCATACAAATAGTAACTGCAGTGTTTGTGGTTCTGTGGGTGAGTGTGTGTGTGTGCATGTGTGTGTGTGCGTGGGACCGATTGTGGGTACGTGGCTCTATGCGTGTGTTTGGGGGGAGGGAGCAGGTTTTCTTTTTGTGTTATTTTTCTACTGTATGTTTTTATTTTGGGAAGCACTTTGAGTTACATTTTTTTTTGTATGAAAAGTGCTGTATAAATAAAGTTTGATTGATTGATTGATTGATTGATTAATGCTATAACAACTTCCCTAATTAAAGTTAACTTCAGCAATGTGTGCTAACTGACAGACACATCTCTGTAGTGGAGACACAACCTGAACAAGCTAAAAAAGAAAAACACAAGTTGCCACTACAGTCAAATTCTCACACCTCAAGGATAACTGAAGCAAACAGGATGCATCTGACCACAGTTTGGAGCAGGACTGGACCAATGGGTTTTTTCAGGACTAATATTGATATCATTTATTGGTAATCAAGATACCTGTTTACTAATATTTGGACCCAATATACATTAAATTATAATAACAGCATGGTACAATAAGGATTACTATTATGAATTGTATACATGTATACATTAAATGGTATGTGTTAAGAGCATGTGATGGAAGAGAATGAGTCACTCATAACTAGGTTAATTATTATTAAGGATTACTGTAACTATACAACAGAAAGAGGAGTGATTGTGTAAGAGAATTACATAATGCTACGACGCTCACCTCTGTATACTGTGAGATCATCTAAATGAAACTGATCAGTTTGTGTCCTGCAGTTATAGCCGTCTTCTCTGTTTTGTTAATCTTTTACTGTACTGTCAGTTTTATTGCCCACTAAGTCCTATATCTTAAAGCATTTTTGTTTTCCAGAGACTGTTTCAGGGTAATCTGTGGTTGCCTCCTAATTCAGCTACAAGACATAAGTGTAGCCTTAGCCACTGTGAAAGTAACTCATTTTTGTGGAGATGGCTGTGTCTTTGCTAAAGAGAGGTGTCTATGTTAGAACAGAGTGTTAAAAGTTAATCTTACTTTAGAAAGATGTTATAGTGCTCCAGATAGCATTACCCCAGGTTAAGAAGTATAGCACACTTCTTAGCAATAGCCTGGCACCCCCAGCTGCACAGACACAAACTATTGGGGTGTTATTTTGTGTACAGGGGAACTAGGCATGTTTGTGGAAGCCTGCAGTGTTCATTACAACCACAGCAGAGTCTGCTAACTCACCTTCCAGACACAGTTCACTGATTCGATTGAGCTGCTCCACTCCACAAATGGGCTTTCTGTCTCTTTGTGGAAACAATAGCTTTTGGTGATTGGTTACTTGTGACATGCAGCCAGTCAGATAGTGCTGTGGGTGAAACATTGCTTGAGACCACAGAGTGACTGCAGAGAGAGAGCAGGCTGAATCAGAGACACAGTTGTACATTTGATTTATTTAATGATAATCAGTCAATAAAACCAATGATACATTAGATCCAGCACCGAAAGCATTCTTGAATCTGCAGTACCAAGTTCAAAGCAGAAAAGCTTTGGTGGTTAAATTTCTCTCAAATACTGACTTTTTTGAGACGTGATACTTTTGTCACACAAGCTCCATCATTCTTATCATTTAGACATAAAAATGCATTAAAAAACAAGTTTACGTCTTTCTGAAATAATGACTGTATCATGGCGCTCTCTGGATTGTCAGATGGTATCACTTACATGCAATGGAATTTCCCCTTTCTGGCACCGATGCTATCTTCCCATCCTGTGAGCACTCATCAGAGGCAGCTTAAACAAGGTCAGCTCCATCTCCGTGACTGAGTCAAAGCAACAATAGCCATCTCCTAAATAAGCAGGCGCTTCCCTTCAAATGTTTGGACATTTGGAGGCTCAGGGTAAGACAATCCCAGCATTGATTGAAAGGGATGGACTGAGTCACTAGCTCTCTAATAAGTGGGTGCATACCCATTTAGTTCAGTGGAAAACCAGGTTTAGCTGTGAAAAAGGAGGTTTCTGGTTGCTTCTGAAACAAAGCTCTCATGTCAGTTGTTTAGGGTTCTCCAAACCACCTCTGAGTCATCCTTTCCTTCATCAAAATAGTGAGGGAAGACCAAAAATGTGGACCTGTAATGTACGAGTAACAGGAAATAACACAGATTTAGTTGTGAACATTTCTTAGAACTCTTCATCCTTGGCTCCCATCTCTGAACTTTGATTAATTGCATTGATAAGCCTGCTGTTAACATATTTCCACAGACCCTGGCAGGCTGTAAAGGCACACTACTACTACTTACTTGAACCCTCCAACATGCTTTACTCATCTATCTAAAGTCATGATGTGCTTCAGCTTCAACAGCTGAATTAATTAAAACTCTTTGAAACCCTTCTTTGTTGGGCATTTTAATAATTTTCCTTCTTATGCTGTGGTTCAAATTCCTGTGAGCTGGAATGATCTGGAAACATTATACCTTGCCCAATAACTGTAAGTGTATGTAAGCCCAATTGGCCACATTGTGGTGCTGTAATTAGGGCACAAAAACTCAGTTTTGAGTAGTCCACACCTCTCACAGTCTGACCGACTTGAAAGCTGACACAGAAGTCCATCTCAATATACACTATACCAAGCCTGTTGGACCACAAAGGTCGGATGTAATAATTTGCATAATGTGAAAATACATACAAGTGACATGTGCTTTTTGGATATTTACTCTGTCAACATCAAATTTGGTGTGTAGCATTGGGGAACAGAGTAACAGGTCTACCATAAATGGACAGTTTACAAACCACCATGCAATCCACCATCAAGGGGATATCAGTATTGTTAGGATCAGAATTAAGAATACTGTAAGGGAGCTTTTGCAGTTCGCAGAAGAGCCGTTTCTCCAACATGTTAAAAATTAAACAAATTCACAGTACTATGAGCAGATACACTGTACTTATCACTGGTTGAAATATAATTTTTTTTGTAGTTTGTTATGCTTCAACATAATTAAATGCTTCTGAGAAAACAGACTGTCACATTAAGAAGGAAAGGGTTTCTACATATTTCTATCAAGCTTCACCTGTTGCCTGCTGGTTGTGGGAACCAATCTGGCACTGCAGAACAACATGACAAGCTAAATATTGTTTAAAAGAATGTGAAGATTTTTACTCCCAAGAAATTGTATTGGTTATACCATTTGCCATTAATCGTTTTCACAACTTCAAGACTCACCCAAGTTTGGAGGCTACAGTTTCACATGATGGGGTCATAGGGTTTTGCCTAGCATCATTGTCACTGAACATCTCTGGGCTTCCCAACCTCTAGGTCCTACGAGGGCATACCTATCAAAAAGTAGAGTTTGGACGATGTGCCCATTTAAATTGGTTCTACCATTAGCAATTAAGAGCTATTCGTATTTATACAACAGCATTTTCCTCCTTGGAAAAAAAGGGGACATTTCAGTTAAGGCGAGCCAAAGAGCTGTTGCCAGGTCAACTTTAGCCTGGCTTAGTGCATGCACTTACTGCATGTTAGGCTGTAACCCTGCTTCTATTAATCGAGTTAAGGAAGAATGTGTGAGGGATCCAAAATCAAATATAAATACAAAAAGTCCATTGGAATACACTGACACAGGTAGAAAAATATGCACCATAAAACATGAGAACACATCCTGGGACACTTAACAGGATAATTAAGACCAGACTCAACACTGCCTGTGGCTCCAAGTATCTTCTAATCCAAACAGACTGTTGCCAGACACATGCTGGAATTCGACAAGATTTAAAACATCCACAATCTCTTCGTCTTCTGATATCCTTTGAAAAAAAAAAAAACACTCTTTATTAGTATGTGTTGTGACAAAATGTCCTAAATATGCCAATACTCCAAAAAGACACTGCTTTTAGGTTTTAGGGACAGGAATGGGTAATTTAACACTGAAAAAAAAGTTACTGTACAACATCACTCAGTTCAGAAGCCTTTTGTTTCGGTTAGCACATTTTTTAATGGCATGCAATGGTTAAGCAGTTTTTAGCTGCCCTCTAGTTGAAAGCTTCAAGACGGTTTCACCTCCGACCACACCCTGCCTGATTGATAAGTATGTTTGGCAGTGGTCCTAATGGACAGCTGATGCTTTCCACGTCTGTGCATGTAGATGCCAATAGGGACATGCACGCACTTCTGTTGAAGAAACAATAACTCTGTGCTGTTGTATCCTGACAGTCCAATTGCTTTTCACATCAAACACAGACAAACTGTACAGGGTATAGCAGCTACTTACAGATTGGGCTGTAGCATTGTGTCAGTGAAGCACAGTGAGTGAACAGAGCACAGGATTTTGTCTGGGCTCAGCTGATTTAAAGCATGTACAAATCAAAGCACCTCCATTGTCAAACACTGTCTATTTTACTTAAAAGTCTTTTAATAATGAACTATAAAAAGGTGCGGCTTACTGATAATATCCGTGCAGATGCTATCCTCTAAACAAGAATTTGTTTTGTGTTCATCAGCGACAAACCCAGCAAATATAAGATTTTGCAGGAAACTTAAGCCACTCTTTGATGCACATGTTAATTCTCATGACTCCCACTAACCTTGTCATGGTGAATCCAGAGATCTAGACAGAGACAGAACAAAGAAAGATGTGACAGTTTTTCAAAAAGGGAAAACAAACACTGAGAGGGTGGAATGTGGAATGGATAACATTGAGCTGAGCTCCCACACGTCGGCACAACCATCATCAGAAGACAGTGCAGCTGCACAGAAACTGCGGGGCTCAAAGCAACAAGACATACACACAATACGAAGTAACAAACACAACAAGTTTAAGCACTACAGCCTCACACCATTGCGCAAATTATCAAAGGAAAGGAGGACAATCCACTACAGCAAGCTACCAAACTATCTACTTAGCTGGCAGTCAATAACAAGAGAGTGGTCACGGAAATGTTGACTAAGGAGGTGAGCGGTGTGGCTTGGAGAATCCTGGAGCGTGGTCTACAGGTTTGAAGATCAATGAAGAATGAATGATGATGAATCAGGATGCAGGTCAGTGAGGGATAATCTTCAACACAGGGCAGGAATCCAGAAAGAAACCAGCATTTAGAACTAGACAGAAGAACAGCAACTTAGAAACAATTAAGGTAACAAACAGAAGCAGAGCTAAAGTTGACTTGAGTTGTATGACTGTGTGTAGTACAACAGTCCAGTGTCGAGTGGTGAACCAAACGCTTAATTTATGGCTGGGGCAGATTGGCAGTAGATTAGCCACTCCCCACTGCAGGTGTTCTCAATCAGCTGAATAGCCAATGGATGTCCACGCACACACACACACACACACACACACACCTCACTCACGCCTACATGTAGGGAAGGGGAGAAGGAGAGACAGCTGCCAGCTGAGCAAAAGTGGTGGAGTTCATCACATACCTTGTTCCTGGCAGGCATATTTTGTCACTGCAAAAGCTTAGATAAACTCTGTATGTTAGGCTACCTACACATCAGCAACCGGCAGAACGACTAACTGGTGAAGAGGATGGAATAATGGCTAACGAACTATATTTTTTGTCTCGTGGAGACTAAACTAGAGTAAAGGGAAAGAGAATATTGAACCTAATGGAATTGAATGGGATTGTTGCTCGGTGTCTGTTAAAAATGTTTGTAGGCATTTAGCCTCATAAGCTGCAGATACTGTATGATGGTGGCTGTGCATCAGGAAGATTGTTTTGATGTTATTGATTTTTAGTGGCAAAAAAGCAACTTTAAATTGTGGTTTAAAGTGACTTTAGCCCCTCGCACATTTAAGAGGAAATCAATTATTGACTGTCTGTGAGCACCATTAACAGTCTGTACTGTAAGTCTTAGTAAAGGAGTATCAGAAGAATGAATAGACATAAGATTTTTTAAAAATCTTTAGAGCCAATAAACAGATGGCCGAGTGGGATCATGGTATTTTTCTTCAGGACAGTTTGGGCTGTTTCACGTAAAGGGCTTCCATATGATACACTGATCTTTAACTTTTCGAAGGGGGTCATAATTTCATCGCATCTTGTGTGTCTTCTTTTACAGTGGAGAGAGGGTGTGTGTCAGGCATGGAAAGTAATTTGTTGTAGTACCAAAAACACATTCCAACATGGTGAATTCAGACTTTCCTTCTTACTCTTTCCTGCACACGCACAGCTGGCTTGGGAGAATAATAATTTAGGATTTCCACACTTATATTTTTCCTTGTCTGATTTAGCTTATGATTTTACTCCCTTTACCTGGTAGCTCTGTGGAGCAAATGGGACATTGCTTATGGTGGTGTGTAATGGAAATGGCCTCTACTAAGAAATAAACTGTCATGTAGTTTATGGAGGGTTTGTTCATAATTTCTGTCATTCATTTTTGTTTCAACCAGTTGGGAGTAAGGAAGGTATGCTCAACCCACAATGAACACTTGCTTAGTTCCATAACAGTTCTTCAGATTTAGATTTTATCAGGAAAGAATGCTCTAAATGCAACAACTTTGTCATGAGGATCTATCAGTGCATAAAAATGTCCACAGCCAACATGCATCTTCAGATCAACCTAAATAAGAATTTCAAAAGATAATTAAAATATATTTATAACATACCAATTCAGTCATCATGTTTAGTTAGCTGCATTAATGTACAAAAATACCAAGTCTTAGCCATGGGGACATTATTTGTCATCATTTTGTCCCATATCTGTTGTCCTCTGTGCTCTCTGCACTAGGAATTGACCAATTATGGCTCTCTTTGTCTGTAGTCACTCTGTGGTCTCAAGGAATGTCCCGCCCACAGCACAACGTAATTTGTTACATGTCTCGAGTGTTGAGTCAATTAACACTGAAAGCTACTGTTTAAAGGCAGGGACAGATGAGCCATTTGCAGACAGGAGCAGCTCTGGTGAATTAGTGAAGCTATGTTTCGAATGTTCAAGGTTCAACAGTTCAAAAGGTTTAATTGTTATGTCAACAACGATGTACAGCTTATTGTAAAACGAGATAACATTTCCCAAATCAAAATTTCAAATAAATAGTGCAATTTAAACAAGATATAACACAACACCAGCATATTAACATGAGTAGACATTGTGTGTGTGTATTTAGTCCAGTCCTTGAATGTTTAACAGTCTTAAGGTTTGGGGATGAATCTGTTGCACAGCCTGGCTGTGCGGGTCCGCATGCTTCTGTATCTACTGCCAGATGGCAAGAGTGTGAAGAATTTGTGTGTGTGAGTGGTATGTGAGGTCCTTCACAATGCTGGTGGCTTTGCGGGTGCAGTGTGTGATGTAAATGTCCATGATACAGGGGAAAGACACTCCGCTGATTTTTACCTGCTGTCCTCACCATCGTCTGGAGGATATTGCGGTCTGAGGCGGTGCAGTTTCCAAACCAGGCAGTGATACAGTTGCTCAGGATGCTCTCAATAGTCCCACTGTAGAATATTGTCACTATAGGGGGTGAAAGGTGGGCTTTTCTCAGTCTCCACAGAAAGTAGAGCCGTTGCTGGGCTTTCTTTGCTATGGAGCTGGTGTTGAGGGACCAAGTGAGGGTCTCCGCCAGATGGACACCAGGGAATTTTGTTGTCTGGATGATCTCCATAGTAGAGCCGCCGATGGTCAGTGGAGCGTGCTTTCTTCGTCTGCTCCTGAAGTCCACAACCATCTCTTTAGTCTTGTTTACATTTAGAGACAGGTTGTTGACTCAACACCAGTCTGTTAGCAGCTGTACTTCCTCTCCTGCACCTCATCGTTCCTGCTGATGGGACCCACCACGGTCGTGTCATCAGCGAACTTGATGATATGGTTTGAACTGTGTATTGCTGCACAGTCGTGAGTCAGCAGAGTGAACAGCAGTGGGCTGAGCACACAGCCCTGGAGGGCTTCAGTGCTCTGTGTGATCCAGTTGCAAAGTGAAGTGTTCAGGTCTAGCAGGCTCAGCTTTCCAATCAGGTGCTGAGGGATGATAGTGTTGAGCTGAAGTCTATGAACAGCATTCTGACGTAAGTGTCTTTGTTGTCCAGGTGGGTGAGGGCTAGGGGGAGGGTGGAGGAGACGGTGTCATCTGTGGAGCGGTTGGAATGGAATGATATGCAAACTACAGGGGGTCTAGTGAGGGGGCAGCAGGGTCTTAATGTGCCTCATGATGAGCCCCTCAAAGCACTTCACTGTGATGGGTGTGAGTGCGACAAGGCGATAATCATTGAGGCAGGACACCGATGACTTCATTGGAGCAGGAATAATGGTGGTTGCTTTGAAGCACGCTGGAACAATGGAGGTGCTCAGGGAGATGTTGAAGACATCTGTGAGAACATCCACCAACTTATCCACACAATCCCTGAACACTTTGCCAGGAATGTTGTCTGGTCGAGCAGCTTTTCGTAGGTTGACTCTGCAAAGAGTTTTTCTCACATCAGACGTGGTGAGACACCGCGCCTGGTCGGTGGGGGGAGGTGTGGGCTTCCTCGTCGTCTTGCCATTCTGTGCTTCAAAGCGAATGTAGTGTTCGTTCAGCACATCCAGGAGGGGGGCATCATCATCACAGGTGGGGGATGTTGTCTTGTAGTTACTGACTGCCTAGATGCCCTGCCACATGCGCTGCGTGCTGCCGCTGTCCTGGATTCTCTGGCCGTGTGTGTGCTTGACTTCTTTGATGGCTCGGAGCAGTTTGGCCCTTGCGGTTTTTAGAGCCCCGCTGTCACATGCCCTGAAAGCAGAGTCTCTGTTTTTCAGCAGCGCACGTACCTCTGCAGTTATCTATGGCTTCTGGTTGGAGTGTGTGGTGATGGCTTTGGAGACAGTGACGTCATCAGTGCACTTTCTGATGTAGCTGGTCACTGATGACGCATACTCCTCCACGTTGATTGAGTTGCCATTGGTTGCAGCGAAAACATCTAGGCCATGTGTGCGTTACAGTTTTCTTCACAATATAAGGCAACAACTCAAGGCAGCAGGTTACAACACTGAACATTTTAAGTTTTGCAGGGCATTTGGATACTGCTGTAAAGCAGCTCTGCTCCTTTTTTTCATTACAATATGCATTTTATTCACAGCTGTCTCCTTTCATGCAAATCTTCCACCACAACAGTTTCACCTGTTATCTTTCGCTTAGTCCCAGCCACTCTTATGTAATACAGAATGGATTGGCAAAGCAAGACATACTAACAGAGATGTCTCCTGCAAAAACTGAACAAGAAGCACAAGAGGAGAGAAAATTGATTTTTTTCCACTGTGACTGAGGCTAGGTTAACGACTCCCGGCTAATTTAGGGGACATGCACAGATTTCCCAGCCACAGTCACTGGAAAACATTAACAAATAGTGCTTTAAGATTTTGACATTATGGTCAATGTCAAAAGTGACAGAACAAAGAAATAATAACAAAACAAAGAAGAACAGCAAACATAACTGCAGGAGAAGAGGAGACAACCTTTTCAGTCTCAATTAGTCAACCCCATTGTAAATGGAGGAGAGCATCCTAGCATCACGTGACACTGACTTAATCATCCATCTATTAGCTATACATCGCTTAATCCTCTGTAGGGTCGCAAGGGGTGATTTCGCTATCAGTTTAATCACTTTGCAAACCTTTAACAAAAGCCATTTTCAAACATGGGTTATGTATCGCTGCCTTCATCAATCTGTTAAAGTAATAGCATATTGTCATTCAGACTTAGGTCACTTTAACTTTAAGGTTCTTCATGGCTTCATTCAGACATGCCCATGACAGTGACGTACAGAAACACAGTACATGCATCATATTTGTCATACTAATATACTAGACTGGACAGTACATCAAGGGGTGTATAGTAAATGATAATGCACAAGTAAACTAAAGACTAAATTGGATCAATAGTGTGGCTAAAATGTGGACAAAGCCTTCCCCAAACGACACGTGTGTGTGTTTCCATTAAAGTGACAGTATCCAGTTACTAGGTCCAACCTAGTAACATTTTTACAGAAACGTGAACAGGGTGCTCTTTCAAGACATGAAACCAATTCAAATGCGGTCAGATTAACAGAAAGGAGGGCATGTCTGGAAGGGGCTACATACTTAAATATACTTCAAAATTAGAATGCCACAGAAGGTGAAAAATTGACCCTTCTTCACAAAATCATATCTGCATGGAATATATAATTCTGAGCACCACCTCCTAGAGATGTTCTTTTGCAGTGATCCTACTAATATAAAAGATCAAGCCAGCACTACAGGTTCCCTTTCCAGGACTGCACTTAACTCTGTAACTGAGGAGGTCCTAAATATGTCCCATGACAGAAAACTGAGAGGCTGGTCAAGGGTACAGAGACAGATGAGGCACTGGGTTGGTCTGAATCTGATATCTAGAAGAAAACAGTTGACCAGGACTTGAATCATTTAGACTTGAGAGATAATGCATTTGCCTTCAACTACACTGATAATGTGGAGACGTATGTGGATTCTGATTGCTGAACTACATTAAATTGTTAGATTAACAGAACGCAGTTGGTTGTGCTGATGCTTTTAAAGCAAGGATATAAAGCACTGTAAAATAAATGAAGATAATCTCAACCAAATAGAAACTATTGTAGGGACTTGATATCTGTAATAACCGTATAAAACCTTGTAATGCTAAACATCCAGGCTAAATTAATTTAGTGCGCTTAAATAACCACTTGTGGTTAATTGTGGCCAAATCTGACAATACATGTTTCGGAATTTAACTCACACTAAAAGTGTTTTTTCCCATGCAGGAAATTAACAACCACTAACCATGACCTTCCCAAAACCTGAACTTAAATAATCCTGTGAACATTAGGTATTGTATATGTGCAATGGGACCAGATATACTTTGTTATACCTACTTTTTTGTCTGCACTGTTCAGCTATGTGTTTTATCCCCGTTCCTCTGAATGATTTCCTCTCATCAAACATGTTAGTTTGTCCAAGTGTTGCTCAATATATGAGTTGTGAAGATGTTCCATCATTAACTGATTTTTTTTAAACAATGACAGAAAACCTGTCATTTTGACCAGTCAGAAAACTGAGAGCAATCTATCATAATGTTATGTAATTTGCACACAGCTCTCTCATTAACCATGTGTAGCTCCTCCTGTTTAGTTGATAAAAATTGTTCATATTGTTTTGCTAGGACCTGCCTTTGATACAGCATACACTACCTCATTGTTGAGCCGACTTTAGCTATGGACTTGGTAAGCCATGCTACAGCTCTTACAGCATGCCACTGCAGCTGTTATATCAAAGTTTCTTTAAAAAAACAGTGATTGTTAATAAAATAGATGAAAAAAGGGACTGATGAAGTGGAGGATAAAGGAAAGCAATACTGATAATGTTAATGGGGTAAGCAAGTGGTAGCAAGGACGAAGCAGGAGTTCACATGGCCAAAGAGTGAAGATGGCAAAATGTTTATGGTGTCTGTAGAAAAGCAAACATGAGCAACTGATTTTCAAAGGGTGTACAGTGATGCAGAAATCAACACTGACATAATGGGAGTTATAGCCACATCAAACTTAAGTTTGTGTTGCATATGGCAAATACAAACACCCCAAGCAACATATATTCTATTGTTTATAGTGTTTATCCTGTTATATCTTGATTAAATTGCACTATTCTTTTGAAATTTGGATTCGGGAAGCGTTATCTCGTTTCATAATAAGCTGTGTTGTAGTTGAAATGACAATTAAACCTTTTTGAACCTTTTGAACCCTTGAACCTTTGAATTCTAGCCTAACGTCTTACAGTCTGCTGGGTGTCCAAACCTTAACAGTGCACACAATAGAAAATGAATGAATTAGACTTAAGCAGTAAGGGGAGCCTACACATGTGTTCACTGGCAATTATGTAATACCTCTGGCTCTGCAGAATGCATTGCAGCAAAAATAAAAGATGTAACAGAACATTTGCTAAAGGGGCCATTGTGTATCTGTGAAATTATTTAGCAAGTGTGATTTTGGGTTGAAAGGCTGGAGTTGGACAACAGTTGCATCAGAATGATGTCCCTCCCTCATAACCGTGCACTCTGATCAACACAGAATGTCACTGGTAGCTAGTGATGCCAGGTGAGGCAGAGATGAAATTCAATGAGAATTTACATGACAGCAGCTTTTGTGGCATTACACTCACACAGACAGTGGCGCAGATCTTTTTCGTGTTGTGCACAGTATATTGCGGAGGAAATTAAATCAATCAAAAAAGACTCGCCTTGGAACATGTGGATGTCATTGCAGACCTTGACTTGCTTTCCAAGTGCTGACAGTGCCTTGAAGAGGTCCAAACTGGAGGCCAGTGGTCACAGAGCGGGGATAGTCCACCCGTGGTGCAGAAGGAGTGCATGCTGATTTCGTCCCTGTGAAACAAGTGTTAGGGGAATGTTCCCTGACTCCAAGACTCTGGCTGAAGCGGTGCTGGTAATTTTAGTCTCTCGCGTGGTACAAGAACGCACATTCAGCCTGCAAAGCCAAATTAAAATAGCCATGAGAAGCCATAAGATGTACAGTAATCCCTCGTCTATCGCGGTGGTTCAGTTCCAGAACCCCCCGCAACAGACGAAATCCACGAAGTAGTGACCTTATATTTATTTTATTAATTATTTATTTTATTTTATTATATATATATATATATGTATATATAAATTGTTTAGAATATGAGTTTAAATAAATAATCATACAACCTGTCACTATTCACTTAAATATGATCATAAATATGTCAGTTTCCCCTCACTTCAGAGCGCCAGGTAGAAAAAGCCCCTTCAGCACATCATTATCAATCAATTCAATTCAATTCAATTCAGTTTTATTTATATAGCGCATATTTACAACACAAGTCGTCACAAAGCGCTAAACATTGTAAGAAAAAACAGGAAACAGAAAACACAACAATCCAAGGTTGCTTTTGGATTCCCTATGAGCAAGCATTCAGCGACAGTGGGAAGGAACCAAAAACCCCCTATGGTAGGGAAGGGGAAAAAAAACCTCCGACAGAACCAGGCTCAGGGAGGGCGGCCATCTGCCTCGACCGGTTGGGTTAGGAGTGGGGAAGAGGAGGGAGGGAGGGATAGCAGGAGAGGTTGGGGTGGGGATTGGAGGTGGTGAGGCCAGCAGCTGCAGATCAGGGACGTGGAGCTCCAGACCAGGGACGTTGAGTTCCAGACCAGGGACGTTCAGCTCCAGATCAGGGATGTTGAGCTCCACATCCAGAGACATCCACGGAGAGAACAAGCAGGACACAGAACCACGGGGGGGATACATAGGTTAGTCATATGTAATGGTGATATATGACAGTACAGAAAGGAGAGGAGAGGAGAGGAGCCCAGTGCATCATGTGAGTCCCTCAGCAGTCTAAACCTATAGCAGCATAACTAAGGGACAGCTCAGGTGATCCTGAGCAGCCCTAACTATAAGACTTGTCAAATAGGAAAGTTTTAAGCTTAATCTTAAAAGAAGAGAGGGTGTCTGCCCCCCGAACCCAAACTGGGAGCTGATTCCACAAGAGAGGAGCTGATAACTGAAGGCTCTGCCTCCCATTCTACTTCTGGAAACTCTGAGAACCACAAGTAAACCTGCAGTCTCAGATGAAGGGCTCTGTTAGGATGATAAGGTACAACAAGGTCTTTAAGATAAGATGGAGCTTGTTCATTAACAGTTTTGTATGTTAGAAGCAGGATTTTAAATTCTATCCTGGATTTTACAGGGAGCCAATGAAGAGAAGCTAATACAGGAGAAATCTGATCTCTGTTACTGGTTCCTGTCAGAACTCTGGCTGCAGCATTTTGGATCAGCTGGAGGTTTCTAAGAGAGTTACTGGGATATCCTGACAATAAAGAATTACAATAGTCCAGCCTGGAGGTTACAAATGTAAAGTTTACTATCGATATGAGCTCTGGCAGATTTACAGCAGAGAAGTAGTCCAAGTACAAATCTGGTCCTATGGATGCTTCCAGAGCTGCTGCTCCTAAAGACATGTTCATGATTTTCTGTCTAATATTCAAAACTTTATTAGTGAAGAAGGTCATGAGATCTTCACTACTGAGATCTAAAGGAACACAGAGCTGTGACTCTTTGTCAGCCTGGCTACAGTGCTGAACAAAAACCTGGGGTTGTTTTTGTTTTTCTCAATTAAAGATGAATAATAGGCGGTTCTTGCTCTACGAATCGCTTTTTTATATGCAGTAAAACTCTTTCCAGGCCAGATGAAATTTTTCTGAATTTGTAGAAGGCCATTGCTTTTCCAGTCTCCTTGAACTCTGCTTTAAAATGCGCAGTTGTTCATTAAACCATGGAGCTATTTTATTATAATTTACTGCCTTCTTTTTCAGAGGGGCAACAGTCCACTTGTTCATATAGAGGATACCCATGTAACTGAACATCCAGTCCATGTTTTCACTGTGACCTTGCTTGCAGTCGGTACCTGCAGCACATGTGTAGCTAAGAGGCACACAGAGCCGCGTTCGGAGAAGAACGTTAACGGATGGATGAAGAATGGATGTCAGAAAGTTTTTCAGGAAAGTAAGTTAAACCAAATGCTCCATGTTTGACAAATAAAAATTTGGCTTGCACATATAGACAGTCTCTGCGCACGTCGTACCTTTGTTGTTTTGCGGTCAAAAAGTTACATTCCAGCCCTAAAAGAACACTGCTACTGAGCTAGCTAGTTAGCCTGAATGCTCTGTGAAGGTCCTGGCTGTTTACAGAGTGTGCACACTTTTTACCATATGCTGTCTTTGGGGTGACTTCCCTCTGGAGCATAAGCTGCGTTTCTCACTTTACGCATGGATAAGTACAGAAGCTGAGCTCATTCACCTAAAATTATCATCATTGGATAACAATAGTAATACATTAACAATAATCACTCCACCACCCCTATTAACCTGTAGGAGTCAGGGCAGAGGAGCATAGAGAGTGAGAGGGGACAGACCTCTACTGGAAAAGTGAGTAGAAGAGTAATAATTAGAAAGTGGAGAAAGTCAACCATCCAAGTGGCCCTAACAGTGCCTGTAAGCATCTGCTCATGTGAAAGGTCCTTTAGTGCACTGCATCAGCTGCATTCCTGGCTGCGTCAAACAATGGGTCAGAAAAGACTTCACAGTCTTGCAGTCATGTCAATTGAAAAAGACGAGCTTCAGCGTCTCAGTCACAACAGAGTGATAGACCGATTTACCACCTAAGGGTAAAACAGATGGCATTCTTTGATGCTTCCACCTACCAATTAATTTGCAATTGCAGCCATTTTTGTTCTTGTTAATGCTGTAAACATTTGTTGTTGTAAACCTATGTTTGTTGTTGTACTATATTAAAAAACCAAACTGAAATAATAATAATAATAAATAATTTCTCAGCCTTTGTTAGCTGTTTGGGAAGTTTTGTGCTCGTGCATTTGCTGCATTTGCTCACATCCAGTGCATCTCCTGGGGGCTAAGCCCTCCCCTTGTACCTCCCCGACGCAGCGATCCACTTGAAATGCCCACTTCAGAAAAACTTTGACATATTTTAAACATACCGACACCGAGGACGTCCAGCTGCCTACCTGAAAACTGATGATGACGTTACGGGTAATCCTACAGACTATCACCGGTTCTCTGATGGTTATTTCCAGTAAACACTCACTCTGTGAGACTGCAGGTTCTGGCTGGCTTCCATCACTGCCAGTCAATCAGCGACTGACTAGCTCAAGCGGAAGCGATCGTAGCTGTGTTTTCCATGTGTGCATCTACTCATCTGTCTTTTAAATACAATGTAAAAATCTGCGATATAGTGAGACCGCAAAAAGTGAACCACGATATGGCGAGGG
The DNA here is from genome assembly GCA_024666655.1 of Dascyllus trimaculatus. NCBI lineage: Eukaryota > Metazoa > Chordata > Actinopteri > Pomacentridae > Dascyllus > Dascyllus trimaculatus. Next base: position 398,770 of record CM045460.1, read on the forward strand.
TATTCAAGCCATAAACACAGAAACTAATTACAATCGCATCTGCAGCAAACTCCTGAGATGCACTTGATTGTGCTCAAGTGATAAACAAGTTTAAGGAGGAGTGTATGACTTTGATATAAGTGGGACAATTAGGTTTGATTCAGTTAATTCCTGGTTTTGTTTAGTGTTTTTTTTTTCGTATTTTAATAGCAGGCCTAAAATTGTATTGTTCATATTTGTCTGTTTAGGCACAATGGACCAGTGTTTCATTTCCTTCCACGGTCGCAGAAATAAGAAAAATAGTCATTCTTCTGCTCAGTGTTCACTATCCTGTCTCTGTCGGTATATTTTTCTCTCCATCCTTTTAATTTCATAGTCTATACATTTGTTCTGTATATTTATTACTATTGCTGCACTCAGGTTGTTTTTGAAAATATAATGCTATTAAACAGACATGTCATGATGTTAATATTAGGATTTTTAAAAAACGTATTAAAATGCCAGGAAATAATAAATTGTGATTAAATTTTAATGGTCTTGTCTATTAATGCAGTGCTTCAGTGCAGTTCACACAGAAGCTCCTAGGAGCCTTAGTACAAAGCAACTGGACTTCTCTTTTAGGTTCTTGAGATGTTTCACCCCTTATCCAAGAGGCTTCTTCAATTTTCGCTGACTGTTGAGGAGTCTCGCAAGAACAAACTCAACTATGATTATGTATTGACATTGTCAGCCAGGTTAAATGATGCCATACAAGCTGATCAACAAGTTTTCAGTAGCTCAGTGGTACATTTGCGCTATGCTTGCAACTCCTTAAACACTCCATCAGCCGCTAACATTCTTGGAGAAAAGTGGCTGAGTTTGTAGTCATGTTTTCCTCCTTTGACACAATGTGGTTATTTTCTTCCATTCATTAGCTTAGCCAGCAACATTATTTCAGCCTCTAAAGCAGCTCTTCCTTCAAGAAATGTTTGTAAAATCCATTCTTTGAAATGTAAAATTTTTGCTTGCTCTAATCTCAAGAAATGTTGGGAAGTAAGGGCAGACTATATAGAGAGGTAGAGGATGAGGTCTAACAAAGACAAAGGTTGCAAGTCTAAGCGGCAGGAGGAAACAAACACACAGACATGCACTAGCACACAGCAACAGTTTAGACAGGAGAGGGAAGGAAAGTGTTGAGGTGTGCCAGAAGGCCTGCAGTCAAAACCCCAATAGATGGAGCCGTGGCCTGGCCTCTCAGCTCTCAAAGGGCCCTTTCATGGCAGAGGCAGCAGGCTATTGGAATGCAGCAGCCAGCAGTCTTATTCAGCTCTGGATGGAAAAGCATCCCGTTGCTCGATTTCAAGACAGTGGATACATGGAGTGAATTACAGCTGCGGCCTAGTTTGACCAGGCTTTAGGAAGCAATGCTCAGCTATTGTTTGTCTTGGATTTCTTCCAGTGCCCTCACAAAACATTACTTTTTTATATGACAAAATACTCATTTCAAGGGTGCACAATATATAGTTGGGCTAAATGGGATTTGACAGCAGCTACACTGTATTGCCAAAAGAATTGGGACACCCCTCCAAATAAATGAATTCAGGTGTCCCAATCAGTTCTGTAACCCACATAAATACAGGGTTACTAAACATATATATGTCAATTAGAGGTGTAATCTCACACCCAAACAAAGGGTGGCGCACCTACTCTGTGTCTCTGTGTTAGCACATGCTTTTAGGGTCTCTTCCTTTTCTGACTGAGAGGCCATCTGAAAGGCCGCTCCTAACAAGCTAAAGACCTTCCTGTATGAAAATACGATATAGAAGTCATTAATCGGTGATTAAAATCCTCATATCAATTACTAATAAGTTGTTTGTTTATCAGGAACTGATTTCTGTTTGTGAAAGTGAATGTAAGGAGCCGCATCTATCTTTTTGGTCCTCTCATTGTGAGCTCCGGTAAGCAATGCCTAGCCCTGTGTTGCTAATAGGCTAAACCTCCATATTAGCTTGTTGAAATTAGTTGACCACATGATGCATTGTTCAGATACTTTTCCTAAGACCAGTCGGAGTTACGGTACTAAAGCCTAATGTTTAACACTATTTTGGTACAGACTGTATCACTGTAATTTGGCTTGAATGTCTTTAAAAAAAAGATGGCTAATGGCTCTAGCTGCTATGCTAATGGTTATCATTGTCAATACTGTTTAATATGAATGTTAATAATGTAGCTATTTCAGCGAAGCTAATTTAACAGAACAGTAGTAATTAGTGTGGAGCAGCATTAAAGGTGCATTGTACCCACTTCTGTTGTATTTAAATCATTTTGTTAAAGGAGTATTCACTCACTGTGATGTTTGACACAGATGCAGTTTGATTTATTTCATTTTGGTTGTTAAAATGCATATATTCAATAAATAGCGATGTAGTTCATCTAATGTTTTTATAAAGGTAAATAGATTAAAAAGATGTACATTTAAAGTAGGACAAGTTATATGTAAACGCTGTTTAAAAAGATAGAAGAGAAACAAATTCATTGTTTAAAATGGAATTTTCATTATGGGAATTCATGGTGGATACTTTTTTTTATAGCACTAAAAGACTTTTGTTGTGATGCATATCAATTCATTTCACAAGGACTGGAGTACTTTATAACCTGAGTAATTGGTTATACCTGAAAAGATACATTGAATGATGGATATAAGTAATGAGGTCTAATGATGAACAGAAACTATTTTATTTTATTTTACTTCTTAGCTGTGACTGTGGTGTGTGTGTGTGTCAGCATGCAGCTGAATAATTGAATTTCCCTTTGGAATAAATAAAGTATCTATCTATCTATCTATCTATCTATCTATCTATCTATCTATCTATCTATATATATATATATATATATATATATATATCTATATATATCTATATATATCTATATATATATATATATCTATCTATATATATATATATATCGATCTAAAGATCTAAAGAGAAGATAGTAATTTATGCTTTCTGGACCATGTGTGTAGATTGGTTTTTATTTTAGACTTGGACAGCATCATTCAGAATCAGTGTTGCCAAATCTGCTTATTATAAGCAACTTCGGGCTTGTTTTTTTGTAAAGTCGCTTGCAAATCTCATCTGTTGTGGGTGGCGGGTTTTTGGGCTAGTTTTCTAAAGTGTAGTCACTTATTTGGGCTTGCTTTGCTGCCTGTATGAACTCCTACTGATTCTCTCCCAGGTCTCCACAACAAAGCTGTAGCGTACGACCGCACCAATTAAATGTAGCGTAACTACACTTTACAATTAAAATTTGCACTCGTTAATGAAGGGGCACCATCTCAGATTACTGAGAAAATTATCATTCTAGATTAAGTCTCAAGGAGACTTTAATTGAATGAAGTTGATCAGTCTCTTAGCTGAAAATCGTAAATTCTGATTTCATTGACCTCCAGATCCCAAACAAAGAAATACACGGCAGAACCGATGATAATTATACACAAACATTTATTAACTAAACTACAAACAAACAATAAACAACAATGACATAACAACAGACAGTGAATGAATGAATGCGGATAAGCTATTTAACTGTGATCGTCACTGGAAGCAGCTGATAGAAAGGTGATGAATTTAGAATCACTTTAGAATTGGAAGCCAATCGTAATTTATAAATTCACCCGTTTAGCAGAAGGAAAATGATACTTGCGTAGCCCTTTGATGGAGAGCGAAGACGGCCGCAGGACGTCCAGCTGTGATGATCTGCTGGATGCGTCGGATCAGAAACGCAGAGATAAGGAGGCACTTTGGTGTAGTCATGTTGTAAAAATGTACCAAAGTACAAACACTAAGAGTCGAAGCTCATAGTTAAAAGAAAATGTCCGTGCTGTTGCATTATTAAAGTTAACTAAAGAGGTTTAACTTCAAGCCTTTAAGAAACAAAAACACAAACCCAAAAAACTTAGCCTGATAAAAGTCCTTAAAAGAAGTAAACCCTTGAATGAAAGAAAAAGAAACCCTTGAAGTTCTTTAAAAATAGTAAAAGCCCCTAGCACGTTTAAAAAGTAAAAGCCGCCGTTGTATTCCAGTGACTTTCCTTTTATATAGAAAGTTTTGGAGTCAAATTCAAATCAGCATCTGACCAATCGTGGCTGTGTCCATCCCAAGGGGTGGTCTTGAGTCTCAATGTCCAGGAGACATCAGAGGTCAAATACCTTTAGAGCATACTTTAAGATCATTTCTTAAACATGCAAATCCAATTGTTAGTATCTATGATGATCACAGATCTGAAATCTCACTAAATGTGTGATTAAAACGACACCAAACATGATATGTTTATCTCACATGGTTCCTGAGATAATAATAATAAAAGATATAACACGAGAATAAGCTTACAATTAGTAGACTTCTAGGCTACATGAAAGTAAACTATTAATGTGACTACGGATACAAGCATATACATTCAATTATAAGAAAAATTTCGACTTATTAGTATACATGCTGGGAATCAAAGATCTCTCTCTCTCTCACTGTGTGTCTTTTATGGTGGTGTCCGTGACAGAGAGGAGGGGGTGTCGGTTTCTTGTGTTTGCATTGCAATAAACACTTCAGATTCAATGTGTTCTCCTTCCATGCTGGTCCTGATCAACCTGGTATCACAGAGTCCAGATGTTGGGATCATCACTCCAGAGATGTTGAGTTCTTTGATTTTATTATTTAGAAGTGTTTAGTTCGAATCATCAAAGAGTTCCTTGTGTCAGGAGGAATGCCATCTCGTCTCTTCTCCGGAGGTGTATGGTTTTCCTCACAAATTGACACTTTTATGACCCTTATCAGATTCTGGTGCAGGAGGGGGCATCCTGTTGTCTCCAAAAAGGGGGTGATTTGGGTTAGCTGTCACCTGAAATGGTTTCTTACCCAAATTATGGCTCTGAGAAACAGTTTCTGGATTATCTGTGCGTTGACTCCCAATGTTCTGCTTGATAGCTTGGAATGTTCTGCTCCTTTGTACGCTACAAAGCGAAACATGTTAGTTTGTCCTTTTCCAGGAGCCGCCCACTCCCCCGATTCTTGGTTACCACCCCGACCCACACAAACAGAGTGACAATGAGTGGAAAAAAGTGGGGCAAATATGGCAAAAACTATAATTTTTGCCATATTTGCCACATTTTTTGCCACAGGGGTATAAAATCAAGCACTTAGGCATGCAGACTGCTTCTACAAACATTTGTGAAAGAATGGGTCACTCTCAGGAGCTCAGTGAATTCAAGCGTGGTACTGTGAAGCTTAACACCTGTGCAATAAGTCCATTCGTGAAATAACATTGATACTAAATTATCCACAGTCAACTGTTAGTGGTATTATAACAAAGTAGAAGCAGTTGGTAACAACAGCAACTCAGCCTTGATGTGGTAGGCCACGTAAAATTACAGAGCGGGGTGAGCGGAGGCTGAAGTGCACAGTGCGCAGAAATAGCCAACTTTCTGCAGAGTCAGTAACTACAGAGCTCCAAGCTTCCTGTGGCCTTCAGGTTAGCTCCAGAACAGTGGTAGAGAGCTTCATGGAATGGGTTTCCATGGCCAAGCAGCTGCATCCAAGCCGTACATCACCAAGTGCAATGCAAAGCATCAGATGCAGTGATGTAAAGCACACCGCTACTGGACTCTAGAGCAGTGGAGACGTGTTCTCTGGAGTGACCAGTCACACTTCTCTGTCTTGCATTCCGATGGAAGAGTCTGGGTTTGGTGGTTGCCAGGACAACGGTACTTGTCTGACTGCATTGTGCCAAGGGTGAAGTTTGGTGAAGGGGGGATTATGATGCGGTGTTGTTTTTCAGGAGTAGGTCTTGATCCTTTAGTTCCAGTGAAAGAGAGTCCTGACCTCAACCCAAGGAACCCCTTTGGGATGAATTATAGTGGAGACTGAGAGCCAGGCCTTCTGGTCCAACATCAGTGCCTGACCTCACAAATGCACTTCTAGAAGAATGGTCAAAGATTCCTATAAACACAGTCCTGAACCTTGTGGAAGGCCTTTTCAAGCAAGAGTTGAGGCTGTTATAGGTACGGCTTAAGAATGGGATGTCATTAAAGTTCATGTGTGTGTAAAGTTTCTGTGGTTGGAAATAGTTCAGTTTCTTCCACATAGACATGTGTAAAACTGTCAGTTTCACTGTCACTGCGATCCAGTGATGAAACAATGTACAGCCGAGTGTGAAATAACAGTGAAGAGAGAGGAGGATGCTGGAGGAGAGGGAGAGGTCTGACACACCTGGTGATAAAGTATTCAGGTGCAGCAGAGAGATCTCCACTGACTCACTTAAGAAGAAACATTAGCCCAAACATTCAGCGTTGATGGCTCAAATTTTAACAACGATCACAGTTTTGTGTATATAAACATGATCCACTGGGATGACATTTAAAATGCGATTCACTCACAGAAAACTCTACTAATAGAAAACAGCAGAGTTGATAAAAATCACTCGTTTTCAACCTCAATAAATCTGTGTGGAACTGGTGCTACACTGCAGCTGCCTGCCAGTGTCTACCATAGCCAGCATGTCCTTACATGTTTAGGGACCATCGGTAAAATGTGGTATTTACAGATAGGGACATGTTCAGGGTCTCCTTTAATCTGACTGCAGCTGGGACTGTTGCCGGAGGCTACTCTCAGACTGACCGCCTGTGAATGCCTTGGGATGGGGGAGGGGCTCATGACAGTACCCGTTGCTCGTTGAGATAGTGACTGCAGAACGATACATGCTTTCACGTCAGAGCCGCCAAAAACTAAAAAAGTCTCCAACAACACCAGAAAAAGTTGCTTTATTTGTCGCTAGTCTCTTTTGACAAAAAGTCGCCAAGAGAACTTGGAAAGTTGCCAGATTTAGCGAGAAAGTCATCAAGTTGGCGACAGTGCTGTGACAAAAAGCAAGCAACATACTGATAATTTGGTGTTTTAACATTTAACAATTTGACAGTTTTACAAGTCATATAGACTCAACTTAGTTGATATTGTAAACACATTTGAAACAAATGTGCATACATTCAGATTGCTAAAAACAAATCTAGAATTTACCAGCGGATCACTCTGCCTCAATTCAATGAATGCCCCATGTCTGACTATCTTGAGTTTGACACATGTTTTTAAAGTGGTGAAAACTGATTGAGTTGGCTATTTGTAAAATCTGGGGTTAACAGGTAACGTTGGTTTTTGTGGTAAAAATTCTTAAAGAGGGTGGGGTCATGTCGATGTTTGTGTTTCCTTTGCACCAATTTGTGGAGCAATGTTTGAAGGGCCATAACTTGAGTAATAATGTAGCTACAGTCCTAAATTTTGCAGGCTCATTGATATGTACATATGGTCTTCAGTGGTGCAACCATGCTTTGATAGAATAATACAAACCAGTTATATGATGGTGTAAATTTGATCAAAACTTTTTTCTGTTTCTGTCTACTCCAATATTCCAGCAACCACAAAACCTCTATTTTTCACCCTAAGAGGCAGTGTTTTCTCCCTGTGATTGGTACCAACAGGAGCTTTAAAATGTAGAATATGGTGTCAGTCAGAGGCATAGTTTATGAGAAACAAATTTAAAAAAAAAAATGCTTTTATGGCCTATATTAAGACAGTCATTGGGCAGGTATGATAGGTGAAACCACTCCAATAGTGGTCCCAACTGGAAGAGTTATATAATATAATTACTGGCCTTAATAGGGATCGGTACTGAGCCCCAGTATTGAACAAGTCTTGGGGCAAAACTTTTAAATACCGGAGGATCGACAAGCTCCGACGTTAACGGTACTTTAGAAACATTCTTTGTCATCACTGGGATGAGATGATGAGTGGGATGTGTATGTGTCTATGATGCATTTTGGTTTTTGGAACCCAAAACAGTGTTCTGTACAGGATCTGACAGGCAGAACGCTGAGGGCTACGAAGCTAGCAGATTAGCGAGGTATGTCAGAGTTTTCAGTATTATGAAGTTGCTCTCTATTTACCTAGCTAGATGTCCATGGTAACTGATGCTTGGAGCTAACCTGGTTGGGATGTTCAGAGTTTCTGATTTAAATCAATCATAAGAAGCGTCTCCCTTTAACCAGGGCATTTCCTGACGATTATTTTTGAGTGATACAGATTCTCAGATGAAGGAAAATGTTTAATTTGTAAAACTGTTTAGCTGTGCGTTACTAAAACCACTGAATGAAGTTGTGTAGTTATGTGTAGTTACATTATCACACACTGCGTTGACATGGGAACTCAACATGTATTTGGTCAGTGATGCAGAAATTGTATAAATATATTTTACTGTTTGGTCCTGATATGTCATCAAGTCCATTACACTGTTGGTCCTGCAGCCGATAGAACACAGATTAGAACATTGATTATTATTATTCTATTGGTATCTATTACAGAGAATATTCAGTCAGTAACATTAATTCTAAGTGATATCCTATGTTATGGGACAGTGTCAGGCCTAAACGTACTTCAATACAATATCGTGTTTGAATATATAAAGTTTAGTAGTTTTATTGTGCAGGTGTCAGAAATAATTGACTGCATTGATCGATAACATAAATACATTACACACGTCTAACAGTTTTCTATCAGCATTCCTGTTTTGCATCATTTGCAGTAGCAGCGCTTTATACCATCATATATTTTTATATTCATTATTTTCCACTAAAACAACCTGATGCCTGAAGCAGCTGCACATAATCGTTTCATTTTGTGCGAAAGAAGCATCCAATGACGCATTAAACACCTCCTTTTATGTGAATGTGCACAGTCTGAAGCGGAAAGCCCGAGTTAAGAAAGTTAACCACCCTCAAGATTCCTGTTAACTCTGACTGAGGCTTCAGTTTTTGCCAACTTACACAAAGAAAGCTTACTGAACTATGAACATAAGCTAAAAAGTTTTCTGCAGCCGTTTGTTTAACTGTGGCTGTGTTCATAAATTCACTGCATCATTTTAACTGTCGCTTGCAATTTCAGTTTCACTTTCGAAGCACAGAACAGCAGACTTTAGTGATTTGGGGGCTGCAGACAAACTGTCTTACTTTATTTTCACCGTTCCTCTAAGAGAATGTTGCAGAAGGATTTCAGCCGTTTTCCACATTAAAATATTAATATCAGTGAAAATACTGTCAAAGTTCTGCATTTTCATACTCCAAAGTGAAGAATTTAAGTTGGAGCTTTAATTCTTGTATAATGCTGGACAGTTGAACAAAACGCATGACATAATATTTTATGAGTAAAACCTGTGACACTATCCACAGTGCTCGGATTATCCCATCAACAAGCAGGCAGACATGTGGAGTTGCAAACAAATGGTATAATCAGGACTATATCAGAAGTTGAAACACCAAGAGGAAACTAATCTGACGGAAAAGCAGAACAGGTAAACCAGACTTATAACAAAAAGGGGAGAATACTACAAAACCTACAACAAACGCAACAGTAGCAAAGCATAGGGAAACCTATGAAAACCACAGATGAGTTAACTAACAAAACAGGGACATAGGGAGCAGATAAAACCTATACAGAAGGATAAACTAAGCTGAGGAGGAAGAACAGAATGGGAAAACTAGACTCAATTCAGAAAAGACAAAACTACAAAAACTAAGGATAACTCAAACTACATGCAGAATAAGAACTAAGGAGAACAGGTATGAATAAACTAAAGCAAGACAAACCAAACAGGGATACTCGCAAGACTGAAAACTAAACTAGAGGGCAGACAGTGAGGCAGTTGCTAAGGCAAAGAGTTCTTGTGGCAGCAGCTCGGGAAGCGCAGGCAGGCAGACTGGAACCGGCAGGAAAACAGGGTTGAATCGTCTTATAGTCTGAATGATCGCGTTTTTAATGAAGGTAGGTGAACAGTGGCAGGTGAGCTGCTCCTCGCAGCTGTCTGAATTCAGCAGTCAACGAGGCTGCAGGCAGGGCTGGCTGATGAGGGAGAGAGTATGGGAAAGCAGGGCTGAGCGAGAGGGAGAAGGAAAGAAAGAGGGAAACAAAGAGGGACTGAAGCGGGCATCATTACACAGTGTCTATATAAATTGACTTCTTGTACAGTACTTATGAAAAAAATAAAGCAATCTTTATCATACTCTTAAATTGTTTAGTTTCTTTTCCCTTAAAAAAAAAAAAAAGGATAATCAAAAAGTACCATTAAGAATCCCACCGATAAGCAGCATCGGTAAAAGTACTGGATCTTAATACCCTTTCCTACTTGGCTAACAGAAAAATCATGGTTTTCCAGCTCGGGTACCATAGACAATCACATCCATGTTTAATTACATATACATTTATAGATTTTTTTTTTAATGTAATATCTATTGAAACGTTGATTGTTCAACCCATGATCCTGTGTTACGGACGGTGCAGAGACTCAAGTGCAGGCAATAAGACACAGCACACAGGATCAAGTTTAAAGTATTTATTACAAAAGGCTAAGCAAATACAACTAAGGATCACTGCAAGGCAGGTAGGAAACTAACAAAAATACTAAACTGAAAGCGAGCTGAGAACTGGTAAAAACTAACGCTACAATCAAAAAGCGAGCTACGACAAAGCGAGCTGATAAATGCTAACAGAAGTAACAATGAGCTAAACAGAAAGCGAACTACAAAAACTAACGAGCTGGTAGGAACGAGACAGAATACTAGAACTACAAAACCAGAACAAGCAACCTACAAACAAACACTATTCTACAAACTGACTTACCTGAACCAGAACGGAGAGGGCGGGGGGCACTGCGGAGCAGCTGGGGGCGAAGGCAGGCAGGTTGGAGTGGTTCGGCGGTCCAGGAGATGGGGGTTGGGAATCCATAGCTTGAGTTATGGCAGATGGCAGAGCAGGGAGGAGTGGAGGAGACCAGAGGCTGCAGGCTGAATGGAGGGTGTGGAGAAGCTGATCCGGAGGAGGCACACATGGTCAGGCGACGGAAACCAAACTGGAGGCAGACAGAGAATAGTGCTAACTAGGGCATACAGAAACTGGCAAGACAAAGCAGAGGTTGGTAACTGACTGTGGCTGTGCTACGGTCTGGCATCGAGGAGTGTGTCGAGTGTGATTTTAACTGGTTGTAGATTGAAGACAGCTGGCAGCCCAGTCACACGCGTGCCTCCTCCACTGATTACAACAAGCTGCACCTGCTGCACTCCTCACTGCCCACACCATGATCACACCCACCTGAAGGTGAAGGGAGAGAGGGAAAACAGGGAAGGGAGAACTGCCACTAGCAGGCAGCAGAGGTGGAGGGCGTGACATCCTGATTATTTACAGTCAGCATTATAAACATTGTTTACAGCATTATACACTGTAAAAACAACATGGACAAAATGTTCACAAATTAATGAAATATCAGTCAATTACCATGTAGCGTACGGCCGCACCAAAATTTGTAGCGTAACTACACTTTACAATTAAAATTTGCACTCGTTAATGAAGGGGCACCATCTCAGATTACTGAGAAAATTATCATTCTAGATTAAGTCTCAAAGAAACTTTAATTGAATGAAGTTGATCAGTCTCTTAGCTGAAAATCGTAAATTCTGATTTCATAAACCTCCACTTCCCAAACAAAGAAATACACGGCAGATGATAATTATACACAAACATTTATTAACAAACACTACAAACAAAAAATAAACAACAATGACGTAACAACAGACAGTGAATGAATGAATGCGGATAAGCTTATTAACTGGTATCGTCACTGGAAGCAGCTGATAGAAAGATAATGAATTTAGAATCACTTTGGAATTGAGTTCTCCTTCCATGCTGGTCCTGATCAACCTGGTATCATCAGTGATGATCCCAACATCTGGATACCCTGGTATCCAGATGTTGGGATCCCAACATCTGGACATCTGGATCCCAACATCTGGATCCCAACATCTGGATACCCTGGTATCCAGATGTTGGGATCATCACTCCAGAGATGTTGAATTCTTTGATTTTATTATTTAGAAGTGTTTAGTTCAAATCATCAATGAGTTCTTTGTGTTAGGACAGGGGTGTCAAACTCAAATACACAGTGGGCCAAATTTGAAAACCTGGACAAAGTCGGGGGCCAACATTGAGATATATATATATATATATATATATATATATATATATATATATATATATATATATATATATATGCGTGTGTGTGTGTGTGTGTGTGCGCGCGCGCGCGTATGTGTATATACACATGTATGTGTGTGTGCGTGTATATATATGTGTGTGTACATATATATATCCACACACACACACACACACAAACACATACAGTATATAAATGTATATAAATAATTAAGTAAATATAAGGTCGCTACTTTGCGGATTTCGTCTATTGCGGAGGGGTTCTGGAACCTAACCCCCGCGATAGACGAGGGATCACTGTATATCAAAAAAAAATTGCCTTTACAGCAGCCTCACTTTGTGATATGGCTTTTTTTTAACATAGTCTGTTGTGAAACCAAACTTCTTTTCATCTCTTCTACTTTCTGGCGCCTTTGAGTCATGTCCAGGTCCTTGTACTTGTCGTGGTGTTTCATTTCATAGTGTCGTCTAATGTTGTTCTCCTTGGTTATCGCCACGTTGGCTCCACATACTAGACAGGGCTGGTCTAAATAGCAACATCTGTGCTCCGGATATTCTGGTCCAGTTAATGACAAATATCCGAATATTTGGGTCGTGCGGCCGCGTTGGCCAGGGCCATGGGTGGCGGTGAGGGCGAGGTCGAGGTCGAAGGGGAAGTATTTGTCGGAGTCCGACGGCTTTAGCGCGGATATCTCCTGCACGCGGTGGCACAATAGCAGCGTCCTGGCGTGCCGCTGGTGCAGATGCTCAGCCAGGCGGCTGCGGGGCGGGGGGGTGGTTGGGTCAGTAGTAGCGTGCGGTTGCTATGACGACTGTCAACACAGGAGAGCGTGTTGATGTGTCCTGTCCTGATAGAAGCGCCAAAACAGAGCAGAGCCTTCTGGGATTTGTAGTAAAAGCGATACATGCGCTGTATAATACCGGCGGGCCAGCTTTAGTAGTCATCTGGTATTGCCTTGCGGGCCGAATATAATTACACTGCAGGCCAAATTTGGCCCGCAGGCCAGAGTGTGACACCTATGTGTTAGGAGGAATGTCATCTCCTTCTTCTCAGGAGATATGTGGTTTTCCTCACAAATTGACACTTTTATGACCCTTATCAGATTCTGGTGCAGAAGGGAGACATCCTGTCGTCTCCAAAAAGGGGGGATTTGGGTTGGCTGTCTCCTGAAATGGTTTCTTACCCAATCTACAGCTCTGAGAAACAGTCTCTAGATTATCTGGGTGTTAGCTTGGAATGTTCTGCTCCGTTGTACGCTACAACCATGTTCAGTGATCACATATTTACGACACTGCATGGTCACATTTTGGCAAGTTTATCACCAACAAGACACGTTTTCAGAACGTCCTCCGCTGAAGCCATTTTAGCTAATGACAGATATTCACAAAATATACACCCAGCATGGTCATCAGTATTGCATAAAGAGGCAGTAAACTGGGAAACCCATTTTCTATGAATGATGGAACTACTTTAAAACCGGGATTTAATGCTAACATCAATACTCCATGTATTATTGCTATTAGCCTTGTCAATTCAATGTCTCTATGCGATTAACTCTTTGCTAACAAGGTTATTATGAATCAAAATGAATCTTGATTTTGAAATTGTAAACAAGTAAACCTTTCATCAAATTAGCTCCGTACTAATATACATATATATATATATAACTCTTCCAGGTGGGACCACTATTGGAGTGGTTCTACCTATCATACCTGCTCCATGCATGTTTAAAATATTGGTCATAAATGCAAACATGTAATTTAAAATTTTTGTCTCATGAAGTATGGCTCTGACTGGAACAGAGGGCAAAGTGGAGGAAAAACTGGTTCTGTGTGTCTGAGTTCCATGAATTATATGACACTTTCAGGAAGAGTTCACTCTGTGTTGTTTAGGTTCTTAGGCTGGCATGAATTGTATCTGCAACAGATAGGAGAATTGAGCTGAGTATGATCAAGGGAGATATCTAACAAAGATTCATGTTGTGTTTTGTTACTTGCACTTCATCCTGGTACTGTGATCAGAACTTTAGGATATCTGTAAGTAAGGGCTGGTTACATATACTCCTTTAGAAGAAATACATGACAATGAAAAGAGTGTAGCCGATCTCAGGGGAATTGCAAAGACAGAGTTAGTACATACTTAATCCAGGGCATCTGCCTTTGATGCAGACATATTTGGTAAAATAATCTATCCCCTTCATACTGAAGGAGACTTGTCTCTATGTCTGCTTACAGTGTCTATGGCTGAATTAAAGTCCAATCTAGACCGAGATGTGTGGCTATAGAAAGGAATGCTGTGTGGTTTTGTTCGCTGAAGTCCTCAGCACTACCACTGTTCTCCAGTGCCCACATCTGTAAAGCACATGCTCTGTATCACAGCTAAAGCAGCAGCCAATGGCAAGTCATGTCAAGCTAATAACTGCGCTATACACTATGTCCACTCACATGCACCCGATACTGATTAGCTCTCAGGGAGAGCTGTACCTAGTCCATCAGAGCAGCAAGAGTATCCATTACACATGTTCCTCAAAAAAATGTATGATGTAAATCAGAGCACAAACACATTTTTCCTCACAGCCAGACTGAGTAGAGTGGCAAAAATCACTGAAACACTCAAACTTTTCAGTGATTGTCCCAGTACTGTTTTTTTCTCTGACATGTCCTAGAGAACAACTTACATATTATTGTTGTATGTTCTTTTAGCATATTTTTCCTGTCAGTCCCTAAATTTCTCAACATGCTCCAAATAAACAGACAAAGTATCTCTTTAGTTCTCTTTTTATTGTTACGTAAAGTGTCTTTGAGTGTCTAGAAAAAGCACTATACAAAATAAATGTATTATTATTATTATTGGATATGACTGACAGATAAAACTGTGCTTCAGCTGGGTGTTGTTTGAATTTCTGCTCCACAGGGCTCTGGCTCAATTTCATCTCTGCATGCAGGTCAGTTATTAATTTTGTTCACAACGTCCAAATGGTGTCATACATACCTCCAGTACCTTTCCAAGTAATCCTAGAATCTGGTATACTGTACTACTATATATCCATGGTCCAAAGAGAAAGAACACTATTACATTACTTTTTTGTGACTCATCATTTGTCAATCAATCCTGTGCCATGTCAGGAAAAAATGTTCCTCTCACAAATCTGTTCACATGTCAGGAACAAAGGATTCAACAAATTCACTTTCATTTATTCTTCTGGCCAAAAATGTACCCTGGTACACAAAATAGTAGTCTTAGCAGTTTCCTAGGACTACCAGGAGTTAGCCTTGTCTTCTTTATATTTTGGCTTTAGTTGTAACTCTTCTGTCCTCCTTACTGGTATTCCTGCAGCTGATCAAGGCCTGTCAGTGGATACAGATGGTCTGGCTGAAGCTCAGAGTGGAGCTGCACCCACAGCTGAAGGTAGGATAAAAACTCCTTGTTTTTTCTGACATGTTATTTGTGTATTTAGTTAGCTTATTAAAAGAAATGTTTTAGGGGTACTACAATACCCCTGTTTCTTCAAGAACTACAGCAGAGTGCAGTAACATTTCGACGTCATCACTGTGTGTGCGGTTCTGTTTTGGAAGTAACGTCGTCCGTTCTTTTTAGCCACAGACTGCTCGATTAAAGGGGCAATTTTTACCTCAAACGGGTAAATATTGAAGGACTTCCACTCGCTAATATTTACCGAAAGTGTAAGGTTGGCATTTGTATGGTTTAGCTTGTTAGCCAAGCTAATTGCCACAACTATGGCTACTTCCCTTGTGACTTCCCTGCTCTCCCAAGACTTTCAGCCTTTAAGTCTAACAAATGAAGACTTCACTGACCTCAAGGAAGATGTTCGCCAGCTCAAGGCTGAGTTGGAGGCCAAATCAGCATGACCCTCCTCACAAATCTACCATTAATATCAATTAAAGCTGCAAGCAGCGTCGGACGGGCCCTCGCTCCTCACCGCACTGCTCTCCACACGACCTTGTCTAGGGGGTGCCGTAGAGCTGATTGGAATTTTGACCGTGCAAATCTATTGGTCTTGGGATACTATATGTGTGCACCAAATTTCATGTTTGTAGGATAAAGCAGTGATTTTATATGAGTATTTGAATATTTGTAGGGGGCGCTGTGGAGCCGTTTGAACACGTCCACTCCTGAATTGTATATTGAACGTTAGGTTTTGAGATTAATGAGCATTTTTGTGGATTTGGTGATTTTACATGGATCCCTTCACCTCCAAAACCCATTTCGTTCCACATGGCGAATTTGCTGAAAATGGCCGCCATGCCACGCCCACACCGTGTGATGCAGCCACGAGATTTTAATAACTTTTCATCCTGGAGGGGTCTAGATGCCACACAGCGAATTTGGTGAAGATCGGACAAAAATCCTGGGAGGAGTTTGTTAAATTCCAATGCCTGCACACCACGTGCTCTAGGGGGCGCCGTTGAGCTTTTTTGAAATTTTAAAAGCAGGAAATTTTTTGTCTCGGGCTACTGTACGTGTGTACCAAATTTCATAGCTGTACGTGAAACTAGCCGTATTAACTCCATTAAAAGTCAATTTTCTAGGTGGCGCTATTGAGTCATTTTGCCATTCATATGTGTAATTCCCCAAAAATATCAAATTTTTCACCAGTCCTGATGTGGTTGCCAAATTTGGTGAGTTTTTGAGCATGTTTAGGGGGTCAAATTGAGGTTCAAAGTGGCGTAAGAAAAAGAAACAAACCGCCAAAGAAACACTAGAGGAACAATAGGGTCCTACGCACTGTAGTGCTTCGGGCCCTAATAATCTCAGACCTCTCCCTAAAGCTCAGTCACATCCGACAGTAAATCAGTCCCCACTTAGAATAAACATGGCCCTCCTCAACGTCGGCTCTCTGCTGAACAAGTGTTTTATTGTCATATAATTTGTTTTAGTTTGTTTTTAACTGAAACGTGGCTGAGTATGGATGCATCTGTCGTTCTCACTGAGGCCTCCCCACCGGATTTTAACTGTTTTTATTCTACAAGGAGTGGTAAAAGGGGAGGTGGCACAGCTTCTATAAGCACAAACACACTTGTCACCAAACTGATTCTATTTGAACAATATGAGACCTTTGAACGCCACGCAATTGTTCTTAGCATCCCTCCGATGTGTCACTATTTATCGTTCACCTAATAAATGCAGCCTTTTTATCAATGACTTTTCAGAATTTTTAACAATTTTACACGATTCTTATAACATGATTATTTTAACTGGTGATTTTAACCTTCATGTAAACAACCTTTTAGACCCTGTTTCTAATGAGTTTTTAAATGTTCTTAATTATATGGATTTTAGCCAACACGTCACACAGCCAACTCACAACAGAGGACACACTTTGGACCTGGTCATAACCTATGGCCTGTTCACTGCTGTGTCCTCTGTTGTTGACCTGGCTGTGTCTGACCACTACTGCTGTTTTTTCACATCACTGGTTTTATTCAGCGGGAGACCTCTGTGAGAACTGTGACGAAGCGTCATCTGACCCCTGGGGTGGCTGCAAATTTTAAAGAGGTTTTAGAGAAATGTCCTCCCATTGTTTTACCTGCCTCCTGTGATTTTATTGTTGATGATTTTAACAGCAGACTACAGTCTGCTCTCAACACAGTTGCCCCACTTAAAACCAAGTTCATCCGAACCAAACTCACACCTCCCTGGAGAAATGATGAACTTAAGAAACTGGAATGAAATTGCAGGGTGACAGAGAGGAGACGGAGGAAGAATTATGGAGCGAATTTTGTTTCTTTATTATGCAACCAAAAAGAATGGATTTGAGAACAAAAAAAAATTGTAAATGAGAAATAATGGATTTGAAAACAAAAAAATAATTTGCAAATAAAGTTACATTTACGTTTCTTGTTTTTGCGTTTGCGTTTCGTGTTTTTGCATTTACGTTTCTTGGTTTTTGCATTTACGGTTCTCGGCTTTTGCGTTTGCGTTTCTTGTTTTGCGTTTGCGTTTCTACATGAGTCTCAGGGGCGGGACCTCCTCTGAAAGATGCAAGAAGCCTCCTGATTGGTCACTCCCACTCGACTAGAAGGTATGACAACTTCCGCATCCACAGGCGCGAGAGGAGACACGGTGTTGTGCCCATAGACATATATACGTAGACGCCGCATTGACTGCTGCTGCCGATAGGAGCCGACGTGCCTACGCGGCGGCCATCTTGGTGCAGTACCACTCGCCCCTACAGTGCATTACGTCTACAGAGGAATGACATGTCTGCACTATAAAAGTGATCATAAATCGATCAGTTGTCAACATGTATTGTTTGCTACAAACGTCAGACATGGAGAACGGACAGGCAGACATAAATAGAACAAAATCAGGCATGAAAATGTTTAGATCTTTATTCAGAGAATTGCTTGTAGGTATATATTGCATTTTATTATTATTGTTGTTGTTGTTGTTGCTATTATAAGTATATTATTAGATCACTAATATTATAATGTTGCTATTATCATTATAATTTTATTATTAGATCACTATTATTATAATTAATATTGTTATTTCATGATCATTTTATTATTATCACCATTATAATTATTATTGCTACTATCATAATCATGTTATTATTATTATCAATATTATTATAATTCTTATTGCTATTATCATTGTCATTTTATTATTATATCACTATTATTATAATTAATATTGCTATTATCTTTGTCGTTTTATCATTATACTATAATAATAATATTAGCATTTTATTCTTATCATTTAATTATAATTAATATTTCTATTATTACCATCATTTAATTATCATTATTGTTATAATTAGTATGGCTATTATCATTATCATTTTATTATTATCGCTATTATTGTGATTAATATTGCTATTATCATTTTATTATTTGAGTTAGGGGATTGTATTGCACTTGTTTTTTATGGCCATGGCATCCAGCATCAGTGTCCCCCATCCATATTTAGTCTGGTCTTCCTTGCATCTTCTTCCCATCAACTGAAGTCAGCCACCTTTGTAAAAATTTAAAAAAGAGTAATTTAACCACTTTAACCCTAATAGAAGAAACTAAAGAGAGAAAATAGCATATCTGAAAGCACAACATGTTTCAGAATGTGTTATATGATGTGATGATTGATGTTAGCTTTTAGATTGGTCATTTTCACTGTCACAAACATACTCTGCAGGACTAACGTGGTTAATGTATTTAACAATTAGGCAACATGAAGAATACCGTTGCAGTGTTTGGGGATGCAGGAGAGGAAGATGTTTAAACTCTCTCCTTCACATTAAGGTTAAAGACACAATACATGTACATATTAAATACATCCAATATCTATCATTAATCTTCTAACTGGTCAATCACTGCAGTCTAAGGTCTGTTTTTTCCAGACCAGGGACAGTTTATAGATGGAATAACATTGCATTTTAACCAAAATAAGGTCTCAAATTAGTTCTTTCACTAGTGAGCAGCTGTGCAATATGTGAGATAACGTAAAGTGAGCTGGTTATATTACGGGAGTGGAGAGATTCAGTCCGTCCTGTCAGGATTTATTTCACTATTTAACAACCTGCTCACTTAGTATTACTTCTTACGTACACCTTACCTGTGAAAAGTGATTCCACGGGATCTGGTTTGTGTGTTCTGCTCATTTGAACACCCATAAGCGACACAAAAGTCCGGCATATTTTCCAGTTATGCCGGAAAATATGCCGGCAGTTATGCCGGCATATTTTCATAGTTCTTCTGACATATCTTGTTGATATTTTTGACGCCGAGCGTCGGCATCACACTGATCGCCAGGTCTCTGTCACTGCGGTGACAATTGTTAGTCAGGTTGTTTATTGTCTCTCCTTCAACTACAGTTTCTACTGACATAGGTCTATGTCAGAAGATTGTCTGCTGACAACGTTAAGTAGAATTTATATTTGGGTAGTAAAACCGGCATTTCTAAAACATCAAAGCATCCTGTGTCAAAGCTACATGTGTGCCGTTTGTAACAAATCAAAGCGTTTGGAAATCGGTCAAAAATTCAGTGAATAATTCTACTTTAAGATAGTGGAGTACCTCTTGCCTCCATAGACTTACATTCACTCCCCCCTCTGCTAGTCCTGCACCAAGATGGCGGAGCTTTAGGCACGTCCCTCCACAGTCAATGCGGCGTCTACGTATATATGTCTATGGTTGTGCCGAGTTAGATGCAGATCTCGGCGGGCAGGCATAACTCGGCACAGTGTTGTGGGAGTGACCAATCAGGAGGCTTCTTGCATCTTTCAGAGGAGGTCCCGCCCCTGAGACTCATGTAGAAACGCAAACGCAAAACAAGAAACGCAAACGCAAAAGCCAAGAACCGTAAATGCAAAAACCGAGAAACGTAAATGCAAAAACACGAAACGCAAACGCAAAAACAAGAAACGTAAATGTAACTTTATTTGCAAATTATTTTTTTGTTTTCAAATCCATTATTTCTCATTTACAATTTTTTTTTTTGTTCTCAAATCCATTCTTTTTGGTTGCATAATAAAGAAACAAAATTCGCTCCATAGGAAGAATAAAATAACCATAAACCATCAAATGTACAATGAACAACAAAAAGTATACAATAAAGCAGTAAGAGACTCCTGTAATAATTACTTCTCAAATCTAATCAATATTGCTACGTTATCGTGGTGGGGGAGTTTGAGCGCCCAAATGACCCTGGGAGCGATGTTGTCGGGGGCTTTATGCCCCTGGTAGGGTCACCCAAGGCAAACAGGTCTCAGGTGACGGGTCAGACTAAAAGCAGTTCAAGAAGCCCTCATGAGTAGTTCAAAGACCAGGACTGTGACGTCGCCCGGCATGGCGTAGCCGGGGCCCCACCCTAGGGCCAGGCCTGGGGTTGGGGCTTGCAAGGGAGTGCCTGGTGGCCGAGCCTTTGCCCACGGGGCTCGGCTGGGCTTAGCCCGAACGGACGACGTGGGCCCGCCCTCCTGCGGACCCACCACCCGCAGAGGGACTCGTAGGGGCCGGGTGCTATGTGGATCGGGCGGCAGTCGATGATGGGGGCCTCGGTGACCCGATCCCCGGACACAGACTCTAACCGTTGGGACTTGGAACGTCACCTCACTGGGGGGGAAGGAGCCTGAGCTTGTGCGGGAGGTTGAGAGATACCGTCTAGATATAGTCGGGCTCACCTCCACACACAGCTTGGGCTCTGGAACCCAGCTCCTCGAAAGGGGCTGGACTCTCCATTATTCTGGAGTTGCCCATGGTGAGAGGCGGCGGGCTGGCGTAGGCTTGCTCACGTCTCCACAGCTCAGACGCCACGTGTTGGAGTTCACCCCGGTGAACGAGAGGGTCGCGTCCCTGCGCCTTCGGGCTGGGGACAGGTCTCTGATTGTTGTCTCAGCCTACGGGCTGAACAGCAGTGCGGAGTACCCGGCCTTCTTGGAGTCCCTGGGAGGGGTGCTGGACAGTGCTCCGACTGGGGACTCCATTGTTCTACTGGGGGACTTCAACGCTCACGTGGGCAACGACAGTGAGACCTGGAGGGGGGTGATTGGGAGGAACGGCCTCCCTGATCTGAACCCAACCGGTGTTCTGTTATTGGACTTCTGTGCTAGTTACAGTTTGTCCATAACGAACACCATGTTCGAGCACAGGGGTGTCCATAAGTGCACGTGGCACCAGGACACCCTAGGTTGGAGGTTGGTGATCGACTTTGTAGTTGTGTCATCTGATCTCCGGCCGCGTGTCTTGGACACTCGGGTGAAGAGAGGGGCAGAGCTGTCAACTGATCACCACCTGGTAGTGAGTTGGATGCGCTGGCAGGGGAGGAAGCCGGACAGACTCGGCAGGCCCAAACGTGTTGTGAGGGTCTGTTGGGAACGTCTGGCGGAGCCCTCTGTCAGTGCGGTCTTCAACTCCCACCTCCAGGAGAGCCTCTCTCAGATCCCGGGGGAGGCTGGAGACATTGAGTCCGAGTGGACCATGTTCTCCACTTCCATTGTCGAAGCTGCTGCTTGGAGCTGTGGTCGCAGGTGCCTGTCATGGCGGCAACCCCCAAACCCGGTGGTGGACACCGGAAGTAAGGGATGCCGTCAAGCTGAAGAAGGAGTCCTGTCGGGCGTTGTTAGCTCATAGGACTCCTGAGGCAGCTGACTGGTACCGGCAGGCCAGGCGTGCCGCAGCCCGGGCCATTGTGGAGGCAAAAACTCGGGTCTGGGAGGAGTTCGGGGAGGCCATGGAGAAGGACTATCGGTTGGCCCCAAGGAAATTCTGGCAAACCGTCCGGTGCCTCAGGAGGGGGAAGCAGTGCTTCACCAACACTGTTTACAGTGGAGGTGGGGAGCTGTTGACTTCAACTGGGGATGTCGTCAGGCGGTGGAAGGAATACTTCGAGGATCTCCTCAATCCCGCCGTCACGTCTTCCATTGAGGAGGCAGAGGCTGAGTGTTCAGAGGCGGACTCGCCTATCACCCGGGCTGAAGTCACCAAGGTGGTTGACAAGCTTCTCTGTGGCAGGGCTCCGGGGGTGGATAAGATTCGCCCTGAGTACCTCAAGTCTTTGGATGTGCAGGGACTGTCTTGGCTGACACGTCTCTGTAACATCGCGTGGCGGTTGGGGACAGTGCCTCTGGACTGGCAGACCGGGGTGGTGGTCCCTCTTTTCAAGAAGGGGGACCGGAGGGTGTGCTCCAGCTACAGGGGGATCACACTCCTCAGCCTCCCCAGGAAAGTCTATTCCAGGGTACTGGAGGGGTACTGGAGAGGAGGATCCGGCCGAACATTGGATCCAGGAGGAACAATGCGGTTGTCGTCCCGGTCGTGGAACACTGGACCAGCTCTACACTCTCCATCGGGTGCTCGAGGGTTCATGGGAGTTTGCCCAACCAGTCCACATGTGCTTTGTGGATCTGGAGAAGGCATTCGACCGTGTCCCTCGTGGCGTCCTGTGGGGGGTGCTCCGGGAGTATGGGGTCCGGGGCCCTTTGCTAAGGGCAGTACGGTCCCTGTACGACTGGAGCAGGAGTCTGGTTCGCATTTCCAGCAGTAAGTCGGACCTGTTCCCGGTGCGCGTTGGACTCCGGCAGGGCTGCCCTTTGTCACCGGTTCTGTTCATAACTTGGTAACACTTTATAATAACGATCATTTATAAGGCATTTATAAGCTATTAATAGATATTAGTAGATAGTTAATTAATCATGAACAAACAACTTATAAACTTTTTAAAATGATTATTAAATCATTTATAAATGCTTATAAATGATCGTTTTTAAATGAGTATTAAATCGTTTACAGCTTAAGTTAGAAGGCATTTATAAGCTATTAGTAGATCTTGAACTAATGATGAACAAACCATTTATATATATATATTTTTAAATGATCATTAAACCAGTTAAAACTTAAGGTGTACAACATTTATATATGATTTATACATTATGAGAAACACTGCATCAACATTGTTTGTACATGATTTATTCATCATCAACTAATGTTATTTAATATGTAGGAAAACACTTTTTGAATGATTTCAGGAAATATCCACTACCACCATTTGTTTATTCATGTTTAACAAATGATTTGTTTGACATTATTAACATTATATAAATCATTTGTGGATGTTATTGTGACCCCTAATCTAAAGTGAAAACTATTCATTAGGGCCCGAGCACGAAATGGCAAAGGGCAGCGATCAGTGTGAAACACTGAACGCTGCCTTTGCCTTGCAGTGCAAAGGGCCTATTATTCTTGCTCTGTTTGTTTGGCGGTTTGTTTGGCGGTTTGTTTGTTTGTTTCTTTATTAGGGCCCGAGCACGAAAAGGCAAGGGCCAGTGGTCAGTGTGAAACACTGAACGCTGCCTTTGCCTTGCAGTGCAAAGGCCCTATTGTTCCTGCTCTGTTTGTTTGGCGGTTTGTTTGGCGGTTTGTTGTTTGTTTCTTTATTAGGGCCCGAGCCCGAAAAGGCAAAGGGCAGCGATCAGTGTGAAACACTGAACGCTGCCTTTGCCTTGCAGGGCAAAGGCCATATTGTTCCTGCTCTGTTTGGCGGTTTCTTTCCGTCTTTCTTTATTAGGGCCCGAGCCAGAATAAGGCAAAGGGCAGCGATCAGTGTGAAACACTGAACGCTGCCTTTGCCTTGCAGGGCAAAGGCCCTATTGTTCCTGCTCAGTTTCTTTCTTTCTTTCTTTCTTTCTTTCTTTCTTTCTTTCTTTTTCTTACGCCAAATTGAACCCCAATTTGACCCCCTAAACATGCTCAAAAACTCCTCAAATTTTGCACACACATCAGGACTGGTGAAAAATTTGATATTTTGGGGGAATTCCACAAATGAATGGCAAAATGACTCAACAGCGCCACCTTGAAAATTGGACTTTAGTGGAGTTAATACGGCTAGTTTCACGTACAGCTATAAAATTTGGTACACAGGTACAGTAGCCCGAGACAAAAACATTCCTGCTTTTGAAATTTTGAAAAAGCTCCACGGCGCCCCTAGAAAACGTGATGCGCAGGCATTGGAATTTAACGAACTCCTCCTAGGATTTTTTTCCGGTCTTCACCAAATTCGCTGTGTGTCATCTGGACCCCTTCAGGATCAAAAGTTATTAAAATCTCGTGGCTATGTCACACGGTGTGGGCGTGGCATGTCAGCCATTTTCACCAATTTTGCCACATGGAATGAAATGAGTTTTGGAGGTGAAGGGTTCCACCTAATATCACCAAATCCACACAAATCCTCACAAATTTCAAAAACTAATGTTTGATATACAATTCAGGAAATGGCGTGTTCAAACGGCTCCACAGCGCCCCCTACAAATATTCAAATACTCATAAAAAACTACTGCTTTGACGTACAAACATGAAATTTGGTACACATGTATAGTGTATCCAGACAAACAGATGTGTACACTTGAAATTTCAATTGGCTTCACAGCGCCCCCTAGACAATGTGGTGCTGAGACATTGGAATTTAACGAACTCCTCCCAGGATTTTTATCCCATCTCCACCAAATTGGCTGTGTGGCATCTAGACCCCTTCAGGATGAAAAGTTATTAAAACCTTCTGCCTCTGTCACACGGTGTGGGCGTGACAGGGCGGCCATTTTGAGTCTGTGGCCATGCAGTGATAAATGCTCATAACTTGACTGCACATGGTCGAATATGAATGAAACTTGATATGCTTGATGACAGGCTGTCCCTCAACACTGTGGCACACTCAAACAGCTCCATAGCGCCCCCTACGAAATTTTAAAATTTCATATAAAATCACTGGTTTGTTGTACAGACATGAAATTTGGTTCATGTGCAGAGCCGGATGGGACAAACACAATTGCGTGCTTCAGACATTCCGATCGTCTCCACAGCAGCGGTGCGGTGGAGCGAGGGCCCGTCCGACGCTGCTTGCAGCTTTAATTAGGGCCCGAAGCACTAGAGTGCGTAGGACCCTATTGTTCCTCTAGTGTTTGGCGGTTTGTTTGGCGGTTTGGCGGTTTCTTTTTCTTACGCCACTTTGAACCTCAATTTGACCCCCTAAACATGCTCAAAAACTCACCAAATTTGGCACACACATCAAGACTGGTGAAAAATTTGATATTTTGGGGGAATTACACATATGAATGGCAAAATGACTCAATAGCGCCACCTAGAAAATTGGGCTTTAGTGGAGTTAATACGGCTAGTTTCACGTAAACTCATGAAATTTGGTACACAGGTACAGTAGCCCGAGACAAAAACATTCCTGCTTTTAAAATTTCAAAAAAGGCTCAACAGCGCCCCCTAGAGCACGTAGTGTGCAGGCATTGGAATTTATCGAACTCCTCCCAGGATTTTTATCCGATCTTCACCAAATTCGCTGTGTGGCATCTAGACCCATCCAGGATGAAAAGTTATTAAAATCTTGTGGCTGAGTCACACGGTGTGGGCGTGGCATGGCGGCCATTTTGAACAAAAAAGCTAAACAGCGCCAACTCGAACACGTGGTGCGCAGGCATTGGAATTTAACAAACTCCTCCCAGGATTTTTATCCAATCTTCACCAAATTCGCTGTGTGGCATCTACACCCCTCCAGGATGAAAAGTTATTAAAATCTCGTGGATACGTCACACGGTGTGGGCGTGGCATGGCGGCCATTTTGAACAAAAAAGCTTAACCTCGCCCACTTCAACACGTGGTGCGCAGGCATTGGAATTTAACGAACTCCTCCCAGGATTTTTGGCCGATCTTCACCAAATTCGCTCTGTGGCATCTAGACCCCTCCAGGATGAAAAGTTATTAAATTCTTGTGGCTGCGTCACACGGTGTGGGCGTGGCATCGCGGCTATTTTGAACAAAAAAGCTTAACATTGTACAATGGAACACATTGTGCGCAGGCATTGGAATTTAACGAACTCCTCCCAGGATTTTTGTCCGATCTTCACCAAATTCACTGTGTGTCATCTACACCCCTCCAGGATGAAAAGTTATTAAATTCTCGTGGATACGTCACATGGTGTGGGCCTGCCATGGCGGCCATTTTGAACAAAAAATCTCAATGGCACCCCCTAGAAAATGCTGTGCGCAGGCATTGGAATTTAACGAACTCCTCCCAGGATTTTTGTTCAATCTTCACCAAATTCACTGTGTGGCATCTAGACCCCTCCAGGATGAAAAGTTATTAAATTCTCGTGGATACGTCACATGGTGTGGGCGTGGCATGGCAGCCATTTTGAACAAAATCGCCATGTGGAACGAAATGGGTTTTGGAGGTGAAGGGATCCATGTAAAATCACCAAATCCACACAAATCCTCATTTATCTCAAGACCTAATATTTAATATACAATTCAGGAATGGACGTGGTCAAACGGCTCCACAGCGCCCCCTAGAAATATTCAAATAGTCATATAAAATCACTGCTTTATCCTACAAACATAAAATTTGGTACATACATATAGTATCCCAAGACCAACAGATTTGCACAGTCGAAATTCTAATCGGCTCTACGGCGCCCCCTAGACAAGGTCGTGTGGAGAGGAGTGCGGTGAGGAGCGAGGGCCCGTCTGACGCTGCTTGCAGCTTTAATTAGGGCCCGAGCCCGAAAAGGCAAAGGGCAGCGATCAGTGTGAAACACTGAACGCTGCCTTTGCCTTGCAGGGCAAAGGCCCTATTGTTCCTGCTCAGTTTCTTTCTTTCTTTCTTTCTTTCTTTATTTTTCTTACGCCAAATTAAACCCCAATTTGACCCCCTAAACATGCTCAAAAACTCCTCAAATTTTGCACACACATCAGGACTGGCGAAAAATTTGATATTTTGGGGGAATTACACATATGAATGGCAAAATGACTCAATAGCGCCACCTTGAAAATTGGGCTTTAGTGGAGTTAATACGGCTAGTTTCACGTACAGCTATAAAATTTGGTACACAGGTACAGTAGCCCGAGACAAAAACATTCCTGCTTTTGAAATTTCAAAAAGCTCCACGGCGCCCCCTAGAAAAGGTGGTGCACAGGGATTGGAATTTAACGAACTCCTCCTAGGATTTTTATCCGGTCTTCACCAAATTCGCTGTGTGGCATCTGGACCCATCCAGGATGAAAAGTTATTAAAATCTTGTGGCTGTGTCACAGGGTGTGGGCGTGGCATGGCAGCCATTTTCACCAATTTTGCCACATGGAATGAAATGAGTTTTGGAGGTGAAGGGATCCACCTAATATCACCAAATCGACACAAATCCTCATCAATCTCAAACACTAAGGTTTAATATACAATTCATGAATGGACATGGTCAAACGGCTCCACAGCGCCCCCTGCAAATATTCAAATACTCATAAAAAATCACTGCTGTATCCTACAAACATGAAATTTGGTACATACATATAGAATCCCGAGTCCAACAAATTTTCACAGTCGAAATTCAAATCGGCTCTATGGCGCCCCCTAGAAAAAGTCGTGTGGAGACATTGGAATTTAACGAACTCCTCCCAGGATTTGTATCCAATCTTCACCAAATTCGCTGCGTGGAGTCTAGACCCATCCAAGAAGAAAAGTTATTAAAATCTCGTGGCTGTGTCACACGGTGTGGGCGTGGCATGGCGGTAATTTTGAGCAAACTTGCCATGTTGAACGAAATGAGATTTGGAGGTGAAGGGATCCATGTAAAATCACCAAATCCACACAAATCCTCATTAATCTCAAAAACTAACATTTAATATGCAATTCATGAATGGATGTGGTCAAACGGCTCCACAGCGCCCCCTACAAATATTCAAATACTCATAAAGAATCACTGTTTTATTCTACAAACATGAAATTTGGAATATACACATACAAACCTGACACTAACAGATTTGCACAGTCGAAATTCCAATGAGCTCTACGGCGCCCCCTAGACAAAGTCATTTGGACACATTGGAATTTAACGAACTCCTCCCAGGATTTTTATCCGATCTTCACCAAATTGGCTGTGTGGAATCTAGACCCTTCCAGGATGAAAAGTTATTAAAATCTTGTAGCTGCGTCACACGGCGTGGGCGTGGCATGGCGGCCATTTTGAGCGTGCGACCATGAAGTGTGAAATGCTCATAACTTCATTGCACATGATCAGATGTGAATGAAACTTGATATGTTTTATGACAGGCTATCCATCAACACTTGGGCGCAGCCAAACAGCTCCACAGCGCCCCCTAGAAATTTCAAAAATTCATATAAAGTCACCGCTTTAACCTACAGACATGAAATTTGGTACATGTGCAGAGCAGTAACACAACTGTGTACTTTAGAGATTCCTATCATCTCCAGAGCGGCGGTGCGGGGGGGAGCGAGGGCCCGTCCGACGCTGCTTGCAGCTTTAATTAGGGCCCAAAGCACTACAGTGCGTAGGACCCTATTGTTCCTCTAGTGTTTGGCGGTTTGGCGGTTTGTTTGGCAGTTTGGCGGTTTGGCGGTTTCTTTTTCTTACGCCACTTTGAACCTCAATTTGACCCCCTAAACATGCTCAAAAACTCACCAAATTTGGCACACACATCAGGACTGGTGAAAAATTTGATATTTTGGGGGAATTACACATATGAATGGCAAAATGACTCAATAGCGCCACCTAGAAAATTGGCCTTTAGTGGAGTTAATACGGCTAGTTTCACGTAAACTCATGAAATTTGGTACACAGGTACAGTAGCCCGAGACAAAAACATTCCTGCTTTTAAAATTTCAAAAAAGGCTCAACAGCGCCCCCTAGAGCACGTAGTGTGCAGGCAATGGAATTTAACGAACTCCTCCTAGGATTTTTGTCCGATTTTCACCAAATTCGCTGTGTGGCATCTAAACCCATCCAGGATGAAAAGTTATTAAAATCTTGTGGCTGCGACACACGATGTGGGCGTGGCATGGCGGCCATTTTCAACAAAAAAGCTAAACAGCGCCAACTAGAACACGTGGTGCACAGGCATTGGAATTTAACAAACTCCTCCCAGGATTTTTATCCAATTTTCACCAAATTCGCTGTGTGGCATCTACACCCCTCCAGGATGAAAAGTTATTAAAATCTCGTGGATACGTCACACGGTGTGGGCGTGGCATGGCGGCCATTTTGAACAAAAAAGCGTAACCTCGCCCACTTCAACACGTGGTGCGCAGGCATTGGAATTTAACGAACTCCTCCCAGGATTTTTGTTCGATCTTCACCAAATTCGCTGTGTGGCATCTAAACCCCTGCAGGATGAAAAGTTATTAAAATCTTGTGGCTGCATCACACGGTGTGGGCGTGGCATGGCGGCCATTTTGAACAAAAAAGCTTAACATTGTACAATGGAACACGTTGTGCGCAGGCATTGGAATTTAACGAACTCCTCCCAGGATTTTTGTCCCATCTTCACCAAATTCACTGTGTGGCATCTAGACCCCTCCAGGATTAAAAGTTATTAAATTCTCGTGGATACGTCACATGGTGT
Source organism: Dascyllus trimaculatus (assembly GCA_024666655.1). Classification (NCBI taxonomy): domain Eukaryota; kingdom Metazoa; phylum Chordata; class Actinopteri; family Pomacentridae; genus Dascyllus; species Dascyllus trimaculatus. The sequence continues at coordinate 428,673 of CM045460.1, forward strand.
GGGCGTGGCATGGCGGCCATTTTGAACAAAATCGCCATGTGGAACGAAATGGGTTTTGGAGGTGAAGGGATCCATGTAAAATCACCAAATCCACACAAATCCTCATTAATCTCAAGACCTAATATTTAATATACAATTCAGGAATGGACGTGGTCAAACGGCTCCACAGCGCCCCCTAGAAATATTCAAATAGTCATATAAAATCACTGCTTTATCCTACAAACAAAAAATTTGGTACATACATATAGTATCCCAAGACCAACAGATTTGCACAGTCGAAATTCTAATTGGCTCTACGGCGCCCCCTAGACAAGGTCGTGTGGAGAGGAGTGCGGTGAGGAGCGAGGGCCCGTCCGACGCTGCTTGCAGCTTTAATTTTTCTTACGCCAATTTAAACCCCAATTTGACCCCCTAAACATGCTCAAAAACTCCCCAAATTTTGCACACACATCAGGACTGGTGAAAAATTTGATATTTTGGGGAAATTACACATATGAATGGCAAAATGACTCAATAGCGCCACCTTGAAAATTGACTTTTAATGGAGTTAATACTGCTAGTTTCACGTACAGCTATGAAATTTGGTACACAGGTACAGTAGCCCGAGACAAAAACATTCCTGCTTTTGAAATTTCAAAAAAGCTCCACGGCGCTCCCTAGAAAACGTTGTGCGCAGGCATTGGAATTTAACGAACTCCTCCCAGGATTTTTACACGATTTTTACCAAATTCACTCTGTGGCATCTGGACCCCTCCAGGATGAAAAGTTATTAAAATCTTGTGGCTGCGTCACACGGTGTGGGCATAGCACGGCGGCCATTTTCAGCAAATTCGCCATGTGGAACAAAATAAGTTTTGGAGGTGAAGGGATCAATGTAATATCACCTAATCCACACAAGTCCTCATGAATCTCAAACGCTAACGTTTCATATACAAATCATGAATGCACGTGGTCAAATGGCTCCACAGCGCCCCCTACAAATATTAAAATACTCATAAAAAATCACTGTTGTATTCTACAAACATGAAATTTGGTACAGACATATAAAATCCCAAGTCCAACAAAACTGCACAGTCGAAATTCAAATCGGCTCTATGGCGCCCCCTAGACAAGGTTGTTTGGAGACATTGGAATTTAATGAACTCCTCCCAGGATTTTTGTCCTATCTTCACAAAATTGTCTGTGTGGCATCTAGATCCCTCCAGGATGAAAAGTTATTAAAATCTCGTGGCTGCTTAACACGGTGTGGGCGTGACAGGGCGGCCATTTTGAGCGTGTGGCCATGAAGTGTTAAAAGCAAATAACTTGACTGTACATAATCAAATGTGAATGAAACTTGATATGCTTGATGACAGGCTATCCCTCAACACTGTGGCACACTCAAACAGCTCCACAGCGCCCCCTACAAAATTTTAAAGTTTCATATAAAATCACTGGTTTGTCGTACAGACATGAAATTTGGTACATGTGCAGAGCAGGATGAGACAAACACAAGTGCGTGCTTTAGACATTCCGATCGTCTCCACAGCGGCGGTGCAGGGGGGAGCGAGGGCCCGTCCGACGCTGCTTGCAGCTTTAATTTTTCTTACGCCAAATTACACCCCAATTTGACCCCCTAAACATGCTCAAAAACTCCCCAAATTTGGCACACACATCAGGACTGTTGAAAAATTTGATATTTTGGGGAAATTACACATATGAATGGCAAAATGACTCAATAGCGCCACCTTGAAAATTGGGCTTTAGTGGAGTTAATACGGCTAGTTTCACGTACAGCTATGAAATTTGGTACACATGTACAGTAACCCGAGACAAAAAAATTCTGCTGTTGAAATTTTACAAAAGGCTCAACAGCGCCCCCTACAGCATGTGGTGCGCAAGTATTGGAATTTAACGAACTCCTCCCAGGATTTTTATCCGATCTTCTCCAAATTCACTGTGGCATCTAGACCCGTCCAGGATGAAAAGTTATTAAAATCTTGTGGCTGCGTCACACGGTGTGGGCGTGGCATGGCGGCCATTTTAAACAAAAAAGCTTAACATTGTACAATGGAACACATTGTGCGCAGGCATTGGAATTTAACGAACTCCTCCCAGGATTTTTGGCCGATCTTCACCAAATTCGCTGTGTGGCATCTAGACCCCTCCAGGATGAAAAGTTATCAAAATCTTGTGGCTGCGTCACACGGTGTGGGCGCGGCATGGCAGCCATTTTGAACAAAATCGCCATGTGGAACGAAATGGTTTTTGGAGGTGAAGGGATCCATGTAAAATCACCAAATCCACACAAATCCTCATTAATCTAAAGACCTAATATTTAATATACAATTCAGGAATGGACGTGGTCAAACGGCTCCGCAGCGCCCCCTACAAATATTCAAATACTCATATAAAATCACTGCTTTATCCTACAAACATGAAATTTGGTACATACATATAGTATCCCAAGACCAACAGATTTGCATAGTCGAAATTCCAATCGGCTCTACAGCGCCCCCTAGACAAGGTCATTTGGAGAGGAGTGCAGTGAGGAGCGAGGGCCCGTCCGACGCTGCTTGCAGCTTTAATTAATTAATTGTTGTTGTTTTGTGTGCAAATGTGCGCACATATGTGCTCCTTAGAGATGCACATATGGATCCAACTGCTGTCTGATGCTTCATGTATTTAATAAACTCAGGCGCAACTTTTACACAAGTGACCATTCGGACGAGCACGCATTCACACATGCAGCTCACCGGTTTACTTGCTGTCAAATTAATGGAAAAGAGTGCCTGGGTTTTTTGTACATATTCAGTTACAGTCATCCTTCCTGTAGAGGCCTAGTTATGAATGAGAGGTTTCCTGCTATCACATTAATATACATTACCTAATGTCTATATGTATAATTCCATTAATAGTTATCATTATTAATGAACAAACCTATTTATAAATGACAGGGCCCTTGCTATACATTTAGTTTTGTAAAAAACTTTCTAAGACTCAGTGTTTGTTGACAGGCAGCCTCCACATGTGCAGAGCAAAATGAGCAGGGAACAGGAGAGAAAGACTGAAAAGTAAAGATTTGGTTACGGAAAGAAACTTTACATCAGTTGCACAATTGTGTGAATAATAATCACATTTTCGATTTTGACCTCCCACAATTAAATAAACACGATCAACTGAGATATTGACTTTTAGAATGCTTCACTAATAATAAAAAACATTCATAGATACAGAAGTAATTTATCTAATTTAGTAGTTTGTTTTTTTGGTCACACAACACACACTGTCTTAGTTGCTGTGCTTCAGTAACTTAGCAGAAACGAGATGCCTCTCTGTGCACAGCCGCTTAGGTAGCATCTTATGAAGCATGCATGTGAGGGCTTAGGGACATCCGTAAATTGTACTATGTATTGATACGCAGATGTTCAGCAAGTGAAGCATTTTGGGTACAATTTTGTTCATAGCCTGTAGTTGATGCCCTGAATTTAGGTGAAGAATCCTTATTTTAAGTCTTACTTGATGGAGATTTGTACCTTAACTGGGATGACCATATCTTGATTACCGAAAACCAGGACACTCGCCCGGCAATGAGATACTCAAATGATAGTCGAAGTTTACTCAAAGATGCCTTATAATTTCAATACATTTAAGTATGCCTCCTCTGTATGGATAGAAAATTGTTGTATTACTAAATACTATCTATAGCCAAAGACTGTCACGATGGCTGAGGTTTGAACCCAAGTGCAGCCACAGAGGCAGACAGGAGGGCAGTGGAGTTGCACAAGGGATTTATTTTAACAAGAACAACCTAAAACCAATATGTAATGGGAAATTAAACTGAAAGGGAAAAAATGAACCAAACCTCATACAAAAAAAACAAAACTACAAACACTCCAGACTAACAATTGGGAGGGAAACCTAAGGAAGCCACAGATGAATAAACTAAACTACACTAACAACACGGAGACATAGATAACCAACTAAAACTAATACAGAAACATACAACTAAACTGAGGAAGAAGAACTGAATGAGGAAACCAGACTTAATACAGAAAAGAGACCAAACTACCAAAACAAATTAGGAACAAAGGAAAACTGACAGCAGCTCAGGTGAGGCAGGCAGAAACTCAGGCAACCAGGCGAGGAACAGACGGGAAACAGAGCAGGATCCAGCAGGGAACAGGGTACATTGTCCTATGATGTGGCAGAGACTGAGTGAGTGGCCTGAGTATTAATGAGAGCTGATTAATCGATTCCAAGTAGGCTGCTCTCTGTAGCTGCCTCCAATCCAGTTCTCAAAGAGACAGCAGGCAGGGCTGGACTGACAGAGAGTGAGGGGGAGCAGGGGCTGGAGCAGGGATCCTGACAAAGACACAAATTCAGATAGGCTTCTCAGAGGTTACTCAACATATTTTATAATGACAAGTTTCAAAAATAACGAATGAAATAATGAAAAAATATTTCTTCTGTATTAGAAAAAAAAATCTAGAAATACTTCTGCTATGTTAGCAATCCAGCTTTAACAAAAATGGCTCTCACAAACTTACAAAAACTAACAAAAAATATGTATTTAGTTTTCATCTTCATCCTTCTTCAAAACAATGAAAACCAGGACATTTTCATCACCTTATAAAAAACAACCAGGACGGCCAGGACAGGACGTAAAAACAGGACATGTCCTGGGAAAACAGGATATTTGGTCACCCTAACCTTAACAGATAGATAGCCCAACTTGGAAGTGAAAACAGAGCTGTGATTATTATTAAGTGCAATGCAAAATATTGCCTGTAAAGTCTGAACTGGCTAATTATGACCTCAATATTGCACAAAATAATTGTGACTATCATTATGAGTATAATTGTGCAACCCTAGCCAAGAAATATTTTGTTTACAGAAAGGATGGTGTTGGCCAAAAACCACTACTCTGTCAGCATTGTCTTGCAATGGTATTAAACATGGCAACATGGCTCATTTATTTGAGCATTTAAATCAGCACAAAGCTCTGTATGGTGAGTGCATAGCCAAATCATCCAACGCAAAAATGTACATGTCCATGGGTGTCCACAGCTGTCTGTGTTGGGACTTTGTCTGCATCCGCCTTCAAAGTCAGTATTGGTCATGTGAAAACCATGAATTGGCCTCTAAAGAACTCATGGCAAAAATCAGGCCTCTCAGCTCATTTATCATTTTAGACAGGTTTGTTGATAGCTGTGCCTTGTGATTTGTAAGCCCTGTCCTCTTAGCTTAGCTTTGTTTTGCAGCATGGTGGATGTTCAATGCGCCTTCCTGACCTATGAGTGTCAATCATGTTACAATCTAGGTGAAGCTTTAAACACTGCTAGAGTAGGTCTGTCAAGTACCAGGGTAGAGAAATGAGCTAGTTCAATGTGAGGTCTTGTGGGGAGATTTGCACTGACAGTCAAATCTCATAGGCCAAAGTGAGCCAATAGAGTAGAAATCATTTTCACAAACATTTTGGAATCATTATTTAGAACAGAGAGGAACTGCTGCAGAGCCCTCTTTCAAATCATCCTTTACGTGTAGCTTAATTGTTATTTTAGGTGTAGTTTCACAACCCAATGTTTATTTATGTTATTTATTCAAGTAGTAAGTGAAGTATTGATGCTCACAAAGGCCACTATTTGTATGTCAGTCAGCCAGCCAGCCTGTGTGGGTAAGATCATTTATATGACTATAGATAATGTATTTAATTTTGACATCTAGGCCTTAATTCCATGTCTTGCATATCCAGAATCAATTGTAAACTCCAAAAAAAATTAAAGAACCATATTTCAGCCAGTTGTTGTTACTCATATGAATATCTCCAATATTAAGGTAGAATAACTGTGACTCAGCAATTTTGTTCGTCATTTGTTGCATTTCTTGAGCAGTTGTTTCTTTGACAACACAGCTCCAAGTGGACCAGGCTTTGAAAGTTTTCCAGAGAGACGGCTTTTAGAGAAAGTTTCTTTTCATTACTTCTATGTTGTGGGTATAAGATTAATCAATCAAAACCTTGATACTTGAGGCAATCATGCCTTAAATACCTTACTAATCACAAAGTAGTTTGGATTTTGTGGGTGAGTGTGGGCCTAGCATGCATGCAGGCACGCTGACCTTACCTCTTCTCAAGATTTGCATTACATTCTGTCAGTGGATGTGATTTCAAAAAGAGTTAGAAATGTTGATTTCATAACAGTACAGTTATAATTTGGAAACAAACTTGGATTGTTGAAGACATAAGATTTTAACGTAAACTGCGGGACCGGACCTTTTTGTTTATCACACTACTGCGTGCTGCAGCAGTGTTGTGTGTATTTCACAATTTTTATTGCCATATCTCTACAGATTTCCATTATGTTGACAAAACTAATGGCCACTTTACATTAAAGGAGGCTCTGCCTTCACAGGCCTTTGATTGCCATATTAGCTTGAGGCTGAAAAATTAGAGGGGGTGGAGCTCTAGTTTAATGAAGATGATTATGCTGCTGATACAAACTTATTTTCAGCGTACCTATTTTGAGAACTAAATGGGCAGGTGATAAAGCTGGTTAGAAGTATGATGTCAAGTAAAAGAAAAGATAAGCTGTATTAGGCGTAACATGTTCTGAAACAACTTTATAGTAATATGACAAGCAGAACGAAACTGTGGAAGATGGCTTTCTGGAATGTGTGATCAGGTGGAGAAGCTGCCGATTGGCAGAAGATGATGACTGACAGTGGTAGGAGCAGTACTGGCTCGGAGAGTTGTACCCAGAATTCTAATTTCTAAATGGTGAAACAGAGTATGTGCTGGGGTCATGTTATCATGACTCGGTGTTTAGAGAAACATTGACTTCCAAGGGTCAGAATACACTCAGTTCCTAGTGTTTCTCTGAGTCCTTTAAGCACTACTGCACTTCAGCTGTTTCATCTTTCCTTACCTGCGCTGCATTCATTCAGAGAAAGCAGTGCACCCTCAAATGAAAGATGAGTACTTTACAAATAAGGAGCTGCCTAGTGACATCACTGTGCCAGGATGGGAGGTTAACCACACATCTCTGTTTTTCCATTGTGTAAACTGCAGAGCCTGGCTACTGCCCTAAATGCAGATGGTACCAAGGACACTTGTGGTGTGTGTGTGTGTGTGTGCGCGTGTGCGTGCGTGCGTGCGTGTGTGTGTGTGTGTGTGTGTGTGTGTGTGTGTCTGTGTGTGTGTGTGTGTGTGTCTGTGTCTGTGTGTCCTTGTCTGTGTGTGTCATTGTCTTTGCACCGAAGTCTTTCCTTTTATTCCCTTATACAGTAATGTGCATGGCCAGCAGGGAGACAGGAGTAATAAAAACATCCCCAAACATGTCTACATCATCTCTGCAGTGCTTTCAATAGCACTGCTTGATTGACAGGCTGGAGAGCAACAATGAATTTAACACTACTGCATTCCATTATCTTTAGTCGATTGTAGTATGTCATTTTGAAAAGTCAACACTGGGAACTTTGATATTTAGTTTATTAGTTAGGCTTTCAAATACATTGGTATTGATCATCTCGGTTAATTATATTTGTTCTTATTTATATTTGGAATTAGAAGTCTTGAAATCTAATGTGACTGTGTTACTGTGTTATGTGTGACCACCTTATTATCATCACTTCCCTGACCTGAACTGTTAACTTGGTGAGGTCATTGAAGTTATCATAACTAATGGAAGCAGTAGCCATGCTATGAAAGTAAGACCAAGATTGTAACAAACGTGATTGTTGTAAGAATTATTCTAGGATCATATTAAATAAATGAACACGTTTATTATTACAAGTTCAAGCACAAGCCCCATGAATACACAATTTCATGGCCAGTTGTTAAAAATAAGTCTAAACTAAAGCAAAAACTAAAACCCAGTGCTTTGTTCAGCTGCCATTTTGGCAAAGTTGCTACTCTAATTCACTTGTGATTGTTAGCATGCAACATTAAACCATACCCTATCAGTGTTTTCAGAGTGACAATAACCCTGTATCTATCTGCCTCAAGGGCCACTGAGGACAAATTATTTTAAAATAACAGCTGGTGAGCAACCAGTAACTTCTCAGGCCTACAGAAAGAGGAAACAGTGCTGAAGTAATTTTCTGGCCTCTTCAGTTCCGAACTTAAGAAGCCTCTTGGGTAAGAGGGGAAATGTAATCAAGAACCCTTAAAGAGAAATTCATTAGCTTTTTACTGGAGCTCCTAGATTACTTTGAATCTACGCTGAATTTTGTCCTTGTTTACTTTTGTTTTTATTTCTCTGGATTTGTCTTTTACTCTCTTTCTTCTTGTGTTACCAAAGTCCGTTGATCACACTCAGTTTTCATCTGCAGTCACCCTGCCTTCTTTTTAAGGGCAGGATAGATTATAAAGAATGACTGTGGTCTCTTCTCATTCTTGGAGGGAGAATTGTTCTGGTTGGTAGTTGGGGAGAAGTTGGTCAGTCAGTCGATTAGTCCATCTGTTCAACACTGTTAGATTGTTTTGGTTGTTGCACTGAAAAAAGCCTATTCAGAGAGGTCTGTAGTTTTACTTGTTTGTGTGTTGTCGTTGTTGCATTCACTGTTTGTAGCTTACATGAATACCAGCATGAAAAAGGAGATACTGTACCACAGCTAATATTGGGAAAATAATAAGTGTTATAGTTTCAGAAGGGTCTAATGATGTGTTTGATCAGTTACATTCACTAAAGCACTAAGTAAATACACAGTAAAATGTTTTGCTCTGTACACAATTGCTAAAAAAAATAGTTTCAGTTTAGTTTTTATAACATGCAATTTTTTTAACTCTTCCAATATTTGTCATTGGCCTCAGAAATCACTGGTTTGACATAAACAAATTTAAGAAAAAAGTTAGCTATGCTCCCCCTTGAACTTCTATTATCATGGTGGGGGAGTTTGAGTACACGAATGATCTTGGAGCTATGTTGTCTGGGGCTTTATGCCCCTGGTAGTGTCTCCCAGGGCTAGCAGGTCCTAGGTGACAGGTCAGACCAAAAGCAGTTTGAAAACCCCTATGGATAGAGGAATACCAAGGACTGTGACGGGCCCCACCCTAGAACCAGGCCTGGGGTTGGGGCTTGCATGCAAGCACCTGGTGGCTGGGCCTTTGCCCACAGGGCCCAGCCGGGCTCAGCCCAAACGGACAACTTGGCCCGACCTCCTGTAGGCCCACCACCTGCAGAGGGAACCATAGGGTTCGGGTGCATGTGGATTGGGCAGCAGTTGACAGCGGAGGCCTTGGCAATCTGATCCCCAGACACAGCTTTTGGCTGTTGGGACATGGAATGTCACCTATCTGGGAGGGAAGGAGTCTGAGGTTGTGCGGGAGATTGAGAGGTACCCTCTAGATGTAGTCGGGCTCATCTCCATGCACAGCTCAGACTCTGGAACCCAGCTCCTCGAGAGTGGCTGGACTCTCCACTTCTCTGGAGTTGCCTGTGGGGAGAGGCAGTGGGCTGGTGTAAGCTTGCTTATAACCACGCAGCTCAGCTGCCACATGTTGGAGTTCACCCCAGTGAACGAGAGGGTCGCGTCCCTGCGCCTTCAGGTTGGGGACAGGTCTCTGACTGTTATCTTGGCCCACGGGCCGAACAGCAGTGTGGAGTACCCGGCCTTCTTGGAGTCCCTGGGAGGGGTGCTGGACAGTGGTCCGACTGGGGACTCCATTGTTCTACTAGGGAACTTCAATGCATACATGGGCAACAACAGTGAGACCTGGAGGAGTGTGATTGAAATGAACGGCCTCCCCGATCGGAACCCGAGTGGTGCTCTGTTATTGGACTTTTGTGCTAGTCATAGTTTGTCCATAACAAACACCATGTTCGAGCACAGGGGTGTCCACAAGTGCACATGGCACCAGGACACCCTAGGCCGGAAATCAATGATCAACTTTGTAGTCATATCATCTGATCTCCGGCCGTGTGTCTTGGACACTTGGGTGAAGAGAGGGGCAGGGCTGTTAACCGATCACCACCTGGTTGGTGTGTTGGATCTGCTGGTGGAGGAGGAAGTTGAACAGACTTGGCAGGCCCAAACGTGTCTTGAGGGTCCATTGGGAATGTCTGGCACAACCCTCTGTCAGCACGCTCTTCAACTCCCACATCTAGGAGAGTTTCTCTCAGATTTTGTGGGAGGTTGGAGATGTTGAGTCCGAGTGGACCATGTTCTCCACCTCCATTGTCGAAGCTGCTGCTCGGAGCTGTGGTCACAGAGTCTCTGGTGCCTGTTGTGGCGGCAACCCCTGAACCTGGTGGTGGACACCAGAAGTAGGGGGTGCCGTCAAGCTGAAGAAGGAGTCCCATCAAGTGTTGTTTGCTCATGGGACTCCTGAGGCAGCTGACTGGTACTGGTAAGCCAAGCATACCACAGTCTGGGCAGTTGTGGAGGCAAAAACTTGGGTCTGGGAGGAGTTTGGGGAGGCCATTGAGGAGGACTACCGGTCAGCCTCGAGAGATTCTGGTAAACCATCTGGCGACTCAGGAGGAGGAAGCAGTTCCCCATCAACACTGTTTACAGGGGGTGGGGGGCTGTTGACCTCAATAAGTCAGACCTGTTCCCAGTGCGCATTGGACTCCGGAAGGGCTGCCCTTTCTTGACAGTTCTTTCTCGAATTTCTAGGCACAACCAGGGGCCAGAGGGGTCCGGTTTGGGGACCACAGGATCTCATCTCTGCTTTTGGCAGATGATGTAGTCCTGTTGGCTTCATCAAACCTGTACTTTCAGCGTGCGCTGGGGCGGTTTGCAGCTGAGTGTGAAGTGACTGGGATGAGGATCAGCACCTCCAAATCTGAGGCCATGGTTCTCGACCGGAAAAAGGTGAATTGCCCTCTCTGGGTTGGTGGAGAGGTCCTGCCTCAAGTGGAGGAATTTGAGTATCTCAGGGTCTTGTTCACGAGTGAGGGGAGGATGGAGTGTTAGATTGACAGGCGGATCGGTGCAGCATCTGCCGTCATGCGGTCGCTGTATCTGTCCATCATGGTGAAGAAGGAGCTAAGCCGGAAGGTGAAGCTCTCAATGTATGTTCCAACTCTCATCTATTGTCATGAGCTTTGGGTCAACGAAAGAACGAGATCCCAGATACAACCGATCGAAATGAGTTTCCTCCGTAGAGTGGCTGGGCACACCCTCAGAGATAGGGTGAGAAGCTCAGTCACCAGGGAGGAGCTCGGAGTAGAGCTGCTACTTGTCCACATCAAGAGGAGTCAGCTGAGGTGGCCCGGACATCTGTTCCAAATGCCTCCTGGACACCTCCCTAGGGAGGTGTTAAAGGCATGTTCCACCGGGAGGAGGCTTCGTGAAAGACTTAGGACACACTGGAGGGACTGTGTCTCTCGGCTGGCCTAGGAATGCCTTGGGGTCCCACCGGAAGAGCGAATAGCTGGAGGAGGTGTCTAGGGCGAGGCAAGTCTGGGCCTCTTTGCTTAGACTACTGCCTTCGTGACCCGGCCCCAGATAAGCGGTAGAAGATGGATGGATGGGTGGATGGATGGAAGTTAGCTATGAGAGAGCACATTATGTCAAGAATATGTCCACTATCTTTGTTGTACTGTTTGACAGGTCAGCTGTATTTCAACTGCAGCTGGAAGCCTTGTAAAGATTTAGCAAGTGCCATAAGGTGAGACTATTATGTTACCTTGGTATAACAGGCTGAATATGTAAATGTATTAAGTATTTACCCTATCTATTATCTGTTTCATTTTTTGAGTATTGGTGTTTCAGTTGTCAGGCCACAGGGTTGCAGGGCACACTAACACAATGAGTCAGTAGCAGGTAAAGAATATACTTTATTATCCTCCCAAAATATTAAGCTGTAGGCTACTTAAAGAGAGTTTATGTAATCAAGAATTGGTTTTACTTAGATTATGGTCATATTGATTATAAATGTGTTACAGGGAAACTACATCACAATTGTACACAAATGTCATTTTGCTTACTTAGTTTTAGGCTTCAGTTAAACACAACAGGCCTGTTTAAAATTTATAGTGATGCATCTGGGGGGTTTGCATACAGTTTTAGTACCTGCTTTGTCTAAAACAAATAACAGTTGCTGAGCAACTCTGGCAATCTTGAACATGGTCTACTGTTCAAATATTATTCTGGTGATATGCCAGTATATGTAGGCAATATACTGCATACAACTAGAATGTTTTCTTTCATCTGTATTGCTTTTAAATGCCAGGAAATCATTTCAAATTCATGCCCAGCTGATTGGATAAAGGTTGTGTTTGGTTTCAGGTTGTATAGGTGGTAAGGTTCAAAGTTTAAAGTTTAGAATTTTAATCAGACTACCACAGTCTGTAATTAGACAAACTAAAGTGGTCAGTGTTTCAGAAATGTAGTCTATAACTAGAAAAGCAGTCAGAGAGTGCATACCTCTGCCAAGGACTTTCAGTCCACCCCCAACACAATCTCCCAATTCACATATTTTGTATGGAACGTTAGAGATACAAATGTAATTACATACAGTTCAAACTTCCTACCGACAATGTGGCCTTCACGGCATTTGACCTAATGCACAGGCCATTAGCGTGGCAGCTCCTAACAGCCTCCCAGCTTCTTAGACAACCAGAGATAAGAAAGCCAGCCCGACCATGCGTATGTCGCTCAGGAAGGAAAGAGAACTGCACCATTGCACTGTCTGTTGTGTGGAGACCCAAAATCTCATGTGGTCAGAGGGGATTGCCCCAAAAACAAGAGTGCCCTCTGGTGGCTATTAGAGTAAAATCATTGTAATGACCCACTAACAGATCTTCCTGGTTTACTGAGGACATAAAGACTTAGTCACAGCAGTCCTGGGGCAAACTTTACTAAAAGCTGAGCCTTTCTTCTGATTTGTAATCACAACCATGAGATGTGTATGCTTCAGCTCCCCTTCTCTGAATGGACTTGAATGCTCTGTTTACTTATTTTTTTACAACCTGGCTGACTGCTGTGTTTTTTTACTGATGTCACTATGTTCTCATATTGTATTGTACTGTATTGTTGTCGTGAATGATGACCGTGCAACATATGGCCATTGGAGTTAGCCTTTGTGTGTCTTTACTCAAGCAGTGCTAGCAGTGTTGCTCAGTGTTGACTCCATCTCTGTGTTCCCTCACACTTGATATTGTGCAATTTGGACCAATTTATTGGCTACATATAGTGAATCTATATACATTTAGTTTTACTGGAAAAGGTTTCGCTCTTTGAGGGAAAGAATCAGATCTGCAAACTAAGATCTGATTCTTAACTAAGATCTAATGCTCATGCCTTCATGCATGAGCATTAGATCTTAGTTAAATCAACTATACCAGAAATATAGCTTGTACAGACATTAAGGTAAAGCAGTTACAAAAGGGAGAGTGCTGGCATTTGTTGAATATAATGTCCGTTACATAAACTTGCCTGAATATGACTGATGTTGTTGAAGAGTAATAATAATAATTCTAATAACTGTGAAGCATGAATGGACCAGCTGATGTGCTCTGCCTGAATTCCAAATTTCTGTAGAGCCCACTTTTTGTGTGTTTCTCAGTTTTATTGGTTCCCTTAACTTTTAAACCAATGTGCTTCACCTCCTCAAGGTTATTTCTTGGAGTTCCAGGAACCAGTCAACAACATCACCCACTTCCAGGGCCAGACAGCCACGCTGCACTGCAAAGTAGCCGGAAACCCTCGACCGTCCATCCGCTGGCTAAAGAATGATGCCCCAGTGGTGCAGGAGCAGGGACGCATAACCATCCGCAAGACAGAGGCAGGATCCAAGCTCCGCATCCAGGACCTAGACACAACAGACACAGGATATTATCAGTGTGTTGCCTCAAACTCACTCAAAGTCATCTCTGCCACAGGCGTCCTTTATGTCAAACTAGGTAAGACTCACATTTACAGATATCCTGACTTAGTTTTTCTAAGGTCTTAACTACATGGGTAAATGTTGGATGTTAAGTTTTTAATTTATATGACATTTGGTTCCACAAAGTCTCAGTGAGAAAGTAGCTTTCACGAAGAGCTTGTGTTTTGGTGATGTCATTTATGACCCTTGTATGTTTCTTTGCACTGTAACTGTAAAAACTGTAATATCTATCTTTTGTGTGTAATGTGATGAGCTAAACTCTTTTATATATGTTATTTGCACTACATTAATGTTTTGTTTTGGGTCTACAGGACAGATGCCCACACATGGCCCAGATGAACCGTAAGTGAACACTGTGCGTTAGCATATCAGTGTCCGTAGAGCAGTGGAAATTAAAAAACCTTTCAAATTAAGGACATTTTCATTAGTAAAGGAATTTTTTAAAACAAATTTAGAAATTAACATCTTTTAAGTTTTAGTGTATCGCATGTGGCTTTAAGATGTTAGTGTAGTCGTTTGTGTTTATAGTGTCACTAATGGAGAGCAGTATCTGTGATCAACTTTGTGAAAGTTCCAACACATTACAATGAAATTAGGCAGGAAATCTTCCATGGAGACCTCAAACAATCGATTATCCATCGATTTAAATGTAACACACTTGATCACACTATGTTCAGAACATAAAGAGAAGAGTAATGACCAGTAAAGAACTAGGTTGCATTGCTGATGTGACACAAGGAGGTTCTGTGGATTTGTTGATACTTTCTTAAGTAGTTGAAAATACTTTACTGGAAGCCTTGTAAGAATTGATCCCTTAAGGTTAGACTGTTATGTTACCTTGATATACCAGGTCTGAACCTTCAAATATACTGAGTATTTAATGTATTTCCATTTTTCAAGCACAGATAACAGTTGCTGAGCAACTCTGGCAATTGTCAACTGTCAATCTTCATCTGGTGATACGCCAGTATATGTGGGTAAAATTCTTTGTACAACTAAGAAGTTTTCTTCGACTCATATTGCTGTTAATGCTAGGAAAATATTTCAATTATTGGATAAAGGTTGTGTTTGGTTTTAGGTTGTATAGATAATAAGGTTTAAAGTTTATCATTTTTATTAGACTACCACACTTAATAACCATTTACCTAATATGACCAACCAAAGTGGTTAGTATTTAGGATATATAGCAAGTAAATATCTTCATTAGTGTAGAGATGCAAATGCATGTGTTTCTGGAGTTAGAAGGGCCCAGAGCTAAAATAGACATGCAAAGACATGTCAGCTAACAGTCATACCTCCAATTCTTCAACTGACTTTGTGCTCTCTCTCTCTCTCTCTATCTCTCTCTCTCTCCCTCTCTCTCAATTTCAATTTTTAATTTCAATGAGCTTTATTGGCATGACTGTTGATTTACAGTATTGCCAAAGCTGTTACAAATCCTCAATGTATAATTATAATTAATTATTAATAACAAAAGATTACTATAACAATAACAACTAAAGAAAATTAGTTAAATTAGTTTTAGTCAGATTGTGATTTACAGTGTATCAAGTTTTGTAATGGTTGTCCCTCAGGCTGTGGCACAATCTAACATATTTTGCTGCTGCTAAGCCGCTGACTCTGTCCTCTCCAAGGATGTGTTGCATTTTAGTTTGATCAGGTAGAGAATCAAAGTCAGTGATTTGAAGTTTTATTTTGGAGAGGAACTCGGCTCTAACGTGTTCATATTTACTGCAGTGCATAAGGAAGTGTGCCTCTGTCTCCACTTGTCTGTGTGGACAGAGCTGACATAATCTGTTCTCTCTGGGCAGCCAGGTCTGCCTGTGTCTCCTGTCTCTATGGCCAAGCTGTGGTCACTGAGTCTGTACATGGTCAGACTCTTCCTCCGTGTCTCATCAGTTACGGTGCTTAGGTATTCTGCTACTGTGGGCTGTCTGTTCAGGGCCAAATAACACTGATTGCTTTGGGTCTTTGTGGTAGATGTCCAACAGTTACTATAATGTTCTTTTTGTTTTTCTGTAATTTGATGTGTCCAGATTGTGTGAGGGCTGTTCTGAGGTCTTGTGCTGTTAGAGGAGCTGAGCCTCAGGATTAGTTGGCTGAGGGGACTTTTCTCCATCTTCTCCTCTTGGCATTGCAGAGCTTTGTAATGGTAGGAGTTGGGGTCGCTTGTTTTGAGGTGTTTATATAATTTGATGGCTCTGTTTATTCTAATTAAAAGGGGGAATTAGCTCGGCATCGTTGTTGGGGGTGTTCCTGTGCACTCTGAAGATGCTCTTGCAAATCTCTGTGTGTAGGACTTCGATAGGATGTTTGTCCCATTTTTCAAAATCCTGATTTGCAAGAGGACCCCACACCTCAACACCATATAGAATAATCAGTTCAATTATAGATTGGAATATTTTGAGTCAGATTGTAATGGGTATATTAACTTTTGAAGACTTCTTTATGGCATAGAAAGCCCTTCTTCCCCTCCCTCTGAGATCATCAACAGCCAGATTAAAGTTTCTTGTGGATGTGATGTGTAGTCTTAAGTATGTGCAGTCATGTGTGTGTGTGTTCCACCTCATTAGAGCCCAGGAAAAGCTTGGATTGGATTCCCTGACGCCTGGGTCGTTTCTGGAATATCATCATTTTGGTTTTGTCCAGATTAACTCTTAGGTCTGACAGAAGGTGTGCAGATGATCCAATTGATGTTGTAATGCTTCTTTTGATGGAGCCAGCAGTATGAGATCATCTACAAACAGTAGGCATCTATTCTGTGTGTCAGACAGGGTGAGACCGGGGATGTCAGATAGTTCTAGTGATTCAGCTAGTTCATCGATATAAATGCGGAACAGGGTGGGACTGAGACTGCAGCCCTGTTTCACTTCTCTACTCTGGGGGAAGAAATCTTCCCCATGTTGTTATTTTTTTACAGCACATTTCATATGTGTGTACATAGTTTTGATAATGTCATAGACTTTCCCCCCTACACCCGTCTCAATTAATTTTAGGAACAGACCATCATGCCAAACTGAATCAAATACTTTTTGGAGATCTACAAAACAAGAGAAGATTTTCCTTCTTGTTTTGGTGGACGTGTCTAATAATGAGGGTGTGAAAGGTGTGTCTGTTGTTCTATGTCTGGGTCTGAATCCTATCTGGCTTTTACTCAGGACATCATGTTTTCTGAGGAAGTCTCGCAGTCGGTTGTTTAGGATGCTGCAGAACAACTTTCCCAGGTTGCTTCTGACGCAGATGCCTCAGTAATTGTTTGTGTCTAGTTTGTTTCCATTTTTAAAGATTGGTGTGATGATTTCTTCACTTCAGAGGTCAGGGAAATGTCCAGCACTCAGGATAAGGTTAAATAATTTTAATATGGCAATGTTAAATTTATGGTTCTGATTGTCTTCAATGACTGATTCTAAAATTTTCTAATTTATTGAGAATGAAGAATGTTTTGGGCCAAATTCAGGAGACATACAGTATACAGATTTTCAAAGTGATTTTTCCAGATGTCACCATTTTGAATAGCCAATTCTTTTTGTGGTTTGTTAAAAGAGCACCATTTCTCCCAGAAATCATTGGAGTCAATGGACTCTTCCATTATTTGTAATTGATGCCTCGCATGCTGTTCTTGCTTAGTTCTGAGTGTTTTTCTGTATACTCTGTTTCCAAGCACTGGAGGCGGAGCTCAGGGATGTCAGGTTGTCTGTGTTTTTGATTTGATACATTTGAGATTTCTCAGTTGTCTGCATTCCGTGTCAAACCACTTGTCAGTGGTCAGGTCTTTTGGTCTGTGGTGCTGGGACTTTTTCAGACTGGATAAGTCTGCTACATGGTCAAATATGTTGTAGATGTCCTGTACAGCCTGTCTGCGGCCGTCTTGACTGAGGCTATATGAGGCGGAAAGAAAACAGTCTAAATGGGATTGAAAGACTGGATTTCTGATTGCTGTCTGGTATTTGTCTTTGCTTTTGTTTGTCCATTTTTAAAGTTGTTTTGTGGGTCATATTGCAGGGTTCTATTGTGTGAGGGTCATTTGCTGTCATTTTAATGTAGAGTGTGATTTTACTATGGTCTGATAAGGGAGTTAAGGGGCTGAGTGTAAATGCTCTCAGACAGAAGGGATCTAGGTCAGTTCTGCCATAGTCTACTGTGCTGTTGCTAAGAGGAGAGCTATAAGTGTAGAGCTTCAAGACCAAACTCAAAACTCACCTGTTCAGGACTGCTTACTCCCTCCCATCCTAATTTCACTGCTTCGCACATATTTGTTGTTCCTTGTTATTGTTGTTTTTATTGTATAGTTATTAATCATTGTAATTTTTTATTCCCTTGTTAAGTGTCCTTGAGTTTCATGAAAGGCGCTTTCAAATAAAATGTATTATTATTATTATTATTGTTAGAGACTGAATGAGTCCCCTCGAAGCCGACCATTAACTATGTACAGACCGAGTGTTCGGCAGAGCTGCAACAGTTGTTACGACCGCAGGACAACCAGACACGACACAAAAGGTTTCACAATAAAGGTTTTTAATGAATAGGAACCATTTACAAATGTCAGACCCACCCACGGCAACACCGAGCTAGGAATGATAAGAACCAACAAACTAAAAAACACTGGCTCTTAAAGTGAGCAGCAGTAACACGACGCATAAGCACAAACGGGCAACTCACTAGAGCAAAACAGGTGCAAGTAACAAAAAAAAGCAAAACTCGCTCACAAGGACCTAACAAAGCACATTCAAACTAGAACCAACTAGCAAACAGGCAAGGACTAGCAAAACTACAAAGCACATAACTTAACTGAGGGACAGCAGAGAGTGGGGGCTGGGGTGGCTAGGCAGGTGGAGCATGGCGTGTGGCAGCGTGGCAGATGGACGGTGGCCAGGCAGGTGGAACAGTGATGGAGGAAGACGAGCAATGCCAAAGAACTGAGGGAATCCTTCTAGGGAGGGGAGGAATCCGAGGAGGCAGTCACCAGAAGGTTTGGAGCAGGGAGTGAGGTCCTGTGTGATTCCGGTCGGGTTCTTTGGAGGGAAAGGGGTTCAGCAAACACCATGGCAGACGAAGGCACAAAACTGGAGGCAAAAGAGAAAGCAGTTTGTCAAAGCATACAAGGCAAAGGAGCCAGACTTGCTGAGGTGGAAACTGACTGTTCAGCTCAACGGTCCGACAAAGACTGAAGGCTCAGGGTGAGGTTAAATTCAGTCATTGGCGGGAATCACCCAGGTGCATCTCATCAGCTGATTGCTCATCAGGAATACCTGCCACCAGCCAGCCGCCACACAGCGCTCCCGCCCACCTAGAGGAGGAGACAAAGGGGAGGGGGAAGGGAGAGAGCTGCGCTACCTGGACCCAGAGCCAGAGGGCGTGACAGCAGTTGCCGTCCACTTTTATTGACATTTTTGTCAAAGTTGTTTCTGTGCGAGTGTGAAGGGAGGGGGATGTCGATCTGACTGGGTATATGTTTTGTCTCCCTGTATACTGATAAAATCTGGTTCTTTACCAGTCCTGGCATTTAGGTCTCCACAGATCAGTACACTTTACTGTGCCTGAAAGTAACTAATCTCATCTTCGAGAATGGAGAAACTGTCTTCATAAAAATAAGGGGATTGTGATGGGGGGGTATATGCTGCACGCAGGATTATATCTTTATCTGTGGTCATAATGTTCTTCTTGATTTTGAGCCAAATTGAGCCTTTTTTGATTAATTCAATGTGTTGAACAAGGTTTGCCTTATACCAAATCAGCATTCCTCCTGAATCCCTTCCTTGTGTTACTCCCTTTAGTTTGGTGGATGGGGACATTATTTCTACGTAGCCTGAGGGACAACCAGTGGAGACATGTCCTCTACACCAAGTCTCTTTCAATATAAACACATTTGCGTTTTCCAGCTCTCTAATAAAGTCTGAGGTCCTGCTCTTAAGGCCAAGAGCAGAAGATCTCAGACCCTGAATATTAAAACAAGAAATAGTAAAAGATTTTGATTTTATCATATTTAAAACTCAAAAGGCTACATTTAGTGAATAAAATGAGATAAACTATTAAGTGAAAGAAAACAATTTAAGAGTATCTACATAACATATTATATGAGGTAACAATCCAATAACTGGTATGTTAAATAATCACTTATGTAGAACGTAAATGTCCTTTTTTTAAACCCTCTCACTGTATGAGAAACGGTCTATTAAATAATCAGTACCTATGTACAATGTAAATGCCCTTTTTTTCTTTCTTTCATTCTCTCTCTCTCTCTCATGGTTTTGACTCACAAGGATGGAGCTCAGATGAGATTCCTCGACCATTAGTCAGTGGTTTGGAAAAGCCAGCTCTGAACTGAAAAGAAATCAGACCAACTCAGTGCTTCTTCCAGAGAACCTTTCTCATTATCTGACAATATAGCTCCTATATTGTCCTATATCTGTAGACCTTAGGGTCGGAAGAGTATTCATTTTGGTAGGGACTTGGGGGCACAGTGGCTTTCATATTTTTATATTTACCTTTTTTTTTTTTTTACCTTTTCTGTTATCATTACCAGGTGTGCTCAGCTACACAGTTGCACTATTAAATCATAGTAACAGGTGTCCCTGTGAATGTTTGAGTGTCACTGTCAGTTTTATAAGATAAGATTTGTCTGTGTCATGTGTCATCGTCTTCTGCCACTGTGATAAGGTCACATTAGCAGTCTCTTCAGGGGTCTGTGTTTATCTACACAGAATTAGGATTTAAGCAGGCAAAACAGGCAGTTGGAAACACAAGGAATATTTATATGAGGGAACAAAAAGCTGAAAGTTCAGCATGAGGTACATAGTCATGGAGCACAGAGAGAGGAGTAGAATAAATACACTAGGGGAATAGGAAAATGAGACACAGGTGACACACATCAGGGAGGAAATCACAAAGGTAGCAAACACAGAAGTGTGTATAGTGAAGCTTCTTGAACGAGAAGAGAGCTGAATGTTTTTAAGTTTCCCCTGGAAACCTTTCCATTGTAGTCAGGGCTATTTGCTGCTCACTGGTTGTGTTTGTTGTTGTTGTTATTTTTCTTAATGCTGTTCCTGTGGTGTTGGTCTGAAACAATTTTTAGGTGGATGTTATGTGACATTCACGTGAATGCCAGGACTCCGGGTTTCCCAGCCAAGCATTTCAATGTGGGTATACTGTCCTCGGTATACATGCTGAATATAACTTGACAGTCAGATAAACGCCTTCCAAACATCAAAACTCTAAAGACCATCCAGTCATTATCCACAGGTTTACTGACGTTGAAAGAAGGGTGAAACTGAAACATACAAAAGGCATGATAAATGCCATGCTTACTTTTAACAGGTACAGATATACATTGCAAATATCTCAACTCACTATTTAAAGTAAATGAAATCTTTTCATAAATGTTATCTTTTAACATTACAAGTTGTATGTATTAATTCTGGCCCCAAAATGAAATATACAACATATTTTAACATAAACCACCTGTCTTGGATCTATTTATTTGTAATGACTCTCATATTAGCTCATTGTGAAACATTAACAAGCAACCATCTAGCATCTGGAGAAGGTCTCCAACAACAAACCTCCCAAATGCAACACTGTTCCAAAACAAACCCCTACATACTCACATAAGGCAATACAAGACATCACATACCCATGATGCTGCAAAAGGCACTAGATGTATGCAGATGTTGCTGGATTAACTCAGATACCACCAGAACTGCAGTTTTCAATTCCATGCTGATCTGCTTCCTGATAACATGACAACTTCCTGTCACTCACAACTTCTTGTCATTCACAACTTCCTGTCACTCTTAAGGTGGCCCTAGTGAAATACAGAAACATCCATCCATCCATCCATCCATCATCTATACACCGCTTATTCCTCTGTAGGGTCGCGGGGGGACTGGAGTCTATCCCAGCTGACTCGGGCGAAGGCAGGGGACACCCTGAACAGGTCGCCAGTCTGTCGCAGGGCTACATATAGAGACAAACAAGTACACTCTCATTCACACCTACGGGCAATTTAGAATAATCAGTTAACCTCAGCATGTTTTTGGACTGTGGGAGGAAGCCGGAGTACCCGGTGAGAACCCACGCATGCACAGGGAGAACATGCAAACTCCACATAGAAAGATCCCAGGCGTCCTAACCGGGACGCGAAATGGGGATCTTGTAGCTGTGAGGCAACGCTGCTAACCACCGCGTCACCGTGCAGCCCATACAGAAACATGCAACTACAAAAAACATAGAACTTGTAATATGTTACATTAGCTGTAACAGAACAGTGGGGGTAGTAGTGCTTCAGTGATCAAGAGTTTTTGAGGTTTTCACTTAAAGGCCTTTAGTGATGTTGAATTTTTAAAAATCCATGCAACACTTAATCAACAAACATAAAGACACACTATACTATATTGCAGTATTCCTGTACATACACTATGTCAGTGGCAGGCCGTGCATTTCACACCCAGGCCTTCAGTGACGACCTACTTAATCCTACCTAAATTAATACACCTCATAATACCATCAATATGACACCAAAACTCAAGAATCCATGCAGAATCACACTTACACATTACATCACCTTAATATAGGTTAGTCGAGCAACACTTAATTTCCGGAGAACTTAAAAATCAATAACCTCACATTCACAACTAAGAGTAGGAAACTAAGATCAGAGATACTGTCAAAACTCGAAGATAAAAAAATGATTTGAAGAGATTAATCAACAACAGTAGCTATGTGAGCTTGAACATGTTTGTCCAATAAACTGTGCATTGCCGCCGTTTCATATAAGGCAACAACAAGACGATAACGACAAACTGTTCATTGAAAATAAAAGTAAACATTCCATTTTCCCTGCTGGGACAGGCTAGCTAGCGTCTCACAAGATAAAGCTTTTCACGAAAGGTCTGTCTTGAAAATGGCGTGGCTCGCATATCCACAACCAAATCTGTCTCTTCTCCTCGTTCAGCCATCTTGGCTTAAAAAATACAGCGATAGCTGTCGGTAGCTGGATCTCCTTGATCAGTTCAAAGTAGTTCAAAGTCCCGCCTTTCAGGCTCTCACGAGTGTGCTTATCCAATCACAAGACGCATACATGTCCAGTTCAGCATAAAACCTTCTAGCTGGCCTTGGTGTCGCAGACTTGAGATCTGATTGGCTATCGCAGCTGACTGTGTCCGTTCACTTACAGCGCATAGGAGCCTGCTCTGTTGATTCTGAAGGCCTTAAGCAGATTTCATCGAACCTGACAACACAAGCTAGCTGAAATATGATTGGATAAAAACTCTACTATAATGTACAATACTGGAAGCAGCAGAGTCAAGTGGATGTAATATGACACGAACAGAACAGACTATGAAGAATAATTTTTATTTACATATTTACAAAAAATACTCTTCCATGTATGTTTAGGCGAGCAAAAAAGGCCTCGCTGGCCCTGATTGCCCACCACTGCACTATATTGGCAAAAGTATTGGGACGTCTGCATTTACATGCACATGAATTTTAACGACATCCCATTCTTAATCTGTAGGGTTAAATACAGAGTTGGCCCATCCTTTGCAGCTATAACAGCCTCAACTCTTCTGGGAAGGCTTTCCACAAGGTTCAGGACTGTGTTTATGGGAATTTTTGACCATTCTTCCAGAAGCGCATTTGTGAGGTCACACACTGATGTTGGACCAGAAGGCCTGGCTTTCAGTCTCAGCTCTAATTCATCCCAAAGGTGTTCTATCAGTTTGAGGTCAGGACTCTGTGTAGGCCAATCAAGTTCCTCCACACCAAACTGGCTCATCCATGTCTTTATTGACCTTGCTTTGTGCACTGGTGTGTAGTCATGTTGGAATAGGAAGGGGCCATCCCCAAACTGTTCCCACAATGTTGGGAGCATGAAATTATCCAAAATGTCTTGGTATGCTGAAGCATTAAGAGTTCCTTTCACTGGAACTAAGGAGCCAAGTCCAACTATGGGGGCATTATTGTAGCAAAATTATTTGTCATTTCGAATGGAGAGTTGTCTATCTGTATTTCAATCTGTGTGTCCGAAGAGAGATTTGTCAATGTGTAAAAGAATTTGTCGATGCGAACTGAGATTTGTCTGTCTGTAATTAGGTTTTCAAATGTGTAAAAAAATGCCAATCTCTATTAAAAGTTGTACATGTAATTAGATTTGTCCATGCATACAAAGAGTTGTCAATGCGTACAAAGATATTCGTAGCTGAAAAGTTTCTATTCGGCTTCACATCTGCAGGAAATACAGACAAATCCCCAGTTACGAGTCGTTCGGCTTCACAATTGGCTCTCATTTTTACACGTGATTTTTGCTACACTTCTGCTGTGAGAGAGATTCGTATCTGAAAAACATCAGGGTTTCTGCTCCCTGACCTCAGGCTCACAGGCTCACAGGCTCGTTCATGCTGGCTGCGTTATCTGCTGCCCTGTACCCAGCAGTTCCCGTCGTCTGCAGGCCATCAGGGGGCCGCGATCCGCCAGAGTCTTGGAGCGTTCGTGACATTGTGAGGCAGGGTGTGGACAGGATGGAGCCCCGATCGCAGACGGTGAGTACATGTTAATGTTTTGAGAGGCACCTGGCTGCAGACCTCCACTGTGAGGACACCTCCACTGTCAGGACAGGACGTAACGGGTAAAGAACAGAAAAGTACACTTAAAGTGTCCAGTCCGGTAGGTGGCGGTGACGCATGTGAAGTTGGTTTGGTAACCGCTAATTAAATCAAAAGAAGAAGCAGCCATTTAACGCGAGTGTTTGTGGCTGTTTCTCAATATACGCACTTGTCCACGGTACTACCTTGACTGTGACACAAAATGTAGTTTTAAGATTATTTGAGGCAATAAAGTGGTTGTATAAACATCAAATCTGTGGTCAATTTATCAGGATAAATTCTGCTTAAAAATTTGCACGGGATTCATTTCAAAATAAAATTGCGTAGTAAACAACGTATAATCTACTCGACCACTGTCTATAGTATATATGGTTTTAATTTCTATATTAAACTTGTGATTATTTTGAAAATGAGCCCTAATGTGAGTTTTTATGCCTGCTAACAGAATAATCCTCAAATTTTATTTTTAATGCACAGTTACAGTCATTAGTATAGAACAAAGACGTGCTACAGGTGATGAAGACAACACAATAATTACTAATATAATGACAAAGTCGGCGACCGGGGACATTAAATAACAAAAGTGTAACCGTTAGATTCCCGTAAAAGTACTTATATCCCATTACAGAACCGTCAGAGCCAGCAGCAGATTTCAGAAAGTCTAGCCGAGCTAAGGCTGCTGTCAGCGGGGTGCTGTGAGCGCTGACCGCCCGGTAGTAGCTGTCTAACGGGGAGACTCACATCTCCGACATCGTTGGAATAAATTTTTAAGCAGAATTTATCCTGATAAATTGACCACAGATTTGATGTTTATACAACCACTTTATTGCCTCAAATAATCTTAAAACTACATTTTGTGTCACAGTCAAGGTAGTACCGTGGACAAGTGCGTATATTGAGAAACAGCCACAAACACTCGCGTTAAATGGCTGCTTCTTCTTTTGATTTAATTAGCGGTTACCAAACCAACTTCACATGCGTCACCGCCACCTACCGGACTGTACGCTTTAAATGTACTTTTCTGTTTTTTACCCGTTACATCCTGTCCTGACAGTGGAGGTGTCCTCACAGTGGAGGTCTGCAGCCAGGTGCCTCTCAAAACATTAACATGTACTCACCGTCTGCGATCGGGGCTCCATCCTGTCCACACCCTGCCTCACAATGTCACGAACACTCCAAGACTCGACGGGAACTGCTGGGTACAGGGCAGCAGAGCGGAACGCAGCCAGCATGAACGAGCCTGTGAGCCTGTGAGCCTGAGGTCAGGAAGCAGAAACCCTGACGTTTTTCAAATACGAATCTCTCTCACGGCAGAAGTGTAGCAAAAATCACGTGTAAAAATGAGAGCCAATTGTGAAGCCGAACGACTCGTAACTGGGGATTTGTCTGTATTTCCTGCAGATGTGAAGCCGAATAGAAACTTTTCAGCTACGAATATCTTTGTACGCATTGACAACTCTTTGTACGCATGGACAAATCTTATTACATGTACAACTTTTAATAGAGACTGGCATTTTTTTTTACACATTTGAAAACCTAATTACAGACAGACAAATCTCAGTTCGCATAGACAAATTCTTTTACACATTGACAAATCTCTCTTCGGACACACGGATTGAAATACAGATAGACAACTCTCCATTCGAAATGACAAATAATTTTGCTACAATAATGCCCTCATGTCCAACCCTTGAAAAACAACCCTACACCATAATCCCCCTTCATCAGACTTCACACTCGGCACAATGCAGTCAGGCAAGTACTGTTTTCTTGGCAATCCCCAAACCCAGACTGCTCCCATCGACCTGCCAGACACCAAGACCGCTTTGTGATTTTACGTGGACTACCACTTGGTGGCTGAGTTGCTGTTGTTCCCAATTGCTTCCACTTTGTTATAATACCATGAACAGTAGACTGTGAAATATTTAGTATCGAATAAATTTCTTTCTGCAGTCTGCATGCCTAGGTGCAAGCTTTTATACACCTGTGGCCATTGAAGTGACTGGAACACCTGAATTAAATTATTTAGAGGGATGTGCCAATACCTTTGGTAATATAGTGTATTTTGATCTATCTACCAGGCTAATTATATTAGCATCGTATCGATATGTTAAATAAGTCAAAGGTTCGTTATGTTTATGGAATATGTCATATCAATATTTGTGGCATGTTCGTACACTCATCTTCAATGTCATACTTTCATACACAGATCAATACATGCTGTAAATGGACGGGCTTGACAAAGGGGTCATTGGAGGAGTGCTCAATGACACTGAAATGATCAAAACACTGATTTATATTTTTCTTTCAAAGAATGGCTCACAAGCGGGATTAAGGATGAATATAAACCCCTTGTCAAACAGCATTGCTTGACTCACAGCTGGTAGCAGAAAAATGGCTATCACTGCCCCCCACTTATTGGTTAGAAAAATTTGTTTTTGCAGTTAAACCTGGGCAGAGGAAACACTGAGGAGGACCATACGGTGCAGCACTCAACTCTTGTCAGTTCCCAAAGAGTCACTTCTTGTACTGAGGTCACTATAACATCATTTAACTCTCACTGTGACCTGATCAGTTTCCTGAACTCAAAAGCTTTTTGAACTGGGACCTCTTCAGGATTCCTGGCATTTACTTTAGTTGTACTCAACCTCACAGGTTTCCTCTTGTTGGGGCACAGAGCCAGTAAATAAATTAACCCATCCATCCAAGATCAGAGTCACAGTGGCAGCACTCTTTTTTGCATTTATTTTTGACAGGGACAACAGGACAGCAAATGTAGAAGAGACATAGAGCAGTGGAATGACATCCAACAAATGGTCCTCAGCCGAGATTTAAAGTAGGGGGTCAGCTGCCCGGACATACAGCATGTGCTTGTGTGGTATACTCCATTAAGTCACAGTATTAGTTGTTGGTTTTAACAATGGTTGTTTTCAGTATTTTGTTAATGGTGACTTTTTCTAAATTCCATAGGCCTACATATCTTTGAGATTTCTCTTCTGGCATTTCTTAGTATTTATCAGCAGACATATAAATAGATACATATATATTGCTGATAAGGTTAAATCAGTTGATGTCAGTCATGGTAATAGCTTAGTTGGCCATATATAAAAGAAATGAACCAAGGCCAACTGTTGCTGCAACACAGTGTGACATCTTTTAGCAAGATGCTGTCGTGACTAATCAAGCACACACAAGAGAACACTCCTGGTAGTTTTGTAATGTGGATGTAGTATTTACATAGACAGATAAATAAATACTCTGCTCGCATGATTGGATAAATTTAGGAATTTCTACTGTTTATCCAGAGCAAATTTTTTTTATTGTGTATATGCCCTGCTCTGTAGGGCCCTGAGTCAGTACACAATGTGTTTTATGGATCCATTTACTTAATCTTTCTTCTGTCTGTTGTACTCCTACTTTCCCCCTTTTGAAAAAGAACGACATTTACAAAACCGTTCTTTAGAGCCGAATTTGCAATCCTTTCACTTATCCACAATTTTCTGCGACATGTTTAAACACTATTACACGTGTTTTGCAGAGAGGGTGAATGGCACAGTGCCCAAGTGAGGACCCAATCAAGAAGCTTCTACACAAAGCCTAGTGCTCTGTGCGCTTGACCATTGAGGGTCTTCCCAGTCTGTTCACTCGTTTTAATTCACCAACCTCTGCAAAACCCTAACTAAAATATCACCTTTAAGCTATTCCAACCCCCCAAACAGAACTACTTGAGATCTGTGTTTGTGCAGGAATTCTCGAACAGTCTGTACTGTTCGATACGCTGACACATACACAGTAAAAATATCAATCAAGTAGGAAACCACCCACATTTGTATGAAAAATAACAAACTTATCCCTGTGTCCTCATAAAGATTTTATCTCTACGATTATACCGGGATTTTCTTTTTTATACTCTACCGCTCAACGGGAGTCTTCACCTATAGTGGCATCGCCTTCTCGCGGCATTGGGACACTTATCTCTCCCAGCATCGCCTCTCACGGCATCGGGTCAGAATCTCATCTCACCCGGCATCAGGCCTTATCCTGGCATCGCCCCCTTGGCGGCATCACCTCTCGTGGCATTGGGACAATTAAACTTCTCCCGGCATCGGGACAATCACTTCTCCCGGCATCAGGCTATACCTGGTATTAAAATGTCCTTTAATAATTTAGAAGACAATTTGTCTTTTGTTCCAGCCAATTTAAACTAAACTAGGACACTTATTCTCTTTCCCTCACGTGAGGCTATGTGTTTTATACTTCACATGTGACCATTCAACAGTAACATGTCAATTCAATTCAATTTAGCAATCAGAGAATAACCTTATTCAGACAATTTCTTTTTAGTATGTCCAAAGTGCAGAAATTTCAAATAGAAAAGAGGTTTTCTGCTTTACCTTTCATTTCAGGCGCCTGGAATTGTCTGAAAAAGAATGTCCTCCAATCAACTCCGACAGTCCTCAATCAGACACGGTCTCAGAGTCTACCAATTCGGGTCACGGCACCAAATTTGTTAAACCCGGTTCTTTTGTTGGAAGCCCAAGAACAAACTAGAGGACTTTTCAGTTCACAGATGTAGAATTTATTTAGGTCACAGGTAAAGTATAGCAGCGCTGGTCTCAAAATGACAAAGTTCTCGCAGGAACTCCATCAGAGTGAGCCCCGATATACGGGTATAATTCACATTTATCTTCTTGGGCTGGGCCTGCCCCGTACACAGGTTGGACTTAGACGCAACCGAGTCTCATTGGCCAGTTATCTCTGACGTGAACACGCCAAACACTGTTCACATGGATTTACTGAGATGAGCTAAAACAAGTGTGTGTGTGTTGTCTTTAAGGCGTGCATCTATTTTGCCACTCTCATGCAGAACTTAGCTGAACACAGAAACTACTGAGTACAGATAAGACAGGAACTGTGAGCACTCGACTCCCTTTTCATTCAGTTTCTTTATAACAATGACGAACTGTCCATGGGAACAGGATAAGATGGAAACTGGGAGTGCAGTTATTCCCATTCTCATAGCAACAAAGATAGTGGGTGCAGACTGTCTATGACCCCAAGGCCACATAAGGTTAGACGAATAATGATCAAACTGAGTAAATGATATAGCAAATCCAATCATGGTAGAATCAAGGAATAATATAACAAATCATAAAATAACATAACAATAGCTAATACCCTATATAACACCATAAACTGTTCAACTGAG
Source organism: Dascyllus trimaculatus (assembly GCA_024666655.1). NCBI lineage: Eukaryota > Metazoa > Chordata > Actinopteri > Pomacentridae > Dascyllus > Dascyllus trimaculatus. The sequence continues at coordinate 458,296 of CM045460.1, forward strand.
TGGATGATGGTGAATTCAGAGACTTTGTTATAAAAGAAAATCTTATTGTCTGAGAACTTAGGCTTGACCTTATAGTATCATTTATTTTATATTGTGTGTAGTTTGAAATGTTTAATCGTTCTCTTCATTAACCCTGACAGAACAGTTACTATAAATACTAGAACTACATTTATTATGAACTTCGTAGCTGAAAAAAATGGGTCAAACACAAAGATTTACTTCAAAAAAATATTTCAGAGACATGTGGATTGTTTTGTTGTGTTTGGACCTATTCTTTGTCTCCTTCATAGTCTTTTCCACAGTGGTACAGAGCTGTACACATAAAGGAAGCTTTTTACTTTTGCAATGCTCCCAGCAGCCTCTTATGCAACCATGCAGCCACAATTTAAGAGTTCAAGGATGGACTGACTTGCTTGTGGAAGAATTGACCACAATGCTCTCCAATCACTTGGGTGTATCCAACCCTAGCCTGCTGAAAATAGATTATTTTGGTGCCACCTCAAATGCATGTCCCTGACAGTGTCCCTTTTGAATTACTGCACTTTTGAGGTGTAGTACTAAAGCATCCTTAGTTGAGGGGATTTTCTTGATTCCTCCTTTATTTTAAAGAATTCAAGAAGAATGTGAGCTGTGCAGAGTTAGCTTGTAGTGGAGTCGTGGAGGAGACTTGTGAAGCTCTCCAAAGCGAATTAGCACCACTGGAATGCTTGTACAGCAACTCTGTTGCCATGTAATCAGCATTACAGGTACACCATGCTGTCGTCTTGCCCGTAATCTGCACAGTGTTAAAGGTATGGAACACAGGAATTGCCTTGGATTAGTGAGGACCCAGAGACTTGATAATGTCATAGGCAGGTTTACATGCCACTCACAGCTCATCAGTGACCAGCTCTGATACATGCGCAATGGTTAGGACCACAACATCTACTTCCACAGGCTGATCTTTTTACATCCTTTCCCGAAGTGTAACTTTTGGGCAACAACAAAGAGATAATTTTGATGGATGAAAAGTCTTCCTAAAAGTGAATGGAAACAAGACAGAGCTCGTTCACCAGTGAGCTATGTGACATGTTGTGGAAATGTTGACTACCAAAACACTGGATTCAATTGAAACTATCGATTAGAGGGCATTGTGGTTAACTCTTCCATGGGCAAGCCAGTCCATCCTTGAATTTTCAGTTGGTGGCTGCATGTAACACAGGATGGCAGGATTGCAAATGCAAAAATGCATCCTTAAGCCTTGATTAGACTCTCTTTTAAAAATGCAAGCGGATGGCTGCACAGTTCTGTGTCATTATAGAGGTAATGTTAGGCACGCACTGAAGAATATGTTCAACAACAACAATCAAACTTGTCTGGGAAATAAGTTTCCTAAAGTCAGTCTTTGTTTGACACATCTCACTAATAAATCAAGGAATCTCTGTATGTGTGTGACTCTGTTCTTCGCTTTATTCAAACTTGACTGGTGTATTGCTTGGGAGCAGAGAATATACAGTGTCGCGTTTGAAGTAGTTTGGATGAGCAGTTGGTCAATGACATTGAGAAAGTCACAAGCAGCAGCACAACAATGGAGGTGAAGCAATTGAACCGCATTGAACAGGCACGTTTTCAGCAGGCGCTGCACTAGTTCTTTTTTTGCTGTGAAGCTCATATTGCTCATTGTTCTACTCTTTACACTCACTTTGTTATCATGGTTAATGAACAGAAGATAAGAAATAAAGCCTTTTATAACTGTACACATCATTAATGACATTATAAGGTATTAAGTCAAGGCTAGGTTTTCAGATATTGTGTTTTCCTCCTCACAGCATCTCAGAATTCACCACAATCTATTGATTGATCCATTTAACAGTTTCTGATTTTGTATATAGCATCATTGTAATACTTTGCAATCAAAGCATGTGAGAAGACATCACCTTTCCTATGTTGTCATGTTTGTTTTTGTTGCAAAATATGTGATAGGCAGAAAGTAAAATGGCTGCTACTGCCACAACGAGGCATTTTTAGGATGGCTCCATTCATGAAAATGTTCAGGGCCCCAAATAGTACAAGTGTATAAAGTTTAAATGCTTGAAAAACGCTTGGACAAAGTGAACACATTGCCTAAAGTTAGGCACAAATCACCTAGACGTATATATTTCTCTTCAGTGTGCAACTTTGCTCTTGACTTTTTAAACAGGTGGCTTAGAACGTAACCTGCACAGTGCATATTTTAATACTGGGACACTACCACCAGCCACCATCAGACTTTACAGTACATGCACTTTGTGGTTAAGCAGGGTCAGCTGGTATAATCAACTTAAGATATTTTTAGATTTGGATCCTGTGCCTGCATTGCTCATGTATTCATTTATTCATCCCATTAGTTATTTTCATTTTGAGCATATGTTTAAAAAATGTCATATTTGTTTTGTTAGCAGTAGGATAGCTAGGATAGTGATAGATATTGTCTTTTCTGTGTATGCTTGATCTTTATCCAAATCCACTTATAACATTTAATATCCGTTAAATATTATGATATTTAATGGATATTTTATATTTGTTAAATATCATAATCTAGGCAGGTTGAAACTAAACTTTCTGACCACATTAAAATTGATTTCGTTAGTGTGTAACCACTGGAGCCCAGCAGGGCCCTATTGTGTATGGTGCTTGTCATAGAAGATACTGTTTCCCAAACACTAAAAGGTTTCTGTAATCAGGAAAAACAGAATTGGTGTGTGATGCACTGAAAGCTACCAACATACTTGTCGTGCTAAACCACAAAAGTAACCTCTTTCTTGAGTCCTACGTGGGCCTAGAACTTCACATTTAGTGGGATACAGTCCATTTGTCTCATGGCTCAGTGAGGTTGGTTGTAGTTTGGTTTTCAACACTTTAGTATGGAGCTTGGGTCATGTGACAACATGTGGTTTTGTTAGGGATAAGAAGGTGATTCCTGCCTCTGTTCAGTTATGGTCTCTGGTTTAGAATGGTCTCTCTCCAGCAATCTACTGACTCCTGACTCCTGCTTGACCATTTAATAGTTTGTTTGTTTTTTGATCTTGTTACGTTTGCATGGAAAAAATCTATTCATATTACTAGCTGTCGCCAAACTAATTTTATTTGTTGGCCATGCACTCTAGTCCTGGCTGTCTGTTTCCAATGTTCACTCATTCTGTTTCAACGATGTTGTGTTGCTTACATCTGTCACATGTAATGTCACGATGATGTCATAGAACACTCCCGTCTTCATCTAAGGGGTCCTGTCTTTAAGGGGACTAGCAGAAATATTAAAGTTTAAATGGTTTGTGTTCGTTGCGGAATAAGGGACTCTCAACAGTGTCTGTCCTGGTATTTGTTTGTTGGGTTTTAGTTTGTACTACAACAGAAAGAAAATGAAAAAGAAAAGCAAACAATAGACACTTAGAGAACAAATATACATATATAACAAATATATATATATATTAGTGCTGTCAATCGATTAAAATTTTTAATCGCGATTAATCGCATGAATGTCATAGTTAACTCGCGATTAATCGCAAATTAATCGCACAATTTTTATCTATTCTAAATGTCCCTTGAATTATCATTTTATACAAGAAGGAGGCGGAGAATTAACGTCAGCTATGTTTGGCCATCAAGTGGTATTTCAGACTGGATGTGCTACGATGAGAACTCAGTTCACTCTGATAACACATACAGATAACTTTGGTCTTGTCAATCATCATGCGGCACCCCAGGCCACCGACGCCTGGCTGAGCATCTGGATCAGTGGGACGCGGTTCGGGACCCGGAAAAGGAGCCAATAGAAAGGCGAGCGAGAATATTGCTGCTGTAGCACCACCAGCAGGAGATCCTGTCGGACTCCGACGGCGAACAACTCTCCCTCAACCTCGCCAACCATGCCCCCGCCTCACCCACCCCCGCCCGCGTTAATCTCGCATTAAAAAATTGACGCCGTTAAAATTGATTTGCGTTAACGCGTTAATAACGCGATATTTTTGACAGCACTAATATATATATATACATATACATGTATATAACATGAAATATATATAATTCACCAATCCCTCAAACTCCTCCAAAAATAATCAAAAATAAAAAAGTATCATGACTCCTAGCAACAATTATTACTCATTAAAGCCTTTGTTACCTTTTTGAGACTTCAAAGAATATTTTGCATGTATCCTCTTCTCCAGAAATTAATTTCTTAATCTTATAGTAATGAGGGGCACTTGTGACAGTGATGACCAGTACTATGTTCTAGCCTCTCAAAATAAACTTAAGCACAATCTCACAGTGTTTTGCGCACTTTGCTATTCTGCAATGTATGACAGCTATAGTTATTACAGTTTAAATAATATTGGATTTTGAGGACAATATTGAAGGGTTTACAGAATTCATTAATATAATACATGATCTGATGATCATGATCATCCATTAAATGTGGTCAATAGAGAACTGAAACCAAGATATGTGCTGTGCATGCTAAAGAATGCTGTCCCCTATGCTGTCAGCACTGATTGCATTTTTGAGGCAACAAGGCACATCCGCTGCACACTGGGCACAGATGTGGAAGGCCAACAACAAATATTTGTCTGGAGTCCCCTAACTAATGAATCTGGCTGTGTAGTAGACACCCTATTTCGAAACAACACTGTTGTGGAGCAAGACACTGAACCCAAAGTTGCTCCCGATGGAAAGCAAGCACCTTGCATGGAAGCTCTTTTGCCATTGGTGTGTGAATGTGAGTGTGAATGGGTGAGACATTGTAAAGCGCTTTGAGTACCACTAAGGTAGAGAGGCGCTATGTAAGTGCAGAACATTTACTTCAAAGATATTGTTTTAATTTCTGAGATGTAATTTTTTGTTACTTATCAGACAGCATATCAGGACACACCAAAACCAATTTGTCAGTTATAGGCTAAAGTTTATTAGTTATATATTTGCCCTGGCTAACATGTTGCTGCGCTTACTGAATGTAGCAATAGCATAATATTAATAAGTAGCTTCTGTAAAAATGCACACCAAAACTTAAATATACACGATTGTATTTTTTTTTCTTTCTTTCACTGGCATTTTAAACCATTTGTGTCTAAAGTGAAGATTGTTTTTCTTGTCAGGTGGCATGACAAAGGTTTCTGTCAGCCATACCGAGGTATTGCCTGTGCACGATTTATTGGTAACCAGAGCATCTATGTTGAGTCTCTACAGATGCAGGGGGAGAGTGAAAACCGCATCACAGGTGAGGAAACTGGCTGGCCTTCTGAGTTATTACATATTAGACTACCATCAATGCAGAATTGTGTATAATTCTAACAACTAACATACCTGCAATTATTGGAATCCAAGGAAACTGTGACCATTTGGACTATTAGCATTTGTTGAACTCACTCAACACATACCACATGCATGAACTACTACACTATTGGCAATTACAGTTTGGAAACCAAGGTTATTTCAACCCTGGGTTTTGGTATCCACAGAGAAGGTGACACCCTGAGTGCACCACTGGGGAGAATGCAATGATATCACATGTGATCTGTGCTGATGTTGAAATGTTTGTGATAAAATTCTGAAAAAATACACAAAATTCTACTGATTTTGCTTGTATTGTCAAATACTTATGTGAAGTTGGATCAAACATTTGGCAAAGTAGGAATTGCTGTACATTCAGTACTGAATACAGTAAGAAACTGAAAGTTATGACAGACTCACTGTTTGAAATATATATTTGAAATGCAATATACATGTTAACTGTTATTGTATATTTAAAAAAGTTAACATATATATAAAATCTTTATGGCAGCTTTGCTGCTTCCTTGCTTGGACCCCTAAAGATATTTGAGAGACCATAATCATAAGACATATAGTTTAAACATATCCCACTCTTTTCTCTTTTCAAGCTGCCTTCACTATGATTGGCACCTCCACCCACCTATCAGATCAGTGCTCCAGGTTTGCCATCCCATCTTTCTGCTACTATGTCTTCCCCCTGTGTGATGAGGGCTCAAGGGGCCCTCGGCGTCGTCAGCTCTGCCGAGATGAGTGTGAAGCCCTGGAGAATGACCTTTGCCATGCTGAGTACACCATTGCCAGATCCAATCCCATGATCCTGATGCAGCTCGAGCTCCCCACCTGCCACTTACTGCCACGGCCAGACACACCTGATGCCTCTTCCTGTATGAGGATAGGAGTGCCACCAGAAAAACTGGGTTCATGTAGGTGAATGCGACGGCCTGCACACATTACAATTACTGATGTAAAACACATAATAGGGAAGATTTAGCTTGTTTATCTGCATAATTTCTAGTAGACAGGGCTGAGATCAATCTTTGGTGTTAAATATTCTGCTGTAGACAGTATATGGTTAGCTATGGGTATCATAAAGACTTGGAGCAGAGGAAAGTCTATTATTTATCTGTTACATTAAGTTCCAAAATGAAAATGTGAAACACCTCTCTTATAGTGTGTAGGCATATCCATAGTGAGAGACTGTCTGCTCTACAGATTCGCCCTCAGACCACAGCTGCTACAATGGAAGTGGTGCTGAATATAGGGGAACAGTCAGCATTACAAAATCTGGTCACCACTGCCAGCCGTGGAGCGTTCAGTACCCTCACAGTCACCACCTGTCCCAGGAGTACCCCGAGCTCTGGGGAAGTCACAACTTCTGTCGTAATCCAGGAGGCCAGATGCAGGCGCCATGGTGTTTTACCCTGGACCCTCAGGTCAGGGTGGAACTATGTGACGTTCAACCTTGCAGTAAGTAACATAATACAATAAGTGTTGTCTTAATGCTCTTTTGGATGGTAACCTTTATGGTTATTCTAAGATAAAAGATTTGAGAAAAGTAATTTTATTTTGTGAATAAAAGATAGAAATTATCGGCACATGCCTAATTCTTGCCAAGAGGTTGCTGTAGGACAATGCCCTTTCTTAGTGGCACACATCAACAACAGTGCATTTTCATGGTTGCAATTAAGGCTCTTTTATACCTGACCTTTTTAATGTAAATGTGATGATAATGTCACATGTCAAATAAGTGCCCGAGTGATTTTTTTATCTAAAAGTCACAGAAGTAATCAGACTTAAAACACTTGTGTAAAACTTCCAACATGGGTCAAGTCTAAACTGAATATTATCACTTAAGCAAAAGCAACACAAACAGAGGCACATGGTAAAACTTGCACAGAGAGATCAAGTTAGGTAGTTTAATTTTATTTTCATCTTAACAAAAAAAAATTCTTTGACTGTTTTAAGTCATAAACAACAATGGCAAATGTAAGACTCAACATATGCTTGTGGGGAGTGCCATCTACCAGTACAAAAATGAGTAACACACTGTTTACAAATGCCAAAAGACAACCATATAGCAGTAACATACCAATGTGATTCATCAGCATATGACACTCTACATTATTTTTCTAATATAGTGGTGTTGCTTTCTGTGCTACAAAACATGAGCTGCTGATTGTTACGGGGGGCGGTTGGAGAACCCAGGCGCAGACACAGAGGATCGACAGATGGGTGGAGTGTTAAACAGCAGATTTAATTAAAGAACAGAAAACACCAGTACAGGATACTGAACTGAAACTCCAGGGAAAACCAAACCTAATACAAACAATCAACACCTACAAAACCCACAAGACTCAAAACTAAGAACATAGGAAACTAATCTAAACAAATTCACAAATTATAACTAACATAAAAACAACAAACTTACAAAACTCAAATATTACAAATGCAGACTAGATGAATAATCAAATACACAGAAACAATATGCAAAAACTACAAGAGCCCACAAAACTGAGAACAGTGAGGACAAATCTAAACAAACCCACAAAATATAACTAAAAGGGAACAACCAAACTACACAGAATGCCAACACAAAGGGGTTATCAAAAGAAACAGAACACCACTGAGGCACGTTACCAAGACAGGATGCCAGGCAGGAGACAGCAGAAACCAGCAGGGAAACACAGGGAATGTAAAGCAGGGATCGGCAGGGAACGGGGAAGCATAGTCGATGGTCTGGCAGTGTGTAACTGAAAACATTGAGCTTTTATGGCAGCTGATGATTATGGCGTGCAGGTGAGCTGCTGCCTGCAGCTGTTACAAGTTGCAGCAATCAAGCTGCAGGCAGAGCTGGGCTGAGTGGGAGGGAGAGAGTGAAGAGAAGAGGGCAACCGGCAGGGACTAGAGCAGGAATCCTGACACTGATGGTACTTTGTTTTTCAAATAACATTCGATCCATGATCAGTGTGGCCAAGAAATTTGCTCTGTGTTTTAAGATCGTAATCTGTTTGTTACAAATGCACTTTTTAGGGGGCCAAGCCCGAGGGGCGTGGGACACGCGTATGCTAGCATACGCGTTTCCCAGGCCCGAAGGGCTGGGAACCCTATTGTAATCGTTCAGATTATTATTAGGGCCCGAGCCCGAAAAGGCAAAGGGCAGCGATCAGTGTGAAACACTGAACGCTGCCTTTGCCTTGCAGGGCAAAGGCCCTATTGTTCCTGCTCTGTTTCTTTCTTTATTAGGGCCCGAGCCCGAAAAGGCAAAGGGCAGCGATCAGTGTGAAACACTGAACGCTGCCCTTTGCCTTGCAGGGCAAAGGCCCTATTGTTCCTGCTCAGTTTCTTTCTTTCTTGCTTTCTTTCTTTATTAGGGCCCGAGCCCGAAAAGGTAAAGGGCAGCGATCAGTGTGAAACACTGAAAGCTGCCTTTGCCTTGCAGGGCAAAGGCCCTATTGTTCCTGCTCAGTTTCTTTCTTTCTTTCTTTCTTTCTTTCTTTCTTTCTTTCTTTCTTTATTAGGGCCCGAAGCACTACAGTGCGTAGGACCCTATTGTTCCTCTAGTGTTTGGCGGTTTGGCGGTTTAGCGGTTTGGCGGTTTGGCGGTTTGGCGGTTTCTTTTTCTTACGCCACTTTGAACCTCAATTTGACCCCCTAAACATGCTCAAAAACTCACCAAATTTTGCACACACATCAGGAATGGTGAAAAATTTGATATTTTGGGGGAATTACACATATGAATGGCAAAATGACTCAATAGCGCCACCTAGAAAATTGGGTTTTAGTGGAGTTAATACGGCTAGTTTCACGTAAACTCATGAAATTTGGTACACAGGTACAGTAGCCCGAGACAAAAACATTCCTGCTTTTAAAATTTCAAAAAAGGCTCAACAGCGCCCCCTACAGCACGTAGTGTGCAGGCATTGGAATTTATCGAACTCCTCCCAGGATTTTTATCCGATCTTCACCAAATTCGCTGTGTGGCATCTAGACCCATCCAGGATGAAAAGTTATTAAAATCTTGTGGCTGCGTCACACGGTGTGGGCGTGGCATGGCGGCCATTTTGAACAAAAAAGCTAAACAGCGCCAACTAGAACACGTGGTGCGCAGGCATTGGAATTTAACAAACTCCTCCCAGGATTTTTATCCAATTTTCACCAAATTCGCTGTGTGGCATCTACACCCCTCCAGGATGAAAAGTTATTAAAATCTCGTGGCTGCGTCACACGGTGTGGGCGTGGCATCGCGGCCATTTTGAACAAAAAAGCTTAACATTGTACAATGGAAGACATTGTGCGCAGGCATTGGAATTTAACGAACTCCTCCCAGGATTTTTGTCCGATCTTCACCAAATTCGCTGTGTGGCATCTGCACCCCTCAAGGATGACAAATTATTAAAATCTCGTGGATACGTCACATGGTGTGGGCGTGGCATGGCGGCCATTTTGAACAAAAAATCTCAATGGCACCCCCTAGAAAATGCTGTGCGCAGGCATTGGAATTTAACAAACTCCTCCCAGGATTTTTGTTCGATCTTCACCAAATTTGCTGTGTGGCATCTAGACCCCTCCAGGATGAAAAGTTATTAAAATCTTGTGGCTGCATCACACGGTGTGGGCGTGGCATGGCGGCCATTTTGAAAAAAAAAGCTTAACATTGTACAATGGAACACGTTGTGTGCAGGCATTGGAATTTAACGAACTCCTCCCAGGATTTTTGTCCGATCTTCACCAAATTCACTGTGTGGCATCTAGACCCCTCCAGGATGAAAAGTTATTAAATTCTCGTGGATACGTCACATGGTGGTGGCGTGGCATGGCGGCCATTTTGAACAAAATCGCCATGTGGAACGAAATGGGTTTTGGAGGTGAAGGGATCCATGTAAAATCACCAAATCCACACAAATCCTCATTAATCTCAAGACCTAATATTTAATATACAATTCAGGAATGTACGTGGTCAAACGGCTCCACAGCGCCCCCTAGAAATATTCAAATAGACATATAAAATCACTGCTTTATCCTACAAACATACAATTTGGTACATACAAACATAAAATTTGGTACATACATACAAGACCAAGACCAACAGATTTGCACAGTCGAAATTCTAATCAGCTCTACGGCGCCCCCTAGGCAAGGTCGTGTGGAGAGGAGTGCCGTGAGGAGCGAGGGCCCGTCTGACGCTGCTTGCAGCTTTAATTTTTCTTACGCCAAATTGAACCCCAATTTGACCCCCTAAACATGCTCAAAAACTCCTCAAATTTTGCACACACATCAGGACTGGTGAAAAATTTGATATTTTGGGGGAATTACACATATGAATGGCAAAATGACTCAATAGCGCCACCTTGAAAATTGGACTTTAGTGGAGTTAATACGGCTAGTTTCACGTACAGCTATAAAATTTGGTACACAGGTACAGTAGCCCGAGACAATAACATTCCTGCTTTTGAAATTTTGAAAAAGCTCCACGGCGCCCCCTAGAAAACGTGGTGCGCAGGCATTGGAATTTAACGAACTCCTCCTAGGATTTTTATCCGGTCTTCACCAAATTCTCTGTGTGGCATCTCGACCCCTCCAGGATGAAAAGTTATTAAAATCTTGTGGCTGCGTCACACGGTGTGGGCGTGGCATGGCAGCAATTTTCACCAATTTTGACACATGGAATGAAATGAGTTTTGGAGGTGAAGGGATCCACCTAATATCACCAAATCCACACAAATCCTCGTCAATCTCAAACGCTAAGGTTTAATATACAATTCATGAATGGACATGGTCAAACGGCTCCACAGCGCCCCCTGCAAATATTCAAATACTCATAAAAATTCCAATCGGCTCTATAGCGCCCCCTAGAAAAAGTCATGTGGAGACATTGGAATTTAACGAACTCCTCCCAGGATTTGTATCCAATCTTCACCAAATTCGCTGTGTGGCATCTAGACCCTTCCAGGATGAAAAGTTATTAAAATCTCGTAGCTGCGTCACACGGTGTGGGCGTGGCATGGCGGCCATTTTGAGCGTGCGACCATGAAGTGTGAAATGCTCAAACTTCATTCCACATGATCAGATGTGAATGAAACTTGATATGTTTTATGACAGGCTATCCATCAACACTTGGGCACAGCCAAACAGCTCGACAGCGCCCCCTAGAAATTTCAAAAATTCATATAAAATCACCGCTTTAACCTACAGACATGAAATTTGGTACATTTGCAGAGCAGTAACACAACTGTGTACTTTAGAGATTCCTATCATCTCCAGAGCAGCGGTGCGGGGGGGAGCGAGGGCCCGTCCGACGCTGCTTGCAGCTTTAATTTTTCTTACGCCAAATTGAACCTCAATTTGACCCCCTAAACATGCTTCACACAGCGTGGGCGTGGCAGGGCGGCCATTTTGAGCGTGTGACCATGAGGTGTTAAATGCTCATAACTTCACTGTAGATCAGAAGATGTGAATGAAACTTGATATGCTTCATGACAGGCTATCCCTCAACACTTGGAGGCAATTAAACAGCTCCACAGCGCCCCCTAGAAATTTCAAAAATTCATATCGTATCACTGCTTTGTCCGACAGACGTGAAATTTGGTACTTGTGCAGAGCAGGATGACACGAACACAATTGCGTGCTTTACATATTCCGATCGTCTCCACAGCGGCGGTGCGGGGGGGAGCGAGGGCCCGTTCGACGCTGCTTGCAGCTTTAATTAGGGCCCGAGCCCGAAAAGGCAAAGGGCAGCGATCAGTGTGAAACACTGAACGCTGCCTTTGCCTTGAAGGGCAAAGGCCCTATTGTTCCTCGTGAGTTTCTTTCTTTCTTTCTTTCTTTCTTTCTTTATTTTTCTTACGCCAAATTGAACCCCAATTTGACCCCCTAAACATGCTCAAAAACTCCCCAAATTTTGAACACACATCAGGACTGGCGAAAAATTTGATATTTCGGGGGAATTACACATATGAATGGCAAAATGACTCAATAGCGCCACCATGAAAATTGGGCTTTAATGGAGTTAATACGGCTAGTTTCACGTACAGCTATGAAATTCGGTACACAGGTACAGTAGCCCGAGACAAAAACATTCCTGCTTTTGAAATATCGAAAAAGCTCTACGGCGCCCCCTACAAAACGTGGTGCGCAGGCATTGGAATTTTACGAACTCCTCCCAGGATTTTTATCCAATCATCACCAAATTTGCTGTGTGGCATCTAGACCTCTCCAGGATGAAAAGTTATTAAAATCTTGTGGCTGCGTCACACGGTGTGGGCGTGGCATGGCAGCCATTTTGCACAAAATTGCCATGTGGAACGAAATGGGTTTTGGAGGTGAAGGGATCTATATAATATCACCAAATCCACAGAAATCCTCATTAAACTCAAGAACTAACGTTTGATATACAATTCAGGAATGGATGTGGTCAAACAGCTCCACAGCGCCCCCTACAAATATTGAAATAGTCATATAAAATCAATGCTTTATCCTACAGACATGCAAATTGATACATACATATAGTATCCCAAGACCAACAAATCTGCATAGTCGAAATTCCAATCGGCTCTGCGGCGCCCCCTACACAAGGTCGTGTGGAGACATTGGAATTTAACGAACTCCTCCCAGGATTTTTATCCCATCTTGATGAAACTGGCTGTGTGGCATCTGGATCCCTTCAGGATCAAAAGTTATTAAAATCTCGTGGCTATGTCACACGGTGTGGGCGTGGCATGGCGGCCATTGTCACCAATTTTGCCATATGGAATGAAAATAGTTTTGGAAGTGAAGGGATCCACCTAATATCACCAAATCCACACAAATCCTCACAAATCTCAAAAACTAATGTTTGATATACAATTCAGGAAGTGGCGTGTTCAAACGGCTCCACAACGCCCCCTACAAATATTCAAATACTCATATAAAATCACTGCTTTAACCTACAAACATGAAATTTGGGACACATGTATAGTGTATTGACACAAACAGATCTGTACACTTGAAATTCCAATCAGCTCCACAGCGCCCCCTACACAATGTGGAGCAGAGACATTGGAATTTAACGAACTCCTCCCAGGATTTTTATCCCATCTCCACCAAATTGGCTGTGTGGCATCTGGACCCATTCAGTATGAAAAGTTATTAAAATCTTCTGCCTCCGTCACACGGTGTGGGCGTGACAGGACAGCCATTTTGAGTCTGTGGCCATGAAGTGTGAAATGCTCATAACTTGACTGCACATGGTCGAATATGAATAAAACTTGATATGCTTGATGACAGGCTATCCCTCAACACTGTGGCGCACTCAAACAGCTCCATAGCGCCCCCTACGAAATTTTAAAATTTCATATAAAATCACTGGTTCGTCGTACAGACATGAAATTTGGTTCATGTGCAGAGCCGGATGGGACAAACACAATTGCGTGCTTCAGACATTCCGATCGTCTCCACAGCAGCGGTGCGGTGGAGCGAGGGCCCGTCCGACGCTGCTTGCAGCTTTAATTTTTCTTACGCCAAATTGAACCTCAATTTGACCCCCTAAACATGCTCAAAAACTCACCAAATTTTGCACACACATCAGGACTGGCGAAAAATTTGATATTTTGGGGGAATTACACATATGAATGGCAAAATGACTCAATAGCGCCACCTTAAAAATTGGGCTTTAGTGGAGTTAATACGGCTAGTTTAATGTACAGCTATAAAATTTGGTACACAGGTACAGTAGCCCGAGACAAAAACATTCCTGCTTTTGAAATTTCAAAAAAGCTCCACGGCGCCCCCTTGAAAACGTGGTGCGCAGGTATTGGAATTTAACGAACTTCTCCTAGGATTTTTATCCGGTCTTCACCAAATTCGGTGTGTGGCATGTAGACCCCTCCAGGATCAAAAGTTATTAAAATCTTGTGGCTGTGTCACACGGTGTGGGCGTGGCATGGCAGCCATTTTCACCAATTTTGCCACATGGAATGAAATGAGTTTTGGAGATGAAGGGATCCACCTAAAATCACCAAATCCACACAAATCCTCATCAATCTCAAACGCTAAGGTTTAATATACAATTCATGAATGGACATGGTCAAACGGCTCCACAGCGCCCCCTGCAAAAATTTAAATACTCATAAAAAATCACTGCTGTATCCTACAAACATGAAATTTGGTACATACATATAGAATACCGAGTCCAACAAATTTGCACAGTTGAAATTCATATCGGCTCCATGGCGCCCCCTAGTAAAATTCGTGTGGAGACATTGGAATTTAACGAACTCCTCCCAGGATTTGTATCCAATCTTCACCAAATTCGCTGTGTGGCATCTAGACCCATCCAAGAAGAAAAGTTATTAAAATCTCGTGGCTGCGTCACACGGTGTGGGCGTGGCATGGCGGTAATTTTGAGCAAACTTGCCATGTTGAACGAAATGAGATTTGGAGGTGAAGGGATCCATGTAAAATCACCAAATCCACACAAGTCCTCATTAATCTCAAGAACTAACATTTAATATGCAATTCATGAATGGACGTGGTTAAACGGCTCCACAGCGCCCCCTACAAATATTCAAATACTCATAAAAAATCACTGCTGTATCCTACAAACATGAAATTTGGTACATACATATAGAATCCCGAGTCCAACAAATTTGCACAGTCGAAATTCAAATTGGCTCTATGGCGCCCCCTAGTAAAAGTCGTGTGGAGACATTGAAATTTAACGAACTCCTCCCAGGATTTGTATCCAATCTTCACCAAATTCGCTGTGTGGCATCTAGACCCATCCAAGAAGAAAAATTATTAAAATCTCGTGGCTGCGTCACACGGTGTGGGCGTGGCATGGCGGTAATTTTGAGCAAACTTGCCATGTTGAACGAAATGAGATTTGGAGGTGAAGGGATCCATGTAAAATCACCAAATCCACACAAGTCCTCATTAATCTCAAGAACTAACATTTAATATGCAATTCATGAATGGACGTGTTCAAACGGCTCCACAGCCTCCCCTACAAATATTGAAATACTCATAAAAAATCACTGCTGTATTCTACAAACATGAAATTTGGAATATACACATACGAACCCGAGACTAACAGATTTGCACAGTCGAAATTCCAATGAGCTCTACGGCGCCTCCTAGACAAAGTCATTTGGAGACATTGGACTCCTCCCAGGATTTTTATCCGATCTTCACCAAATTCGCTGTGTGGCATCTCGACCCTTCCAGGATGAAAAGTTATTAAAATCTCGTAGCTGCGTCACACGGCGTGGGCGTGGCATGGCAGCCATTTTGAGCGTGCGACCATGAAGTGTGAAATGCTCATAACTTCATTGCACATGATCAGATGTGAATGAAACTTGATATGTTTTATGACAGGCTATCCATCAACACTTGGGCGCAGCCAAACAGCTCCACAGCGCCCCCTAGAAATTTCAAAAATTCATATAAAATCATTGCTTTATCCTACAGACATGAAATTTGGTACATGTGCAGAGCAGTAACACAACTGTGTACTTTAGAGATTCCTATCATCTCCAGAGCGGCGGTGCGGGGGGGAGCGAGGGCCCGTTCGACGCTGCTTGCAGCTTTAATTAGGGCCCGAGCCCGAAAAAGGCAAAGGGCAGCGATCAGTGTGAAACACTGAACGCTGCCTTTGCCTTGCAGGGCAAAGGCCCTATTGTTCCTGCTCAGTTTCTTTCTTTCTTTCTTTCTTTCTTTATTTTTCTTACGACAAATTAACCCTCAATTTGACCCCCTAAACATGTTCAAAAACTCCCCAAATTTTGCACACACATCAGGACTGGTGAAAAATTTGATATTTTGAGGGAATTACACATATGAATGGCAAAATGACTCAATAGCGCCACCTTAAAAGTTGGGCTTTAGTGGAGTTAATACGGCTAGTTTCACGTACAGCTATGAAATTTGGTACACAGGTACAGTAGCCCGAGACAATAACATTCCTGCTTTTGAAATTTTGAAAAAGCTCCACAGCGCCCCCTACAAAACGTGGTGCGCAGCATTGGAATTTAACGAACTCCTCCTAGGATTTTTATCCGGTCTTCACCAAATTCACTGTGTGTCATCTGGACCCCTTCAGGATGAAAAGTTATTAAAATCTTGTGGCTGCGTCACACGGTGTGGGCGTGGCCTGGCGGCCATTTTCAGCAAATTCGCCATGTGGAACGCAATGAGTTTTGGAGGTGAAGGGATCCACGTAATATCATCAAATCCACACAAATCCTCATCAATCTCAAACACTAACGTTTAATATACAATTCATGAATGGACGTGTTCAAAAGGCTCCACAGTGCCCCCTACAAATATTAAAATACTCATAAAAAATCACTGCTGTATCCTACAAACATGAAATTTGGTACATACATATAGAATCCCGAGTCCAACAAAATTGCACAGTCAAAATTCAAATCGGCTCTATGGCGCCCCCTAGACAAGGTTGTTTGGAGACATTGGAATTTAACGAACTCCTCCCAGGATTTTTGTCCTGTCTTCACAAAATTGGCTGTGTGGCATCTGGAACCCTCCAGGATGAAAAGTTATTAAAATCTTGTGGCTGCGTCACACAGTGTGGGCGTGGCAGGGCAGCCATTTTGAGCGTGTGACCATGAGGTGTTAAATGCTCATAACTTCACTGTAGATCAGAAGATGTGAATGAAACTTGATATGCTTCATGACAGGCTATCCCTCAACACTTGGAGGCAATTAAACAGCTCCACAGCGCCCCCTAGAAATTTCAAAAATTCATATCGTATCACTGCTTTGTCCGACAGACGTGAAATTTGGTACTTGTGCAGAGCAGGATGACACGAACACAATTGCGTGCTTTACATATTCCGATCGTCTCCACAGCGGCGGTGCGGGGGGGGAGCGAGGGCCCGTTCGACGCTGCTTGCAGCTTTAATTTTTCTTACGCCAAATTGAACCCCAATTTGACCCCCTAAACATGCTCAAAAACTCCTCAAATTTTGCACACACATCAGGACTGGTGAAAAATTTGATATTTTGGGGGAATTACACATATGAATGGCAAAATGACTCAATAGCGCCACCTTGAAAATTGGACTTTAGTGGAGTTAATACGGCTAGTTTCACGTACAGCTATAAAATTTGGTACACAGGTACAGTAGCCCCAGACAAAAACATTCCTGCTTTTGAAATTTTGAAAAAGCTCCACGGCGCCCCCTAGAACACGTGGTGCGCAGGCATTGGAATTTAACGAACTCCTCCTAGGGTTTTTTCGGTCTTCACCAAATTCACTGTGTGTCATCTGGACCCCTTCAGGATCAAAAGTTATTAAAATCTCGTGGCTATGTCACACGGTGTGGGCGTGGCATGGCAGCCATTTTCACCAATTTTGCCACATGGAATGAAATGAGTTTTGGAGGTGAAGGGATCCACCTAATATCACCAAATCCACACAAATCCTCACAAGTCTCAAAAACTAATGTTTGATATACAATTCAGGAAATGGCGTGTTCAAACGGCTCCACAGCGCCCCCTACAAATATTCAAATACTCATAAAAAACTACTGCTTTGACCTACAAACATGAAATTTGGTACACATGTATAGTGTATCCAGACAAACAGATCTGTACACTTGAAATTTCAATTGGCTTCACAGCGCCCCCTAGACAATGTGGTGCTGAGACATTGGAATTTAACAAACTCCTCCCAGGATTTGTATCCAATCTTCACCAAATTCGCTGTGTGGCATCTATTCCCATCCAAGAAGAAAAGTTATTAAAATCTCGTGGCTGCGTCACACGGTGTGGGCGTGGCATGGCGGTAATTTTGAGCAAACTTGCCATGTTAAACGAAATGAGATTTGGAGGTGAAGGGATCCATGTAAAATCACCAAATCCACACAAGTCCTCATTAATCTCAAGAACTAACATTTAATATGCAATTCATGAATGGACGTGTTCAAACGGCTCCACAGCGCCCCCTACAAATATTCAAATACTCATAAAAAATCACTGTTTTATTCTACAAACATGAAATTTGGAATATACACATACGAACCCGAGACCAACAGATTTACACAGTCGAAATTCTAATGAGCTCTACGGCGCCCCCTAGACAAAGTCATTTGGACACATTGGAATTTAACGAACTCCTCCCAGGATTTTTATCCGATCTTCACCAAATTCGCAGTGTGGCATCTAGACCCTTCCAGGATGAAAAGTTATTAAAATCTCGTAGCTGCCTCACATGGTGTGGGCGTGGCATGGCAGCCATTTTGAGCGTGCGACCATGAAGTGTGAAATGCTCATAACTTCATTGCACATGATCAGATGTGAATGAAACTTGATATGTTTTATGACAGGCTATCCATCAACACTTGGGCGCAGCCAAACAGCTCCACAGCGCCCCCTAGAAATTTCAAAAATTCATATAAAATCACCGCTTTATCCTACAGACATGAAATTTGGTACATGTGCAGAGCAGTAACACAACTGTGTACTTTAAAGATTCCTATCATCTCCAGAGCGGTGGTGCGGGGGGGGGGAGCGAGGGCCCGTCCGACGCTGCTTGCAGCTTTAATTTTCCTTATTTTTCCGTTGGTAAAAGTAGTGCTGCAGGCTACACCGTGCAAGGGAGGGTGGTGCAATTTGGAGGGTTTGTCCAGACCCCTGCCCTTACCTCAGATGCAAAAAATTGCACATGTTTGCCAGCAGGGGGCGCTACAACCAAAGGCAACACGTTTTGGGTTATAACTCCCACACCGTATGTCGTACATTCAAAAACCTCATATCCACAGATTCCCTGAATAGCACTGAATCATCTAGGATAAGCCACGCCCATTTCCGCCTATAATTTTTTTTCGCAATATCGCAAAAACTGGAAAACCTACTTTTTCGAACTCCTCCTTGAGTTTTTGTCCAATCAGCATGAAACTTGTCACGTACAGTCTTCAGTAGGACCTGATCTAAAGTTATCAAAAGAATTTTGTTCCATCTAAATATGCGCAAATTATTAACGCATAAATTTTTATAGCTAGCTATAAAACCGCCAACTGTTGCATATCTTGGTCAAAACAAATGCTAATAAAACCAAACCTGAGATCTCCTGTTGTCATGTGACTGTGGGGGTTGTCGTGTGCCAAGTATACCCTTTAACAGGATAATTGGACCAGCTCTCCGTTTCTAGGGTTAGGTTCTAAACTGCTCATGGGTATTACCCAGTGAGTTCAGCAGAACAGCTTAAGCTGGTGGTGAGGGGACTCGCCTAGCTCTCACTGTCTTCTTCCAGACGCCTATCCCGCTTACTCTGACCGAAAACTAAACTAAGTAGCCTCGTAGCCTAGCCTTCCAACCAGTCACGCCTGTTAACGACAGCTCCCTCCTCTGTATACGACAGCACTTGGTGAATTGCTAGGTTAAGTTTAGAGGTCAGGACGAGCAGACCCCAGGGACCTGTTTAAAAATCTATTTTCTTTGTAACTAGAACAACCCGTCAGAACCTTCAGATCTTATGCACACAATTGCTTAACTTTTTACATCCATGAGGTGTTTCAGGTAAATAATTTAAAAGTCTGGACCATTTCTCTTTAGATGCTTATCCAGTGTTTATTGTATATTTTTGGCAAGGTTACAGCAACAGCAGATGATTAAATTCTAATATATCAAAAAATCCTGATTATGGTTAACTAATTAGGTTAATAAAACAATGCTGAGCTTTCCGATACTAATTACCCGATTGTGTGTTTTTGGGAAAGGAGAGAGCAGGCAGCTTGGCCTTCGCCACCACGCCCAGTCCTGACTTGGGTGCAATAGAGTTCCTTAAGGAATGATAACTCCGTACAAAGTCTCAATATATCCAATAAGTTCCCCACGCATCCCAAGGGGAGTGAACAGTCCAGATCCCAAATCAGTCTTGCAAAAATCCTTTTAATCCTTGGCTTCGTTGTGGAAAAGTTTCAATAATCCAACACGATGGCAAAATGAGCTGAGGAAAGTCCTTGACTCTCCTAGCACAGGCTGAACGGCCTGGACAGGCCACTTCTTCTGCTTTCCCTTGCAGAGGGAAGGATATATTGCACTGTTTCATCTTCAGCAGAATTGCAGACCGATCTAAACTGTTCTTCTTCTTAGTAGAGTAAAACTCTACTTATCCTGGACTAACGCCAGATCCAACCATCTTCTGCGATGTCCCCGGACAACTCCGTTTAACTTGCGTCTGTCTCTCATTTTTATACTTTCCTATGTTCCTCAGAGACACATGCACCTTTCTCTCCTCCCAAAACACACTTTCTAAGCATTAGCTCATTGTCTCAGTTAGCTCAGTCGCATGATCCATGATTCATACTTTCCAAAACTTGAGACATTGTCTCATCCAGTCTGGTTTGCTCGACTTCCTCTTTCTGGTTGCGACACACTAAGAGGACTTCCTCTTTTTCTGTCAGCTGCTCAGAGAAACATATTAGAATTACTTCAAATCTCATTGATATCATATATTTAGAATCATCATACCATCTGAATCAACTGAGACAACTTTCCAATCACTTGATCATTAAAAGTTATTAAAAACTTAAGGACACACACTTGAGCACAGACATTTTACTCCATGTCCTGTTTCTAAACTGATACACAGCTAAGTTCCTCTTTTTAGCCTGCAGAATTCTGGTTACAAAGAATCACTTTTAATCTTCCCAATAATTATAAACTGTTTCAAATCATCACTTAACACAAGAATATTTTCAAATCATCATTAAGCCTAAGCGCAATCATATCATTTTATTTATTTAGCCTCGGTAAATGGCTGCTCTGGGATCTCAAACCTTGACTCCACTTGACAGGGTATAAGCAAAATTTGGCTCATGTTGGCCACTAGGGGACGCTGCAACTATGGGAGATTTATATCTTTTAAATGGCAAGACACATTTTTCACAAATTTGGTAGGTATGATGCTGGGTCACTCCTGAGTCCATATCTTAACGTTATTCATGAATGGTCAAAGTAGGCGAGGCTTATTACAAGATGAACAACAAACATTTATTTCAGCTCAAGTATTATGCTCTGGACTGTGAAATTTACAGGGTTTATATAGAAGAGCACACAGACCACCCACACCAAAAAATGTGCGTCTACTCCACTAGGTGGCGCTATAACGGTTGCAAACGCACTTTGGCCTGTCACTTTCACGTTTCAAATCAGGTGTTCGTAAACTTTATATCTACGTGTTCCCCTAAATAGTGTCGCATCTTCTGACATAGGCCACGCCCACTTCCACTGCACATTTCTCTGTTTACGTCCGTACACATCAGAAACCTACTTTTTCGAACTCCTCCTACAGTTTACACTCTATCTCCACCAAACTTCGCACATATAATCTCCAGACGTGCACGAGCAAAAGTTATCAAAAGAATTGTGCTACTCCAAAAAATGTGTGACTTATAAATACACATTTTTTTTGTGCTAGCTAAAAAGCACATACCATTGCATATTTTTGTCAGCGTGAAAGCTGTTGACATTGAACTCAACTCACTTGTGTCAAAGGTCAACCAGAGGCTCTGTGCCAAATTTGGTGCAAATTGGCCAATAGGGGGCGCTATAAACAGGAAAAATTCAAACGAAATTGATCAGATTGGCACCAAATTTGGTGAGCATGATGTGGGTTCACTCCCGAGGCCAGCCGTAAAATTTAGTAATGTTTGGTGAAAGTGGGCGTGACTTGTTACAGCTGACACATTGAGCCTTTCACGCTTCCGCTGCTCTTCCCATTACCATTACAACACTGCTAGTGAGACGGTGGCCGGTATCCTGACGCTCACCCCGTGCCCGTGGTCCTTTTGGCCGGACCGCCGTTGGCTCCGCGAGACCTGGGCTCCGTGACACCTGGGGACCGAGTCGCGCAAGGGGGCTTGGCCCCCTTTCATAACTGCTTGCAGTTCTAGTTCTATTTGATTTTGTTTAATGAATAATCTATTGCTTTTTCATCTTTTGTCCAAGTCACATGATTGATTAGTGGGGAAATGCTTTAATACTCTGAACTGTTTCACTCCTTAGAGCATATGGCACTTTTACTGAATCTCTCTGCTGCATCAAGCTCTTAGCTGTATTGTACTATATACTTGTAATGTGTTTTTTTTATTGGAAGTAAAGTGGAAATACAGTATGTAGATAGATAGATAGATAGATAAATACTTTATTCATCCCAAAGGGAAATTCAATTTTTTTTTTCATTGATGATATTAATTCAATGTCTCTTTGTTTTAAGTATTGTTGGGCCTTAACTTGTTTTTTTCTGGTACTTCTTTGATTTACTTTTAGGGTAGAGAATGCATTTGTTGTACTAAGACCGCAGCAGCTTTAACTGTTAGCATTACTCTTGCACCATGAGAGAGGATATGTCTTTTAACTGGCTGATGTTGTTCTTTGTTGACTGGTTAGAACAGTCTGATGCCCCACTAAAACTTGAGTTGAGGGCACATGTTTGTTGACAGTTAACAGCCTTCAGTATTGTAGAACAATAAATCAGGTTGTGTTTTATGTATGCTGATGACACAGGTAATGTTTACACAAAACTTAAATGACTACTGTTAGAATTATCATATTACAAAGCACAAAACTTTACTTGTTGTCGTCTTTATTATCTCACTTTCCAGAGCCACCAGAAAATCCCAGGAAGGAGATCCTATTCATTTTAATCCCTGCAATTGCCATTCCACTGATCGTCGCTTGCCTCTTCTTCCTGGTTTGCATGTGTCGCAATAAACAAAAAGCTCCAACTGACACATCACCTCGATGTCAGCTCAGTAGCTCATCCAGCCAGGACATGGAATTGGCTCTCCTCAATCAGCAAAAACACCAGGTAACACAAACACACAGTACAGAGGTTTGTTGCTATAGAATTCTTTAATTTACACTCTTTCTGTATGGCTGTGTTCAGACTGACATTAACACTGCATTAGAAAATGCAGCCCCTCATTTCAAAGGATTCTGGCAAAATAAAGAATTAAGAAGAAAATCAATGAAGAAGTTAAAAACATAAAGGCTTTTGAGCTACATGTAAACTCAGGGCACCTATACAAGATGGAGTTTCAAGATTAAGTAATAATGTAGGTCTCACCTTAAGATCCCTGTCATTTCAGTTTACTGTGCACTGTTAGTAACATATACAGTACAAGTGAACAAACGCTGAGATTACTACAATGTATACCGTGAACTTGGAGTGTTCTGGACCACTGGGTTCACTAATGCAGATATTATTTTTCATTTTTAAAGAAGTAGTTTTATTAGATCTGAAAACTCAGTAAAAGTGAATGTGACCTCTATACACCTACCTAAATAACTGTCTCATTCCCGTGCTAGAGTATTACAGGTTCTGTTGTTAGTCATACATTTTGATAATATGTATTTATTCCTTTATGGCTGCAGGTCAAGCTGCGGGAGATTAACATGTCAGCTGTGCGATTTATGGAAGAGCTTGGAGAGGATCGCTTTGGTAAGGTTTACAGGGGCCACCTGTATGGCACAGCACCTGGTGAGCAGACTCAGGTAGTTGCCATCAAGACGTTAAAAGACAAAGTTGATGCCACTCTTTGTGAGGAATTTCGTCATGAAGCCACGCTCCGCTTTCACCTGCAGAATCAAAATATTGTTTGTTTGCTCGGTGTGGTCACCAAAGAGCAGCCAATGAGCATGATATTCACCTATTCAAGCCTAGGTGACCTGCATGAGTATCTGGTAATGCGTTCTCCCAACTCAGATATTGGCAGCTCAGATGATGACAAGACAGTCAAATCCACATTGGAGCAAGCTGATTTCCTCCATGTTATCACCCAGATTGCTGCTGGAATGGAGTATTTATCCAGCCACCAAATAGTCCATAAAGACCTTGCTGCCCGAAACATTCTGGTCTTTGATAAACTCAGTATCAAGATCCTGGATCTGGGCCTGTTCAGAGATGTCTACTCTGCAGATTACTACAATCTCATGGGACCAAGCCCTTTCCCTATTCGTTGGATGTCCCCAGAAGCTATTACATACGGCAAGTTCTCCATCGACTCTGACATCTGGTCTTATGGTGTGTTGCTATGGGAGACGTTCAGTTATGGTCTTCAACCGTATTGTGGCTACTCCAACCACGATGTGATTGAGATGGTGCGGAGCCACCAGCTACTCCCTTGTCCTGATGATTGCCCAGCCTGGATTTACCCCCTTATGATGGAGTGTTGGAGTGAATTTCCTGCTAGAAGGCCTCGCTTCAAAGACATCCATGCACGCCTGCGTTCCTGGGAGAGCCTGTCCAACTACAACAGCTCTGCTCAGACTTCTGGTACCAGCAACACTACCCAGACCAGCTCTCTCAGCACCAGCCCGGTTAGCAACATTAGCATGTGCACAATGAATGCATCACGCTATGCCAGCCCTAAAAAGAGCTCACCATTTCATCAGCCCCAGTTGATGTCAATTAAGGGTCAAATGCATCGACCAATGGTGCCCCCGCAGCTCTACATCCCTGTCAATGGGTATCACCCCATGCCAGCATACCCATACCTGCAGAATTTTTACCCCATGCAAATACCCATGGCAATACCCCACCAGCAGATTCACCACCCAACACTAATGGTTAACAAAGCTGGTTCTCACCATAGTGGCAGTGGATCCACATCTACAGGCTATGTCACCACTGCCCCTTCCAACACTTCTGTTACAGAGCGAGCAGCTTTGCTAAATGAGGACTCCAAGACCAATAATGAAGACTTGGCTGATGAGGCGTCCAAGGAAGAGCTAAGCCAAAACAAGGACTTGTCAGTGCCTGAAACAGAATTGCTTGGTGACAATGAGGCTCATCAAACTGACGAACTGGTGATTAACTTGTCAGACACATAAGTGTGCTGTTTAAACAGATACAGCTGAAATATGCTATGACCTGTGCTTTCCTGTCAAAAAATCAATTAGAGCATAAAGTGAAGGCAGCAATTTTGGAAAAAACTGACTGAATGTCTTTTATGTGTTTCATAGTTCGTACGGCTGCACTTGAATGTCAAGTGTAGATCCTTATGTCAAGGATTAAGCAAAATTAATTGTGCAATTATTCTTTACATCTTGTTTTTATAATATTGCCATTCAGAAGAATTAATGCCATTGCCGTTGCTGTGCAACACAGACGTTTCTCTTAAGTTTAGAAAAGTACTTTGAGGTTGCCTTGATATACTTTTTGCTTTTTGTAGTAGTCCTAGTGTTGTTCATTTTCACTTGCCAAGAAAAATGAACAACACTGTTCATTTTTCTTGAACTGTGAGTGAGTGCACTGGCACTCACAGTGCCCCCAGTGCCCACTCTCTGACATTTGATGCCATAACCTCCTATTCAAGCACTGTGGGCTACCAATAGGGAATGCTAGTTCAACAAAAAGTGAGAGGATCTATCACCCAGTTGTATTCATTGGAATGCAGAACCAACCCTGAGGTATTCTTAAGCCAAAACAGATTTAAGGTTTCTGCAGTGTTGGACAAGTGTTTTGCTCACATGCAACTCAGCACCTCTTAATGACAGTTTTTATGTTGTTTTTAAGGTTAATATTCTGAGGTTTGTGAAAGCCACAATCAGAGAACAAAACACGTATGATGAAGAGAAATGTTGTAGGAGTGTTTACAAAACCTTTGGGTAACTTCTGTAGTAATTCTCACTTAGATGTGTATTGTAGCTTAACTCTATCAATCAAAAAAGAATATGAACAAATAATTTTCAGGCTAATGATAAAGGACTGATTCCACAGGACTGTTTTTAAACATGTGATTGTTACTTTTAACTTCATCAAGTCTTGTTTATTTGTAAAAACTGTCATGTTTGTTCAGAGAATGTCTTTTCCATGATGTTTCCTGTTTTCAAGTATTTTTTGCTTGCCACATATTGGAATATCAAATAAAGTCATATAAATAAAATTTTGTATGTCCCTCACGTAGAGAGGTTTCTAAAAAATATACTTTGTATTGAATAAATGCATTATTTTCTGATTCAAATAAAAAAACACTGCATCTTTCCACTTGGTTGGTTTGTGAGGGTTATATCTTTAGAACTTGAATCAAACACTACAACAACAATATGATAAGCAAATGCTGAAAATTGGTTTTAAAGAGGATAGGTTAAATAGACTCAACTTACTTGCTTTAATGATTCTTTTAATGATGTTTGATCACACAATGCAAAGATTGTAACCTCTTTCCTTGTTTAAAGATGGACTTCAGCATCTGTGGTGAATAGTAGTAACCATTAGGCCAGAATACCACTGCTGGTCCTGCTATATCTCCTTTACATCATGACACTATGGCTGTTCCTTTAGCTTGCATATAAAAATAATCACAAATTCCATGGTAAATACACCTCCATTTTGTGATGGGATGCAATTGAAAGCAGAAAAAAGATAACGATTAGTTACCCATACAGTTACTTAACACTGTTTTGTCAAACTGCTATAAATAATGTCAAAATTTGACTTTAATGCCCCAGAAGCTGCAAGGGGTTACAAATGATCAGCAACATATGCTAAGGTAGATTGAGGCATGCTCAACTGACACTAAAATCGGACTTATCCATGATTTCTTTATAGTTACTTCAAGATCTCCCCATTCCATTCTTCATATACAGACTTGCAAAACTGCAGCTTATGTTGGTGGACAGTTCTATGGGCTATACAATAAGCAGGAAGTATGGATGGTTACAGAAGAGAACTTTTACTTGGCCAGTAAGATCACATGTTCAAGACCTAAAGGGAAAAAAAGTGAAAAATGAGTCATTAAATCTGGGTAAGCTGCCTCCAATCAAATATCTATACATTTGAAATGCATTAGTTCTAGATTATTGGACTGTCCTCTGCCTCCAACGCCTTGCTGGAGTCGACAGTCAGATTAAACTCCTCCCCAAATGACCAAATGACCACACTGACAAGAGGATTCAGGTTCACTCTTTTATATAGTTGAAGTAGGGTAAAACTAAGAAACAAAACATACACTGTGCTTAGAAATGCTAAACGGCAATAAAAAATGCAAATTTCACACAAATCAATGTTAGCTACAAGCTAGTTAGGAGTTCTGTTACAAACACTGCCGCTGAATAAACATTAACATCCCACAATTAAAACTACATTTGGTATCGGCATAAATACGCTTGAAATTCATATTACATACCGACAATGCCTTCAAAGGCCAACTTACAGAAGAATCTCCGGAACCTGGAGAAAAGCAGCACATGCGCTCACATCAGACAGCTGACATCATCAAAAAGGGACAAGTTTACAGCTTGTCCTGCAGGATTTTCTAACCGTCAGAAGGTGGCGCAGAATAACCAACTCCACATATAAAAACACATAAACTGCACTCAGAATACATTGATAACAGAACAATTATAACTAACTGATTATTAATAAAGAACCAGATCTGTGTTATAGTTCTTTTATGGTGCTTTCAATAGTGAAGTCCTTCATGTTCGACAACACAATGATTGAAGATTCTAATTTCAAAGTATCAAATGTGAAGTGATTGAGAAATACTAATTTGAACATACAAGGTGTGTTAATTGGGAGACACAAATTAGAAATGCCTGGATATGTCAAACTGAATGAAGTCTCTCTGTTAGACAGACTGTGGGTGTAAAGTTTGTTTTGAAAAGTAACAGAAGATTGAAGTCACAGGAATATGGTGCATTGTATTTAAACATAACTTGAAGTCATTATACTAGTTTAAACTGCAAAAAAAATTATTTTGCTCCTGTCTCCAAAGCATTGAATCTCTGCATACAAAACAGTGCAGGAAGTAGGCCATTGTCGGGAACTCCCTTGATGCACAGTACATGCTTCACCTGGCTATGAAGATACAGCATGACACACCACACAACTTACAGGAACAGATGCAACAAAAGTGCAATGTCCTCTTCAGGGACAATCAGCCTATTTACTCAACTCCATACCATGCTTAATGAAAACAACCTGGAACTCAGGCAGTGACTCTACGCACATTATTACACAGTGTAAGGCTGTTAAGTGACATAATAAAATCAAGGTTTTACATTGACAAACTCATGCAAATATTATTTTGGAGCATTACCTGGTAACATTATAACATACCTATATAATACAGAACATTCATCTTTATTTTCCTTAAAAGTACTCCTATATTATTGTGGATTGTGATATTTTAATGGTATATGATATATGCTATATATAAGATATTACACTGTTGAATACTGTATACCTGCATCAGGGAATAAAATGGATCCCAATGACACAGTAATTTGCCATGTTTCTTTTTTTAAACCTGATGATATAAAATAAAGATTTTTAGATCAACCGTAAACACGTGGGGCATTCTCAGATTCAGTTGCCTGAATGCCCCACGCCTGACCATCTTTAGTTGTTCAATTTGATAGATTTTTTTTTAATTTGAATTTGAATATTGATTGAGTTGACCATGTGTAAAATCTGGGATCAAAGGTAACATTATTTTTTTGAGTTAAAAATGCTTAAAGAAGTTTTGGTTTGATTTTTGTGTCCTTTTCTCTGTGCCAATCTGTAGAGCAATGTTTGAGTGACAAAACTTGAGAAATGTAGTTAGAGTTCTGAAATTTTGCAGGCTCATTGAGTAATACAGACTAGTTATAAGATTTGGTGAAGAACATCAATGTTTCTGTCTGTTCTGATATTCCACCAACCATAAAACTTGTTTTTCACTTCATGATGCTGATTTTTCTCCCGTGTGACTGGCACCAACAGGAGCTTTAAAAATGAAGAGTATGGTGACAGTCAACAGCATACTTTATAAGAAACAAAAATATTACAATTACATTTTTATATCTATGGCCATACTACGACAATCATTGGCAGGTATAACAGAGACAGTTTCTTTCCCCAGGCTATTACCCTGATGAATTCACACTAGTCACAGGGACTCAGGAACCACTCTGCCATAACCCACACTGATGCATATTTGCACTACTTTGTACCACACTACCTCAGTAACCCTGCCACTCTGCACACACACTGTGAATGCTGCTATTTATGGATGTTTATGTTTACATTTATATTGCTATTATTGTTTACCTTATTTTCAGTACTTTGTTTTTTGTCCGATTACTGTACATACAGAGCAGAGAGTCACCAGAGTCAAATTCCTCGCTTGTGTGTACAGACTTGGCCAATAAAGTTGATTCTGATTCTGATTGTGATAATAGGTGACACCACTCCAATAGTGGTCTTGACTGGAAGAGTTCCATAATATTGTTTCTGGGCTAAAAGAAAAATCATGGTTCTCCAACTCACAGGGCTTAAAATAATTTTATGATAAGTGACACCATAAGCAATCAATGTTCAATTGAACATGCTCAATTAGATATATTTTATACATGCAATATCAAGTAAAGCATTCCTTGACACAACACCCAGTGTGAATGAAGTAGTGGTTTGCAATTTACATCATACAGTTTGTTCAAGGTCAGTCTTTGATGTAAACAGATGTTTCTCACCATTTCCCTTTTTTTGGTGTAATCCAGATTGTGCCAAGTTCTAAGAACTTCCTCTACTGAAGCCATGTTGCCTAACGACAGATATTTACAAAATATACACCCAAACTGTATGACATCAGCATCGTTTCGAATATCCAGGAAAATCCATCCATATGGTTAACAACACGGACATCAATATTACATAAAGAGGCAAGGAAACTGGGAAAGCCATTTTCCACATTAATTGGTCATGAACTACTTCAAAATGCTATGTATTATTGTTACCAACTCTCCCAGCGCGAAGTCTCAATGTGACTCAGTCTTTGCTAACAAGGTTATAATGAAATAAAATATATCTTGATAAAGAAATCAAGAAAAAGTAAAATATATATATGTCTGACATATAGATAATAAACATGGACAAAACTGCTTATGGTCCCACTTTTCATTAAAATATTTGAAGAAGTAAGACTTGAAAAACCATGATTTTTCTTTTGGCCCAGTAACAATACTATATAACTCTCCCACTGGGGACCACTACTGGAGTGGTTTCACCTATCATACCTGCTCAATGCACGTTCAAGTATTGGCCATAAATGCGAAAAATATAATTGTAATAGTTTTTTTCTCTTAAAGTATGTCTCTGACTGCCACCATATTCTACATTTTAAAGCTCTTGTTGTTGCCAATCACATCGTGGGGAAAAAAATAGCCTCTTAGGGTTAAAAATAGAGGTTGTGTTGTTGGTGGAATGCTGGATTAGACAGAAACATTGAGAATTTTTGACCAACATTATA
This sequence comes from Dascyllus trimaculatus, assembly GCA_024666655.1. Taxonomy (NCBI): domain Eukaryota; kingdom Metazoa; phylum Chordata; class Actinopteri; family Pomacentridae; genus Dascyllus; species Dascyllus trimaculatus. The sequence goes on from CM045460.1 coordinate 488,811, forward strand.
CCATTAGATATAAAAGTGGCTTGTATTATTTTATCAAACATGGTTGTACCATTGAAGACCATCTGTACACATTAATGAGCCTACAAAAATTGCAGGACTGTAACTACATTATTACTCAAGTTATGGCCCTATTGCTCCACAGATTGGTGCAAAAATGGTGCAAAAATCAGCATGGCCCCACATTCTCTATAAATTTTTTGTTCAAAAATTGATAATGCCTGTGACCAGAAATTGTACAAAAGACCAGACCTGTTTACATTATCATGTAAACAAGGAAGGACCAAATTAGCAAGGTCACCTAGGCAGGGTGGTTTTAATGCTTCGGCACAACCAGAAAACAAGGTAGCCAGATATATAGTCTACAGAATATCACTGGGTTTTATTGAACATGTTTCATCGACATTTCAGTCAAATTAATAGTAGGTAAGGATTCTGTCTCATTAGATAGTCTTTTGTGCTAAAATCAAGATAGCCTGTTTGGTGCATACACAATAGACACTATGCTTTATTTTTTGCTTGATCAAAGTGGAATCTGAAAAGTTCAGTGAGGCCCCCAAAACACCTTAATTCTTAATGCTATAGTTACCAATAGTTTGTTTAAATGTACTATATATAGTGGCATGGGAGGTTACCTGAGAAATCCGTGCTATGAGACATCGAATAAACAATGCACTTAGTCAAAACCCTGCATGCTGAGATAGATAACATTCTTTCAGCACACAGTGGGCCGGAGTTAGGCAAATGTAGGCCTTTAATCAGAAGGTGAACAACAACACAATAACTTAACACCTTAAAGACAAAGGCTACAAAGCTCTGTCATCAAGACAGTAGGACAGAAAAATGTTCACTGGGACAACTGGTCATAAGGTGCCTCTCCCAACACCAAACAGCCTTACACAATGTGGCCCAACCAAAGCATGTCTACATAAAAATCTTTAAACCTGCTTTATTCCAGCTGTGCCACAGCTACTGAGGTGTAACGCAGCACTGTTACAAAGCACACTTTCTCGAATGTTTCATATAAAGCTTTGAGTGTTGGGACACATTTCAGCATAGTAGTACTTTTATGACACGTGTTTTGTTGTTGACTGTGTATTGTCTTGTTTTTCAGAATTCACATGTGGGCACATTCAGGCATACAAACTTCTCAGGAACACACAGAACTGAGACTCTGGTATGCAGCTGCCATCTTAGGGCTAAACCTCCAGGTACAAGCACGTTCCCCTTCACAGCAGCTATCCAACAGTGGCCCCTAGAGGTGTACCAACGGACTGTGTGAGGATCAGGAGGGATGCCAGCATGCAGCTGAACACGTCCTCCAACCATCCGCACAGAACACTTTGAAAAGTATATATGTGTCAAATGTTGATGTGTAGAACAATGCTTGAAATTCTCTTCAGATTATTTATGTATTTTGTTATTGTTAAACATTTTTATTTTCTTAAGAATTCTTGTATTGAGCTTATTTATGTCTGTAATTATCTTCTTTTTCCGTTTGCAGATTCTGTTGGATTTTTTTATTTTTTTTTTACACTTGAGCGTTTTACGTTTCTCGTATTTCCTTGCTTTATCTCTTTGTACATATTTATGTTTAGTTAATGATGTATAACATTACAAAGTCTTTGCAGTAGCAGTGTGAACATTAGTATGCCTGGAAGATTTTAGTCATCGTGGGACCCTGATGATCGCAGCGCGGTGCGGAGAGCTCCTCTGTGGATGGCGTTATTACATGTAATTTGAGATTCGAGTTGTCCGATGAGGCCAAGAGTTATTGGCTGAAGTTAGAAAATGCTGCGTTCCGATTGGCTGCAGTGGCTGTCATTTAATCTCACGCTGCCAATACACTTAATCGCTGACCTACTAACACAGATCCATGAGTCACTGGCCACCTTGAGAAGAACAAGACAAGGGACGAGCTGGGGATTTTGTAACTTAGATGTCGAAGACAGTCATTTCCTTTCTAATCGATGGAAATCATATTCAGATTCTTTGTGCTTGATATGCGGCTGAAGACGAGACCAAACCTAAGAACCAGGTGCTAGAAAAGGTACCGTTTTGATTCGAGGTTAATATGAAGTGTTTGATGTCGTAACCAGGCGTTGTAGCGACCTGTTCGGATGGTGTTGCGTTTAGGTGCTCGGAAGAAAGCCATAGAATTCCAGCGGTGCATAGCTACTTTGTAGTTTTATGCCATGTGGCTGACCTCTGTGTTTTCTTGCATGAAGTCAATTTAAACGTAGAAAAATTGTGCTAGTGCTTTTATTAATGACGTGACTGAGTTCTGTCCACTGGCTGTTGTCTCAGTTGTTCTTCAAACTTCCACCGTATTCGGAGCGATGGAAACAGAATGGGCTCAGGGCTGGACAGGAGCAGGACCGCAGGCAAAGCAGGCGCAGCAGTTCGGGGATTGCAAAACGATGTTGTAACATAAAATGTGGGCTCGATGGCAGCATTGTGGCTGCTGTCTGTGTGTTTGCCCATATTGAGTCATTCAGTACTGCTTGTAGGGATAATGAAGCTAGTGCGGAGCCTGCTGTCGTCGTGCTGTGGAGACCGTCCGGATTCTCAGGGCGGAGATGGAGCTTCTGCCGCCTGTATCATGAGTAAGCAGGGCAGTGATGTCATGTAGCCGAACAGTGAATGCCCACATTGTTCCAGTCCAGCCTGCCACACAGCTTTAGGCCTAGTTATCGAACCGATATTCGTAATAGAGACATTTCACTGTCAAACAGAACCGAACAGACATGTGGCCGTATCGTTACTGTCACACAGGCAAGTATTACAAAATGTCTGCAGCAATAGAGTTAAGAGGCATTCGGTGGGTGGGGTGAGGGGTGTTGTGTAATATGGACACACTGTGGGAATCTGGGCTCGCAGAACTTGATGACGGCACACTCCGGCCTGCGACCCCCAGACGGTCGCACATTTAGCTTACGTTGCAGTAATACTGCCACCCATTTTATCACGTGTGATCCAAATCCTCCTCCTTTGAGGCCAGCTTGTATTTGTAAAATCTTTAAGTGACTTTAGAAATGTAAAAGAAACAGAAACTGTTTTCTCTGCCTGGAAGAGCATCGAAGACATGACTTGTTTTGGAGCACATGACATCTTACTAACTACTTAAAGTAGTATGCTATGAAGGTACCAGACTATGCTGTAGTCCACTTGTCACTGACTGGTCATGGTTCTGAGCCTGATCATTTACTTCCTACATTAGATCCATGCCAAGGTCAAAATGATGACACAAAGGTAAAAGAGACATTTGCCTTGGAAATGTTATCACACCTATAATCTTCTGAATTTCTAAAGGATCTATTTTGACATTAGATAGAATGGCTGTGTGGTTACAGGCTGCATGTTGCTGTGACCCAGCGTCTGTGTGACCACATGCTACGATTACAGCTGTCTAACAGTCCTTTGTCTCCTCTTTTAATCTATGGGAGCTGGCAAGTTCAAAACAGACTAAATTGCCTTATTAGGTAACACTCTCCCCGAAACCTACATTATAAAGCCAGGAGTTTAGATTATACTAAAACATGCAGGTGTAATTTATGAGGGAAAGTAAGCTATAATCGCTCATTATTACTTTAATAATACTTTACTGAGGTCAACGCTCAACTAGTAAGAAAGAAAGGAGGTAGCTGCATGAATGTAATGGATGTGACTCTTTGAATTTGAAGAGTTCATTGACAAAAGAATGGACGTTGGAAGATGCTGATGACTCTGAAGATGTTTAACATCTTTCATTATTTAGTGCCCACACACCCATGGCATGTATCATAACTGAACCTTCATCCATAGACTGATCGATCTCTATCATTTTCTTGACTAATCAGTTGCTGATCACTGTTCACCAGAACCCAAGGAAATAAGTTATCAACCGTCAGAGTTTCAGTTTACTTTAATGCACGACAAGGATAAGTCATGACATGGGCAAGTGATTGATTATCAAAATAACTATCAGCTTATTTCTATTGATTGCCTAATTAAATAATTGACTAATAGTTTTTGCTCAAATGCCCCTGTGACCTTTGTACACATATTGAGATGCATAGGATAAAGATATCAGTCATGCTTAATTCAAATTCCGTCATGTAATTTTTTTTAATTTTATTTTTTTTTACATTCTAAGTTAATTTTTAACTAGTTATATAATCAGCACTGAAACAACAGACAACTGTGTGTTCTCATCTCCTCTCTTCATGTGTGTGTGAGTGTGAGGAAAGACAGAATAGGTGCATCTCCTGTGGGAAGGAAAATAGCTATTTTATTTACAAGGACATGGCCAATGTGAAAACAATTTTCTGCAACATATCATATTCAGTAATTGAAATGAAAATTGAGGAAATGTAGATGTTTATTATGTAATTAAGTACACAAAATAGGACTCATAAATTACTGGACAAAGAGTACTAAATACAGCAGAATTACAGTTATGTCAATATAAAACATGTAATGAGCTAAAACAGTACAAATATGTTGATATTTTTTGTTCAGATTGTGGACCTAACAAGGGTTCTCTTTAGTCATCTAAGAGGGAGACATACCTCTTGTAGTGGAAATACATTACTTTAGAAAATCAATAAATTGACAATGTGATTAACTTTCTTTTAACTTATCATTGACATATACAACCTTTCTCATTGTCTGTTATTCCACAGATTTCTCAACTCAAGAGGATTAATTCAGTGGCACATTTACAATTGCTGCATACAAGCATTATGGTGTTCAGTTAAAGACCTATGAACAGTGACAATATGCAATCAGTCAAGCAGGAAATGGACTCCAATGAATCCTACGGTGGAGAGGATGCTCTGGTACTGGCTGTGGCCTTACAAGGAGCTAACAGAGACCTGATAGGCCACAAAATCTCTGCAATTCCCTTCAAGACTAAGTCCACCTGTCGCAGAAAAAGAGAGTTTATCCCAGAGGAGAAGAAAGACACCCTTTACTGGGAGAGGCGTCGTAAAAACAATGAGGCAGCCAAGCGCTCAAGGGAAAAGCGGCGCATAAATGACATGGTGCTTGAGAACAAGCTGATGGCCCTTGGAGAGGAAAACGCCTCTCTCAAGGCTGAGCTGCTGTCACTGAAGCTGAAGTTTGGCCTGGTAAGCTCAGCAGCATATGCCCAAGAAGTCCAGGAGTTATCCAGGTCCACCTCTGTTAACCTCTGTCAGGAGTTTGTTTCATCCAGTGCTACCCAAACTAGCAACAGAGATCTGGAGCCCCCTGGCCTGCGCAGCAGCTGCATATCAGTCATCAAGCATTCACCTCAAATGCCTGAGACATGCACTTCAACACAAGATAGCTTTACTTTCTGCAGAACTACAGATGTCAAGCAAGAACCAGCAGAGAATGCCAGCTATTCACAAGGAAGGAGTAGTCCTTACGAACTCTATAAACTCTGCATGACCAGCTCTTTGCCTGGAATCTACTCTCAGCCTGCCTCATTCATGCAGATTACTAGGTCATCCAGTAACTCACCCCGGAGCTCAGATGATGGTGCCGTAAGCAAATCGTCAGATGGTGAAGATGAGCAGCAGGTCCCCAAAGGGTTGGTGCCATCTGTTACAGACCCAAGAAGTGTCATTGTCTCCACACACAAAGTGCCGGATGCCAGTTCTTCAGCTTTGCCACATAAACTGCGGATCAAATCCAGAACTATCCAAATCAAAGTAGAGGCCATTGATCCTGAATACGAGCCCTCTGGAAAGTCCTCCTCTCTCGTCAGTGTTTCAGAGGGAAAATGCTACCAGATCACTCAGGACTCTTCAGAGTACATGCAGTCCTCCCAGTGCCCTTTGTCAGTACAGGTCACCAGTATGCAGGACTGGACTCACCATTCAGAGCAGTGGAATAAAAGCAGCTCAGTGACACTGCAGGGTGGCTGGAAGAGTACAAAACCAACCCTGAGCACTGTCTCCAACAAAACAATTGTTAATTTAAAAGAAACTTCATTTGCACACCCAAATGCTGAGGACTTGTATCTAAAACAAGGCCTTGCTACCCTGTCTGCAAAAGTGGCCTTTGAGAAAGGGTCTGTGATAGAGTCAACCCAAAGCATCACTGATCATCATGAGTCATCATCAAAAGGATGTTCCTCTGAATGACCAAGATATGTTTAGCGTTTCCACTGGATTCACTGTTGCACTATGGGTTGGACATTTGGGCTAAACTATGCTTTGATTTGATACATTTTTAAATACAAAATGTTTAAGTAATGTCAGAGTCTCAAATAACAGCTTTTGCATGGACAAACAAAAGCTTTTTTCTAAAATAGGCTGAGGGGGAGTTGAATTACATGTGCATTAAGTGTTGACATGGTGAATTCAGTACTATGTATAATACCCCAGCACAAATTCCAACACCAAAGTTATACTCAACAGTTTGCTCCTCAGTTTCTCTTCTCTAACACAAATTTGTTTCATTCACTCATCAATTTCAGTCCGTAAAATTTTGGCTTTTTTGAACCTCTGTTATGTTACTATTGATGAAATTTAACACTTCTTCTAGTTTTTTAAACATACATTACTGTTGAAGTCTGTTAAGAACAGATGAGGTTATGCCCTTAAATTTACTAGTGATTGTAAATAGTGTTTTTGTTTTAAAAAAAGCTTAGCAGCTGAGCGGTAAGCATTACAGGAACGTTTGATCAGGTTCATTGCTGAAATGTACATGATATTAAATGTATTCAGCATCATGTTTCTCCATGTTTAGCAAATAAACATGGTAGAATTGTTGTTCGCATTAACAAATTAGCATTTGAAAACAGGAGCAGATAGGAAATATGAATCTCTTCTATGAATGTGTTTCAAATAAACACCTGGTTCTCTCTGCAGCATTTGTGGTTTAACTAAGGGAAATCTGCACACTCTGGATCCTGAGAAATTACTGTAAACTGTTAAACAATCATGTGTGACAGACATCATTAATGTGAAAGACACTGTTATGTGTGAAGCTTTTATTTTTCTTTTATCAGATTATTTATGACTGTTGTCACTGGCCTCCACCTATCAGTATACACCTGCTGACACTGAGCACCATTCTACTTTGATATTGTAGAGGTGGAAAATGCCCCAGTTATTAACAGCTGCCACTTGTCTGCCTTACTGACACTATCATTACATTTATGGCTGTGGGCAGTCTGGCCATTTTTTGCCTTAAAGCTGAAAATCCTAACTACATAATGGTATGTGGTTATTGTATCCATTTATATATTTGTGTGGTGACAGATTTACAGTGGTTGGAAACACTCCACTATCTTAGTGTTTAAAAGAAATATTTAGCTGTGATTTGAGGATTTGGAATTCCTGAACAACTTCCCAATAATTTCAAAGAAATCTCCCAAAGAGAACTACTCAATTTGGCACTTATTATGGAAACAGGAGATGTGTCATTGGTGCATTTTAATATACTTACTTTTAACCACTTATGTAGGGATTTTTTTAATCACTGCACAGAGGGTTACCTGTACACACACAACTATGGATTTTTTTTACAGACAAAGTTGAATAAATTACTCTTTTTTTGAAATCAAACAGCACTTTCCTTTCAAAGACCTTCATATTTTATCATAACTAAGGCCACATTTTGTAGTTCTTTTCAGGAACTTTTTAAAGTAATTTATTACAAAGGTACAGACCCATAAAATACAGCAACGCTGCTTTCTGTCCTGTCTTCAGTAAAACTACTGGAGCCTTAAACATGTTGCAGTCAATAACATCACTGGTGTATGTGTACGAGTGCCTTCCAGCAGTGACTTGAAACAACAGATACCACACAAAACATGCAATTTTCTTTGCTTTAAAAAAGAAGATGCAGATTTTCACTCTAATTTTGTCCCTGCTTCAGTCTCTGGTTCATTGTTTGCCAAATAGTCTTTGTCTGTCTTGTTTTTGAGTAATTTGTTGATGACTTCAACCTTCCAGGCTGCTGGTTAAACCCAGAATATATGTGACACTGGCTGTCTTCTGTCTGCCATGAATGGATGTTGGAAAGCCTCCACACATATTTGGACATATTGTATCCTCATTTTTCGGAAAATTGATATTTTATCCAAAAATCTCCAGAACATAAAGAGCCTTTTCTCTGATTGTGTTATTAAATGGTTTGGAATCCAGAGCTGTAAGAGGTCATTAAAATGGCTTGCTTAGTAATTCATTGTAGCCAGCTGGAGTATTTTCATAATAACTGATGAATTTCTTTGTAGTTAATCTAAAATGAAACTTACAATAGTTGATGATGTCAAAAATTACACTTCATCTCAAATGAATAGTGTCTGCAGTTTTTGTCAGATGTGTTAGGAACACATCACTCAGCATTGAAGACAGTAACTCTCTTTGCTCAGCAGTCTCAGGAGTTATTGTAATGTTTTTGCTGACAATAAAAGTCCTGCCACACAGTCATCTATGCATTTTTAGAGTATGCGTTTTCTACAAAAAATAATTGATGTGCAAAATAACATTTATCTGGAAAGGGAAGACACCAGCAGCATCTTAATGTGACTGAAGCTGAATTGTTGCGGTTAATACTAATATTGATATCTAGTTCAACTTACATTTGGTCATGTTTCAGTGATATGGTTTTGCTATCAAATCTGAAGTGATGTCTTCAGGTAGTCAAGTCTCAACTAACACAAATGTCACAAAAAAACAAGCTTGAGTTTTTATTTTCACACATTAAGTCTGACTTAATTCCAAATTGTCTGACAAAGGCTTTACTCACTTATTTTCCAGTCACTTAAAACAATTGGATTAGAAAAACCCATTTGGACACAATGCTATAATTTTAACCAACCTCATAGGTGGTGTTTAGTTGTAATGATAAAATGCATCCAGGTTCGTAGTGGGACCACCACCTGCAAACATTTGTGGCATTATAAAGTAAAAATAAAAGAAGGAAAACTATCTGGTGACATGGTTGAATGAGGGTTTTACAATAGACCTGATCTGTTAAATACAAACTACCTAAACGGACAATTTGACTTTTGCATAAGGTCAAAAGTTGGACTGTTAACAGAAAACAGGGAATCTCTTCTATTTAAAGTTCCCTTTCCAAGCTCTGCTGTGCTGCACTTTGGACAGACAGTAATTTAGTGTAACTAGTTTACTTGTTTATTTTTGCAGGAACAGCACACAAACCAAATGAATTTCACCAGAGTTAGCAAGCAGCTAGTTTGCATCTGTTGTCCCTGGGAAAAAACAGAAAAAGAAAACGACCACAGAGCTATAAATTTTCTTCATGAAACAATAGAAAACGTAAAAGTCCATCAGTGTGAGATACTGGATAAAATCAGTAAAACTAAATAAATGGTAATCACTGGTGCAGACAATTTTGTGCAGAATTCAGCCAGATCTTGATGTTGGGTTGAAACACTGCAAAGCCTCCTGAATCTTTAACATTTGTGGTAAAAGAATTCCACTTTTTACTGCTTTAACTGAATAAGCAGATTGACTACAAGTTGTCTTTCTGAACTGAGATACCAAATCACCTCAATACCCAGGTAGATAAGCCAGGCATCCTCCAATTCATAAAACTTTATTTGTTCCCTGGGGGGAAACCAGCAGGTTATAGAGAATGTAATGATTATCTCAGTGAAGGAAAAGTAAAATGCCCTTCGGTTTTCTGCAGACAGAGGGTTTTTGAAAATGTTGAGCTTCCTCAGTAGATACTGCTGCTGCAGGCATTTTCTGAGGAGCTCCTCAGTGTTGGAAGTATTTCACAAAAACTCCAAATTGAACATTAAGCCCTGCAGTCTGAATGCAGCCTAAAAGTCATAGCATCATCAGCATACATCTGGACGGTAACATCTGGGCGCACTTAGGAAAGGTCATTAATATATGTGCTAGAAAAACTGGTCCTTAAATAGACCCTCGAGAGATTCCTACTGTACATCTTGTAAACAGAGAACATGTTTCCTCTCATTTACGTAGGATTCCATAAATTAAATTTAGACAGGTAACAAAGTAAATTGTCTCGATTACTGGGTCAAATGCCTTCTTAAAATCTAAAAACACAGCTCCAACAGCACAACCTTATCAAGGCAACATCTCATTTGCTCAACAACACACGTTGTTGTTTCCATGGAATGATGGTTTCAGAAACCAGAATGCAGCAGATGTAAAGTAAACTCGCCATTGTTCAAATGAGACAGCATCTGATCATAGACGACCTTTTCAGCAATTTAGTAGTTCCACATTTGCCTTTATTACTGAGTACTGTAAACCACAGCATGAAGTAGGAATTTGACAAAGGAGCCCAAGGAACCATGCAGTCTTAAGTGTGTTAGAGCGTAGAATGTACAGGACTGCTTTAATTTTGGTCATACAGGAAGATGAAAAACTAAATATGTAACAGTCAAGTGCACTCAGAGGGTCCGTCAGTGAGGTACAAGCAAGTACCCAAATCAGCAGAGTACTTTCATAGGCAGTCTTGTTGATATTCAGTTAAATTCAATTGTATTTATATAGCACATATTTACACCATATCTCATCTCATAGCACTTTACATGGTGAGGAAGAGCAGAAATCCCTATGAGCAAGCAGTCAGTGACGGTGGGAAGGAACCAAAAACCCTCTCGGATAGGGAGGGGGGACAAATAACCTCAAACAGAACTAGGCTCAGGGAAGGCGACCATCTGCCTCGACTGGTTGGGTTGGTAGTAGGGACGAATGATATGGGTGGAGATAAATGTGCCCCACACTGAGATAGAATGAGAGCATCTTGGGGAAAGTGGTAGAGTGACAACTGGATGTTTTAAAAACTCTAATCTATTGAGATATCATGCCACAGTTAAAAAGATGACAACCTCAAATGACAGATGCATGGACCTGGAGGGATACATAAAGTTTCTTCTCAATATAAACTGACATTTGTTCTGCTTAATACATTAAGAGAGATGTATAATTTAACAAGTAAAAATGTAAGCTTTTCAGGATAGTCTTATAATTTACACCAAATTCATTACACAAAATTCCACGAAGGTTAAAATACTAGAATGCTCAAATTTGTACGTGTCGTTTCGTCCACGCAGACTGCGATCCTGGGTCCTACAAATGTACGCAAGTCACGTGATCACAAAGTGTGACCGGGTTCAAAGTTGAAAGTCAAACAGCACTGCGGCTGTGCAGCATGGCGGTGCTCGGAGGACGCAGAGCCCTGCTGCAAGCTCTCCGTGTGCAGGCAGCGGGTCGGAACAACTCGTGCAGGCTGGCAACTGCCCTTTCCTGCTTCAGACACTCCGGTCAGGCGTCGGCCAGGCACGGAGCAGCCCCACGACCGTACAGCTCCGACTCGAAGGATGACCTGCGCGTCAGATTCCTGGACGGAGAAGACACTGGTAAGTTTCGTGTACAATCAACGTCAATTCTAATGCAAGCTAATGTAAACTGTTGTCGTGAAAACTCTCATTAGCTTTTCAACAAATGGAACTGACTGTGACACGGTGCAAAATCCGGCCCCAGAGCGACGCACAGTACGTGTTGACGTCACAATGTAGCGTCTAACCAAGCCTCCAACACATAGACATATATATGTCTATGCTCCAACCCCCAGTGCTGCCAGCTTTCTTTCTGTACTAAAGCAAGCACATGATATTATGTAGAACTGGGTAAGTGAGCATTGCACAATCACAAATAAAATAAAATAAAACAAAACATTTAATTCGAAATTACTGAAAGAAATGTAGGAGGTCTTCAACAAGGTTGAGGGACCTTGTCCACTGTCATTTAAAGCTGTCATTTTTCTTCTGAAGATGAAGGCCGGAGTTCTCAAGGATCTTGGGTTAGGAATTTAATTTAGGTTACCAAAAGTTCTATGTCTTTGTTATGAAGTATATAGGCAAAAACATTAATCGCATTGAAACATCACTAATCCAAATATTGTATTTTCCAAGCTGAAATGTCTTTATGTATGTGCAAGCTCTGTAATTTCCATACCATTTTTACAAAAAGCTCAAACACTATTGTCATAAAATTAATACGAGGAAATGTATTGCAAAGGTAAATGGTGTAAATAGTGTAAACCAAAATGTTCAAAATGTGCTGTCTCGATGCCAGACAGTTTGGATCTTGTTTATATGTTTATATGTGTTGTAATGGTTGCCTTTCAAAAGAATTCAGTTTATACCCTTTAATTGCAAAATCCTTAACGTTTTTACCACATGCTGGCTAACATGACATGTTTTCAGTAAAAAGTACCAGCTATACCAGTGACAGACTGCTAACACAGACCACACAAAGTTGGCCATAAATATAGTGAGAAATGAACATTAAAAAGTATGAATTTGCTGCATGGGTAAAAAGCCCAGAAGCCCTCCTTAATGTAACGACAACATGAAATTCCTGTTGTTTGACTTCTGTGGAGGTCAGGATCAGGGCACAATCATTCTGTTTGACATTCATAACATTAGCACATATGAAAATCTGTCTGTGTCCTTAAAATGTACCAGATATTGGGGATTACGGCAGATGTTTTATGTTGGTGCAAAAACTTATATTAGATGTGACTGCAGTGGACTTAGTAGTGCCTCTTCATGTGCTTTGTTTTTCTATTTATTTGTCCAGTTTTTGAGATATGTCTCTGAGGTGAAGGGATGTGCAAAGTTGCATGTAAACTAATCTAATGGGTAAGAGGCAATGAACTGTGTTCTACCCTTAGAATAATCAGCCACAACATTCAAAATCACCTGCATAGTGTTGTATAGGTCATCCTCATGCCACCAGAACAGCTCTGATCCATTAAAACAAGGACTCCACAAGACCTCTGAAGGTGACCTTTGGTATTATGCATCAAGATGTTAGTTAAAGATCCTTTCGATCTTGGAAGTTGCAAGGTGGGGCCTCCATGCATCAGACTTGTTTTCCCTACACCTCTCATATATGCTCAATTGAACTGAAATATGAGGAATATGAAGGCCAAGTAAGTCACCACCTTAAACTCTTCAAACCATTCCTGAGCCATATCTTCAGTGTAGGAGGGAGCAATATCCTGCTGAAACAGGACATTGCCTTCACCTAGCAATCCACATTATGAAGTACAGCTCTAAAGCCCTTTGTTGGTACTTTCACTGGTGGACAGGAGTCAGCATGAGCACTCCTACTGGTCTGTGGCTACACAGCAAGCTGTGATGCACTGTGCTCTGTCTCAGCAGAATGAAAGGTTTCAGTCATTAGTGCTGCAGTAGCTGCTCTTTTTCAGATTGAGCCTAACCACTGCATAGTGGGGTCACCACATAAGACCTGTTGTTTCGGAGATTCTCTGACTAAAATAACAACCATAGCAGTACCAAGTACTATTTTTTAGGAATTGTTAGCATTGTCTTTGTTTAGTATACTTAGTTTTGACTTTCTAAAGTCACAGTTTGATTATTGTGTCATTCTTATTCAGTATTTTATGATGCCTTGTTCACATAAAGCATTCAGGTATGCTTCTAGGACACTAATTGCACAAACAATATACCAATGGGATACAGTTCTTTACACATCTGCTATACACAGCATTTGAGTTTTTAGGATTTGGTGTTGATAGACGATACTTGTGTGCACCAGTTGGGACATCATCATGTTTAATGACCTCTCACGTGCAGTTTTTATTAACATATTACCTGTATGGTGCCATGGTTGATTAGCATGATGTTACATCTGTCTTTCAGGTATTGTTGTTGTTGGGATGAACCGACCCAAAGCCAAAAATGCCATAAGCAAAAATCTTGTCAAAATGGTATGTATTGCTATTAACCTTGTAGTTTATGTTGGAATTAGAATTGCTTAAGGTAAGGTAGTGATTGGTAACACTGTTTAAGCTAGAATTCCGCTTTTCTAGGCTATATAGTGCATAGGATAATGTGGTTCTACACTGAACAAAAATATAAATGCAACAGCTTTATTTTTGCCCCATTTTTCATGAGCTGAACTCAAAGATGTAAGACTTTCTATGTACACAAATGGCCTATTTCTCTCACAAGCACAAACAAAAGCGTTGCATTTCTATTTTTGCTCAGTGTATAATTAACTATGATATTCTACTATATCTGCATTTGCAAAATGTTTGTGTATCCTCAGAGAAGCATGATTTCAGCTTAATTACGATGACTCAACAGTTAAAGGAAAGTGGTCAGTAGAAAAACGGACATTTGTGTTTGCTGTAATACACTTACGTTTAGTTGTTTTTCTGATCTTTTATAATTTCTGATGTCTGTTCGTTTTGAATTATACTCTATAATTTCTCTATTTTACGGGGGAGAAAAAAAAGTTTGTCTTGTCTTTAAGATGTTTGAGGCTGTGGAGGACATCAAGAAGAACAACAAAGTGCGCAGTGTCATATTTTGCAGTTTGGTTCCTGGTATCTTCTGTGCAGGTATACTCTTGTTGTTTATTGGACTAGCGTGTTTTTTCTCTAATGGAATTTGCTGTTTATAGAATCTTTACCTTTTTATATTCTCGTTCTTTAGTTGTATATATTTCATTGCGTAATTTTGTATATATGTCATATTGAGATCTTTACTTTGTAATGCTCAGCAGAACTGTGTTTAGCTTGAAATTCAGAAACCATTGTAGACACTCTGATGATCCACACTCTGCTCCTCTGCAATGTATTTTGCAAGCTTAGAAAGTTACTGACCTCTGATTTGATGTTGCTGGTTTGTCTCTGTGTGCAGGTGCAGACCTGAAGGAGAGGGCCAAAATGCAACAGAGTGATGTGGGTGCATTTGTGTCCAAAGCAAGAGCCCTCATCACAGAGCTGGGTAAATACTATAAAGAATTATGGTCTACGAATTCTGAAACAATTGATATATTTACTTGGAAGTGTTTCACACTTTGGACAGCGATGCACGTCCATGCCACATTTGTTTTAAAATTATTGTATGATAATGACTTTGAAAAGTGAAAAATTGAGCCAAGGCAGCACAGTTAGATTATGTTTTCTGGAGATTATTGCCTTAGTACTGCACTGATACTTTGACAGTGACAATGCTTCTGCTTGTTATTTGGTGATGTTTCTTTCTTCTTACCTGTCAAAAGCTTGGAACACATCCCAGTGGATTATGTATGTGTGCTTTAGGCTGCCATAAATAAGCTTGGGTGAAACCTTACAAAGAGTTAGGGTTATCAAGTGTCTCAGGCTAATTTTATGGTTTCTCCATCACCCTATTATGACAAGACACAGGGAGAACCTAATATGATACAAATAAAATTGGATAGATCTGTTTAATGCACTGATGTAGTTGGTTCTATGGGTAAGCACTGTATAATTACAGTGTATGTCTCATAATTGGCACCGTGTTTTCTTCTTTTTCATAGGTAACCTGCCAGTACCAACAATTGCTGCAATTGATGGAGCTGCCTTAGGAGGAGGCTTAGAAATGGCCCTTGCTTGTGACATCAGAATCGCCTGTAAGACTCATTTAACTTTACTTTAAGGTTGAGATAAGTTTGTCCTCTATGTGCAAAACACTATTAATGTTTATTAGCAACACAGAAGTTCCTGTAAGCACCTGTGATCCTTACGAGACTGTGCAAAATGTATGCCTTGCAGTGTTACTTTTTTAAAATTATTGAATAATTCCAACCTTTTTAGGCATGTGATTACCCATTTTGAGGATGACATTACTTTGCATCCCACAAGATATGAACTGCAGCATTTGTACTTATTAAGTAATTATTGTAATTTTATTTTCTTTATTGTAGCCTAAAATACATTGCTACTAGTAGTAATGCCTGTATGGAAGTAGTAATACTGGCCTGTGATCTCTCTAGCAAATACAGCGAAAATGGGACTTGTTGAGACTAAACTCGCAATTATTCCTGGAGGAGGTAAGGCTGGATTTTTATTTTAGTTTTATAATATCCTTATTTAAATTTTTATATTGTCTAGACAAATTTAGTGTGTAGATAAGATTTAGAGTTCATGACAAATTGATTTATTTTTTGAAAAAAGTCTTTTAAAAGAGCAGAGGATGAGTAATTTGGGGTATGTGGGCATGTGTGCGTGTGTGTGTTTGTGTGTCAGTAACCATTGATTCAGATCCTCACTAACATTTTGTATTAGGCTTTTTCAGTTTGCTTCATACTATTTTCTCGTGACAGGGTGATTTGAATAACAAGATATTTAATTCCATCAATCGGCCATTTATCCCCATTTATTGAGTTTGACCAGCGGTGGAAGTCTGCCATCTATATCCATAGCCATTGGTTTGTCTCATATGGACATAAGAGCCATTAAATGTGGGATTGTTGTTGCCAGTTCAGTTTCATCATGTTACTATCATTTCTAATAAGCTGTGTTCAATACTGATATCAAACAGCAGTGGCGATAGAGAGCATTTCTTTCTACAGCTACGTTCTGGGCTAAATCACTCTAATAATTAGCCTGACAGCCACTTGTAGATTAAAATACAGCATGCAGTATATATAAGTTTTGCATGTTATACCAAAACAACAGAAGTCTTGTTCCTGCTGTTGCGATACTATGACCTGTCTCATTGTCATTGGTACTTAAAAAAACATAACCATGTTTAAATAGAAGTCATATTTTTGTGAGTTGCCTCATTGTGTGACAGTTGTGAGTGTGCTTGCAGTGCTTTGCTTCCACTCTCTGCAGGCATAGTGAATAGCCAGGTGTTTTTCTTCTCTTATAAGAACATTGCAGCTTTCAAGATGACAAAACAAGAGACGTCCACTGATCGTCCACAAAGCAGATGCACAAAGCTAAACATGTACAGTCAACGGTCACGGCGAGCCCACAGATCACAGTGGCCATTTGAAACATACATTTCATCCATCCAACTTAACAAAGCAGCCGACTTGTTAAAAGTAATTCAAATGAGCGAATACGATGGATAACATAATTACCTGATGCCCTCCAACTTAAGTCAAACAAGTAACAGGTGGACTTTATATACCATTGGAGTTTGATGAAACAATTAAGGACAATACCTGTTTAATTTGGTGCGATCTTTTTTAGCTAACATACCAATGTGACAAGCATCTGTTAACAAAGCATTCACACTCGTTAACTAAAGTTACTGCAGTCAGCTAAAAATCAGGCTCTAGCAAGTATGCAAATCTACAACACCAGTTTTAATTAGCAAAAAATAAGTTTCATGTTTTATAATTAATTAGTTCTTTACTTTATGTGATGTTTAAGGTTTTTGATGTAGTATCTGTATCAATATATTTAGACAGGTGTCCTATTAAAGTCAGAGGTCTGTTATCATGACAGCAGTAGTTTGTTTCCATTTACTGAAATTGGGGCCAAAATGGAAACATTTTATTGTTTTGAATATGTGCTGCCATGATGCTCAGTTAAATGCCCTCTGGGCACAGCACCCTGCAAAATAAGGATACAGTCGGTCAAAAGTTTGTTTTGTCTTGTTGGGATAATGTTTTTCCTGACATAGTCTGTGGCTTTGTTAGCATTCATGAAGTGCACTTCATTGTTGTGGGAGATGTTTAAATCTTGCAGGGGATATTTCCTAACGAAACCACTGGCCCTCTTGAGGTCTATTCCTATATCCAGTATAAGAGACACTCTGGCTATAGTGTCCTTGGTTGTGTAGTTCCCTTGCACGTTTTATCCAGATTTCACATCTCTCCTTTGCAGGTGGCACACAGCGTCTCTCTAGGGTGATTGGTGTGTCTCTTGCTAAGGAGCTCATCTTTGCTGCCCGGGTAGTGGATGGAACAGAGGCATGCCGCCTGGGTCTCGTCAGTCATTCTGTGGAGCAGAATAACAGTGGAGATGCTGCCTACCTAAGGGCTTTAGAACTTGCCCGTGAGATCAACCCTCAGGTAACAAAACCACCTCACTTACAAGCTGACCTTTCCATCAAGACAAATGTACATTTGCCAAAAAACTACATTTCTTTAAATGATGAAAGGCATGAGTGAATAGCATCTTTCACCCCTTTTAACCTTGTAACCAATGAAAAGAGTCTTTGATTTTTGACTCCATAGGGTCCAATTGCTATAAGGATGGCAAAACTGGCTATCAACCAAGGGATAGAGGTAAGTCTTAGAAGTCACATTCCAGGCAACAAGTCTTTAACAAAATGAGACAGCAACGTCAGTTAAATATGATGTATGGCACAGCTGTATCACCTGTCCTTTGTTTTATTACAGCTTACCTCTGTGTGTGTTGTATGATTTCTTTCAGATGAGCAGAACAGTGTTCGTGGTAACTTGAATTATGAATTATACAATAATTCATAATTCAAGTCATGGCACAGCAGAATGTGACAAGAATATCCTATGTTTTTATTTAACACACACTTCCAATGTGAAATGTAAAAGCTGTTGCACACAAAATAGTGCTATACAGATTCAGGATTCAGAGTGACCTACACGCTTTTCCCAGCAAAAAAAAATCAATGCAGAGTTCACAAATGATCATTCTCATGGCCACCTCTATGTCCAAAACTGATGTGTTCAGTTTCACTCTGATAAGTGCTTAGAGTGAAACTGAGCACTTATGTGTAAGTGCGATCTACAGTGCTGTCGGAGACCTAGCTCTTCCATCAAGTTATTAGCTAGCATGTAAGGAGCCAAGTGTTGCCTTTCCAGATCCAGAGATTTGAAGTGTGGCAGGAAGACCTCTGGGTTCAGGTCAAGTTTCTTTCTTCTAGCCTAACTCATAGCTGCTGTCCAGCCAGTAAAGACTGCCTCAACTCTGCACTGATGAGAAGAGGCAGAGTTGGTATTTGTAGACATTCTGGTTGCATGAAGGTCAGGAAGAGCACCCAGGGATTGCCAAACTGGAGTGTTGGTCCCGGTGTTTAAGAAAGGAGGGCTGGAGAGATTATTTGACTACAGACGGAACAAACTGTTCAGCCTTCCAGGGGGATCCTGTGCCATGAAGTTAGAAAGGCGAGTTCACCTACAGTGCTGTGAAAAAGTATTTGCCTGATGTCTTCTATTTTTGCATATTTCACACTCAGACCATGGACCTAATATTTGTATTTATTATTATTTAATATTAGACGGAGATGACCTACACAACATATAATGCAGTTTTTAAATGATGATTTTCCGAAGAATGATTGAAAACCTGTATTGCGCCTGTGTAAAAGTAATTGCCCCAGTAAACCTAATAACTGGTTTGAGTCGCCCTTGACAGCAACGACTGAAGTAAAACATTTGCCATAGCTTGTGAGCAGTCTTTTACATCACTATATAGAAATATGTATCCACTCTTCTCCAGTTTTAATTCTGTCACATTTAGATGGTTTACGAGCACAAACTGCCCTTTTAAGATCTTGCCGCAGCATCTGAATGGGATTCAAGTCTGGACTCTGACTCGGCCACTCCACAACCTTAAACTTGTTCTCCTTGAGCCACTCAGAGGTGGACTTACTTGTGTGCTTTGGGTCATTTTCTTGCTGCATGAAGCATTTGTATTGAGCTTTAGGTCATGAACTGATGGTGGATAATCTCCAGCAGGATTTTCTGATAGAAAGCAGAATACATGGCTCCATCAATGATGACAAGTCATCCAGATCCTGTGGGAGAAAAGCAGCCCCAAACCATCACACTACCACCATGTTTCACTGTTGGTATCATGTTCTTCTTTTGGAATACAGTTTTAGCTTTACACCAGTGGTAACGGGACCCATGTCTTCCAAAAAGTTTTACCTTTGACTCAAAGATCCACAGGATGTTATCCCAAAAGTGTTGGTGATCATCTAGATATATATTTTTTACAAATGCCAGACAAAGCCTTATGTTCTTTTTGTCAGTAGTGGTTTGCGCCTTGCAACTCTCCCATAGATGCCATTATCACCCAGTGCCTTCCTTATTGTGAAATCATGTAGACAAATGTGAACTGAGGCCAGTGAGGTCTGCAGATCTTTAGATGTTCATCTGGGTTCTTTTGTGACTGTCTGGATTAGATGCCGGCATGCTCTTGGAGAAATGTTGGTAGGCCGGCCACTCCCAGGAAGGTTCACCACTGTTCATGTTTCTCCATTTGTGGATAATGTCTGTCACTATGGTTCTCTGGAGTCCCAGAGCTTTTGTAACCCTTTCCAGACTGATGGATGTCAATGACTTAGTTTCCCCATCTGTTCTTGAATCTCTTTAGAACATGGCATCATGTGCTGCTTTTCCAGACCCTTTAGCTACTTCACAATGCCAAATTTTGCAAATTTTTTCACAGCACTATAGTTGCTGGATTCCATCTTGGCTGACCGACTCATATTTGTCAGATTTTTTCTGTGCATATGAATGTTATCAAATAAAATGTGTAAAATTTTTGGTCACAGGTGTTGTAACTTTAAAAGTAAACATTTATAGAGGGCGGTGGGGTCATGTTGATTTTTGCCTTGTTTTCTTTGCACCAATCTGGAGCACAATGTTTGAAGGGCTATACCTTGAGTAATAATGTAGCTACAGTCCTGAAGTTTTGTTGGCTCATTAATATGTACATATGGTCTTCAGTGGTACTGTTTTGGTAGAATAGTGCAAACCAGTTATATGATAACATAAATCTGGTCCAAAAATGTCCATATTTTCTATTCCAATATTCCACCAACTATAAAACTTCTATTTTTCCACCCTAAAAGGTGTTTTTTTTGCCTCTGATTGGCACCAATAGGAGCTTTAAAAGTGTAGAGTATGGTGACATACTTTATGCATATGCATTTATGACCAGTATTTGAACATGTGTTGAATAGGTATTAAAGTTGAAACCACTCCAGTAGTGGTCCCAACTGGAAGAGTTATATAATGTTGTTATTGGCATAAAAGTAATATTATGGTTTTCCAACTCATAATCTTTTAAACAACTTTATGAAAAGTAGTACCAAAAGCAATTTGTCCATGTTTATTACCTATATATCAGGCATATGTTTTTACTTGTTTTTGATTAAGATCGGTATTATTTGTTATAATCTTGTTAGCAAAGACTTAGTCACACAGAGACTTTGCGCTGGGAGAGTTGGTAGCAATAATACATGGTGTACTGTTGTCAGCGTCCCTGTTTTGAAGTAGTTCATGACCAATTATTGTGGAAAATGGCTTTCCCAGTTTCCTTGCCTCTTTATGTAATATTGATGTCCATGTTGTTAACCATATGGATGGATTTTCCTGGATATTCCAAACGATGCTGATGTCATACAGTTTGGGTGTATATCTTGTGAATATCTGTCATTAGGCAACATGGCTTCAGCAGAGGAAGTTATAAGACCATGTTCTGTTGGTGATAAACTTAGTATCTCATCTGGATTACACTGACAGTTTGAAACAGTGAGTACCAACCTTTTACATCAAGTATTCACCTTGAGCAGTGTTTATTACACATGTGTACAGTATGATGTAAATCGTGAACCACTACTTCATTCACACTGGATGTTGAATCAAGAAATGCTTCCCTCAATATTACATGCATAAAATAAATCTAATTGAACATGGAAATGATTCATGATTCTTTTCATAAAATTGTTTAAAGCACTATGAGTTGGAAAATCATGATTTTTCTTTTAGGTCATTACTCTGTCAGAAGTGGGTTGTACCATTGAGGACCATATGTACAAATCAATGAGCCTGCCAAATCTCAGGACTGTAGCTATGTTGTCACTCAGGTTAAGGCACTTCAAAAATTGCTCCACAGATTGGTGCAGAGAAAACAAGGCAAAAATCGACATGAACTCATTTCTCTTTAAAAAATTTTAAACTCCAAATCTAATGTTCCCTGTGACCCCACTTTACAAAAACAAATTGGCAGTGGTCAGGCATGGGGCATTTGGTGAACTGAGGCAGGATGACCCATATGCCACGTGCCTGCAGAGTAACCAGAAGTAAGACAAGCGTGCTGGACTCCAGCAAGACTGGTCCCCAGTTCCAATCTCGATGCTTGAAGTTTTTCCAATGTGTTTCTGTGCTACTTGTTGCTGCTGCTTAATTTAATGTAATACATATGAGCTAGAAGGTCATTATTAGTCTTGTGAATAAAATAATTCCTAAACACTTGTACAATACTTTTGTAAACCCTATGCATTAAAGCTAAAAGTTGGAAGGCATTAGAACTAAATCGCATGCGTGGACAAAATTAGAATCTCACCGTTTTCTGCTGCATTGTGAACTTTCACTGAGAGCTACCACATTCTCTTGCAGGTGGATTTATCTACGGGTTTGGCAATTGAAGAGGCATGCTATGCCCAGGTGCGTACTTGAGCAAGTCAACTCTTTACACTTCTGCATGAAATAGCCACTCAATCCGCATTCATGAAATGCAGAATGGGAAGAACAGGAAAACTTCAATACGTGAAGTAGGAGAGATATGGTCCATTACTGGAAACTGAAATGTCCTTATGAGCCTGAAAGACGAGCCCAGTTGTAATTTACTGAAGCTACTAGGATTACCATGACCTGGATGACTGAGAATCTATACAGACATTGGAGAGATAAATTAGAAGGAAAAGACTGATTGGGATCAATTGTACAAATCTTTTTTTTTATCTATTCAGAACATTATTACTCATCTTACATCAAATATATTTAAGGTCTCTCTTGAGTTGTTGACGTAATCCCCGAAAACTCATCTCTCGATCGAAGTTATCCATTCAGATTTTTTTCCATGAAGATAATCCCTTCGTAGCTAAAAATAGCTGAAATGTATTTCTTCACTGTCGCTTCCTCTAGAATGTCTGAATCTATGCGGTTCCTGCCTGTCTCTCTACTTACCCTACCCCACCCCACTCACACCAGCAAGTGGGTGGGGTGGGGTAGGGTAAGAGTGATAGGTTATAGGTCAGCACATGGCTGACCTATAACCTATCACTCTGCTCAAGCACCAAAACAAGTCTATGCTAGACAATGGTAAGTTGTAATGTTGGAGAAGTTCAATCATACATTTTTGAACCAGAAATAAATTGCACAAATAATATGGAAAGCCCTGCCCTGCAACCCACTAGAACTGGTTCCATAGGTTTGTTGTAATGAGCACCAGTGTCCATGGAGACTGTCATTGGTAGACTGCAGCTTCAAGGTGGAAATGTTTAGCCAATGGTTAAACATTGGTTATTTCAGCCATATATCTTGGAGCATACACCATGTGAGCATGTTAACTAAGTAAAAGGCTTACTTTTCATCAGAGGAGTTACATGATAAATAGTGCCTTAGGTTATGATTCCTTCGGGAAATATTTCTTAAGCTGAGGAGGACTGAATGATGAGAAAGATCATCATAGCCTTAAGATGCTCTTAGAAAGCTTGGCCCAGCTTTTTCAGTTTCACAGCTGTATTGTTTACACAGATGTTTACTAGCTAGCGTTCTTCTCCTTCCCTGCCTTTCTTAATTCAATACTGTTGTGGAAAATCTGGATGAGCCGATCAAAAACAGTCTGGATGCAACAGATTTGTCTTTGTAATTTAATAAAGAATGAAAGGAGTAACAATGAATAATAAAGAAGAGAAATGCAGATCGAATATTTCAGCTGAAAGGCAGACCTCCGACACCAGGCTCGTGTTCAGAGGTCTGACCCAGACCAACAGACAAAATGCAAACTTATACCATTATCCATCCTAGACACAGCATCTATCTTTCACATAACAGCAGCTTTGCTTTTCCCATGAGAACTACACAGACTCCTCAGCCGAGGAGTCTTCAGGGCCTTGATGCCTAGCGCTGGTCACAACATCATGTCACAACATCACATACCACAGCAAGATAGAGAAAACCACTCAGAATCAGGTCTATTGGGTTCTCTGATTAACAGTACAAAACAGAAGTCTCGGCTTTTCTCCTCATGCAGCAAGTCATTAAGATGGGAGACAACATGAGTCATGTTATCTGAGACATCAGGAATGAACGTACAACAGTCAGTTCCAATAATATGACAAACTCCCCCTTGACTAGCGAGCATCAGGTCTAATGCCATCCTGTTCTGCAGAGCCACATTCCTGAGGCCCTGAAGACTGGGCGAGAGGGATGAAAATCCGGTTGAAACCAAAGCTGTTAAATTTTCCAGTTCTATAGCCATTTCATCAATTCGATGTGCATTATTAACAGTTCCCCACCATGGCAGTATTCCCCCAACACCCTTCTCTACTGGTGACACTCTTACCCTGGAGCGTTTGACTCTGTGCGGTTGGTAATAGTGAGTGTAATGGGTGTGGTAGTAGGTGAGATTGGGAAGCATTATAAATGATGGAATTAGCTTAGCCAGATAGCACGTTCCGCACCAGCCAGGTCTAAGAGATTGATACACATGCTGCCCACATACCCACACATGTTGTCTCAGTGCTCCAAATCCATCACTGGAGGGGATGAGAAATACAGGGTTATCAGTGCCTGGTCGTTTAAGACTGGTCGTGGTTGACAAATTTAAAGGGGCCAGGTGTGGATACCCATTATATCTGCATGTTTCTTGCCTGCTTCTTTTCCAGGTCACTCCACAAGTGGCTATGACAGTTTGTTTGCAGGGGGATTTGCCAACAAAATAATCCCGCACCGTGAAACATTCTCTGGTAAAACAAACAGTCCCTTTTTGTCTAGTAGGATTAGTTGTCATAATAGGTTGATGAACTCCTGGCTGAATGATCTGTGACATGTTGACAAATCTCACTGTGGAACCGGCATAGTCAACAATACTGATGTTACACGCATCCATAGCTCTTGTCATATCTTTAACTGTTCGGTTCTTCAAAGAAACACCTAGAGTGAAGGCTAACATTACTCCTAGTGTTTCTGAAACATTCAGTGGTTTTGGTCTGACAGGCAGGGTGCCGCCAGCTCCGTGAGGGAGCTGGGTACAAACATAACAACTTCCATTTGTAATTTCCCTTACACTCACCACCATGGCTGCATACCAGGTGTTGTCCTTAAACTCAGAGTCACGTGGTGGTGGTGTACTACCTGGCAACGGTTCCTCATACTTCAGCTCCTCCGTATCCTTCACTGCACGACGTTCTCTGATGATGGAATCAGACGGTTGTGAGCCATTAGCAACAGTGTTAGTGTGTCTATACGGCCAGGAAACAGGAACAACTATCAATATGGAGATTAAAAATAGGATACAGAGGCCTGCTCTCAAACCACACCCCAGGGATCTGAGAGGGTGCCATGGTCTTCGGTCGATCCTGTTGGATGGTGTCATCCTCAATCTTGGAGCACTTGTTGGAGCTTTGGCTGCTACTGGTGGAGAAAGAGCGCTTATTTCACCTCTTTCTCAGTTGATGCCGTGACGCCTGGATTCACTCCTCCGTCTGCTGGTTGGTGTGGTCTCTGTCCTCGTCTCCTTCTCCCAACTCGGTGTCCGCAGGTGTGTCGTCGGGGGCTGGGACGAGTTTGCAGTGGCTGGCGTGGATCCAGGTGGCCCTTCCAGCGACCTTAACAGCCGTCTCCGTGGTCAGGAGAACCTGAAACGGACCCTGGTAGCGCCGCTGCTTCCAGTGTCGTCGCCTGTGGTCCTTGATGAGCACCCAGTCTCCTGGTTTAAGACAGTGCAAGGCAGTAGTAGCTGCGGCTGGCAGTGCACGCTTTATCTGTGAATGCAATGCTGACAATGAAGCAGACAGATTGGCACAGTATTTCAACATAACATCCTCACATGCTGTAGTGCTCGGAAGAGGGTGTCTAACTGGACCTATACCTGTCTGGGGAGGCCTCCCAAATAAGATCTCAAAAGGACTAAGACCATACTTGTCTCTGATTCGCGTGCGCATGTAGAAGAGTACCAGTGGAAGTGCTTTGACCCAAGAAAGACCAGTTTCCTCACAACACTTTGCGAGTTTTGCTTTAATGGTACCGTTTTCCCTCTCCACAGCCCCCGCACTCTGTGGGTGATAAGAGCAATGATGCCTTATTTCAAACCCCAAATAGTCAGATATTTCTTTGAGTGCTTGATTCACAAATCCTGGTCCATTGTCACTGCTGATGACTGCGGGGATTCCCCACCGGGGAATAATCTCTGTCAGCAGTGCTTTTGCCACTGCTTTTGCATCCTGTTTGTGGGAGGGAAACACTTCGACCCATTTACTGAACATGTCAACAATCACCAGACAGTATTTCTTCCCCTCGCATGGTGTCAATTCGATAAAATCCATCATTAAATGATCAAACGGTTTATCAGGTGAAGGATGTCCTGCAGGAGGCATGCGGATGGCTCCTGAAGCATTATTTGCAGCACAAACAATACATTTCTTGCAATAATCCTGGGCAAAAGTAGTGAAACCTCTGGTGTACCACACAGAATGGATTGCGGCACACATTCCCCCTTTTGACACGTGGTCACTTCCATGAGCCAGTTTTGCATAACAATGGAAGAGAGCACGTGGCAAACAAGGTTTACCATCCGGACCAAACCACACTGAGTCTCGGCACACAGCCCCTGACTTTGACCACACCACACGCTCATGTGGGGTGGATAGAGACTGCAAACTCGAGACATCAGCATGAGGATGAATTGCTGGAGGCAGAGACACCATCAGATCCTGTATTGGAAAGAAAGTCCTTGAGAAAGCAGCTGCCTTGGCTGCTGCATCAGCTGCTGCATTTCCTGCAGAAATCGGATCAGTGTTAGGTGTGTGAGCTTCACATTTAACAACAGAAATAGCTGCAGGGAGAAGAATAGCGTCGAGCAACGCAGACACAAGTCTGTGATGAGAGATGGGTTTGCCAGATGAAGTGAGGAAGCCCCGGTGTTTCCAAAGGGCCCCAAAATCATGAACTACACCAAATGCGTAACGTGAGTCTGTGTAAATATTTACAGAGACATCAGAAGCCAGTTTACAGGCTTCAGTGAGTGCAACAAGTTCTGCTGATTGAGCAGAAAAATGTGATGGCAAACGGCCTGAGAGCAGCACTTCATGCTGTGAAACTACTGCAAAACCCACATGATTTGAGCCTGTGTCTGGAGAGCGCGAGGCTGAGCCATCAACAAAGAGTTCCATATCAACATTCTGCAGTGGAACTTCTGAGAGATCAAATCTCGGTGTGCTGCTCTGCTCCAGTACCTGTAAACAATCATGCGGTTCACCATCTGCTTCAGTAGGAAGAAGAGTAGCAGGATTAAGAACATTGCATCTTTGCACAGTTACATTAGGCATGTCAAGCAGGGTTATGTGGTATCTCAGCCATCGCTGGGCTGAGAGATGAGACGTTCTTTGTGTGTGTAGAATTCTTTCTACAGCATGAGGAACCATGAGTGTGAGGTTCCCATAACAAACAAGATCACGTGACGCCGTCACAGCTTTCTCAGCTGCAGCCACTGCTCGAAGGCACAAGGGGAGACCTGCTGCAACTGAGTCCAGTTTGGTAGAGAAATAGGCAACAGGTCTCAGTTTTCCCCCATGCTGTTGTGTCAGAACAGAAGTCATGTAACCGTCTTTTTGGTCAACAAACTGAGTAAAAGGAAGGTCAGGATTTGGTAATCCAAGTGTTGGTGTAGTCTGCAGTGCAGTCTTTAAGTCAATGAAGGCTTTTTCACCTTCGTCAGTCCAAGTCAGTTTGTCATGTGCACAGAGATTTTGACCATGAGTCATGGTAGAGAGGGGAGCCTCTCTTTCTGAATAGTTAGGGATCCACTGTCTACAATATGACGTCATGCCAAGAAAAGACAACATTTGTTTCTTTGTGATCGGTTTTGGAACAGATTGAATGGCATGTATCCGTTTGGGAGAGAGGGATTTGCCCTCAGCTGTGATCACATGTCCCAGATATGTTACTGACGTCTGGACAAATTGCATTTTTGGCAAACTTACTTTGTGGCCATTTTCGGCTAGATGTTTTAACAGAGCAATTGTGTCCGTTTTGCATTCCTCTCGGGAGGATCCACAGATTAAGATATCATCTACGTACTGTATCAAAACAGAACCACAGGGGAGACAAAGACTCTGCAGATTGTCTCTGAGGGCACTGTGGAAGACACTAGGTGATTCACAGAAACCTTGGGGGCAACGGGACCAGGTATAACCACGCCCATCAAAGGAAAATGCAAACCAAAATTGGCTGTCCTTGTGTACTGGAACAGAAAAAAAAGCATTTGCCAAGTCAATGACTGTGAAATGAGTGGCATTTGATGGAATCTGTGACAAAATTGTGTGAGGGTTTGCTACCTGAGGGGCACGCGGATGGACTGCGGCATTTACTGCCTTGAGATCCTGAACAAAACGCCATTCGACTGGCTGACCTTCGTCGCGAATTTTTTTTACCGGAAAAATAGGGGTTCTGACCGGGGAGTCATCGCATGGAATTATGACTCCAGCCTTCAGAAGAGATTCAAAAACAGGCCTGATTCCCTCAATTGCTTCACTCTTAAGTGGGTATTGTTTCACACAGGGTCTGTAATCCGACTTTGGATGAACAACGAGGGGTGAGGCTCCTTTGATGAGCCCCACATCATATTTGTGCTGAGCCCACAAACCAGCGGGCACCCCCGATAGTTCAGTCAAATCAACAGGCACACTTTGTGAAACCATGTGTTGTGCGTGTGTGTGTGTGTGTGCAATGAGCTCAACTGTTCGTTTTACCAGCGCTGTGGATGTTAACTGGGTCTTGTATACATCACCCTTCCTGCTGTACAGCGTCTTGGGGTCTCCCCCAACTGGACAGAAATCAGTCAAGTTCAGGTTTCTGTGGAGCCAGAGTTCCAGGTCCCTCCATTCCCACTCTGCTGGTTTTGCCAGCGACACGTGTGGCGTCTCTCCTGGAAACAGCTTATCTTGTGACGGAGAGAGTGACACAGACACAGCAGCAGCAGACCTTGTCCAAAGAATGCATGGCAGATTTAATTTCTCTACTGTTAGATCCTGTCTATACCACTCCCTTTCAAATCTTTCATCTGGTCCCTGTGACAAATGTGCAGTGCAGTGTAGTGAATCAGCGGACATGAAGTCAGTTGCCTCGGTGCAATGCGTGCGTGCAAATGATGAGAGGTGGTGTAGCAGCGAATGTCCAGATTGCAGCAAAGACCATTCATAGACATACAGCAATGGTTGGGGGCTGTATTTCACCATTTGTGTTACATCCGGTAATCTGGAAATCTCTAACCCATGAGGATGTGATACCAATATTATGCCAAACCGACACATTAGGTCTCTACCCATCAGATTGATTGGACAACGCTCTGAGAAAAGAAATGAGTGTTTAGTTGTGCTGTTATCAAGTGTACAACGCAGTGGGACAGTGTAAGGTTCAGACACATGAATACCAGCAACGCCAACAGTTCTCTCTCTTCTACCACTCTCTTTAGGCTTTGTCGGCAGGGCTTTAGAATTCAACACAGATAGAGTAGCTCCTGAGTCTACTAGGAATTCCACAGGATGACCTGCTACAGTTAAAGTTAACTGTGGTAGCTTTTTGAATCCTGTTTCATCTGTATACATGGGAAAAATAGATCTTATTTTTTCAGTTTTATCTTTAGTTTCTAGATGACTTATAGCATGTGTTATCTTTTCATGATCGGATAAAAACGTTGACTCACCCAATGTGATGTGTTGTGTGTTGTGTATGTGGGGAATCTGGTCCGTCTCTGGCGTCCGCTTCCCCTCCTCCTGCTCTCAGTCCGATGGTTCGTAGTTGGTCTTTCTACACTTTCTCGGACAGTCCTCCTTCCAGTGCCCTTTCTGGCCACACTGATAACAAGTGTCTCTGGGTATGTGTGTTCTGTTCCCGCGGCCGCGGCTGCGGCCTCTGATCCTGCCCCCTCCTCGCTGTCCTCTGTTTAGCTGTACTATGTTATGATACATAGTCAGCTTAGCCTGGTCCAGTTTGTCCTTCTTCTTTCCTTTATGCATCGATTCTTCTTCAGCTAGCACGTCTTCTGCATGCCGCGCATGATTTAAGATCTGCGAGAGATTGGCTGATTTCCAGTCAACAAAGTTCCTTCTTATGTGCCTCGCCACCTCTGGTCTCATTCTTGTCATGAAAGCATCCTTAAGATAGAATTCATAGGGTTCTAATGGTGTCGACCCCATTCGTCCTTTAGTTAGCCCACCATGCTGGTCAAAGACAGCTGTAAGACGCCCCAGAAATGCGCTACAGGTCTCACCTTCCTCCTGAGTCACGTCTGCGATTGCAGTCATGTCTCGCTGCTGCGGAAACTGGGTCTCACACAGCGTGATGAGGGCTGTGATTGCAGTCCGGAACGGTTCGTTTTCAGCCTTATTCCAATCTGGGTCCACCAACCTCAGAACCATGCGGGTCGGTGTAAAGAAGTCTGAAACACGGTGAAAGTCAGTGGTCAGCATTTTGCTCATCAAACGTCTCAGTTCATTCATAGTTGGTCGATATTCTCTCATAAAGTTCTCCATCTGACTTTTGAACAAAGTCAGATTGTCCTTTGGTTTGCAAACGTGCAGCATCGCTTCAGCAACATCAGCTTCTGTCCACGGCCTGAACACCAGCATCGGCCCTGATGGGCCTGCAGCCTCCATCATTGGCATGCTCAGCACCCCGCCCTCATTGGTAGTGTCTGAGCTGGAGGATGATGCCGATGGTTGCAGTTCTTCCTGTGATGGAAACCGGGCAGAGAGAATCCTCACGCGTCCCCGAGTCCTTGCCGCCGGTCCCTGGGATGCGCTGTGGGATGCATCCTGGGATGAGGGCCCCGGCGGAGGAGTTGGCCCGGTTTCTTGCTTTGTGGATGTAGATGGCTGAGGTGGAGGGGGGGCAGGACCTCGTTGACCATCTTCTTCATCTTCTTCATCTTCTTCCCGCTGCTGTTGCCGGGGAACTGGAGCATAAGGAGGAGGAAGAGGAGGAGCGGAGTCCAGATCGGGATCCAGGGTGCATGCTTTCCTTGGCGATTTTACCTCAGGGAGAGAGGGATACAATGTTTTAGTGATCTCAGTCTCAGTGTCAGTCTGTTGCTGGATTACGTCTTTACTACCCTTACTAGATTTCTTTCCCTTTTCATTCACCTTTCCCTCCTTGTAATTAAATCGTTTCAATTCAGCTTTCTCTCTGCTCTCTGCCTCTTCTCTCCACAATCTATAAGCTTCCCAATCTGCCAGAAATGGTACATATTTTTCTCTTTTTCCTTTGGACAAGGCCGCATACTTCTCTGCATCTGCTGTCTGCCTCATCTCCAAGCATGTTTTAAGCTGTTCCAATTTGTTTAAGTCAAAACTCCCTTTTTCTGGGAACCCCATTTTCACCCACGTATCAAACTGGTTCATACTTCTAGCATTTTTCCGAGTCATTATTCGTAGGATGACAGGAAGGGACTTTGAATCTGTGTCCACATTAACCCTCTCCTTACTGAGATTCGTCCCCATCTCTGATTCTGTAATGCTAACAGAATCAAGACACGAATGTCTACAAGTGACCTAAGAGAGCCTGGATAAACCACCTCTCTAACTTACAAACAACCTAGTTTGTGCTGGGGAACTACCTTGTTCACCCACTTGCGAGATGACCTCCACCGGTGGACTACCTGGATTGCAATCTCTTTACTTGACAATGTCAGACAACCTGGCATGCATGCTCTTTACGTGACAATGTCACCGGCCCCATCCAATCTGCAATACTCTAATTCTCTCATTCATTCATTTGTACAATAAGACTTGAGACAAAAAAGGACAGAAAAATAAAATATTTTCCTCACCCTTTACTTATGCGCGACTCTTTCCAACTCCGATTTTCCGCACGAGGGTTGGATCGGTGTTCGGGCTCCGCCTGGAGACAGCTTCTCACCAGTCCGGGAGGAATCCCCCTAAGACAATGCTTAGGTAATGCCTTCTGCTCCAGCGGAGTCCGAATCACGCGTCCTCCCCGTACGGGCCACCAATTTGTTGTGGAAAATCTGGATGAGCCGATCAAAAACAGTCTGGATGCAACAGATTTGTCTTTGTAATTTAATAAAGAATGAAAGGAGTAACAATGAATAATAAAGAAGAGAAATGCAGATCGAATATTTCAGCTGAAAGGCAGACCTCCGACACCAGGCTCGTGTTCAGAGGTCTGACCCAGACCAACAGACAAAATGCAAACTTATACCATTATCCATCCTAGACACAGCATCTATCTTTCACATAACAGCAGCTTTGCTTTTCCCATGAGAACTACACAGACTCCTCAGCCGAGGAGTCTTCAGGGCCTTGATGCCTAGCGCTGGTCACAACATCATGTCACAACATCACATACCACAGCAAGATAGAGAAAACCACTCAGAATCAGGTCTATTGGGTTCTCTGATTAACAGTACAAAACAGTAGAGTACAACAGTACAAAATGAAATTTTTCTACAACAAATACCACCATCTGATGTAGTGGAATATCAGAGTGGTGTGCTATGAAGCAAGATGTATGGATAGTGGGGTATGTTGAGCCTAAAGCAAGAGATTTGGATTTAATGTAGGTGGCTCTCTTTAACTTGCTGGGACATTCCGCCTCAGTTCACTGAATGCCCCACGCCTGACCATCTCATTTTTTCTTGAAGTGATGAATATTGATTGAGTTGACCATGTGTAAAATCTTGGGTTATAGGTAACATTAGTTTTTGAATTACAATTTCTGAAGAGGGATGGGGTCATGTTGATGTTTGCATCTTTTTTCACACTAATCTGTGGAGCAATGTTTCAAGGGCTATACTTCAGAAATAATGTAGCTACAGTACTGAAAATCTGTACACTTATTTATATGTATAATGCCAAAAGGAGCTTTATGAGAAAAATAATACTGAAATTATGTCTTGCATTTATGGCCTAAGTGAAACCACTCCAATAGTGGTCCGAACTGGAAGAGTTACATGATATTGTTAGTGAACGAAAAGAAAAATGCTTTTCCAACTCGTAAAGCATCCCTTGTTTAACCCATGATGATGGTTGTTGTGCAGCTAACATCATATAACAATGTTATATGTTCTACAGTTATTGAAATATCAGTTACAAAGATCAGTGATCATATATGGACCACATTGCATGGTCACATTTGAGCAAGTTTATCACCAACAGAACATGGTCTTATAACTTCCTCTGCTGAAGCCATGTTGCCTAATGACAGATATTCACAAGATATACAACCAAACTGTATGACATCAGCATCGTTTGGAATATCCAGGAAAATCCATCCATATGGTTAACAACATGGACATCAATATTACATAAAGAGGCAAGGAAACTGGGAAAGCCATTTTCCACAATAATTGGTCATGAACTACTTCAAAACAGGGACGCTGACAACAGTACACCATGTATTATTGCTACCAACTCTCCCAGCGCAAAGTCTCTGTGTGACTAAGTCTTTGCTAACAAGATTATAATGAATTAAACCATATCTTGATAAAGAAATCAAGAACAAGTAAAATATATATGTCTGACATATAGATAATAAACATGGATGTGATTGCTTATGGTACCAATTTTTTATAAGACTGAAGAACTATGACTTGAAAAAACACAATTTTTCTCACTCACTGCCTACTGCTTGCTAGTTCAGCCATCCAACAAAACAGCTGCCTCTTAGTTCACAAAGTTTGTTCACTTTCTAGAGCTGCTTCTGCCAACTCTAAAATGTCTCACCTAAGAGCAAAGCATGACAAATGTTCTGTTGTGGGCTCCAAGTGTCTACGTAGCATCACAAGTACACTATATTACCAAAAGTATTTGCTCACCTGCCTTGACTCACATATGAACTTAAGTGCCATCCCATTCCTAACCCATAGGGTTCAATATGATGTCGGTCCACCTTTTGCAGCTGTTACAGCTTCAACTCTTCTGGGAAGGCTGTCCACAAGGTTGAGGAGTGTGTTCATGGGAATATTTGACCATTCTTCCAGAAGCGCATTGGTGAGGTCACACACTGATGTTGGTCGAGAAGGCCTGGCTCTCAGTCTCCACTCTAATTCATCCCAAAGGTATTCTTTTGGGTTCAGGTCAGGACTCTGTGCAGGCCAGTCAAGTTCATCCACACCAGACTCTGTCATCCATGTCTGTATGGACCTTGCTTTGTGCACTGGTGCACAGTCATGTTGGAAGAGGAAGGGGCCCGTTCCAAACTGTTCCCACAAGGTCGGGAGCATAGAATTGTCCAAAAATGTTTTGGTATCCTGAAGCATTCAAAGTTCCTTTCACTGGAACTAAGGGGCCAAGCCCGACTCCTGAAAAACAACCCCACACCATAATTCCTCCTCCACCAAATTTCACACTTGGCACAATGCAGTCCGAAATGTACCGTTCTCCTGGCAACCTCCAAACCCAGACTGGTCCATCAGATTGCCAGATGGAAAAGCGTGATTCATCACTCCAGAGAACGCGTCTCCACTGTTCTATAGTCCAGTGGCGACGTGCTTTACACCACTGCATCTGGCGCTTCGCATTGCACTTGGTGATGTACGGCCTGGATGCAGCTGCTCTGCCATGGAAACCCATTCCATGAAGCTCTCTGCGTACTATACTTGGGCTAATCTGAAGGCCACATGAAGTTTGGAGCTCTGCAGCAACTGACTGGGCAGGAAGTCGGCGACCTCTTTGCACTATGCGCCTCAGCATCCGCTGACCCCTCTCCATCAGTTTACGTGGCCTACCACTTGGTGGCCGAGTTGCTGTTGTTCCCAAACTCTTCCATTTTCTTATAATAAAGCTGACAGTTGAGTGTGGAATATTTAGGAGCGAGGAAATTTCATGACTGGATTTGTTGCACAGGTGGCATCCTATGACAGTTCCACGCTGGAATTCACTGAGCTCCTGAGAGCGACCCATTCTTTTACAAATGTTTGTCAAAACAGTCTGCATGCCTAGGTGCTTGATTTTATACACCTGTGGCCAGGCCAAGTGATTAGGACACCTGATTCTGATCACTTGGATGGGTGAGCAAATACTTTTGGTAATATAGTATATCTGAGGAACTAAAGAAACAGTGGATTAGGTGTATTATTGATGGCTATGTCCCCACTACAGTAGGAAAATTCTAAGTGTTAGCCTGTGTGCAGCGAATGTGGCAAATGTTACTATTAGCTTTGATCATATTCCACAGGTCAGATGTCTGTGGAAACTGTGTTACTGAGGGACATTCTAAGAGGATGGAAACTTACTTACTTTTCCATGTAAAATGGTCACAGAGAGAGAAAATTAGAAACGATGTCCCCGGGCATGTACTATAAAGCAAGTTGAACATATACAGGATATCTTTTTATTTACTGGCTTCACTAAATCTAACAACTGCCATCTGGATAAGTGGTAATACAAAGCTATTTATCATCTCAGTAAGTCAGCCCAGGGTTTCCCGACCTGGCTATGAGCACGTTCACATGAAAGAGTTTGCACCAGATGACCAATCACACACATGAACAGGTATATTTTACTCACAAAGAACTAAATATAAAGCTGCAAAAAAACTGTAGATCATGTTTACAGGTTTATTGATATCACTGTCAAATTATTAGGGCACAAGTACATCTGGCTATAATTACTCCTGTGTATTCTCTTAAATGAATGGGGTGCATAGGTGTATTCTTCTGGCATGTAAGACAGTTTTAGGTTGACATTGCTTGCAGCTCTTAAAACCTTAAAAATATTATCAACCTTTGCAGTATTGTGAGTTTAAAATTTTAAAAACTCACTGCAGGGACCTGTGAGACTTGCAATAATTTGTTGAAAAGGGACACACTGTGGGACCTTAGAAATAAGCTACTGAATTGAGATTGCACTGATTAGTAAAATAATACATGAACTTACAGAAGTAACAGGGTTCTACTGGTGTTCCACTCTTGCATCATTTGCAATAACAGGGCTTTTTATGGTAATAACTTTATAATATTCATCATAACAACCTGGTCAGTGACACACCATTGGCCCTTTTTTGTGTGGAGGAACAGTCAAATGACACGTTAAATGGGGTTAAGAAAGAAAGTTGATAACCACTGTCGTGATACCCATTACCTCTGCTTGGTGCTTAAAGCTTTGTCCTTTGCTTACACAAAGAAAGCCTGACTTCAAACTTGATTTATAGTACCCCCCTTAACTTTACTACACAGGAGGCATTTCATCTGCATTTTACAGATGACCATCACGCATGCATGTTACAGAACAATTCAATTCAATTCAGTTCAATTCAGTTTTATTTATATAGCGCATATTTACAACACAAGTCATCACAAAGCGCTAAACATTGTAAGAAAGAACATATGATACAGGTGGTTTTAAACAATCCAGCTGCCATGCAATTGTGTTTTACTTGCATGTAATCATGATCTCATGCATTTGTAGTATTTCAGTCTTACTTTTTTATTGTATTTTATACATGTAACTTCAGTGATTGTGTGGTGGGTTCTTGTAAGACAAAAAAATCTGTTCACTATATGACCTGTGTAGACATAGTGTAATGTGAAACCTAGGCAGTCTTGTGTATTTCTCATCTGTGAGCACAAGAACGCAGGGTGGACACAGCGGTGAAAACTGCACTCGGTCCCTGTTATACTGCAAAGTATGTAGACATAACTGTCAGTGATGGAGGCTTTTAAAGGTGTTGTTGATTCAACACCTTAGCATGGACCTGCCTCAGAAAATAAGTTAATGGAGATAGTAAACATCACCTTGTTTCAGACTTCTGATGAAAGAGGTGCATCTTGTTTTGGTACTCATATGCTTGTGTTGTTTTTTAAGGTGATACCAACTAAAGACCGCCTGGAAGGTTTGGCCGCTTTCAAGGAAAAGAGGCGTCCTCACTACAAGGGGGAGTGAAATCCTTAAAACAATCAGAGTTCTGCCTTCAGGTCTTCTATTGTTCCTCTGCTTCCAACATATTTAAGGGTGAAACTGTGCACAATAATACATTAACCTGTACAGTACCCAGAGGACATCTATTTAACAGCAGAACATTGGGGTTCATCATGGCTGGTGTTTTTGCCACTAAGTGATTGAAGTGTAAAGTACTTGATGGGTTGCTAACTAACAGCTTTGGGATTTGCAGAAACCATGCAAACTGACAAGGCACTGGCCAGTGCCTGTAACATGTAAACATCAATAAAATCTCAAACATTAATTCTTTCAAATGGTTAATGCTATTTGATATATGATTGGCTGAATTTCCATAAAGCTCTGTGAAGCTCTGCTTTTTAGTTTGATAGAAATGTAACCTGTGCTCAGAAGCACTAGAGATATGTGCATGAAATCGTAACACAGACAGTCTTTCCCTTTTTTAAAATAATGTGGTGTGAGTATGGAGTTTTGGATTTGAGATGTGTCGCCACAATGTTTAGGGAACTCAAACACTAGAGATGCATACATTCAGCCACTAATCAAAGACTTAGCCATCAAAATGATTTTCAGGGGACTACACTGGAGGAAGAATAGTATGTTTCTCTATAGCTACATCTGTGTAGAGTGCAGTTGGAAATGTTGGTAGATCTGGGGATTAGAAAAACTCTTCACACATCTGTTGGAGTTGCTAGTAATTAATATATTTGCAAAACTTGAAGTGTATCTGTTCAGTGAAGCTGACCTCAAGACACTTAAACTAGATTACCCTTTAAACTACATTATATAAATTGTATTGACATTTGGCAAAGACATGATCTTGAGCATGACAACTTTGGAAAACAAAGACTAAAATAACTCAAGGATCACTTACTATCTTTTCCCCAGAGCTTTTAACCACACGGTGCAGTTTTCACAGTGGATAGTGCTCGTTCAGTTGGCACTTGACCGTTAATTTGCTTATAGTGGGTGACTGCCCACTAATATAGATCATTAGATTTAGTCAGATAGCCCTGGAAGAAAAGTTAGTAAGTGAAGCTGGAGTTTTTTCTTCAGATATGTGATATTCATTTTTAAACACATCTTTGCCTCAGAGCATCAAACTCATGCACGCAAGACATGAAAAAATGGGACCTTACAGGACTTAAGAGGATATATGCTTTTCAATATATGGGCCAGTCATAGCTGTAGCCACAAAGATAGAAATAGTCATTGTCATGAATCATTTCATTTAAATTTCTCTGAGTTGCCTTTTTTCTGTACAATGTGATGACGTCTTCACGGATGCTTTTGTAAGCCAGTATCAAGACTCAAACTATTTTTGTGAAATTGTTGAATGAATGAATGAAAGTGAGGCCATGTCACACAGCTAAATAAAAGTGCTGTCACAGAAATGTTTCTGTCTTATGATGCTTGTATTTTTTAAGTGCACATGATCTTTTAACTAGGAATTCTGTGGTGTCTAGATAACATGCTGTATATTCATATGTTTCATAACTGGGGATTGATTATGAGATCACATGTAGTAAGCTGAAGTAACAGGTTGAAGCTGATATAAAAACAGTGACGGAGGACTGTATGTGCATTGTTTTAAATGATCCTGGAGCACTTAATGGTGACATTCAGGGTATAAAATCTGAAGGTGAAATAATCAGACTTTTGTCTTCTGATTTTGGTCAGATCTCCACACATTAAGAACATAATGTAAATCTGTCAAAACAGAATTACTAACACCAGTTTAAAAATGCAGGCCAGGTGAAAATGTAAGTCTTTGTAAGCCACAACTGGTTCAGAATCATAAGTTAAAATGTCTCCCACACAAAGTCTTTCACATACACAAGAATACATCTTGCACTGTTTCCACACACCAGTCCTGAACCATTCGGAGTGCTTTTTCATCCTCTCTTAGATCAGTGAACAATAATCAACTCAAAGTTGATTTTCTTTGTTGTTTTAGAGCCTTTGGCTAATTTGACAGAAACCCTTAAGATACAATACAAATGAAAGGCCAAAAGCTCCAGGAATACTGAATAAAGTCAACTCTAATTTAGAATAATCAATTGCACTGTGACATCTACTGACATGTTTATTTGTTTGTCAGTGTTTCTTTGGACCAGTGTTTGCAAATTGCCTATTTGGTTGATTTTTGAGGTGAAAATAAGGAAGCACCCTGAGTCCACTGGGATAGGCTCCAGTCCACTCACGACCCTACTGAAGATAGGGGGAAGATTCCATCCATCATCCATACAGTGGATGATGCATAGAATGATGGAAAGAAGAAAGCGCTTTCAGTAATCACTACACATTATAAACTGGGCTTTCTTTAAATGTCATTTCACTGCATTGCATATTTTAAGCCTTGCTAAAGGTTCAACCACTGATTTTTGTAATGCTGTTCAAATCAGGGGGCTGTGAGCACCACCCCAAGGGGGAAAAGCCAGAGTTTTGTGAAGCAGTTGATGGTGGATGTTGAGATCTTTTTGGATTATTGCCCTGTTGTGTAAGCCAGTCTCACATAAATTTTAACTTTACTTGTTTTTAATACTCTGACTGTGGTTTATTCAGACTTTACTCTGCAGACTTAAAATAGTGTCTGTTGTGATGTGAGGTGGCAGGTAAGGTTTATTTCTGATGACTCCTTGTCGATCCTGATTGTGCATCAACAAGTCACAATGGTCTGTTGCTCCAACACTCCCTTCTTCACCACGGTTTTACTGAAGAGGTGATAAGCTCTGGTTTAAGCTTGCCTCTTCTAAGTAACTGCTATATTTTTGTGTCTGTGTAAGGGCTTAGGGCTTTTCTTTGTTTTGTGATTAGAATTTAGTGTTTAGGGTTGTGTTCCAGTTAGGTTGAATGTAGACATGCAGTGCTGATGGTAGGCTCAAGGTTATCATGAGAATATATAAGTAAGTAGAGGGCATGAATGTGTGTGAGCCTGTGAATAGACTGTTGAGGCCTTGGCCAGCAGTTGCATGCAGATCTGCCCTGTGGCTTCATGTTGCTGTTGCACAGAGCCTGACATCAGACTGAACATCCCCACTGTGGCTGGCCTCCTTCCGGCAGATGTCCCAACTCTAAGCCGGGGGGAATCCCACCACAAGTCAGAATTGCGTAAAGAAAGACCGGTTCCCCAATGTTGGAGGGCTGCACCCCAGCCACTTCTCATGGGAAACAGAGTATAACTGTAACGGCAGGCTTCATAGAATTTTTGGGGGGTTTTTTTAGTTGTTGGGTTTTTTTTTTTTGGGAAACCGTTTTTGTCACCACAGGAGAGTCAGGGAGATGTGGCTCTTCCTCCTTGGCCATGCACAGGGACTGTTTGTGTTTTAACTGTTTCTCAACAGGTGGTTTTGGTTCTCAAATTCCAATGAATTTTGAATGAAACATTATTAAATTGCGGGTAAGAGCTTCAAATATTGTATCACTGAAGAGAAGCTATATAGGTATCTTAGATCCTAGATATCTTCAAGATGGCAGTGCGCACAGCTGCAGCGGGTCGGAGCTGAACTCTATCCCCCTCCGCCCTGATGCCCCCTCCCCTCTCTCAGGAGCCCCCACCGCCCCCTCCCTCTGTTTACATCCACACACACACACACACACACACACACACACACAGCACTAATGACACTTGAAGAACTCAGACTTTTTTTGCACAAGTTTTTATATCCTTATTTCGTATCTTTGTTATTGAGCTCTATTGTAAATATGTGTCTTTGTTTTTACTTATTTTTATCTTTATATTTCAAAGCCTGGCAACTGGTGGACTGCTCCAACAGAATTTCATTGTTTTGTGCGATGATAATAAAGATTACTCTATTCTAAGCTAATCTTGCAAACTATTTTTTCAGTGCTAATTAGTGAGGTATGTATTGTTTTACCTATTGTGAAAAACATTAGGAGAGATAAAAAGGAAAGTAAAGGGAAGTACACTGTTCCTACTTTTAAATGTGGGTGAACTGATCCTTTAAAGCTGCTGTACAAATGAATTAACCAAAGATTAGAACTGTTGAGTCTTTACTAGTTCAGTCATGTATTACTGACATGAACAAGGCACTAATAAAGTAATAATCTCAGATAAACTCAATTCTGCACCTCCACGTTACGAAATTTATGATCAAAAGCTCACAAATTTCTTATTTTCAAATAAACCAACAACAAACCTTTTTCAGTGATCTGCAAATCTGAACAATAGCATGACGTATCATTTCTGCAGTTGTAAATCTTATTTGTGGTCTCGCTGTTTCCAGAAGTTCAGAGTCTGCTTGATTAAATAAAGCTTAAAAGCATGTGTCATGATGGAGGACAACCTGGTGACTCCAAAGTTATTCTCAGTTTTATGTTGTCTCTCTTCTATAAAGCACTAGCGAAAATTCCTTAACGCAAAATAAAGCTGTTAGGTAGAATGTACAAGAATCACAGGGGAAACTGAATAAAAATTACATCAATATATCTGAAAGGTAATCAAATTTTCCATGAATTCTTTGATAGATGCATTTAAGAACTGTGAACAGTGACTCTACAGATAACCGCCAGGAATCAAACATGATCATAAATCAGTTTTAATAAATATGAAGCCCAGTGAAGCTGTTCATAGTCTGAAAATTAAGGTCAAACAGCAAACTTGGGTTTTGAAAAAGGAAGCCAAATGAAGCCAAGATGGAAGTGCCAAAAGTGAAGCTCCTTGAATGTCCACTTGCGCCTGGTATTTAACTCCCTGGTTTGGGTATCTCAGCTGTAGGTGTAAAAACACTCTAGTGTGTTCTAATATATGAGGACCCTCAAAGCCAGAGTGAGAAGAATGCTGGGTACAGTATTTGTTTCTAACATGGGATTACTTGTGTCCCTTGAGTAGTATGTGAACAACACTGCACTTGACTGCATTAAGCCTAAGAATGACATGTTTGTACTATAATATAATACTATACAACAGCTGGCCTGTGAAATAAAATGACGGTACACTG
The DNA here is from genome assembly GCA_024666655.1 of Dascyllus trimaculatus. Taxonomy (NCBI): domain Eukaryota; kingdom Metazoa; phylum Chordata; class Actinopteri; family Pomacentridae; genus Dascyllus; species Dascyllus trimaculatus. The sequence goes on from CM045460.1 coordinate 530,400, forward strand.
ATGTTAGTGTGGTCCAGCTATTGCTATTTGTGGTGGTTTTGACCACATTCTCTGTACAGATTAAGAGTCCCAAACATGTCAGTGACAAGCATCTAGCTCACATGCTGCATATACCAACATCTGGTTTCAAGCACATTAAGAAAAACAGCTGCTTGTTTGACTTTTCTGCCTTTTCTATTTATGAAGTTAACTTCAAAGACACAAATACAGAAATGCCCTCAACAAATTAACATCTTCAGGTGAATAACCATGGACAGAGACATCTGCTTTTTTTAATTCAATTTTTCTTGTTAAATATCACTTCATAGTCATACTTCACTTATTGTTGTATTTTATTGTATGTTTAAAATGTTTCTTTATAGTAGATTGTTTATTTTCTTTTTCTGTATAGGGCATACTGTGTGTTTTTCTGCTTTCTCTGCTGCTGTACGTGGAAATGTCCCTGTTGTGGGATTAATAAAGTCTAATTTAATCTAATCTAATCACATGAAATGGCAAAATAAAAAAGCAGAAAATGAAGAGTCATTTGATCAAACTAGAGAGTTACAGCATGTTTTCCATAGTACAGTTGAGAAATAAAAGTTGACATACACTTGTAAAGAATATGCACTAGTACATCTCTAAAAATTGAAATATTGTGAAAAATTTCACTTTTTTCTTTAATTGAATGCAGTAAGATAAAGTTTCATATTGTCCACATTCATTACATGTAAAATGAAATATTTAAAGCATTTTTGTCTTAATTTTGATAGTTAAAGATTATAGCTCATGAAAATCACAAATCCAGTATCTCAGACATGAGAGTCTGCTGACTTGACAGTTGTCCAGAAGACGATCATTGACACCCTCCACAGAGAGAGTAGGCAACAGAAGATCATTGCTGAAAAGAGAGACTGTTTACAGAGTGCTGTATTGAAGCATATTGATAGAAAGTTGACTGAAAGAGAAAAGTATGGTAGAAAAAATGTACAGGGAACAGGGACGACTGCAGCCATGAGAGGACTGTCACTACAAATTGATTCAAGAATTTCGGAAAGTTTCACAAGGAGTGGTCTGAGGCTGGTGTTAGTGCATCAAGTGTCACCAGGCCTTCCCCAGGTCTTCAATAAAGTGAACTGTTGCAATCCCTAATGCCAAGCCACTCCTGAACCAGAGACAACATCTGAAGCGTGTTACCTGGGATAAGGAGAAAAAGAACTGGACTGTTGCTCAGTGCTCCAAAGTCCTCATTTCAGATGAAAATACATTTTGTATTTCATTTGGAAATTAGGAGAATTTCCAAATTAAAATTTTAGGAGTATCTCTGGAGAAAGAGTGGAGAGGGACAGAAGATGATTTGGGGTGTCATGCCATCTGCTGGTGTTGGTCCACAGTGTTTTATCAAGTCCAGAGTCAATGCAGCATCTACCAGGAGATTTTAGAGCACTTCATGCCTCCACCTGCTAACAAGCTTTATGGAGATGCAGATTTTCTTTTCCAGCAGGACTTAACACCTACCCACAAAGCCAAAACTACTACCATATGGTGTGCTGACCATGTTATTACTGTTCTTGATTGGCCAGTCAACTCATCTAACCTGAACCACATAGAACCCCTTAAGTGTATTGTCAGGAGGAAGATGAGGAACACTCAACCCCAAAAGACAGATGAGTTGAAGGGCCCTGTCAAAACCACCTATAATATTTATAGGTTATAGGATCATTTGAATTACCAGTGTTGGTGATGCAAAAACGTGTCTAGATCAAATTTTCTTCATGGCATAACTGCTTAACTTCACAAGAAGTTAAGAGGCTATCACTAGTTTGTTAACAGCCACAAACACTGCAGTGGGAAAATGGAAGGAGCTCAGTGCAGATCTGAAAATAATCTATAAATTATATTTATACTATTTAATATTTATATTCTATAAATTCACTACTGCCCTTTTGCCCATTTTGTGGCTACATAAATTAAAATAGTAAATGGCCTGCACTTATAGAGCACCTTTCTACCTTAGTGGTACTCAGAGCACTTTACATTCCCATTCACACACTAATGGTGACAGAGCTGCCTGCCATCGGGAGCAACTTTAGATTCAGTGTCTTGCCCAAGGACAATTCAACATGTGGAGGGGGAATCAAATTGTGGACAGCCTGCGCTACCTGAGCCACAGCTGCCCCATTTGTCAGGTAGAGTGACCTTTTTTTTTTTTTACCATAACCACAACAGGCTACACCAAACAGTCATGTGCAATATTTTTAGTCACATTAATCATCACATTGAATTTTGTAACTTGAGAGCAGGCTAAATAGGAAAATAATTAACTTCAAATATGTGTTTCTGAAGTCTTTGGTTCATCGTCATAATAAGGCAGAATCCAGTCAGGAATCAAATAGAAGGAGGAAGAATTTACTATCGACATGAGCTCTAAGAGATTTACAGCAAAGTAGTAGGCCAAATTTAAGTTTGGTCCTATGGACACTTCCAGAGCTGCTGAACTTAAAGATATGTTCATAATTTTTTGTCTGATATTCAAAATTTTGCTTAAAAAGAAAGTCATGAAGTCATAGAATAGCATTAGTTCGGGCATACAGAAACTGGCAAGACAAGACAGAGGTTGGCAACTGACTGTGGCTACCTGACGGTCTGGCATCGAGGAGCGTCTCAAACGTGGCTTTAACTGGTTGTAGATTGAAGACAGCTGGCGGCCCAGTCACACGCGTGCCTCCTCCACTGATTACAACAAGCTGCACCTGCTGCACTCCTCACTGCCCACACCATGATCACACCCACCTGAAGGTGAAGGGAGAGAGGGAAAACAGGGAAGGGAGAACTGCCACTAGCAGGCAGCAGAGGTGGAGGACGTGACATTAAGTGATGACATGAAGCTGTATGTGTCATCACTGATCAGATTGGAAAGAGGTGCAGAGGAAACAAGTCCAACATTGTTTTTGCAAATTTACACACCGATTCCTCTTTAATTTTGGTGACCTCAACTTGCTTCAGCTGGATGGTATTACCGCCTCCCCTACCCAAGTGTGATGTCACAACAACCAGACAGATCTGCTCACCACTCTTGAAGCACTTGTTGGAGCCATGGCAAGCTATTGTTGTAGAAGAGCACTTATTGCACCTTTCTCAGTTGGCGACTTTTCACCCCTCAGTCGTGCTATTTCTTCTTATCATGGTCATTCTCTCTCTGCACTTCTGCCAATGGGTGAGGATGTTGCACATCTAGATGTGTGTCACCGTAGAGTTCTGGGATGAGCTTGTAGTGGGTGGCATGGATCCAGATAGCTTAACAGCCATTTTAGTTACCAATAGTACCTGTGATAGCTGCTTCCATTGGTAACATTTGTGGTCCTTGATGAGAACCCAGTTGCCTGCCCTCAGGTGTGCAGTTTCTATTCAGTTTTACACATTTGTGAATATTATAAAGCACAGAGGACAGGTGCTGCACAATAAAATATTTCACATTAAAGTCCATGGTTGGGAGCAGCCCCATCTGGTGTCCTACATCTAATTGGAGTGGTCATGTGAACAAAGTTTACCTTAGCTTAGATTTTACCAACATGGCCAATACCAATATTCATGTACTGCAAAACAGCTCAACGTTTGTAACAAGCCCTACGTAAACAGACGTATGATATGTTATTTACCTAGAATAAGTAAATATGAAAATTATTTTCAGCTAATACTCACCTACATAAAAGCCACAAAATCAGGGACACAATTATACAGAATACATCTTGCCAACAGATTATTCAGGATTACACATGACAGAATATTTTATTTGAGTGTAGTCACAGAAGTCATTTAAAGATTTCCAAGTAGATTCAGCATGATCATCTGCTGTATGTACATATCATTCCCCATTTTGACATATAATCATTATATGTGTTAATTTAGCCATGATCTTTGGGGCAAAAAAATATATACCATTCTGTCAGAACAAAACACCATCTGATCCTGTAGATCTGCTGTCGGTGTCTGTGGTGTTGGTTCAGCAGGTTGTGACAGCTGGGTAGAAGAAACGTTTAATTTTTGCTGCACTGTTAGCTACCCTGTCTGCCTTTGTACTTCTCAATGAGAATTGATCAGAGTGTGACCATCACATTTACATTTACAGATTTACATTTACAGACAGACAGATAGATAGATAGACAAACAGTCATGAGTTCATCATCTTCAGCTGTGGGCTGAGAGACGTTTTAGCTTTCCTCAGTAAGGCCCTTGCTCAGCTGAGCAGTAGGTCTCTATCTCTCATTATTCTGTTGTAGTACTACTAATGCCATTTGACCATTTTCTCATTTCACAGTCTGTTTAGAAAGTCATGTCGGAGGCCAAAGTGGAGTGTCTTTAAGTCACTGGTAGCCACCTGTGCTTTAGTTGTCAATGTCACTCAGTCTGGTCGGCCCAATGGTGGAGGCGTCTGTAGAGTCAGCTTTAAATTTAAAAAAGTGCTTCTTTTTTGCCAGATGTTATCAGTGATGCCTTTTCCATAGGCCATTTCTGCCAATGGTGCCTCAGTTACAGTAGAATTTGGTATCCGGTGTCTACAGATGGATGTAATGTTGATTTCTTATGTTAGATTTGGAATAAGTTGAAAAGCTTCAATGTCTTCATAATGTCAATGCTGTCAACATGTTTTAAGGATGACGAATTACCTTCAATGTGATCACATGCCCCCAAAATGTCACTGTCTGTTCTACTGCACTGTCTGCTTAGATTTGCTTTATGACCATCTTCAGCCAAATACTGCAACAACCACATTGTCAATTCCATATATTTCATATAGGAACATATCATTTAAACATGTAAACATCAGAGGGATTAAAACTTCCCAGGGTCTACGTGAAAGCTGCAGCAAAAATTAGGTCAAGTGCCAAAAATTCTTTTCCTGTTTTACAGCCTGAAACAAATTTGTGTGGCAATTTGGAGTTTGGGTGCTTGAGCCTTTGAATTTTACTCATTGCAGATTTTATCATCCATCTGGTTGACCAACATCTCTGATTTCTTTGATCATTTTAACAAAATTGGTATTCACACTGGTTTACAGAATGATTTAAATCAAGTTCACTCCATGTTTTTTCTAGGACCTTTAACTACTTCAATTTTTTTTGCTGGTTTCACCAAAGGCATGTGTGGACTTCCTGAAAACTCATACTGTGAGTTAGATAGAGACGCACAGACAGCAGCAGCAGACGACCTTCTCCAAGGAAAAAATGGCAGATTCAGTCTTTCAGTTTTCTGTTGCTTTCCATACCACACTTCCTCAAACCTGTTATTTGGTCCCTGTTATACATGTTCTATGTAGTGTAATAATTCAGCAAGTATAAACTCAGCTGCCTGTGTTCAATGTGTGCACAAATGAAGTGAGGTGCTATAACAATGAGTCTCCACCAGATGGCAGCAAAGACCATTCAAAGACATACAGCAATGACTGTGGGCTGTATTTCACCATTTGTGATGTGAGTGGTGTGAGTGGTAACCCAGACACTTCCAAAACCATGAGGATGTGATATTAATACTGATGTGCCACTTACACCCTTAGGTGTAACTTCACATGCCTGATTATAGACAGGCCATCATAACAGCCACATGACCATATAAGGATAGCTCAGTTGCAGGTCTATTCTGATGCTCGCCATCACGCCATGAAACAGGAAGTGCTGTGCAAATACACTGCACATGCTCCAATCGGCCTCAGACTTCACATGCGTGATAAAAGTCCCACCCTGATGACATGCATATGGCGATTTTCTGGCTCTGTCGTGAGCACAGCCTGAAACAGGAAGTGCAGTGCAACTACTCTGTATGTGCGCCGATCAGCTTGAAACTTAACATGTGTGATAAAAGTTGGGGCCTGAGGACATGCATGTGACTATATCCTGTCTCAGTCATCAGCATGCCATAAAACTAGGCTGTCCGTGCTCCGATTGGTCTCAAACTTCACATGCGTGATCAAAGTCTGCACCTGATGGTATGCATCAGTTGCTGACCAGAGACAAGCCAGGACTCATCAACGCTGCTTGCAGCTTTAATTAGGGCCTGAGCACAGGAGGTGCGAAGCCCTTATTGTTCTGTAAGGATTATTCTTATTATAATGATTAGGGCCTGAGCACCGAGGTGCAGGCCACAGGCTGCGGCCAGCACAGGAGGTGCAAAAGCCCTACTGTTTCTATAAGGAGTATTCTTCTTATTATTCTTTGTCTCCTTTGGTGCTGTTTGGCCTTAGGGTTAATGCTAATGTGGACACAGATTCAAAGTCCCTTCCTATCATTCTAAAAATAATGACTCGGAAAAATGCTAGAAGTATAAGCCAGTTTGGTAAGTGGGTGAATATGGGATTCCCAGAAAAAGGGAGTTTCAACTTAAACAAATTGGAACAGCTTAAAACATGTTTGGTAGGCAAGACAGGCGGCGAATGCAGAGAATTAAGCGACCTTGTCCAAAGAAAAGAGAGAAATGTGTACCATTTCTGACAGATTGGGAGTCTAATAGATTGTGGAGAGAAGAAGCAGAGAGCAGAAAGATTAAATTAAATTAAATTAAAGCCATGCAATTGCAATGAGGGAAAGGTGAATGAGAAGGGAAAGAAATCCAGTGGAGGTTGTACCACATAACCCTGTTTGACATGCTTGATGTAACTGTGCAAAGATGCAATGTTCTTAATCCTGCTACTCTTCTTCCCACTGAAGCAGATGGTGAACTGCATGATTGTTTACAGGTACTGGAGCAGAGCAGCACACTGAGATCTGACCTCTCAGAAATTTCACTGCAAAATGTTGATATGATACTCTTTGTTAATGGATCAGCCCTGCACTCCCCAGACACAGGTTCAAATCATGTGGATTTTTGAAGTGTTTCCCTCCCAGAAACAGAATGCAAAAGTGGTGGCAAAAGCACTGCTGTTGTGAGGAAACTGGTCTAGACTGGATGTGAATCAGAGACAAATATGGTCTTAGTCCATTTAAGATCTTATTTGGGAGGCCTCCCCAGACAGGTATAGGTCCAATTAGACACCCTCTCCCAAGCATGACAGCATAGAAGGATGTTATGTTAAAATATTTTGCCAGCATGTCTGCTTCGCTGTCAGCATTGCATTCACAGGTAAAAAGGGCACTGCCAGCAGCAGCTTCAACTGCGCTGCACTGTCTCACACTGGGTAACTGGAGTGCTTCGTCAAGGACCACAAGCGACCAAGCTACCAGGGTCTGTTTCAGGTTCTCCTGACAACAGAAACGGCAGTTAAGGTTGCTGGAAGGGCTACCTGGATCCCCGCCAACCACTGCAAACTCATTCCAGCCCCTGACGACACGCCTGCAGATGCCGGGGAGGCAACGGGAGATGAGGGTCAAACCAAGGAGCCGCAGGCCTAGGAGGAGTGAATTCTGGACGTCACATCATCAACTGAGAAAGAGGTGAAATAAGTACTCTTTCTCCATCAGTAGCCGCCAAAGCTCCTACAAGTGCTCCAAGAGGAGTGTTCTGATCTGTCTGAGTAACATCACGCTTGGGTAAAGGAGGGGATGAGGGCTGATTGAGTGCCCTCCGAGCTTCCCGAGCCTCAAAAAACAGGCTTGGTAATCACATCAGCTGACGCAGCGAAGGCACTAACTTGAGGATGACACCATCAGGACCACGACAGGACCGACAGAAGACCACACACACCTTTCAGATCCCTGGTGTGTGGTTTGAGAGCAGGCATTTGTATCTTAATTCTGATCTCCATTTTGCTAATTGTTCCTATTTTCTGGCTGTACAGACACGCAAACACCATTGCAAATAGCTCAAATAGTAGTTCATTCCTGATGTCTCAGATAGCATGACTCACTTTGTCTCCCATCTTAATAATCTGCTGCAGGAGGAGAAAAGTCGAAACTTCAGGGTTCTGGATGAATGGAGCTGGTGGTCTTGGCTGACCACTGGAGGTTGGACATTTTTAGTTCTGAAGTTGCTAATGCCCTGGCATCATGATGTTTGTCTTCCTGTTGTGCTGTGTTGTTCCTTGTGTTCTGATTAAGTCAACATTAGGACAGTACATACAGCAGCCACTCAGTAAGGATGATGTTTCAGATTCCTCTGACTGGATTCCACCCTATAATGATGACGAAATTGACTTTGATGATATTTGTATTTAGCAATTTCATTTCTGACATTATATAATCATATATAGCTACCATAAATATAACCACTTAGGTTTTCTTTACTTGCTCACACAATAGGATGTTCTATGCTCACAAAAACAGCCTTTCCTTCATACACTTTGTAATAGAAGTAACTAAAGGCATTGCAGGTTACTGATTGATGTAAGTGTGTGAAGTGTATATACTCTCGCCTGTTGCATATGTAATGTGATTACTGCTTTTGCGTAGACACTGCACGGCACTGTGTGTTTGGTTCCGGTCAAGCAGGGTTTCCCCCAGAAAACTTGCTAAGCCTGGTGGTAGAGAAGCCCACCAGCCGCCCATCGTGTTTTTGTAAAAAAAAAAAAAAAAAAGTTAAAAGTTGACAGGAATTTTGAAATTATGACTATTATATGTTATTATAAGCCATTTATTAACAATACTTAAACGTAAAGTCTTATAAAAAGGCACCATCTTGAAATACGGTTTTGACAAACACAAAAAATACAATTAAAATAAATAATATCAGTTGTTTTCACTTAAGTTACATCCTAGTGAATATTAAAACAAGCTGTTGCTGGTCACATTTAAAAGTAAAATAAATTAACATTAAAGCTGCAAGCAGCGTCGAACGGGCCCTCGCTCCCCCCCGCACCGCTGCTGTGGAGATGATAGGAATCTTTAAAGTACACAGTTGTGTTACTGCTCTGCACATGTACCAAATTTCATGTCTGTAGGTTAAAGCGGTGATTTTATATGAATTTTTGAAATTTCTAGGGGGCGCTGTGCAGCTGTTTGGCTGCGCCCAAGTGTTGATGGATAGCCTGTCATAAAACATATCAAGTCAAAGAACATATTTTACTTTATACATGTTCGAAATAAACATTCATTCATTCATTCAAGTTTCATTCACATCTGATCATGTGCAATGAAGTTATGAGCATTTCACACATCATGGTCGCACGCTCAAAATGGCCGCCATGCCACGCCCACGCCGTGTGACGCAGCTACGAGATTTTAATAACTTTTCATCCTGGAAGGGTCTAGATGCCACACAGCGAATTTGGTGAAGATAGGATACAAATCCTGGGAGGAGTTCGTTAAATTCCAATGTCTCCACATGACTTTTTCTAGGGGGCGCCATAGAGCCGATTGGAATTTCGACCGTGCAAATTTGTTGGACTCGGGATTCTATATGTCTGTACCAAATTTCATGTTTGTAGGATACAGCAGTGACTTTTAATGAGTATTTGAATATATTTGCAGGGGGCGCTGTGGAGCCGTTTGACCATGTCCATTCATGAATTGTATATTAAACCTTAGCGTTTGAGATTGATGAGGATTTGTGTGGATTTGGTGATATTAGGTGGATCCCTTCACCTCCAAAACTCATTTCATTCCATGTGGCAAAATTGGTGAAAATGGCCGCCATGCCACGCCCACACCGTGTGACGCAGCCACAAGATTTTAATAACTTTTCATCCTGGAGGGGTCGAGATGCCACACAGCGAATTTGGTGAAGACCGGATAAAAATCCTAGGAGGAGTTTGTTAAATTCCAATGCCTGCGCACCACGTTTTCTAGGGGGCGCCGTGGAGCTTTTTCAAAATTTCAAAAGCAGGAATGTTTTTGTCTCGGGCTACTGTACCTGTGTACCAAATTTTATAGCTGTACGTGAAACTAGCCGTATTAACTCCACTTAAGCCCAATTTTTAAGGTGGCGCTATTGAGTCATTTTGCCATTCATATGTGTAATTCCCCCAAAATATCAAATTTTTCGCCAGTCCTGATGTGTGTGCAAAATTTGGGGAGTTTTTGAGCATGTTTAGGGGGTCAAATTGAGGTTCAATTTGGCGTAAGAAAAATTAAAGCTGCAAGCAGCGTCGGACGGGCCCTCGCTCCCCCCCCGCAACGCCACTGTGGAGACGATGGGAATGTCTCAAGCACGCACTCGTGTTCGTCTCATCCTGCTCTGCACATGTACCAAATTTCATGTCTGTACGACAAACCAGTGATTTTATATGAAATTTTAAAATTTTGTAGGGGGCGCTGTGGAGCTGTTTAAGTGCGCCACAGTGTTGAGGGATAGCCTGTCATCAAGCATATCAAGTTTCATTCATATTCGGCCATGTGCAGTCAAGTTATGAGCATTTCACACTTCACGGCCACAGACTCAAAATGACCGCCCTGTCACGCCCACACCGTGTGACAGAGGCAGAAGATTTTAATAACTTTTCATCCTGAAGGGGTCTAGATGCCACACAGCCAATTTGGTGGAGATGGGATAAAAATCCTGGGAGGAGTTCGTTAAATTCCAATGTCTCAGCACCACATTGTCTAGGGGGCGCTGTGAAGCCAATGGAAATTTCAAGTGTACAGATCTGTTTGTCTGGATACACTATACATGTGTACCAAATTTCATGTTTGTAGGTCAAAGCAGTAGTTTTTTATGAGTATTTGAATATTTGTAGGGGGCGCTGTGGAGCCGTTTGAACACGCCATTTCCTGAATTGTATATCAAACATTAGTTTTTGAGATTTGTGAGGATTTGTGTGGATTTGGTGATATTAGGTGGATCCCTTCACCTCCAAAACTCATTTCATTCCATGTGGCAAAATTGGTGAAAATGGCTGCCATGCCACGCCCACACCGTGTGACATAGCCACGAGATTTTAATAACTTTTGATCCTGAAGGGGTCCAGATGACACACAGTGAATTTGGTGAAGACCGGAAAAAAATCCTAGGAGGAGTTCGTTAAATTCCAATGCCTGCGCACCACGTTTTCTAGGGGGCGCCGTGGAGCTTTTTCAAAATTTCAAAAGCAGGAATGTTTTTGTCTGGGGCTACTGTACCTGTGTACCAAATTTTATAGCTGTACGTGAAACTAGCCGTATTAACTCCACTAAAGTCCAATTTTCAAGGTGGCGCTATTGAGTCATTTTGCCATTCATATGTGTAATTCCCCCAAAATATCAAATTTTTCACCAGTCCTGATGTGTGTGCAAAATTTGAGGAGTTTTTGAGCATGTTTTGGGGGTCAAATTGGGGTTCAATTTGGCGTAAGAAAAATAAAGAAAGAAAGAAAGAAAGAAAGAAACTGAGCAGGAACAATAGGGCCTTTGCCCTGCAAGGCAAAGGCAGCGTTCAGTGTTTCACACTGATCGCTGCCCTTTGCCTTTTTCGGGCTCGGGCCCTAATTAAAGCTGCAAGCAGCGTCGGACGGGCCCTCGCTCCCCCGCACCGCTGCTGTGGAGACAATCCTAATGTCTGAAGCACGCAATTGTGTTTGTCTCATCCTGCTCTGCACATGAACCAAATTTCATGTCTGTACGACAAACCAGTGATTTTATATGAAATTTTAAAATTTCGTTGGGGGCGCTATGGAGCTGTTTGAGTGCGCCACAGTGTTGAGGGATAGCCTGTCATCAAGCATATCAAGTTTTATTCATATTCGACCATGTGCAGTCAAGTTATGAGCATTTCACACTTCATGGCCACAGACTCAAAATGGCCGTCCTGTCACGCCCACACCGTGTGATGCAGCCACAAGATTTTAATAACTTTTCATACTGAATGGGTCCAGATGCCACACAGCCAATTTGGTGCAGATGGGATAAAAATCCTGGGAGGAGTTCGTTAAATTCCAATGTCTCTGCACCACATTGTGTAGGGGGCGCTGTGGAGCTGATTGGAATTTCAAGTGTACAGATCTGTTTGTCTGGATACACTATACATGTGTACCAAATTTCATGTTTGTAGGTTAAAGCAGTGATTCTATATGAGTATTTGAATATTTGTAGGGGGCGTTGTGGAGCCGTTTGAACACGCCACTTCCTGAATTGTATATCAAACATTAGTTTTTGAGATTTGTGAGGATTTGTGTGGATTTGGTGATATTAGGTGGATCCCTTCACTTCCAAAACTCATTTCATTCCATATGGCAAAATTGGTGACAATGGCCGCCATGCCACGCCCACACCGTGTGACATAGCCACGAGATTTTAATAACTTTTGATCCTGAAGGGGTCCAGATGCCACACAGCCAGTTTCATCAAGATGGGATAAAAATTCTGGGAGAAGTTCGTTAAATTACAATGTCTCCACACGACCTTGTGTAGGGGGCGCCGTAGAGTCGATTGGAATTTCGACTGTGCAAATTTGTTGGTCTTGGGATACTATATGTATGTATCACTTTGCATGTCTGTAGGATAAAGCATTGATTTTATATGACTATTTCAATAATTGTAGGGGGCGCTGTGGAGCCGTTTGACCACATCCATTCCTGAATTGTATATCAAACGTTAGTTCTTGAGTTTAATGAGGATTTGTGTGGATTTGGTGATATTATATAGATCCCTTCACCTCCAAAACCCATTTCGTTCCACATGGCAATTTTGTGCAAAATGGCTGCCATGCCACGCCCACACCGTGTAACGCAGCAACAAGATTTTAATAACTTTTCATCCTGGAGGGGTCTATATGCCACACAGCAAATTTGGTGATGATCGGATAAAAATCCTGGGAGGAGTTCGTAAAATTCCAATCCCTGCGCACCACGTTTTGTAGGGGGCGCCGTAGAGCTTTTTCGATATTTCAAAAGCAGGAATGTTTTTGTCTCGGGCTACTGTAGGTGTGTACCAAATTTCATAGCTGTACGTGAAACTAGCCGTATTAACTCCATTAAAGCCCAATTTTGAAGGTGGCGCTATTGAGTCATTTTGCCATTCATATGTGTAATTCCCCCGAAATATCAAATTTTTCGCCAGTCCTGATATGTGTTCAAAATTTGGGGAGTTTTTGAGTATGTTTAGGGGGTCAAATTGGGGTTCAATTTGGCGTAAGAAAAATAAAGAAAGAAAGAAAGAAAGAAACTCACGAGGAACAATAGGGCCTTTGCCCTGCAAGGCAAAGGCAGCGTTCAGTGTTTCACACTGATCGCTGCCCTTTGCCTTTTCGGGCTCGGGCCCTAATAAAGAAAGAAAGAAAGAAACTCACGAGGAACAATATGGCCTTTGCCCTGCAAGGCAAAGGCAGCGTTCAGTGTTTCACACTGATCGCTGCCCTTTGCCTATTTCGGGCTCGGGCCCTAATTAAAGCTGCAAGCAGCGTCAGACGGGCCCTCGCTCCTCACCGCACTCCTCTCCACACGACCTTGTCTAGGGGGCGCCGTAGAGCCGATTAGAATTTCGACTGTGCAAATCTGTTGGTCTTGGGATACTATATGTATGTACCAAATTTTATGTTTGTAGGATAAAGCAGTGATTTTATATGACTGTTTGAATATTTCTAGGGGGCGCTGTGGAGCCGTTTGACCATGTCCATTCCTGAATTGTATATTAAATAATAGGTCTTGAGATTAATGAGGATTTGTGTGGATTTGGTGATTTTACATGGATCCCTTCACCTCCAAAACCCATTTCGTTCCACATGGCGATTTTGTTCAAAATGGCCGCCATGCCACGCCCACACCATGTGACGTATCCACGAGAATTTAATAACTTTTCATCCTGGAGGGGTCCCGATGCCACACAGTGAATTTGGTGACGATCGGACAAAAATTTTGGGAGGAGTTCGTTAAATTCCAATGCCTGCGCACAACGTGTTCCATTGTACAATGTTAAGCTTTTTTGTTCAAAATGGCCGCCATGCCACGCCCACACCGTGTGATGCAGCCACAAGATTTTAATAACTTTTCATCCTGGAGGGGTGGAGATGCCACACAGGGAATTTGGTGAAGATCGGCCAAAAATCCTGGGAGGAGTTTGTTAAATTCCAATGCCTGCGCACCACGTGTTGAAGTGGGCGAGGTAAAGCTTTTTTGTTCAAAATGGCCGCCATGCCACGCCCACACCCTGTGACGTATCCACGAGATTTTAATAACTTTTCATCCTGGAGGGGTGTAGATGCCACACAGCGAATTTGGTGAAGATCGAACAAAAATCCTGGGAGGAGTTCGTTAAATTCCAATGCCTGCGCACAGCATTTCCTAGGGGGTGCCATTGAGATTTTTTGTTCAAAATGGCCGCCATGCCACGCCCACACCGTGTGATGCAGCCACAAGATTTTAATAACTTTTCATCCTGGAGGGGTCTAGATGCCACACAGCGAATTTGGTGAAGATCGAACAAAAATCCTGGGAGGAGTTCGTTAAATTCCAATGCCTGCGCACAGCATTTTCTAGGGGGTGCCATTGAGATTTTTTGTTCAAAATGGCCGCCATGCCACGCCCACACCATGTGACGTATCCACGAGACTTTAATAACTTGTCATCCTTGAGGGGTGCAGATGCGGCACAGCGAATTTGGTGAAGATCGGACAAATATCCTGGGAGGAGTTCGTTAAATTCCAATGCCTGCGCACAATGTGTTCCATTGTACAATGTTAAGCTTTTTTGTTCAAAATGGCCGCGATGCCACGCCCACACCGTGTGACGCAGCCACAAGAATTTAATAACTTTTCATCCTGGAGGGGTCTAAATGCCACAGAGCGAATTTGGTGAAGATCGGCCAAAAATCCTAGGAGGAGTTCGTCAAATTCCAATGCCTGCGCACCACGTGTTGAAGTGGGCGAGGTTAAGCTTTTTTGTTCAAAATGGCCGCCATGCCACGCCCACACCGTGTGACGTATCCACGAGATTTTAATAAGTTTTCATCCTGGACGGGTGTAGATGCCACACAGCGAATTTGGTGAAAATTGGATAAAAATCCTTGGAGGAGTTTGTTAAATTCCAATGCCTGCACACCACGTGTTCTAGTTGGCGCTGTTTAGCTTTTTTGTTCAAAATGGCCGCCATGCCACGCCCACACCGTGTGACGCAGCCACAAGATTTTAATAACTTTTCATCCTGGATGGGTCTAGATGCCACACAGCGAATTTGGTGAAGATCGGATAAAAATCCTGGGAGGAGTTTGATAAATTCCAATGCCTGCACACTACGTGCTCTAGGGGGCGCTGTTGAGCCTTTTTTGAAATTTTAAAAGCAGGAATGTTTTTGTCTCGGGCTACTGTACCTGTGTACCAAATTTCATGAGTTTACGTGAAACTAGCCGCATTAACTCCACTAAAGCCCAATTTTTTAGGTGGCGCTATTGAGTCATTTTGCCATTCATATGTGTAATTCCCCCAAAATATCAAATTTTTCACCAGTCTTGATGTGTGTGCCAAATTTGGTGAGTTTTTGAGCATGTTTAGGGGGTCAAATTGAGGTTCAAAGTGGCGTAAGAAAAAGAAACCGCCAAACCACCAAACCGCCAAACAAACCGCCAAACACTAGAGGAACAATAGGGTCCTACGCACTGTAGTGCTTCGGGCCCTAACAAAGAAACCAAGAAACAAACAGAGCAGGAACAATAGGGCCTTTGCCCTGCAAGGCAAAGGCAGCGTTCAGTGTTTCACACTGATCGCTGCCTTTGCCTTTCCGGGCTCGGGCCCTAATAAAGAAGCCGCCAAACAAACAGAGCAGGAACAATAGGGCCTTTGCCCTGCAAGGCAAAGGCAGCGTTCAGTGTTTCACACTGATCGCTGCCCTTTGCCTTTTCGGGCTCGGGCCCTAATTAAAGCTGCAAGCAGCGTCGAACGGGCCCTCGCTCCCCCCCGCACCGCCGCTCCGGAGATTATAGGAATCTCTAAAGTACACAGTTGTGTTACTGCTCTGCACATGTACCAAATTTCATGTCTGTAGGATAAAGCGGTGATTTTATATGAATTTTTGAAATTTCTAGGGGGCGCTGTGGAGCTGTTTGGCTGCGCCCAAGTGTTGATGGATAGCCTGTCATAAATCATATCAAGTTTCATTCACATCTGATCATGTGCAATGAAGTTATGAGCATTTAACACTTCATGGTCGCACGCTCAAAATGGCCGCCATGCCACGCCCACGCCGTGTGACGCAGCTACGAGATTTTAATAACTTTTCATCCTGGAAGGGTCCAGATGCCACACAGCGAATTTGGTGAAGATCGGATAAAAATCCTGGGAGGAGTTCGTTAAATTCCAATACCTGCGCACCACATGGTCTAGGGGGCGCCGTGGAGCTTTTTCAAAATTTCAACAGCAGGAATGTTTTTGTCTCGGGCTACTGTACCTGTGTACCAAATTTTATAGCTGTATGTGAAACTAGCCGTATTAACTCCATTAAAGCCCAATTTTCTAGGTGGCGCTATTGAGTCATTTTGCCATTCATATGTGTAATTCCCCCAAAATATCAAATTTTTCACCGGTCCTGATGTGTGTGCAAAATTTGGTGAGTTTTTGAGCATGTTTAGGGGGTCAAATTGGGGTTCAAAGTGGCGTAAGAAAAAGAAACAAAGAAACCAAGAAACAAACAGAGCAGGAACAATAGGGCCTTTGCCCTGCAAGGCAAGGGCAGCGTTCAGTGTTTCACACTCATCGCTGCCCTTGCCTTTTCGTGCTCGGGCCCTAATAAAGAAAGAAAGAAACTGAGCAGGAACAATAGGGCCTTTGCCCTGCAAGGCAAAGGCAGCGTTCAGTGTTTCACACTGATCGCTGCCCTTTGCCTTTTTCGGGCTCGGGCCCTAATTAAAGCTGCAAGCAGCGTCGGACGGGCCCTCGCTCCTCATCATACTCCTCTCCACACGACCTTGTCTAGGGGGCGCCGTAGAGCCGATTAGAATTTCGACTGTGCAAATCTGTTGGTCTTGGGATACTATATGTATGTACCAAATTTCATGTTTGTAGGATAAAGCAATGATTTTATATGAGTATTTGAATATTTGTAGGGGGCGCTGTGGAGCTGTTTGACCATGTCCATTTCTGAATTGTATATCAAACATTAGTTTTTGAGATTTGTGAGGATTTGTGTGGATTTGGTGATATTAGGTGGACCCCTCCACTTCCAACACTCATTTCATTCCATATGGCAAAATTGGTGACAATGGCCGCCATGCCACGCCCACACCGTGTGACATAGCCATGAGATTTTAATAACTTTTGATCCTGAAGGGGTCCAGATACCACACAGCCAGTTTCATCAAGATGGGATAAAAATCCTGGGAGGAGTTCGTTAAATTCCAATGTCTCCACACGACCTTGTGTAGGGGGCGCCGTAGAGCCGATTGGAATTTCGACTGTGCAAATTTGTTGGTCTTGGGATAATATATGTATGTATTAATTTGCATGTCTGTAGGATAAAGCAATGATTTTATATGACTATTTCAATATTTGTAGGGGGCGCTCTGGAGCCGTTTGACCACGCCCATTTCTGAATTGTATATCAAACATTAGTTTTTGAGATTTGTGAGGATTTGTGTGGATTTGGTGATATTAGGTGGATCCCTTCACCTCCAAAACTCATTTCATTCCATGTGGCAAAATTGGTGAAAATGGCCGCCATGCCACGCCCACACCGTGTAACGCAGCCACAAGATTTTAATAACTTTTCATCCTGGAGGGGTCTAGATGCCACACAGCGAATTTGGTGAAGACTGGATAAAAATCATAGGAGGAGTTCGTTAAATTCCAATACCTGCGCACCACGTTTTCTAGGGGGCGCCGTGGAGCTTTTTCAAAATTTCAACAGCATTAATGTTTTTGTCTCGGGCTACTGTACCTGTGTACCAAATTTCATAGCTGTATGTGAAACTAGCCGTATTAACTCCACTAAAGCCCAATTTTTAAGGTGGCGCTATTGAGTCATTTTGCCATTCATATGTGTAATTCCCCCAAAATATCAAATTTTTCGCCAGTCCTGATGTGTGTGCAAAATTTGGTGAGTTTTTGAGCATGTTTAGGGGGTCAAATTGGGGTTCAAAGTGGCGTAAGAAAAAGAAACAAAGAAACCAAGAAACAAACAGAGCAGGAACAATAGGGCCTTTGCCCTGCAAGGCAAAGGCAGCGTTCAGTGTTTCACACTGATCGCTGCCCTTGCCTTTTTGGGCTCGGGCCCTAATAAAGAAAGAAAGAAAGAAAGAAAGAAAGAAAGAAAGAAAGAAACCGAGCAGGAACAATAGGGCCTTTGCATTGCAAGGCAAAGGCAGCGTTCAGTGTTTCACACTGATCGCTGGCCCTTGCCTTTTCGTGCTCGGGCCCTAATAAAGAAACAAACCGCCAAACAGAGCAGGAACAATAGGGCCTTTGCCCTTTGCCTTTTCGGGCTCGGGCCCTAATAAAGAAAGAAACCGCCAAACAGAGCAGGAACAATACGGCCTTTGCCCTGCAAGGCAAAGGCAGCGTTCAGTGTTTCACACTGATCGCTGCCCTTTGCCTTTTTCGGGCTCGGGCCCTACTTAAAGCTGCAAGCAGCATCGGACGGGCCCTCGCTCCTCACTGCACTTCTCTCCACACGACCTTGTCTAGGGGGCACCGTAGAGCCGATTGAAATTTCGACTGTGCAAATCTGTTGGTCTTGGGATACTGTACGTGTGTACCAAATTTCATGTTTGTAGGATAAAGCAGTGATTTTATATGAGTATTTGAATATTTGTAGGGGGCGCTGTGAAGCCGTTTGACCACACCCATTCCTGAATTTTATATCAATTGTTAGTTCTTGAGATTAATGAGGATTTGTGTGGATTTGGTGATATTACATAGATGCCTTCACCTCCAAAACCTGTTTCATTCCATATGGCGATTTTGTTCAAAATGGCCACCATGCCACGCCCACACCGTGTGAATTAGCCACAAGATTTTAATTAATAACTTTTCATCCTGGAGGGTTGTAGATGCCACACAGCAAATTTTGTGAAGATGGGACAAAAATCCTAGGAGGAGTTCGTTAAATTCCAATGCCTGCGCACCACGTGTTCTATGGGGCACCATGGAGCTTTTTTGTTCAAAATGGCCGCCATGCCACGCCCACACCGTGTGACGCAGCCACAAGATTTTAATAACTTTTCATCCTGGAGGGGTATAGATGACACACAGCAAATTTGGTGAAGATGGCACAAAAATCCTAGGAGGAGTTCGTTAAATTCCAATGCCTGCGCACAGCGTTTTCCAGGGGGCGCCATGGAGCTTTTTTGTTCAAAATGGCCGCCATGCCACGCCCACACCGTGTGACCCAGCCACAAGATTTTAATAACTTTTCATCCTGGAGGTGTCCAAATGCCACACAGCGAATTTGGTGAAAATGGGACAAAAAATCCTGGGAGGAGTTCGTTAAATTCCAATGCCTGCGCACCACGTGTTCTATGGGGCGCCATGGCGCTTTTTTGTTCAAAATGGCCGCCATGCCACGCCCACACCGTGTGACGCAGCCACAAGATTTTAATAAGTTTTCATCCTGGAGGGGTGTAAAGGCCACACAGCAAATTTGGTGAAGATGGGACAAAAATCCTAGGAGGAGTTCGTTAAATTCCAATGCCTGCGCACAACGTGTTCCATTGTACAATGATAAGCTGTTTTGTTCAAAATGGCCGCCATGCCACGCCCACACCGTGTGACGCAGCCACAAGATTTTAATAACTTTTCATCCTGGAGGGGTTTAAATGACACACAGCGAATTTGGTGAAAATCGAATAAAAATCTTGGGAGGAGTTCGTTAAATTCCAATACCTGCGCACAGCATTTTCCATGGGACGCCGTTAAGCTTTTTTGTTCAAAATGGCCACCATGCCACGCCCACACCGTGTGTTGTATCCACGAGATTTTAATAACTTTTCATTCTGTAGGGGTCTAGATGCCACACACCGAATTTGGTGAAGATGGCACAAAAATCCTGGGAGGAGTTCGTTAAATTCCAATGCCTGCACACAGCGTTTTCTAGGGGGCGCCATGGAGCTTTTTTGTTCAAAATGGCCGCCATGCCACGCCCACACCGTGTAACCCAGCCACAAGATTTTAATAACTTTTCATCCTGGAGGGGTCCAAATGCCACACAGCGAATTTGGTGATGATGGGACAAAAATCCTGGGAGAAGTTCGTTAAATTCCAATGCCTGCGCACCACGTGTTCTATGGGGCGCCATGGAGCTTTTTTGTTCAAAATGGCCGCCATGCCACGCCCACACCTTGTGACGCAGCCACAAGATTTTAATAACTTTTCATCCTGGAGGGGTATAAATGCCACACAGCCGATTTGGTGAAGATGGGACAAAAATCCTAGGAGGAGTTCGTTAAATTCCAATGCCTGCGCACAACGTGTTCCATTGTACAATGATAAGCTGTTTTGTTCAAAATGGCCGCCATGCCACGCCCACACCGTGTGACGCAGCCACAAGATTTTAATCAAAGCTGCAAGCAGCGTTGGACGGGCCCTCGCTCCTCACTGCACTGCTCTCCACACGACCTTGTCTAGGGGGCGCCATAGAGCCGATTGGAATTTTGACCGTGCAAATGTATTGGTCTTGGGATACTATATGTATGCACCAAATTTCATGTTTGTAGGATAAAGCAGTGATTTTATATGAGTATTTGAATATTTTGTAGGGGGCGCTGTGGAGCCATTTGTCCACGTCCATTCCTGAATTGTATATTGAACGTTAGGTTTTGAGATTAATGAGCATTTTTGTGGATTTGGTGATTTTACATGGATCCCTTCACCTCCAAAACTCATTGGCGTAAGAAAAAGAAACCGCCAAACCGCCAAACACTACAGGAACAATTGGGTCCTACGCACTGTAGTGCTTCGTGCCCTAATAACTTTTCATCGTGGATGGGTTTTGATGCCACACAGCGAATTTGGTGAAGATCGGACAAAAATCCTGGGAGGAGTTCGTTAAATTCCAATGCCTGCGCACCATGTGTTCCATTGTACAATGATAAGCTTTTTTGTTCAAAATGGCCGCCATGCCACGCCCACAACGTGTGACGCAGCCACAAGATTTTAATAACTTTTGATCCTGGAGGGGTGTCGATGCCACACAGCAAATTTAGTGAAGATCGGATAAAATTCCTGGGAGGAGTTCGTTAAATTCCAATGCCTGCACACCACGTGTTCCATTGTACAATGATAAGCTTTTTTGCTCAAAATGGCCGCCATGCCACGCCCACAACGTGTGACGCAGCCACAAGATTTTAATAACTTTTGATCCTGGAGGGGTGTAGATGCCACACAGCAAATTTAGTGAAGATCGGATAAAATTCCTGGGAGGAGTTCGTTAAATTCCAATGCCTGCACACCACGTGTTCTATGGGGCGCCATGGAGCTTTTTTGTTCAAAATGGCCGCCATACCACGCCCACACCGTGTGACGCAGCCACAAGATTTTAATAACTTTTCATCCTGGAGGGGTCCAGATGCCACACAGCCAATTTGGTGAAAATCGGACAAAAATCCTAGGAGGAGTTTGTTACATTCCAATGCCTGCACACTACGTGCTCTAGGGGGCGCCGTTGAGCCTTTTTTGAAATTTTAAAAGCAGGAATGTTTTTGTTTTGGGCTACTGTACCTGTGTACCAAATTTCATGAGTTTACGTGAAACTAGCCGTATTAACTCCACTAAAGCCCAATTTTCAAGGTGGCGCTATTGAGTCATTTTGCCATTCATATGTGTAATTCCCCCAAAATATCAAATTTTTCACCAGTCCTGATGTGTGTGCCAAATTTGGGGAGTTTTTGAGCATGTTTAGGGGGTCAAATTGAGGTTCAAAGTGGCGTAAGAAAAAGAAACCGCCAAACCCCCAAACCGCCAAACACTACAGGTACAATAGGGTCCTACGCACTGTAGTGCTTTGGGCCCTAATAAATAAAAAAGTGCAAACATGGCCAAGGGGTTAAACCAGGGAACTCAGAGGATGAACAGGTTTGTTGTGCTGTGCTACCTGTTCTACTTATTGCTGCACATGGTGCAGGTTGGATCAGTGCATTAATCCATCTGGGTTTACCATACTGGGTCTTATAGGGCCATCTGCTAAATTTAGGGTCAGTTAACCATTTTGGATTAAATCTGCTAGTTTGGGGGTGAACGAGTGGGGGTCATGGTCTCCTCCAGTGCTCCTCCGACTTCAGAAAAAGTTCACGTATCGACCATAAAATGTCACCATTGCGGTTTCCACTGTATCGCGAGATGCTGTTAAAAGCTCTGTGCACTGTCTTTGCTATCACTGTTTTGGTGCATAAAGAAGCTGTTGTAACTGCACTTATGTTACAATATTAAAAAGTAAAGGACGAGAGCGCCAGCCATGTTAACTCATTCAACACTTTACTTCTTCTTCGACCAACTCTTCTTCAACACTACATTTAATGCTGTTTCAACATCAGTACATAGCGCCCTCTAGCGGGATAACGTAGCAGCTGAAATATGACCTGAATACACAACATATTTCCCCCTCTGTTTAGAGAAATACCAGGACATACCAGTAACACCCTGTCAAATCATGTCAGAAGTTAACTGAAAACATTGGTGCACATTAAGCTGGACTTGAATACTTATAACATTACAAAACCAAATCTTCAAGAATTTTGGCTGTAACCCAAAAGCATGACAGAACTGTAATCATTTTAAAGAACAGCAGAAACTTATACCACAGCAGAAAACTCTTACTCATCCCTGTTTTAACTTAACTGAAGTAAACAGTAAAGAAGTACAGTAATCAATAAACACCTTGTGACATTTCATGTATAGTAATCATATTGTCATGTTTTTTCACATTGTTTTGTTTTTTTCAACATTTAACCTCAAACACATCAGAACAATTACTGTTCATAATTATCAAGCCAACCAGGCTTCTTTCTCACTCGAGTGGGTCTGCGAGTGTCACAGTCCGGTGGTTTAACAGGCACCTGCTCAGGCTCTGGAGCAGCAACGCCTGCATTGCCATCAGTTGCAGCTTCTGGTACCAATGAAAGGTGAGTAGCGTTCCATGTACGTCCATCTTCTAGTACATAAGCACTTGAGCCAGCCCTCCGTACCACTCTGGTAGGTGAGTAGAACTTTGACAGTCCTTTCTTGACATGGAAGGGCTTTCTTACTCTGACTAGGTTTCCCTCTTTGATCCGTGGTACTTGTGCACCTCTCCTCATATCTGTGTAAGCTTTTGATGCATTCTGTTTGGCAGTGACATGGCTACGCAGCCGTTTCTCTGATAGTGGAATGTGCTTACTTGCTGGGCCAATGTCCACTTTTGTGCCATTTTCCTGTTGAACATCAGTTCATGTGGTGACACCCCTGTGGTGCTATGTGGAGTTGCACGGTATGCAAGCAGGAAGTTTTGTACAAATGATTTCCATGCTTTTCCTTCTTGTTCAGCAGTCAATAATGTCTCTTTGAGAACGCGATTCCAGCGTTCTACAGCTCCATTCGCTTGAGGATAATACAGAGATACTTTCCTGTGTGTAATGTCTCTCACTGCAAGGAAGTCTGCAAACTCACTTGATGTGAACTGAGTCCCGTTATCACTTATGAGTTCTGTAGGATTACCAAAGCGTGAGAATACTGTGGACAGGAAGCTGGTGATTGCTGTAGTTGTGATGGAGTGAGTAAAGGCAACCTCCGGCCATTTTGTGTAGTAGTCTATCATTGTTATGGCATAACGACAATCCCAGTTTGCTGACTCAAACGGTCCAACAATGTCAATTCCCACTTTCTGCCATGGACCATCTGGCAGTGGAATAGGTTGAAGTGGTGCAGCATGTGTTTTGGCACTTTTATCATTCATTTGACAGGTCACACACGCACTGATTGTCTCTTGCACATGTGCGTCCATGCCTGGCCACCAGTATAAGTCTCTTAGTCTTTGCTTAGTGCGAACAACACCTTGATGTGTTTCATGTGCCAGGTCCACCGGCTGCTTTCTGAGGGTCACAGGTACTAGGCGTCGGTGAGGACCCCTGTATACTGTCATATCTTGTACTGACAGCTCCTCTCTGACAGCAAAGTAGGGCTTGAGTGCGGCAGGTAGGGACTTTGCTGTTCTATGCCACCCATTTTTCATCTGCGCTCTCAATGCAGTAAGTTCAGGGCACGTCTCACATGCCACAGTGAAGTCTTTCACTGAGAGAGCTTTCATTTCAGTATCCAACAGAGCTACGAGTTCAGGTTCTGTCACTGGCTCAGCATTCTCTTCAAAGGAGAGAGGCAATCTGGAGAGACAGTCAGCAGCATGGTTTTGTGCACCAGCACGGTACACCATGTCATAAGTGAAGTGCATGAGTCTGGCTGACCATCGAGCAATACGCATTCCTGCACGTCCAAGGCCTTTAGTTGCCAGCAGCGTAGTTAGGGCCTGGTGATCTGTGCGCAGTGTAAATCTAACTCCCCATAGAAAAGTCCTCCATTTTTCCACAGCCCACACGCAGGCTAACGCCTCCTTTTCCACAATGGAATACTTCCGTTCTGCAGGCGTAAGCGAACGTGAGGCAAATGCAACTGTACGTTCTGTCTTATCAGGGTGTATCTGTGTCAGTATGGCCCCCAGACCGTAGTCTGATGCATCTGTTGACACTAGGGTAGGAAGACGGGGATCAAAGACAGCCAGTGCAGAGCTGTTCACAATATGAGTCTTAACTGCTTCAAAACTTGACTGTGCTGCTGCAGTCCATTGAAACATGTCATCACGCAAGCACTTTCTCATGGGCTCCACCAGAGACGCATAATTTCTGACAAATTTGGAATACCATGCTGTGAGACCTAGAAATGAGCGTAGTGTGGTGGCGTCACTTGGCGCTGGAGCCTCAGTAATAGCTCTCAGATGCTCTTGATCTGGTAACAAGCCCTGAGCTGAGATAGTGTGCCCAAGGAACCTAAGTCTGGTCTGGTTGAAGTGGCATTTATCATGGTTGAGCTGAAGTCCGGCGTCCTTAAGCGCAGTGAGCACCGCCTTCAGGTTGCTGTTATGTTCTTCCTGGTCTTTTCCGTAGACACATCATCCAAATAATTTTGGACTCCTTTCAGGTCTTTAAGCACCAGGGACATGAGCTTGGAGAAGGCGCTTGGGGCTGAACACAGTCCATATGGCACCCGTTTGAACCTAAAAAGTCCTTCATGTGTTATGAATGCTGTCATGTCCCGGCTTTCTTCTGCCAGTAGCACCTGATGGTATGCATTTGCCAAGTCAATAGTGGAGAAAACAGTAGCTCCACGCATTTCAGAGAACAAGTCATCCATCTGTGGAAGAGGGTGACTGTCCATCACTATGGCCTTATTTGGTTCACGCAAGTCCACACACATTCTTGGTTTGCCATTCTTTCGTAGTGTAACAACGATGGGTGATACCCATGGTGAAGCATCAATTCTCTCTATCACATCCATTGCCAGCAGTCTTTCCAGCTCATCAGAGACAGCCTGTGTGACAGAGAGTGGAGGCCTTCGTAGTTTTTGTTGAACGGGCTGGGCTCCTCCTCTGACTTTCACATGGTGAACAAAACCTTTAGCGAGACCAAGCTCTCCTATGGCTGATGCAGTTGTAACCTCTCTGATCGTCTGCTTTACATCTGTTGCTGGAGCCGCACGTGAAGAAGTCACTGGCAGGGAAGCTGTATGCACTACATTGTTGTTGTCAATACACAGCCTCAGTGCCTTGAATAAGTCCAGTCCTAATAAGGCTGTGCCTGTCTTCACCACATACAATTTAGCTGCCACTGTAGTGTGTTTAAACTGAACATCAGCTGACAAGCACCCTAGTACTGGGACTTCGGTTCTGGTGTAAGTCACTAATTTTGATGGTGGGTCGACTAGCGACACGTCACCAAAGTACTGCTTGTAGAACTGCTCAGTAATAATGGTCACAGCAGAGCCTGTGTCCACAATCAGCTCAACAGGACGGGAGGTTGATTCTGCTGTGATTGTAACTGGGCATTTCATTTTGTCCTCTAACTGTCCATTCTCTAATACCAGCACTGTATTCATTTCAAGGACGACAACTTCTCCTTTAACAGTGTCTTTGTTGGACTTACATTCGCGGGCAAAATGTCCTTTCTTGTTGCAGTTTCGGCAGGTCACTTTCTTTGCAGGGCAGTCTGGAGCGTTAGCAAGGTGAGTAGAAGATCTGCATCGAAAACAACGTTTGTCCTGTTTTTGTGCTGCTGCAGGCTCGGCAGTATTGTAGCTCCTTGTTCTGGGTTGACGTTTAAATGGCTTGGCTCTCACGACGTGCACGGGAACTTGGGGCTCTGGGGTGAGGCTCTGTGCATGCCTGATAGCCGCCTCCACTTGACAAGCTAGCATGACAGCCTTGTCGAGTGTTAGCCTAGCATCCGTCTGTACTAGCAGTCTCTCACGTACTTTTGCACAGCTAGAATGTTCAATCAGTTGATCACGTATCATTTCATCTGTTACGAGGGGGGAAGGAGCAGAGAACCCAGACGCAGAACACAGAACTTACAAATGAGCAGAACGTTAACTTAAGATAGCTTTTAATGACAAACCCAGACAAAACTAGAACAAAGATTAACCCTGGTGACAACTGAAACAAACCCAATACAAATACATACAAAACTACAGCACCTTACAAAACTCAAAAAATATTCAACAAACAAAGTGGAAAACAAACTACACCAAACATTAAATGTGACAAATTAACCAAAGACTCAAAACATTCAAACAGAGTAATCAACAACACAAAAAGCCACAGTCAAAAACAAATCAAACTTAACCGGTGACAGGCAGGATCCAGGCAGGGAGAGTGACGCAAAGGCAGGGGGGGGGTGAAGCAGACAGGTAACAGGGAAGCAGGCAGAAGACGGAGCGGGGACAGACGGTGAACCGGGGAAGCATAGTCTATGGTCTGGCAGAGAGTGACTGAATGAACAGGGTTTTTATGGAGGGAGGTGATTAGTGGCAGGTGAGGTGTTCTTCACAGCTGACTTAAATGTAGGTAATGAGAGCAGGTAATCAGGGAGCTGGGATGAAGGTGAGGGAAAGCAGGGCTGAGTGAGAGGGAGAGAGAGGGAATGGAAGAGAGGAAAAAGGAAAGAAAGAGAGAGACAGACAGGGACTGAAGCGACGATCATAACATCATCCGTGTTTTCAGCAAACTCACAGGTGGTAGCAAGCTCACGCAGCGCGCCAACGTACTCCGCCACAGTCTCATTTGGCTGCTGTTTCCTTTGTCTGAACTTGTGTCGTTCAACTACGACATTTATTGCTGGGCTGAAATGCGCACGCAGTGCTTTCACGGCTTCTTCGTACTTCGTACCTGTGTTCGGAAGCGTGTAGAATATCCGCTGGCCTTCGGTACCCAGGCAGTGGAGAAGCATTGCACAAATCCTCGTGTCGGGCCACTTTTCCCCCTCGGCATCAATAGCAAGCAAGTACGTCTCGAACATCTTCATCCACACATCAAACGTGATCACAGGTTGTCCTGCACACGGTAGGAACGGTGAAGGTAGACCGAAATTCGCCATCCTCGTCGCCAAATTTGTTGTAACTGCACTTATGTTACAATATTAAAAAGTAAAGGACGAGAGCGCCAGCCATGTTAACTCATTCAACACTTTACTTCTTCTTCGACCAACTCTTCTTCAACACTACATTTAATGCTGTTTCAACATCAGTACATAGCGCCCTCTAGCGGGATAACGTAGCAGCTGAAATATGACCTGAATACACAACAGAAGCTTATTTAAAATAAATAAACAAGTGACGCTTAGCCTGGCGGGGGGCAAGGAAAGCCTGGCGACCTGCCAGGCTTATAAGCACTGGAGGAAACACCGTCAAGCCAGTCTCCCCTAAGATCACCTGTGTCTCTCAGTGACCCTGTTGAGAATAGCTCGTGGCCTGGGTGGCACCTGGACTTCTCTCACATATCTATAAAAGTGTCTCCACCTCCCCATCTGAGATCACCTCGTATGGCATGTGTTGACCCACTTGTCACTGAAGGCTAATAAAAACTATCCATTCATCCATCCATCCATCCATTTTCTTCCGCTTATCTGGGATCAGGTCGCGGAGGCAGCAGACGAAGCAAGTCGTTCCAGACGTCCCTCCCCCCAGAAACTCTTTCCAGCTCATCCTGGGGGAACCTGAGGCATTCCCAGGCCTAGCTCTGCTTAATAATTTAGATGGCCATAGAATGGCCAAAGGGGGAAATGTTGTAGCAAAATTTCATTTTGTACTGTTAATCAGAGAGCACAGTAGACCTGACTCTGAGTAGTTTTCCTTATTTTGTTATGGTATGTGATGTTGTGACCAGCGCCAAGCACCAAGGCCCTGAGATTCCTCGGCTGGGGAGTCTCTGTTGTCTTCCTGGGAAAAGCAAAGCTTCTGTTATGTGAAGAATAGATGCTGTGTCTAGGATGGACAATGTTGTACATTTACATTTTGCCTTTTTGTCTGGGTCACACCTCTGAACACGAGCCTGGTGTTGGAGCTCTGCCTTTCAGCTGAAATATTCGATCTGCATTTCTCTTCTTTATTAGGGCCCAAGCACTGGAGGTGCAGGCCACAGGCTGTGACCTGCACCAGAGGTGCAGAGCCCCTATTGTCCCTGTAAGGATTGTTGTTGTTGTTGTTGTTGTTACTGTTGTTTCAAATGGCCTATAACGCCAATATAGTTGGGAAAACTGTCTCAAGGTTTTATCAAAGATTTCAGGCAAACAAATCTACCAATACCTCATATGTTAAAAAGAAGTTGGAAAAGGAAACAGACTCAGTAGTGGATGATGAGGATTGGGAACTGATATGTAAAATACAATGGAAAACAACCTGTTCATCCAATTGGAGAGAATTTGGTTGGAAAACTATAATTTGTTATTTTATTACTCCAGTCCAAAAGAAACACCAAAATATAGGGCTGGCTGTTGGAGACTGTGTGGCAGTCAAGAGGCTGATCATTATCATCTATTCTGGGCTTGCCCAAAAGTTGCTCTGTTCTGCCAAGATTTCCACAAATGTATAGAAAATGTTGTTTGTACACAATTCCCCTTTGTTTTTTTTTAAATTTATACCTAGGCCTTGATTTTCCTAACTTAAGTACTTTGTCAGACAAGTACCTAATGAGAATTTTGTTAATGTCAGCCAAAAAACATTGATTAGAAAATGGCTCCAAACAGATAGACCAGAAATCCAAGAATTGTACACCACTGTTTATCAGATATTTGTCATGGAGAGGCTTCATGGAGAGGCTTACTATGTCTTTGCGGCTTCAAAGGGACAAATTTAACCAGATTTGGTTAAAATGGAGACAGTATATTAGAGAAATCAGAAGGGATTTTGTTTAAATAATTTGCACAATTAAGGAGGGAGTTAAATTGTAATAGGATTGTACCATTTTTCCACTTGTCCATTTGTTTTGTTATTTGTTCTGTTACCCTTTTAAAGAAAAAAAATACATACATATATGAAATTGGGAGCAACTACTTTGCTAGAACTATCAAAGGTGTTGATCTATGAAGCTTATATAGCCACACAGCTTATGAACAATTGCTGTACATACAAATGTCTGGACCAACGTACTGCACCCAAGTAAATGTTTTGTGCAAAATCATCACTAAAAATAAAGTCATAGTGCACTGAAAGATTTGTCTGAAACATATCAGGTTATTAGATACTGTAATTATAATGGCATACAGACACCCAATTAGAGCTAGGTATTGATTCAGATTTCCCAAATCAATTTGATTTTATTCTCGAGGTCCCAATTCGATTCGATTCGCAATTCGATTTGATTTTCAATTCGCTTAAGGATATTTCAGTCACAGTACCAATTTTACTTGAATATGGAAGAGATTCTCAGAGAACCAATGCTGTAAATAGTAGAAACTAACTTTAACTTGGTGCACTATTTAAGATATTGATGTTTACATTAAGAATTGAGCCCAAAGCAGTTCAATTAATTGTGTAATTTCTATTAGACATGACCTGACCAAAACAAAAATGTAATGATTTAAATCCAATCAAATCACAAGGCAGGCAGTGTAAATAAGGAGGCTACAAACACACTGAGGACGTTCACTTTCCTGCCTGTGACTCTCACAAAGCTTTGGTTTTTGTGCAGTATGTTGCAGTAAACTGTCCAGCATCTCCACTGTGCTGTTCCACCATGTCACCACGTCAGTCACCAGCTTATGTACAGGCAGGCCCAGTAACCTTTGCTTCTCTTTAAGCTTGTGGCTTTCCGTGATGCTACGTCCATCCATCCATCCATCCATCCATCCATCCATCCATCCATCCATCATCTTCTGCTTTTCCAGGGCCGGGTCACAGGGGCAGCAGTCTAAGCAGAGAGGCCCAGACTTCCCTTGCCCCAGACACCTCCTCCAGCTCTTCCAGTGGGACCCCGAGCCATTCCCAGGCCAGCCGAGAGACATAGTTCCTCCAGCGTGTCCTAGGTCTACCCCGAGGCCCCCCTTCCCATGGGACATGCCCGGATCACCTCCCCATGGAGGCGTCCCAAAGGCATCCGGAACAGATGTCCAAGCCACCTCAACTGACCCCTCTCGATATGGAGAAGTAGCAGCTCTACTCCGAGCTCCTCCCTGGTGACCGAGCTCCTCACCAAATTTCGAAGGGTGCGCCCAGCCACCCTGCGAGGAAACTCATTTCAGCCGCTTGTAGCCGGGATCTCGTTCTTTCGGTCATGGCCCAAAGTTCATGACCATGTCCATAAAAGTTATGAACAGAACCGGTGACAAAGGGCAGCCCTGCTGGAGCCCAACGTGCACTGGGAACAGGTCCACTGACTGCTGGAAATGCAAACCAGGCTCCTGCTCCGGTCGTACAGGGACCGGACTGCCCTTAACAAAGGGCCCTGGACCTCATACTCCCGAAGCACCCCCCACAGAACGCCACGAGGGACACGGTCGAATGCCTTCTCCAAATCCACAAAGCACATGTGGACTGGTTGGGCAAACTCCCATGAACCCTCGAGCACCCGATGGAGAGTGTAGAGCTGGTCCAGTGTTCCACAACCGGGACGAAAACCGCATTGTTCCTCCTGGATTAGACTATTGGCTGGATCCTCCTCTCCAGTACTCTGGAATAGACTTTCCCGGGGACACTGAGGAGTATGATCCCCCTGTAGTTGGAACACACCCTCCGATCCCCGTTCTTGAAAAGAGGGACCACCACCCCGGTCTGCCAGTCCAATGGCACTGTCCCCGACTGCCACACAATGTTACAGAGACATGTCAGCCACAACAATCCCTCCACATCCAGAGACTTGAGATACTCAGGGTGACTCTCATCCACCCCTGGAGCCCTGCCACCGAGGAGCTTGTCAATCACCTCGGTAACTTCAGCCTGGGTAATGGGCGAGTCCGCCTCTGAGCACTCAGCCTCTGCTTCCTCAATGGAAGACGTGATGGCGGGATTGAGGAGATCCTCAAAGTATTCTTTCCACCGCCCGACGACATCCCCAGTTGAGGTCAACAGCTCCCCACCTCCACTGTAAACAGTGTTGGTGAAGCACTGCTCCTCCCTCCTGAGGCGCCGGACGGTTTGCCAGAATTTCCTCGGGGCCGACCGATAGTTCTCCTCAATGGCCTCCTGAACTCCTCCCAGACCTGAGTTTTTGCCTCCACAACAGCCCAGGCTGCGGCATGCCTGGCCTGCCAGTACACATCAGCTGCCTCAGGAGTCCCATGATCTAGCAACACCCGATAGGACTCCTTCTTCCGCTTGACGGCATCCCTTACTTCCAGTGTCCACCACCGGGTTCGGGGTTGCCGCCACAACAGGCAACAGAGACCCTGCGACCACAGCTCCGAGCAGCAGCTTCAACAATGGAGGTGGAGAACATGGTCCACTTGGACTCAATGTCTCCAACCTCCCCCGGGATCTCCCAGAGGTGGGAGTTGAAGACCGCACTGACAGAGGGCTCCATCAGACATTCCCAGCAGACCCTCACAACACGTTAGGGCCTGCCGAGTCTGTCCGGCTTCCTCCCCCCCAGTGCATCTAACCTGAGGGACGCGACCCTCTTGTTCTCTGGGGTGAACTCCAACACATGGCGGCTGAGGTGTGGGGACGTGGGCAAGCCCACACCAGCCTGCTGCCTCTCACCACAGGCAACTCCAGAAAAGTGGAGAGTTCAGCCCCTCTTGAGAAGTTGGGTTCCAGAGCTCGAACTGTGCGTGGAGGTGAGCCCGACTATATCTAGAAAGTACCTCTCAACCTCCCACACAAGCTCAGGCTCCTTCCCCCCTAGTGAGGTGACGTTCCAAGTCCCAACGGTTAGAAGCTGTGTCCGGGGATCGGGTCGCCGAGGCCCCCACCATCGACTACCGCCCGATCCACATTGCACCCGGCCCCTACTGTTCCCTCTGCAGGTGGTGGGTCCGCAGGAGGTCGGGCCCACGTCGTCCCTTCAGGCTGAACCCGGCCGAGCCCCATGGGCAAAGGCCCGGCCACCAGGCACTCCCATACGAGCCCCATCCCCACGCCTGGCTCCAGGGTGGGGCCCTGGCTGCACTATGCCGGGCGACGTCACGGTCCTTGCTTGACTATACTCCATAGAGACCCGTCACCTAGGACCTGTTTACCTTGGGTGATCCTACCAGGGGCATTAAACCCCCGACAACATAGCTCCCAGGATCATTCGGGCACTCAAAGTCCCCCACCACGATAAAGTAGCAGTTCCAGGGGGAGATGAATAAACTATACATTTGTAAATTATTATTACACCAGTTATAACTAAAGTTGAGTGAGCGCCTGAGTCCTGCCATGAATGCACCGTGGCCCAGGATATGAGCAAAGATGGCGGGGCCCACCCGACCCTCACGACTGGAGCAATGACGCTGAAAGACGCTGAGATCTATTGGGTGTGTATTGGACTTGGGGATGGGAATACTGCTTCTGCCAGGGGGTCAAATTATTCAGTAAATTTCTCCCTATAGCCAAGCTTCTCCAGTGGTTCCCACCTGCTGCACATCTGCGCTCTCAGAGACAATTCAGCCGGATCCACTCCCGGCAACCATAGTTGCCACTCAGCCTTTGTATGACTTAGCCCCATCCCTCCAGCAGGTGAGTGCTTCAGATGACAGGACAGTGGCCATCAGGGGCATCTGGGAAAAGAACTGTGAGGGTCTGAATAGCCTACAACAGAAGGAGCTGTGACAGTTCCTGTGGGAATTTAAGGACTTGTTTGCTCTCAGTGACAATGAGGTAGGGCTCACGCACCTGGTCGAGCACCACATTTACACCGGGGATGCACGTCCTGTCAAAGTGCACCCCCGTCGCCTGCCCATGACATGGCAGGAAGTGGCAGATAAAGAGGTTGAAACTATGTTGGAGTCAGGTATAATAGAACCTTCCGACAGCCCTTGGTCCTCAGCTGTGTTCATGGTCCCAAGAACGAAGAGCCCAAGATGGAGGTTCTGTGTGGACTATAGGCCCCTTAACAAGGTGACATGAAAGGACTGCTACCCCCTTCCAAGAGTGGCTGATTGGGCCTCTGAGCAGGAGAAGGATGAAGATTTGACTCCTGTGAACTTTGTGTACTGTCAAGGCATATGAAAGTTTTAAAGTTATCTGTTTACACACTCCACTTTTGTAGTCTATCTTTTCCTCTTTTGGAAATCTGGGTGTGGAATTTTGCAAATGTGCATGTTCACAAATATGTTGTTTTCTTCTCTGCTTGCCTTACTTCAGGATCATCAAAGTGTACGTAAACTATGGTTGGAAATGAGTTTGGTTCACATTGAACTATGTTTGTTATTGACCCACACACACCAAGCAGGACATGAGCGCCTAAACCCTAATATAAATGCTCTGCTAAAGTAGTGTTGTACACTCTAGAATGCTGTAATCTTTTCAACATTACCCTTCCTATTTTGTGATCTTTTGTGTAATCTTGAGCCTTCATCACAACAATCAATCAAGCATTGTATGTTGGATTCTTGCACTTGATGATTAGTGGGAAATATATGCAACGTTAAAGTTTCCTCAATCATTTCTCGTCCTTTTAGAAGGGCAATGTCATTTTGAGAAAGGGTTTTGTTTTTCAGTTTGTGTTCTCAAGCAATTCAGCATGTGTGCAAAAACAGCATCTTGTCTAATCCTGGCCAATTCAACAACTTAGAAGTTACTCTGCCACCAATTTACACCTTCAGTGTCCTTATACAACAGTTTACCTCTCACTGGGCTTAGCTGAAAGGGGTCACCTACTGCAATTAAACTCACGGTGCCAAATGGACAAAAGTTTCCTGTTTGTTTTATCTGTCTGAGTCTGTCATGGATATAGGCAAACAACTTATGGTCCACCATTGAAATTTCAACATGAATTAAAATTTGCAGGTTCCCCAATGTTGATTGCAAAGTGTTGAATTTTTCCTGACCAAGTGGACTATATGGTAGTTTAATATCTGTACCTTTTTACAATGCACTGTGAATTGTACATGCTCTCAAGTTGTATGCTGCAATTCCTGTTGGTGCAGTCAACAACACAGAAATGTCCTCTGGATGACAAACAATTGTAGAAAGCAATCTTGTGACCTCATACTGCATGGCTTTGATTAAATGAGTTTTAACAGTACCAGTACCAGTGTCCAGTTGTGTGTCATTTCATGATCTTATAAAAGACAAGCCATCATCCTACAAAGTGAGTTGTTTTGTCTTTCCAAATGAAATTGTTTTTTTGTCGTCGTCATTTAGATCTCGTATTAATGCAACTTTGTCATCATCCAAGTAAGCCTGTTCATTGCGTATTTGCTCACATTCCAACTGTTCTAGTTGTTGCTCAGGACACAGTTGACACCATGCATCCTCCAACAAGCCACTGTTCAATTTCTGCTCAGCTGACTGCAATAAATTTGCATCTTTTTCAAACCTACTCCAATTCTGGTCTACAATTCTGTTAGGCCAAATTACTTTTAACCTCACTATTAATCAGATACTGTGAAGACCTCGAACAGGTGGAATCTATTTTGGAGGTGTGAAGTCGCTATTGTTTGTTCACACCTTAAAAGGCATGTTAGGGTAAATTACATTTAACCTTTCACTTTTAACTTTTAGCACATACTCTCAGGGGACACCGACACTGAGAAGAACACCAAGCAGCCTCCACATTCACATATGTTTTAAGTACTGAATGTTTGTTTGCTCCTAGTTTGGATAACAACCTGCTCGTACCCATAACATGAGCACCAAATCTCTGGGGACTCATTCTCCTACGTCATGGTGCACCTGATAGCTCTGGAACAGATAATAGGACTGAAGGTGTTAGATCTATCTTTTAAGAGTCACCCTTACAGAGGTGTGGGCAACTCCGGTCCTTGAGGGCCGCTATCCTGCTCGTTTTAGATGTTTCCCTCTTCTAACACACCTGATTAAATGATCAGCTCATCATCAAGCTCTGCAGAAGCCTAATAACGATCCTGATCATTTGAATCAGGTGTGTTGGAAGAGGGAAACATCTAAAACATGCAGGATAGTGGCCCTCAAGGACCGGAGTTTCCCACCCATTACATGACATCACAGGGATTAAGAAACACACAGGGTGGGCGGACAACTTCCTTCCACAGGTGCATCGTTTGGTGATTTGCCGGGAGAAGACTCCGAAGATGCAGATGAATTGGATGGGCTGTTTCAGGAAGGGCGGATGCCTTAAGCAACCTCCCTTTCCATCTTTACTATAAAAATTGTAGTCACATTTCTATCATTGTCTTCACTGCGTGGGTCGTGCCATACAGTAAAGAACCTTGAACAAGCTTTAGAGACTCCGATATACAGATTAAATCAAATAAAAAAGAGAAGTTGTTTGTCTTCTATCTCAAAAAAACCAACACGCATGTCAACAATTCCCTTCACAGATTTCAGTATGCCTTCTGCATAAAAGACATGCCCATTATTATAGAAATCCTCAAATTTGTCATAATGGGGTGGCTTCAACTGAAAATCCATCCTATATGGCAAGAACAATTGCAAAAGGCTTTGATAGAAGTTCTCTGAATTCTTTGTGACAGAAAAATCAGCATACCGTATATCAGTCCCTCCAGGAATTTGCGATGTTGCAATCGCAATAATTAACACAAATTCAACCAATCTCCATGAATTCTGCGCGACATTGCAATTTTGTCCAATCACCACAACTTTTCTGCAATTTTGGCCAGCCTCCCGTGAGTTCCACCAATCACAGCAGTCCCCAGCACAAACGTAATGCACGTACGCCACCGAATTCACTTCCTTGTTTATGGTTTGAAGATGCAGACATGTGCGATAGTAACGTCTCTCACTTACCAACAAAAATGACTGCTAAAGACCTGCAAAACAATTCCATGATGTTCTTCACAAAAACATGAAACACAAACTGTTTTGCACCCTGTGGAATATTGAGGTGGAACACAAACAAAAATCATCCACTGACAAACACTTTTCCACCGTAAACATATCAGGAGAATGGGTGAAACAAGCGGACCACAGACCAGACAAACCACCGTGATGAAGCTTTGGCCACCGTGATGTGGCCAGCAGTTAAACAATGAAGGTCAGTTAGATTCATTAACTGCAGTGACGAGCTGTGAGCGTGTGTGAACACGTGTGTGCCAGAATGTGAAATTAACATTTCAAATTTCTAAAAATGTATAATGAATTATACAAAATAAAGAAAAAAATTCAACTTTTTAGCAATTTTTTACTGTCTTTCGCAGTTTCATCGCAACAAATACATTGCAACTTACATCACAATTTTTTTTAGAAAAGCTGCTGCGAATTCAGGCATTTTAGCCCGCAACAATCTTGAAAAACGCCTGCGAAATCCTGGAGGGACTGATATAACAGCTAGTTGTGTTCTGCGCAAAAAAAAAATCCTGAATCATTTCTCGATTCAACTTTGTGAACAGCTTCTTCATTAGTGGAAACTACATGAAACTCAGATGCAAAGCTGCTAAACACTTCTCGTCAAACAAATCTTCATCTGGCATGTTCTTGTACCTATCAACAATACTAGTCATCCAAATGTCATTTGCAGAAAGACCTTGGCTTTCAGTTCTTCCTCGCAGCCATCTAAAATCAAGCATGCGTGCTTCTGTGACAGGATTACGCTGAAAGATTTCACACTTGTCTGTCCACACTCTCCTGTCTGCCCTCCTGGTGCAAGATACTGGACAGCAAACTTGTCCATCGCATATCTACAAATGAAATTGAGCAAAACCAAGTAGGGATGTCCAACTGCCTTATAAAACTTTCTATACGCTTTGCCAAAAAGGGGGAGAACCACGTACAGGTTTTAAAAAGCAATAGCTTTCATCATGTTGGAGTAACTTGTTGAAAGCTTGCTTATCTTTCAACATTTCAACTCCTATAGCAGTAGCTTGAGGTTTGTCTTTCCCTTTTCTTAGAGCTACATGTTCAATTTCAGATAAATATTGAGCATAAAAGATGTACTCAGTATTTATAGCAAAACGGCCATCTGCACTCAAAATTCTTAAGTTAAAGTATCTGGACAGTGACAGTTTGTCTTTCCTAGACTCACTGTAAGTATTATGCCCATTTGGAAACAATGTAGGGAAACATTTGGCCTCAGTTGTTTTATCCAATAGCATTTTAACTGGAGTGTTTCCTTCAGCTGGCACATTTCAAAATGTTGCCAAAGTAGTGGTCTAACACTTGTTGTCCAGTATCCACTGGCTGAAGGCAAGTGTCTACGTACATGCAGTATTTCTGTCGATCATGTAAAAGCTCATCTTCATTGCCATGTGCAGCAAGTTCTATGTTAGATTCAGATTCAACTTCACCATCAGTGTCCTTTGAAAAAACATTAACCCACTCATCATGAAATTCTGTCTGTGTAATACTTGTTGCACTCTTTCAAATAGCTCAATGCAATCTGTACATGTTGCAAACTGACAAATTCATACTTGTAATGGCCCTTGTACGTCAACTTCCTTTTCAGTTTGACACATAAAAGTGAGTTGTCAACATCCAAACATGGCAAAACATTAGCTGTTTCAACAGTGTTTACAGGTACACTTGTCACTGGACCATGAGCTCCATTTTGTCTACCTTTTGGCAGTGACAACATTTTCATGAATGGAATTCCAAATTATTCAAACGGCTCAGTTCCAAAGGAATAGCAGAAAGTGACAAATTGTTTTGAAAACTTTCTGGGGGCACCTGACATCTATTCAATTTAGAATGACAACTGTGACAAATCCACAACTCCATTCTATTTGTATCTTTCCACTAACATTCAGAATCACAGGTTGCATCTGTGTAAATAGTCCTCAGAAATGCACTGCTGTACAAGAACAGAAATATGTTCTGTTTTTGGATATGCATCTTTGTTGCACTGTTTCACTTGACACCTAAAATGCAAAAGCTGGCACAGGTAACAAACATAATCTGTACTTTCTTTTACTTTGTCCAAAAATGCTGCCATGACAGTCGCAAATTGCTCTCGACTTTGCAGACACTGCTGCCTCCTACTGCGATTATATCTTTGCAAAGATTTACAATGTTCAGCATTTCTTTTATACTTGACTTTCCTTGCTTGTTTTTCCACATCCCTGTGCTCCACATTCTCTCTGTATTTCACTTTACTTGCCAATTTCACCGCATCCCTGTGCTCATCAATCCTTTCATATTTATGTTTACTTGCTTGTATCTTACAGACCTATATTGTTCATTTGCTTAATATGAACCTCTTCATCATTCTCATTTCTATTCCTTTTAGCATTCAAACCCTTTGCCCTGTACTGTGCATTAGTGTGATACATCTCAACAGTATCTTTCTTGATAAAGTCCTTGTTCTGCTCATAACACCTCTATGCCTAAAATTCTTTCCTCTTTTTCTGTGAATGTTGTAAGTAACATTGTTCAGACAGCCTATGCTCAGGTTGTGCCTCAATATTTGTCTCTGTGTTGATGTTTAATTCGACTTTGTCTTGTCTACACATATCTTTTCTCTGCAAAATCTGCTGACTCACATTGTCTATTACACTCTCATGTATGGACATCTTTCACACATTTCACAACATTATAATGGTTTTCATTACATTGATGCAAATATATGCCAGGCGTTGATTCTGTGCTGTGCATACATTTGTATGGCATCCATGTGTCCCCACTGTACGTATACACATCCACTTTTAACAAATTAGCCATTGTTTGAATTTCAATTTCTGTTGCCCAAACATTCACAGACTTCATTCTTGATTTACATAGTGAATCGCAGAAGTGTATTCATGTCTTAAATATCGAGCACACTGTTCTTGATTATCCTCCATTTGCTTGACTACAGCAAGCCGAAACTTTCTGTGACTTTTTTGTAAACCAATAACAATATGGCTGACTGCCCGGAATGCAATTACTGTCTCCCACCATATTAGCTGTCTGATATGGAGAATCTCTCCCTCCCCCCCCCCTCCCCCTCCCCCTCCCCCTCTCTCTCTCTCTCTCTCTCTCTCTCTCTCTCTCTCTCTCTCTCTCTGGGACTAGACTGTCTGAGAAATAAGAAGCTACCACAGCTTGTTTAAATCTGTTGACATCCACTGATATGAACTTCAGATATTATAAACCTCCACAGTCTCTGGGATGAGTGTTTCTGATGAGGATCACTAAATACCTGCTGTCTGAACAGAAACCAAATATAATGTATGTTAAACATTTTATCAGATAACTTGGTGGAGCTAAACTAAGAACAGTGAGGAGAGTCATGTTTTCACTGGTCTACAGAGAATCACCACCAATAGAAGCTCCAGTAGGATTTAGTAACCATTTTACTTATTCTCCATATAATAATTTAAATAAGGACTAATATATGACTATTTATGAATGAATAAGTCGTTTTCGTGGTGGCCGCAGTCAGAAAAAATCACCACAGTCTTGGTAAAATAAAGCTTAAACACTGAAGCTGTACAACTGGAAAGTAAACGTTTTAAACTGCAGCGGCTCATCAATAACGTAACTTAATCGTTTTTTAAAAACAAATTTTAATGTGTTCAACACTTGTACTATTGGAGTGAGCTGTAACACAATACTCATATTTAAAACTATAATCCTCCTCTGATGAATCCATCTTCACTGTCAGCCGTCAGCAGTTAAAACTCCAGCTGTTGAACGAACTGTCAGTGGGCCGCAATGAATCTTGGGATATTTGGGGCTACGAAGGATACATCAATGCATCCTTCAAATTTGTGGAAAAGAAGGACGCATTCGTCGGCTGCATTTGAAGGAGTCTTGAAGTTTTTACAAAATGGGACAGCCTTCGTCGCACCGCTGTGAAGTATGCGGCCGACGAATGCAGCCGAGAAGGATGCAGCCCCTGAATTGGCACACAGCTTCTGTCTGCCTGCAGTCTCCTGATTACTAGAATTGGAGGCAGCTGTGAGAATCACCTGCCACTAATCATCCTCCCTCAATAAAAGCCCCGGTTCATTCCGTCAGTCTCTGTCAGACCATAGACAATACTACCCAGTTTCTCTGCCTTTCCCACTCTGCCTCCAGTCTGTCTACCTTTCTACAATCCACTGCCAACCTGAACCCCCTGGACTCTACCCCCCAGCCAGCCTCTATCTGCTTCTGTTTCTGCCTGCCACCTGTCTGCTTTCCCTCTGCCTGCCTGTCCCTCTAGTTTAGTTTCTATTCTGTGAGTACCCCGTTTGGTTTGTCTTGCTTTAGTTCATTTGTATCAGTTATCCTGTTATGCTTGTTAGAGGAGGTCTTTGGTTTTTGTAGTTTGGCTCATTTCTTCTGTTAAGTCTGGTTTTTCCATTCTGTTTAGTTTCCTGTTTCAGTTGTAGTCAGTTTTCTTTGTCCCCGTTTGTTAGTTAGTTTTCGTGTTCTTTATCCGTTTCCTTGGATTACCCCTCGGTTGTTAGTTAAAATATTTCCTTAGTCATTTTCTCCATTTCTATATTTGGTTTCATTTGCTCCTGTTGTTTCTCCCTCAGTTTTTCCCTTTCATGTTTTGTTTCAGTTTAGTCTGTACAATAATAAATCCTTTTTGAAAATGCCTCAGCCTGTTCTTATGTCTGGGCCTGGGTTTTCGGCCACCTCCCGTAACACCTGTAACAAAATCTGTTGCATACTTGCAAACAAATTGGTAGTCATTTAGCACCAACTCTCCTGGCAAATCTGTTGCACACAGCCAATTAGTTTTACCCTTATGACTAACAGAACCTGACTCCCAAAGACCACTGTTAACACTATGCAAAGCCATACCAACCAGATTGCAAAACACTGATTGCCTCCATATTTCAAACGAGCATCAGCGTGGTGGAAATCGCTGCATAAAACACTAAACTGACTCGCCTCTTTGCCACTATTGCCAACACTTTCACTCACACCTGTACCAATAGCTCTGTTGCAAACGATCCCATCAAAATCACGACGACTGTCAACATTTTCAGTAACCGTTGCACTAACACCAACAACACAATACAAACTACTTCTCAGTGACTTCATCAAATGATCAATGTGATGCATCAGATCATTGTTTGTATTAAACACAGCAAAGCTTGTTCCCAGATCACCAGCCAGCCCATTTGAATCACGTGTGTTTAAATCCATAACAACAAAACAATCTGTGTGGTGAATGGTCACACATACCTCCCTACCAAGACCTATTAAGCATGATCCATGACTCAACAATTTTTCCTGTACAACTTTGTCTAAACAAACATCATGCAGTGCTCTACATGTGCTACCGTAAACAGCACTATCTACAGACACATCATACTTTCTGTTGAATAAAGTACAGTGTCTTCACTGAACATAGTCAAATCTTCTTCAGCTACCCACTCTGCATATGCAGCACTGCATAAATTAGGACTGTTCAAGGACAGTACAAGGACCCTCAATCCATATTTCATCAAGCACTTTGCCTTTCCAGGCACAGACAGAATCAATTTTATGTCTAGCTACGGCTGCAACTCCACAGGCCAAAACTACTCAGAAAGCGTTACGGTGCGTCGGAGAACCCAAATGCGGACACAGAGACCAGATCATGATAACTGATTTATTTATAAAAGAACAGAAACACCCAACGGTACTCACAGAACTGAAAAACCTTAACTAACACAACTGGCAGGCTCGAGGAAGGCAGACGTGAAGCAGGGGCTGAAGCTAAAACAGAGACTGGAGCTAAGCAGCGAGCTTGAGCTTGAAGCTTGAAGCTATGATCCGGCTACGAGTGAACTGTGGAGCCAGGCTTTATGGGGGTGGTGTGCCCGCACGGCTGCCTGGAGTTGCTGTTGATTGATTAACAGCAGCTGCGGAGAGAGACCACGAGAGCTGAGCAGAGAGGGGAGGGGGGAGCAGGGGCTGAAGTCAGGATCCTGACACACTTATCGTTGAATAAAGGCTAGAAGAAATATTCCTCAATGAAAGTCCATCAGTTTCTCTGTAGTTCCACAAAATGTAGCTCCAAGGTAAAAGTTTGAACACTAACTATGGTGATGTCTGTTTATGTATCATTTGGGTTCTTCTCACTATTGACTTGTGATCATTCAGGGGCTGTAACTCTCAAATGGGAAGGGCCATGAAGACAATGCTTGACTACGCCTACCATCGCCCACTTACAGACTGATCAACTTTATGCCTGGCTATCTATATGACAAAATCCAATGTATTTTATTTCATTATTTTATCACTAACTACTTTTATTGCTTTCAAATTCATCAAATCTTGTGTGCAACCATTTAAAGTTATACACTGAATAACTCATATGATATGTCATGACACAAAAGTCATTATGAATGCAGCTATGACAATGCACTATACCAACAAAAATTAATTCTGTTGTAACATAACTAATTTTGGAGCATAATGAACAAAGATACTCTATCAAGGAAAGATTAAACAAACACTATGTAACTTTCGACAACTTTTTGAAGTGTCCTTTTGATTACACAATTCATGTTGGTACCATCTCCAAAACAATTTGGATAGTGTATCATATAAAGGGTGGATAAACACAATTATTATTCCTATCTGCCATCCACTATATGCACTGTGCAGTTCAAAGTGCAGGGTTGAGAACCATGACAAAATAAAAGGAACACCTTTACAACATGACATTGCTGACTGTAATGGCTGAAGGCAAATCTAAACACATCTTCAATTCATCCAGTAAATTTACAAGCAGTTACAAAAACACAGACAAAAGCAAGACAGAAAAGAAGTAGTCATTTCTAATAAGACGTGCTGAACAAGTATTTGATTTCATCCAGCAAATTTACAAGCACTGAAAAACACACAAACAGAAGTGAGATAAAAAGGAAGCTATCTTTGTCCTTGTTATACTTACACTGCATTTAGTTCTTTCACATATAAATGTACTTTGGAAATAATAGGGACAAATAAGCTTGGAATAACCAAGTTCCATAATTTTATGTTTGGGGCAGGGCTTCTGGGGGGGCTAGGAGGGTATCACGCCCCCGGCCGACAAGAGGTGCCCAGATAGGAGACAGGACTTAGGGAATCAAGGCCTCGATCACGTGTTAGGGGAGCTGGTGAAGGTGGGCCCTCCCAAGATTTGCACCTGGGGGAGCCCAGGGTATGAGCACAGTCTCTGTAACATCACCCAGCGTGCAGCTATACAGGGGTTATATAGGTTGCCCCAGTCAGGATTGAGTCATGGCTTCTAAAAACTTTACAAGACTGGCTGACTTTAGTGATGTAGTCGGTGTAAAATATTGACTAAAATGTTGTGCTGCATGAGTGGTAGCAAATTTACTAGTGGATAGCTGACATTGTCTCCAAGTGTATTCTGGGTAAAACTCGTCACCAACCGTCTACCAACGTCCTCATCAGTCACTTGTCAACAGATTGCAAACTAGGTGAAGCATTTTTATGGACTACAGTACATTAACATGAGTGGCACTTCGAATAAGCATAAAAGTGGAGCGACAAAGCGAAAAGAAAAGGAAAAAAGAGAACAAGGAAAAGCCAAGTTACAAAAACTGGACACATATTTTGTTCATCCTCCTGGAGATGAGCTCAACTTTTTATGTTGGCACCGATTCAGGCCCGCCCAAACTGCCAGCACCGCCAGGGAGCCAGGCTAATGACAGGTAGCAATTCCAACAGTCACTATACACAATGTGTGAGTGAGCTGTAAACTGGGGGTGGTTGTAAATTGTAGTAGGCCAGCTGCCTAGCTTATATCCCCTTCTTTCTCTGTTGGCGGTATAGCGGTGATGTCAGGGACTCAGCAGTTGCTAGCTGCTCCAGGGTAGAGTCAGACCTGGTGTCTGACGAACAGCTCCCCTCCTCACCCCCGCTGGACACTGGCAATGAAAGCAGCAGCAGGTGTCCTCCAGCTACAGGTAACATGCAGACCGCGGATGATGAAAACCCTC
Source organism: Dascyllus trimaculatus (assembly GCA_024666655.1). NCBI lineage: Eukaryota > Metazoa > Chordata > Actinopteri > Pomacentridae > Dascyllus > Dascyllus trimaculatus. The sequence goes on from CM045460.1 coordinate 574,580, forward strand.
CTCTGGAATGTTTTCCGACTGATCAGGCCAATTTTGCCGAAAATATCCAGGAAGCCAACATTAAAAGATACATCCTTAGGATGGGCCCATGCAGACCCAAAGGCCCGTTTCCCACTGATAACGACAATCTGTGTTTTTCGGAAAGTTATTACACCTCTGCCACTACAGTTGGGATGAAACTTCCCCGCAGCTGGATGTGCTATTCCCTCAAATTAGACTGCTGTTACTGTGAGCCTTGCTGGCTTTTTGCCAACCGAAATGCCCTGTAAACAGAATAAGAGACTGGAAACATCTTTCTGCCAAGGTTGAGAAGCATGAATCCATGCAAATACATCTTGGTGCATGCATAGTCTACGAGCAGTGGAAACTCAACAGCACAATAGACACTGAAATTGAGAGGAATGTGCGTAATGCAGCCTTGTTTTGGAGACAGATCCTGGAGCGTATTGTAAATGTCACTCTTACTCTGGCTTCATGCAACCTGACATTCAGGGGCCACAGGGAAGTTCTAGGTCAGGGAGAAGCTGGCAACTTTTTTGTCAATAATCAAGTTATTAGCTGCTATGACCCTGTTTTGAAAGAACTAATCAACTGACCAGAAGGGTCAGTGAAGTACCTAAGTCACCGGATTCAAGATGAGATTATTTATTGAAAGCTGACATAATTAATGAAATAAACAAAGCCCCGTTTTATTCCATTATCATGAACACAATGCAAGATGTGTCAAAGGTAGACCAGCTGAGCCAGGTGTACCGTTACGTAACTATTGTTAAGAATGACATGGATATTGCAACAGATATACAGATCAATGAAGAGCTTGAAAACCAAATACTGGGCTCTATAGAGAAAAATGGAATAGATCTGTCAAAATGCTGCGGACAGGGCCACGATGGGGCCACGAATATGAGTGGTACGTTTTCAGGCGTACAGGCAAGAATAACAGAGAGGGAACCCCTTGCCCTTTATGTTCATTGTGCTGCTCAATGATTCTGTTAAAAATGTCCCTGGAGTGAAGCTATGACACTGTAGAGAACCTCTACAACTTTTTTTGGTCACAGTATCAAACGATGGGTGCTCCTCAGTGAGTTAATGACGCCACAGAGCAGAACCGTCACATTAAAAGGCCTCTGTCCCACTCGCTGGTCATCTTGGCATGATGCGCTTTTTGCGTTAAGGCACAGATATGGAGACATTATAAAAGCCCCCATCAAAATATCCCTGACCAGTAACAAAAAAGAGGAGCGTAGTGAATCAAGTGTGCTCAAGAATGCCATAAGCAAGTTTGTTTCATATTTTTGGTCAACATGCAAGCCAAGATTCTTGAGTGTATAAACGCTGCCTCACAGTTACTGCAGGCTAAGGGCGCAGACATTCTGAAAGCATCTACTCTTCTGCAAAACGCCATCAGTGTTTTGATGGAGTTTAGGGAGCAATGTGATGAGGTGAAGTCTGCCAGTCCTTGCTTTAGCTACAAAATGGGGAAGTCAAACGCAGTTTGAAGCAACCAGGGCCAGAAAAGTTAAGTGTCACTTTCATGAACTTTCTGAAGACCCGCCTCACTGATGCAGAGAGCAACTTTAGGGGTGAATATTTTCAATGCCTGTCTTATATTATCATCCAGCAACTGTCCCAAAGATCCACCAGCTTAAATGGAACTATGAATATGCTTGAGGCAATTCCCCCTAACACACTGCTGCAAGAGGGAGATGAGGAGTTACACCAAGCTGCCCGGCGGCTTAGTGAGCACTACAGTCGGGACATCGCCTCCAGCTTCCCTGGCCAGCTGCTTTGTTTTGGAACCTCTTTCAAGGACCAGATAACAAAGCAAAAGTCTGTTGCGGATCTGGCAAAAAAGCTCCTTGTCAACCACTCGGCAGTAACTTCTACATTCAGTGAGGTTTGCACCGCCCTCCTTTTATTACCTCCACCAAGGAGGTTATGTGATGGCCGGCATTGGTTTGTTTGTTTATTTATATATTTGTTTGTTTGTGTGCAAAATAACTCAAAAAGTAATGGACGGATTTGGATGAAATTTTCAGGAAATGTGTGAAATGGGACAAGGAAGAAATTATGACATTTTGGGACTGCTCCAGATCACTGTCTGGATCCAGGAATTTCTTTTAATCTAACTGTAACCGGGTGGACAGTTAAATGCAGTTTACTCTAAAAGCCACCAGAGGGCACTCTTGTTTTTGGGGTAAGCTGCTGTGACCACATGAGATTTTGTTGATTTAATTAGATGTGTTTGTAAATGGAAATTAAAATTAAAATACACCCGTGTAAAACTTATTTCTCTATTTCTTGTTGGTTTTGGCTCCGTGACCCGTCTGACTTCTGATGAGGAAGGATCTGGTATCTAAAGCTCCAGTGTTACCTCACTGTTAGTAACCTTGCTGTGTGCCGTGGCCTGATGAAGACCCACTGTGGGGTCCAAACGTTGCTTGGCACACATTGTTCACTATTTCACAGTGGTCTTTTCACCAGCGTGGGGTTTATTTGTCCCTTTGGAGGGACCTTGTGGTGCCACTAGCTCCGCCACTAGCGCTAAATCACTAGCGTTCGGCTGCTTCTTGGGACGTTTTTTGGGGAGGTTTTGAGGTTTTCTGTTACTTTAGCTTTGCTTTTTGGTTTCCTTACGTGTCCTTAGGGTGGGGGGCTTCTGCCTTGAGTTGTCTTTTCATTTACGGGGTGTTTTTTAGGGTTTTGTTGGTGTTTTCTGCTGTATACATTAGTGTAGCGGAGCATTCATTTTTTTTTTAGGGATTTTTATTTCATTACCAGGGTTTAAAATCATTTAGCTAGCATAGGCTGGGCTTAAACATGGGGGGATTTGATTTCTGGGGTTAAAGTTAATGTTAAGGGGTTTAAAATAAGGTTTGAAGGTCTTTAATTCATACAAGGGACCAGTGTTGGGAAAGTTCAATTTCTACATAAACTAGTTCAAAGTTCAGTTCACAAATTTTAAAATGAACTAGTTCAGTTCATAGTTCATAATTCAAAAATTTTGAACTAAGTTCACTGTTCCAAAAATGAACTATTTCATAGTTCTTTTTATTCAATATGTTGCTGCGAACGATAACCCTCAGAATACTGTACTACAGGTGTCAAACTCAAATACACAGTGGGCCAAATTTGAAAACCTGGCAAGTCACGGGCCAACATTGATATACATATATGTATATATATATATACATATATGTGTATGTATATATATATATATATATACATATATGTGTATGTATGTATATATATATATATATATATATATATCAATAGAACTAGCCTTTACAGCAGCCTCACTTTGTGATATGTCTGTTGTGAAACCAAACTTTTTTTCATCTCCTCTACTTTCTGGCTCATTTCAGTCATTTCCAGGTCCTTGTACCTGTACTTGTCCTGGTGTTTCATAGTTTCATCTAATGTTGTTCTCCTTGGTTATATCCATGTTGGCTCCACATACTAGACGGGGCTGGTCTCAATAGCAATAGGTGAGCTCTGGATATTCTGGTCCAGTTACTGACAAATATCTGAATATTTGGGTCATGCGGCCGCGTTGGCCCGGGCAGCGGCAAAGGCGAGGGCGAAGGGGAAGTGTTCGTCGGAGTCCGACAGCATTACCGCGGACATCTCCTGCTGGCGGTGGCACAGTAGCAGTGTCCTGCCGCTGGTGCAGATGCTCAGCCAGGCGGCGGCGGCGGGGGTTGGGGGTGGTTAGGTCAGTAGTAGCATGCGGTTGCTATGACTACTGTCAACAGAGGAGAGGGTGTTTATGGGTCCTGTCCTGATTGACGCGCCAAAACAGAGCATTCTGGGATTTGTAGTAGTAGCGGTACATAAGCTGTGTAATACCGGTGGGCCAGCTTAAGTACTCATCTGGTATTACCTCGCGGGCCAAATATAATTACACTGCGGCCCAAATTTGGCCCGCGGGCCAGAGTTTGACACCTATGCTGTACTACTTATACTACGCTACTGTAGGCCGTTAATGCGATTTGGGTGGTCGAGGATATGTTTTGGCTAGCCGTTGCCGTGTCTTTTGATTTTTTATTCACTCGCACATACCTTGAAAGGCTAGCCAGGTGCTTTAGTTCAATGTGCCGTCTCAGGTTTGCTGTTGACGTTGATGATGTACGGAGTTGTTTCTTGAAACCCGGCGGGCAAAGTTTACACAAAAGGGTAAGATTTTTCCCACCTGGATCATCCCTGACCTTTTCATATAACTATTTTAAGTAATCATACGAAGATGAAGTATTAATCGTGGAGGTAGAGTCAGAGGTAGTGCTGCAGCCTTCCATTTGTTTTTGGCGAGATGCTTTGCATTTTGATGACGCATGTGGCAGTGCGACTCTGCGGTGGCTGCTGTTGAGAGATTGGGTGTTTTCCGCCTACATATTAAGGTGTGTGTGTGTAAAGTGTGGTTACGGTATTCTTTAGCCGGGGTTTTGCCTGGAAGCCTCTGTAGAAATCTGGCACTCTTAAACAAAGTTGAACTGTGAGAGAGCGCCGTTCACAAACGCCAGAATGAACGCGCTCACAGTAACGTTCATCAGGCAGAATTACAGTACGTTCAGTTCACGTTCGCCCAAAATATGAACGAGTTCATGAACGAACGTTCACTGAACTCGTTCAGGCACAACACTGTAAGGGACTGTAAAGTGGGGGACCGGGGTTCAATAAAACATATAATATTTTCATTTCATAGGGGTCAAAAATTCATTGGGTGGGTTTATTTAAAATACTTTCACAGGTATTTCATAGTTTCAGAGATTTCATATAATTTTGATTAAGCTAAAGTTTTTTTTTAAAGTGGAGACAGCAATGTGGGGATTTAATTTCATTAAGGGGTTTGTTTGGAAGTTTTTTGGTTTCATTCACCACTTTTCTGTTCATTCTTGGCCTTCAGTTCATCAGCATTTGCAATCCATATCCTCATATTAAATAATACGCACCACTCCTTACTGTTTATGCATACAAAGCTCACAGTATAACACAGACACAAGACAAGAGACACGTCGCATTGTCGGTAGGACATTTGACCTGTATGTAATTACATTTGTATCTGAAACGTTCCATACAAAATATGTGAATTGGGAGGTAGTGTTGGGGGTGGACTAAAGCTCCTTAGTGGAGGTATGAGCTCTCTGAGTGCTTTTCTAGTTTTTGACTCTTCCCGTCACCGTTGCAACCTCTGAGCGCTCATTCTCCAACTTAAAACTCATTAAAACCACTTGAGGAGCACAGTGGGACAGCAGAGACTGAGTGGACTTGCCATGTTGTCCATAGAGAATGAGAGAGCAAAGAAAATGGACATACAGAGCATCGTCGACGAGTTTGCGGAGCACAAGGCTTGTCGTATGCCCTTCAGATAGTGGTGAGTAGGCCTATAGTACTTCATATTGAAATTGTGTATCTGAGCATGTGGGACGCTGTGCCAGTTTTACTAAACTTTATGGCTGCTGATACAGGCTCTGAGTTGAAACAGTTAGAGGGTGTCAAAATGATGCGGTCGCTCTCTGTGGTGCTGAACCGCTTTGAATTTGTGCTGTTTTAATATTAGTGAGCATGTAGCCTAATATTTTTGTTGTTCTCTTGTTTTCTTCATGTCCGTTTGATGGACTTCAAAATGACATAGTTGATCTCCGGGGTGCTGAAGCTTGTAAGCTGTTGCGGGTATGTGTATGTTGTAAAATGATGTCATCATGAGTTTTATTATTTGAGTTTAAAGTGCCCGATCATTTGTCCCGCCCCCGGCCCGGCTTTGATTTGTTCTACTGTTCATAGATAGTGCTTTGTGCTGCTGTGCTTATGTCAATCTCTGAATATTTGAATGACACTTTTATGAATTTTATCCCTTTAATACAGACAATTCATTCTATTACATGCTACTCCCAATATAAAGTCATTACTTGACATGCAGCACAACACATCAGTTATCTTACACACATTCTTTCCTTCTTAACAACACAATATAATACTATTTATCACAATGTGTTTGCCCCAGCACTAACTTTATGTTGATTAAATATAATATCATAACATTTCTCATCAATACAATTCATTTGATAACACACACATCTTTTTAAATTTTCCTACACACAAATTTTAATATCTCAAAACTCGCTTTCCCACTAATTTCACTTAGAAACTCTCTCCATAGTTATGCATTTACATGGGCCGTAAGAAGCATATCCCTCTAAACCAAGCGTTGCATGGATATTTTATGTATTATTATCACTATAAGGTTAAGCAATGCATCTTGTCTGTAAACCTGTAAAGCTGTACATTGGTAAAACCAGTTAATGAAGCAGTATACTGTTTGCATCTCGTTGCCATGGAAAAAACCTGAGTTAACAAACGCATTTCACAACCAGACTGGATATTTCGGTGTTGCTTCTAATATGCCCCCCTTGTTTTAATGAGCACAGACACTTTCTTTATATCACATGGAATATTATATTATTCCATGTCCTCTTTGTATTTTTTAAATCTGTTTTCACATGAACTATGATACTTTATTTACTGCACTATGCCAGTGACTGACAAGCAGGTAGAAATCTCTCTTCAGAATCAGCTATTAGCTGCATGTCAGCATTAAATCGATGTGGCACAACAGATGCACATCAGCAACTGACACAGAAACATTTTTTTGCTGATGACCAGTGTTCACCGACAGAGCTGATATCGACAGATACCTATGTTCAACCAGTACACATGTGCATCCCTAATCCTCAGGCTGATTTCTATGAGCAATGATATTACAAAGACTATATTTTATTGGTACAAACACACTCTATCTAAAACTAAGAGAAAAATATGAAGTGTAATCAATGAGCTTGTGTACTAATTATGTTGCCTGTGCAAGAGTGGGCACTCTTAACATATTCAGTATTTGTAACAGCTGACACAGGCCCGGATTCTCTTTCATTTGCAAAAATTGGATGCTCAAGGCCTGTTTCATTCTGACAACATTCAACAAATTGATTGTGGTTTGCTAGTGATTTACAAACGTTTTTAAAATTTAACTTAGAAGCCCACTGCTTACTATGGCAGTGTTTTGCCTCAAAGCCCATGCACATACTCTTTATTAAAGGATCAAGGGATGTGATTTGAATGATTTGAAGCTGCAACTTGTAATGCTGCTTGGGTTATACATTGACCTCAGGGGAAAATTCTTTGAACTGATACAAGTGTTGCTCAATCACACTTTTGAGCCGTAATACAGTTTATTAGGAAATAATGGGAGCAAGGACTATCTCAGTTAACTTTAAAATAAAATGAGTATACTCATTGTCCATGCCATCCAAAAGAAAAGGTAGTGTTTTTTAAGGTATTAACATCTGCCCAGTAGACTGCCTCAATCTGTTGTCATCAGCTGCTAGAGTGTTGACACTAACAGGACAAGGTTTATCTCATATATTTTAAGAGGTGAGTGAGGAAAATGTTGAATGGCTGAATTAAACTTATCTAATTCCATCTGTCCTGACAGAACAAGGTGTTTTAATACAAGCTTAATTTCCATTGGTGCAACGCCTTCAAAAATAACATGCATTGTATCCTGTGGACTTTGTGTGATCAGGTCAAATGCGGGAACATCAACTAGTCTGCTTCTTCTGTTAATTCCATAAGTGGTTTTAAGGGATGCTTTCAAGAAATCTGTGCTTGCTCTGTCTATTTCAAGACATTGTTTGATATGCTTTTTCTAAAGTTCTTTTAACAAACTTATTCTCTTCAAAAATACTTTTTATATTTTCAGAGTCACATTCACAGTGTCTGCATTTGCTATGAGAAAAACCGACACCTTCTTTAAAGCCAGCAAGCTAATGTTGGGCAAGTGTGTCTCCACATACAGCTATCACAGCACCAAACAACTCAATTTCAATCCTTACACCATTGTAAAGCAGTGTCAGATCTTGAAGAATTCTTCTTAATACATCATCAACACCCCACTGAGAAATATCATTTGCCTTAGCAATAGCAAGGAGTCGTATTGCAGACAACTTTGACCTAAATGTTGGATCAGTATTACCTAAACTATAATAAAACGTAAGCAATTTATTTGCAGAAGAATGGGACCCTAAGGGGTTACATATTTCAATTTCATCTCTGTACAGTATTATTTGCAATGCATTTTGTTTTTGAAGAAATAAAGGGTGAGATGTAAAGAGGGTCCCATTAATAAAATCATAAAAGAATCCCTCAAAGCTTCTTTTTGTACAGTGTTCAACAATGTGAAGATTGTAGAATTGGTCAGTAACTGCTTCAGACTTTGAATGAGTGGTACATAGTAAAAACTTTTATTTCTTATGGACATGATCCTTGAAAGACCTCGTCCTACCCAACAAATCTTCTGGGACACCAATACTTCCTCTGGGTTGACTGGATTAAATAGTTCCTGAATGGCCCTTGTCTGTCCATATGTAGTGGTGCAGAAATGATCTATGAACATGTCAAAAGTAGCCAAAGCCGCATCTTGAAGGTGAGTGGCCATCTCAGGATAGTCTTCAAAGACCCTTCTCATTGTCTCTCCAGCGTATCCAGGAGAACAGCTTGGTATTGTTGCACCCCTGAGATGACACTGTTGACTGTTCTCTGAAACTATTTGAAATTTATATAATTTTTTTTCCTGCACTATTAATCCAAATCAAGAGGTCTACAATATAAACTAACACATTACAGGGTTTCCCCCAGAAAACTTGCTAAGCCTGGTGGTAGAGAAGCCCACCAGCCGCCCACCGGGTTTTTGTAAAAAAAAAAAAACAAAACAAAAAGTTAAACGTTGACAGGAATTTTGAAATTATGACTATTATGTGTTATTATAAGCCATTTATCAATAATACTTAAATGTAGAGTCTTACTAAAAGGCACAATCTTGAAATATGGTTTTAACAAACAAAAAATACAATAAAATACCAATTGTTTTCACCCAAGTTAAATCCTAGTGAATCTTAAAACAAACCGTTGCTGGTCACATTTAAATGTTACGAACGGTGCAGAGACTCAGGCGCAGGCAAGGAAACACGGCACACAGATATGCAAATAAAAGAGTTTATTTACAATAAACGGGGAACAGAAAATCACTGCTAAGCAGGAAATAGAATAACCAAACAAACGCAAAACTAAAAGCGAGCAAATGCTGAAAACAAACTAAAAGTAACAACAAAAAGCGAGCTGCAAAAAAGGGCGAGCTGAAAAACCAAACGGAAACTGAAAGCCAGCTACAAAACCCTACGAGCTGATACAAACTAGATACTAGAGCTATGGAGCCGACAGGCTAATGCTAATGCTAGACAACTGAACCTGACCGGAGAGGGGGGCACGATGGAGCAGGTGAGCGGAGCAGGTGGGAGCAAAAGCAGGCAGGCAGGCAGGCAGGCTGGGTGGTGGTGAGCTGAAGTCCGGGAGTGGAGGTGGCTGTCCACGGCTGGAATCCTGGCGGGTGGCTGGCTATACTGGCGGAGTGGAGGCAGTAGTTGAGCTGAACCGGAGGAGGCACACATGGAAGGCAGACGGGAGACCAACTGGAAGCGGAGAGGAAATAGCATTAGCAACAGCAATGGAGCAGTGCAGAGCAAACAGGGCAGACGGAACAAGAGCAGAGGCTGGCAACTGACTGAAGCTATGCGATGGTCTGGCACCGAGGAGCATGTGGAGCGTGGTTTTAACAGGAAGAGGGTGAGCTGATAATCCAATCACAAGTGTGCCTCCTCCGCTGATTAAGAGTGGCTGCACCTGCCGTGCTCCTCGCTGCCCACACCTTGCTCACGCCCACCTGGAAGAGAGAGAGGGCAAAAAAAGGGAAGAGGGAAAAGGAGACTGCCACTCAGGCAGCAGAGGTGGAGGGCGTGACAGTACCCCCCCCTCTACGTGCACCTCCAGGTGCACGAATACTCTGGTCAGGTCTCCTCCGGTGGAACTCCTGGACGAGGGCAGGGTCCAGGATCTGACGTCTGGGTACCCAGGAACGTTCTTCCGGCCCGTATCCCTCCCAGTCCACAAGGTACTGGAGACCACGTCCCCGACGACGAACATCCAGCAGGCGGCGCACCGTGTACGCTGGGGCATTGTCCACCATCCTGGGTGGTGGAAGGGGACGGACAGGGGGGGCCAGAGCGCTCTCCTTCACAGGTTTAATCTGAGAGACATGAAATGTGGGATGGATCCTCATAGAGGAGGGCAACTTCAGGCGGACCGCACTGGGATTAATGATGCGCTCAATGACAAAAGGCCCCACGAACCGAGGCGCCATCTTCTTAGACTCCACCCGGAGAGGTAAGTCCTTCGCCCGGAGCCAAACCCTTTGGCCCGGGGAGTAGACAGGGGCAGGAGAACGGCGACGGTTGGCTTGCCCCTCCATTCTCTGAGACGCCCTCAACAGAGAGGCCCTCGAGCGTTTCCAGACTCGCTCACACCTCTTGAGGAAGGCCTGAAGAGACGGGGTGGAGATCTCCCGTTCTTGGGAGGGAAACATGGGAGGCTGGTATCCCAGCGAACACTGAAATGGAGACAATCCAGTAGACGCGTTAGACAAGGAATTGTGCACATACTCGACCCAAGGGAGGAGGCTGCTCCAGGCGGAAGGGTTCTCCGAGGTCATACATCGTAGGAAAGTCTCCAGTGATTGGTTGGTTCGTTCAGTCTGGCCATTGGACTGCGGGTGAAAACCAGAGGTTAAACTGACTGTGGCCCCCAGAGCAGAGCAAAAATTCCTCCAAACCTCCGACGTGAATTGTGGTCCCCGGTCAGACACTATGTCGGAAGGAATCCCATGGAGTCGGAAAACGTGGTTCACCAGATGATCAGCCGTCTCTCTGGCTGAGGGCAACTTGTCTAAGGGGACAAAATGGGCGGCCTTGGAGAACCGGTCGACAATGGTTAGAATGGCTGTTTTACCTTGAGATGGGGGAAGCCCAGTGACAAAGTCCACGGCGATGTGGGACCAGGGTCGATGAGGGATAGGAAGCGGTTGAAGGAGCCCTGAACTCGGCCGATTGGAGGTCTTGTTGGTGGCGCAGACGGAACACGCGGCCACGAACTCCTTTGCATCCTTATCCAGGGTAGGCCACCAGAAGTTCTGCCGCAGGACCTCCACGGTGCGTGCAGTCCCAGGATGACAGGTCAGCCGTGAGGAGTGCGCCCAGCACAGAACCTGAGAGCGAACCGGATCAGGAACAAACAAACGGTTAGTAGGACCGTTACCTGGGTCGGGGTGCTGTTCTTGGGCCCGGCGAACCACGGACTCGATCTCCCAGATGAGAGAAGCCACCACACAAGTTCCAGGCAGGATGGGCTCAGGTTCGCCGGGGGTCTCCTGGGAGGAGAACTGACGGGACAAAGCGTCAGGCTTAACATTTCTGGACCCTGGCCGATACGTGATGGTGAAACTGAAGCGGCCGAAGAATAGCGTCCAGCGGGCCTGCCGGGCGTTCAGTCTTTTGGCCGATCGGATGTACTCCAGGTTCCGGTGGTCGGTCCAAACAATGAACGGCTGTTCAGCCCCCTCCAGCCAGTGACGCCATTCCTCGAGAGCTAGTTTCACAGCTAGCAGTTCCCGATTGCCCACGTCGTAATTCCTCTCGGCAGGGGAAAGCCGCCGAGAGAAAAAGGCACAGGGGTGCAACTTGTTGTCGGCAGGGGAACGTTGTGATAGCACAGCCCCCACCCCAATGTCCGAAGCATCTACCTCCACTACGAACTGTAAGTGGGGATCGGGTTGCGTAAGGATGGGTGCGGAGGTGAAGCGTTGTTTCAGGGAGTGGAAGGCCTGATCCGCCTCAGGAGTCCAGGAGAAGGTCCGCTTAACCGAGGTGAGGGAGGTGAGCGGGGCTGCCACCTTGCTGTAGTCGCGAATGAAGCGACGGTAGAAGTTTGCGAAGCCAAGGAAACGCTGCAGCTGCTTCCGATTCTCCGGAATGGGCCAGTCCCTAACAGCGGACAGCTTCAGAGGGTCCATTCTCACCTCCCCAGCAGAGATTATGTAGCCCAGGAAGGAAACGGTAGGTACCCCGAACTCACATTTCTCAGCCTTCACGAAGAGCCGATTCTGCAGCAGCCTCTCGAGGACCTGACGGACATGGCGGGTGTGTTCCTGGGCGTCTCTCGAGTAGATGAGGATGTCATCTAGGTAAACGAATACGAACCGGTTGATCATGTCTCGGAGCACATCGTTGATGAGGTTCTGAAAGACGGCGGGTGCATTCGTGAGTCCAATGGGCATGACCAGGTATTCGAAGTGCCCCAGTGGCGTGTTGAATGCCGTTTTCCATTCGTCCCCCTCGCGGATGCGGATGAGGTGATAGGCATTGCGGAGGTCCAGCTTGGTGAACACGGACGCTCCGTGCAGGGATGTGAAGGCGGAGTTGATGAGTGGCAAGGGGTAGGTGTTTTTAATGGTGATGTCGTTGAGACCACGGAAGTCGATGCACGGCCGAAGGGTCTTGTCCTTCTTGTCCACAAAAAAGAATCCTGCCCCCACAGGTGACGAAGACGGCCGAATGATGCCGGCAGCGAGGGAGTCCCGGATGTAAGTCTCCATGGCCGCTTGTTCCGGTTTGGAGAGGTTGTACAACCGACTGGTGGGTAAGGTGGCTCCGGGAACGAGCTCAATCGCACAGTCGTAAGGACGATGAGGGGGCAAAGACAGGGCTTTCTCTTTGCTGAACACCGGTGCGAGGTCATGGTACTCGGGAGGGACAGAGTCCAACTTAACCGGGGCGTCTGGAACAGGGCTGGCGGCGTCAGCAGGGGTCAGGGCAGAGTGCAGACAGGTCTCATGGCATCGAGGATCCCAGGATACCACTTCTTCCTTCCTCCAGTCGATGTGGGGGTTGTGCGCCCGAAGCCAGGAATAACCCAGGACCATGGGGGGACTGGAGTGATCAATAACGAAAAAGGTCGTCTTCTCCCGATGATTGCCGGCCAAAAACAAAGTGACGGGAACAGTCTTCTGCTGTACCTTGGCTAGGTGGAGTCCATTCAGGGCTCGGACCTCCAGGGGGGGCTCCAGGGACTCCAAGGGAATACACATCTGACGGGCTAGCTGAAGGTCCAGGAAGTTCTCCTCGGCACCAGAGTCGATGAAGGCTTGTACAGGAACAGACTGGGATTGCCAGCAGAGGGAGGCAGCGAGCTGCAGCCGATTTGGGGAAGACGACGATAGATGGCTCACCTGTATCTCCCCAGTTACTGGTGAGCCCGTGCTTTTACTGTACGCTGGGGACAAGCAGCGAGGTAGTGACCAGTCTTCCCGCAGTATAAACAGGTATCGGCGTCCCGCCTGCGTTGCCTCTCTTGGGCGGACAGCTGGTTGCGTCCAAGCTGCATGGGTTCAGGGTCAGGAATGGTTCGGGAAGGAGGTGGAGGGCTCTGGCAGGTCGACGGAAGGGCCCGTGGAGACTCCGAGCGGAGGGTCCTTTCCCTCCGCCGCTCGCGGATTCGGTTGTCGATCCGGATGGCTAGGTCAATGAGCTGATCCAGGCTGCGCACGTCGTCTCGGGTAGCCAGCTCATCCTTGAGGCCGTCCTGCAGTGCTGCGTAGAATGCCCCTCGCAGAGCTGCATCGTTCCATCCGCTCCCCGCCGCTGTAGTGCGAAACTCGATGGAAAAGTCCGCCACACTCCGGTTCCCTTGACGCATGGACAGAAGACGGTGACTGGCATCTCTTCCTTGCACCGGGTGGTTGAACACTTTCTTCATCTCGGCGGTGAAGGCGATGTAGGAGCCGCAGATCGCCTCCTGGCGTTCCAACACCGCAGTACCCCACTCTCTCGCTCGGCCCGACAAAAGGCTAACCAGGAAAGCTACTCTGGCCCTATCTGAGGCGTAAGAGTGAGGCTGTAAGTCAAAAACTAATGAGACTTGAGTCAATAAAGACTGGCAGGAACCAATTTCACCGTTATAGCGTTTGGGAACGGGCACATGCGGTTCACGAGCTGACTGGCTGACAGCAAAACTAGCATTAGCTGGATCGCTGCTAACGGGTGCCGCCATAGACGTAGCGGCAGCAGTAGCCGAGTGGGCAGCTAGCTTGCTAATCCTCCCCGTGAGCTGGGAGACCTGATTTATCAGCGCGCGGTTACTCTCTACAAGATTCTGTAGCAAAGAGTCATGCTGCCCTATCACTACACCCTGATGAGCGATGGCTTGCTGCAGGTCTATCTCACAAAGGGCAGGACTAGTACCGGTCTCGTTGCCTGCTGAGCTCATGTTGGCCAGACCGTACTGTTACGAACGGTGCAGAGACTCAGGCGCAGGCAAGGAAACACGGCACACAGATATGCAAATAAAAGAGTTTATTTACAATAAACGGGGAACAGAAAATCACTGCTAAGCAGGAAATAGAATAATCAAACAAACGCAAAACTAAAAGCGAGCAAATGCTGAAAACAAACTAAAAGTAACAACAAAAAGCGAGCTGCAAAAAAAGGGCGAGCTGAAAAACCAAACGGAAACTGAAAGCGAGCTACAAAACCCTACGAGCGGATACAAACTAGATACTAGAGCTATGGAGCCGACATGCTAATGCTAATGCTAGACAACTGAACCTGACCGGAGAGGGGGGCACGATGGAGCAGGTGGGAGCAAGAGCAGGCAGGCAGGCAGGCGGGCTGGGTGGTGGTGAGCTGAAGTCCGGGAGTGGAGGTGGCTGTCCACGGCTGGAATCCTGGCGGGTGGCTGGGTATACTGGCGGAGTGGAGGCAGTAGTTGAGCTGAACCGGAGGAGGCACACATGGAAGGCAGACGGGAGACCAACTGGAAGCGGAGAGAAAATAGCATTAGCAAAAGCAATGGAGCAGTGCAGAGCAAACAGGGCAGACGGAACAAGAGCAGAGGCTGGCAACTGACTGAAGCTATGCGATGGTCTGGCACCGAGGAGCATGTGGAGCGTGGTTTTAACAGGAAGAGGGTGAGCTGATAATCCAATCACAAGTGTGCCTCCTCCACTGATTAAGAGTGGCTGCACCTGCCGTGCTCCTCGCTGCCCACACCTTGCTCACGCCCACCTGGAAGAGAGAGAGAGGGAAAAACAAAGGGAAGAGGGAAAAGGAGACTGCCACTCAGGCAGCAGAGGTGGAGGGCGTGACATTAAAAGTAAAATAAATTAACATAAATAGAAAAAGTGCAAACATGACCAAGGGGTAAAACCAGGGAACTCAGAGGCTGAACAGGTCTGCTGTGCTGTGTGACCTCTACTACTTCTTGCTGCACATGGTGCAGGTTGGATCAGTGCATCAATCCGTCTGATTTTTAATATAGTACAAAAACATGTTTACCATACTCGGTCTTGTAGAGCCATCCGCTAATTTTCATGTCAGCTAACCATTTTGGATTAAATCCACTAGTTCCATGTTTACCATTGCGGCTCGCAGAAGGCTGCTCCGACGAAGAAAAGCCTGGCGGTCCAAGCTTATAAAGCACTGGAGGAAACCTTGCATTAACCGAGAATACCATTATTAACAAATATAGTAATGTATTAACTGCATTACCGGTATGTATTGGTCCATCATGACAAATTTACCTGTGACAAGTGGCACTGTTCCCTGACACTGATGGCGGCGGCAGCAGCAGCAGACCTGGCAACATCAGGTCTGGTTGTGGATGTCCTGGCAACAGCTTCTTTCTTAAGAGAAAAATAACAAAAAATGTATTTTTTCATGACCAACATGGTTGTGCTTATGTTAAACTAAAACCTTATTTGCAAGATAAGACAAAGAAACGTGTCCAAAGAGGTGCAAGTGTACAATCAACTCCAAGCACATGGCAAATAAGCAGTGGTGTTTCTGAGCAAATAAGCAAGTAACTCAGCAGGTATAATCAGTTACTTTTGATAACGACTCATTTAAAAAAACCAAGCAAAAGATGAGGGGGTGACTCCAAATCATGAATATTCAATGATTTGTTGGAGAGAGCTTAATTCCTTTGCCCATCTCATAGTCAAACTGTTACGAGGTGGGGGGTCAGAGAACCCACGCGCAGACACAGAAGACAAACGGATTCACTAATAGTAAACTAAGGGTTTAATTAAACAAGGAAACGAAACCAACATGCAGTGCATACTTAAACCAAAACTTCTTAAGGAACATACAAAAACAAAACCTTACAAAAACACAAACCAAACAACAAAAGAAGAATATAAGAAGAACTTAACTTACATACAACGACTGGAATAACTAAACATAGAAACCAGACAAAACTGAAGGTAATACAGAATAGGAACTGAACTCCGGGGTAAGCAGGACTAATACAACAACTAACCAACAACCAAAATCAACTAAAACTCTAAACAAACCTCAAAGGCAAAATAAAGAACACCACACAAAAACAACTAAAACAAAACATGCAACATACTAAACTCAAAGCACCCACGACAGAAATAAGGAAAAGTTAACAAACAAAAGCCACAGAAACAGTATTAACACAGAATACAAAAACTTAACTGAAGACAACAGGAACCGGAAGACGAATAGATGAAGCTCTGGGAAAGGCAGGTAAATGACAGACGGGAGACAGACTGTGAACCGGATAACAATAGTTTATTGTCTGGCAGGGAGTGACTGAATGAACCGGGTTTTTATGGAGGGAGGTGATTAGTGGCAGGTGAGGTGTTGTTCACAGCTGTCTTGAATGCAGGTAATGAGGGTGCAGGCAGAGCAGGAAAGAAAGTGAGGGAAGGCAGGGCTGAGTGAGAGAGATGGAAAGAGAGGGAACGGAAGAGAGGAAAAAGGAAAGAAAGAAAGAAAGAAAGAGACAGACAGGGACTGAAGCTACGATCATAACACAAACATCTGCTTAAAAAACCAGGATCATTTCATTCTTGGTCTAAGAGTGTTAAATGTCTAATTTTACAAAGATTTGTCTGTTTTCTCCAAATACATCATGTCTCATAGCCTATCTTGGTATCTGATCAATTTCTAAACCACATGACAAGTATAACAAATTATTAATTTAAATAAATATAGATATAATAAATAAATCATGATCTCTCCCTGCAGATACTATTTGTTTTTTCATAGTATTTGCACTATTTAGTATTGTTTATTATTTGTCATGGCCTTTCTAGTGTTGATTTAAATCTTTACAATGAGATGTATTGCAGCAGCACAGCTGTCAGGATTGTGCTGCATTATGCGCTCTCCACCACACTCATCCATCGGCTGGAGAAGAGGAGCTGTCAGAGTGCTCTGTTGCTTCTCCACGGTGCACAGTAGCGGGCCTTATCTCGGCTAGACTTTCTGACATCTGTCACTGGCTCTGACGGTTCTGTAGCAGTTAAACAGGGATATAGGTAGTTTTACGTTCATCTAATGGGCACACTTTGGCTTTACAGTGTATTTTTTTTATTGTTCATCATTTTATATTGTTATTTAATGTCCTCGATCGCCAGAGGCGGTGCCAAAGGGGTGGCTGGGGGTGGCACCAGCTACCGTAAAATCTGTAGCGTACAAAGGAGCAGAACATTCCAAGCTATCAAGCAGAACATTGGGAGTCAACGCACAGATAATCCAGAAACTGTTTCTCAGAGCCATAATTTGGGTAATAAACCATTTCAGGTGACAGCTAACCCAAATCACCCCCTTTTTGGAGACGACAGGATGCCCCCTCCTGCACCAGAATCTGATAAGGGTCATAAAAGTGTCAATTTGTGAGGAAAACCATACACCTCCGGAGAAGAGACGAGATGGCATTCCTCCTGACACAAGGAACTCTTTGATGATTTGAACTAAACACTTCTAAATAATAAAATCAAAGAATTCAACATCTCTGGAGTGATGTTCCCAACATCTGGACTCTGTGATACCAGGTTGATCAGGACCAGCATGGAAGGAGAACACATTGAATCTGAAGTGTTTATTGCAATGCAAACACAAGAAACCGACACCCCCCTCCTCTCTGTCACGGACACCACCATAAAAGACACACAGCGAGAGAGAGAGACTTTTATCCTCAGCATGTATACTGCTAAATTGTATTTTTCTTATAATTGAATGTATATGCTTACATTTGTAGTTACATTAATAGTTTACTTTCATGTAGCCTAAAAGTCTACAATTTGTAAGTTTATTCTTGTGTCTTATCTTCTATTATTATTATCTCAGGAACCATGTGAGATAAACATATCATGTTTAGTGTCGTTTTAATTACACATTTAGTGAGATTTCAGATCTGTGATCATCATAGATATTAACAATTGGAGTTGCATGTTTAAGAAATGATCTTAAAGTATGCTCTAAAGGTATTTGACCTCTGATGTCTCCTGGACAGTGAGACTCAAGACCACCCCCTGGGATGGACACAGCCACGATTGGTCAGATGCTGATTTGAATTTGACTCCAAAACTTTCTATATAAAAGGAAAGTCACTGGAATGCAATTTGGGCTTGTTTCTTTCAACGGCGGCTTTTACTTTTTAAACGTGCTAGGGGCTTTTACTTTTTAAACTTTCTTAGGTGGGTTTTTTCTTTCATTCAAGGGTTCACTTTTTTTAAAGGTCTGTTTCTTTTAGCATTTTTCTTAAATCAAGATTTTTACTTAACAGGCTATTTCAAAAGCTCTTTACAGAGTTTTTTTCCTTTACACAGCGCAGCTTTCAACAAGGGTTCTTAATATTTTCGTGAGCTGTGTTTTTCCATGATTAACTTGAAGTTAGACTTCTTAAGTTAACTTTAATAATGCAACAGCACGGACATTTTCTTTTAACTAGGAGCTTCGACTCTTAGTGTTTGTATTACATTTTTACAACATGACTACACCAAAGTGCCTCCTTATCTCTGCGTTCCTGATCCGACTCATCCAGCAGATCATCACAGCTGAACATCCTGCGGCCGCCTTCTCTCTCCATCAAAGGGCTACGCAAGTATCATTTTCCTTCTGCTAAACGGGTGAATTTATAAATTACGATTGGCTTCCAATTCTAAAGTGATTCTAAATTCATCACCTTTCTATCAGCTGCTTCCAGTGACGATCACAGTTAAATAGCTTATCTGCATTCATTCATTCACTGTCTGTTGTTATGTCATTGTTGTTTATTGTTTGTTTGTAGTTTAGTTAATAAATGTTTGTGTATAATTACCATCGGTTCTGCCGTGTATTTCTTTGTTTGGGAACTGGAGGTCAATGAAATCAGAATTTACGACTTTCAGCTAAGAGACTGATCAACTTCATTCAATTAAAGTCTCTTCGAGACTTAATCTAGAATGATAATTTCCTCGGTAATCTGAGATGGTGCCCCTTCATTAACGAGTGCAAATTTTAATTGTAAAGTGTAGTTATGCTACATTATATTGGTGCATATGTACGCTACAAATCTGACTGGCCACCCTGCTGCTAGGCAGATATTTTACTCGTTAACAGATTAACATTTTACTCAATAAGAGCAAAGTGAAAAAAATACAGTTCCCAAGCAATTCATTGATTCAAATGTATTTTTTGTAGAAAATATATCTATCTAGCATTACTTTTTTTGAAATACACACAATATTTTGACGTATTAGTTAATAACCTGTAAAATCAGTGACCATAGCACTATTTAATATGTTATTATGCTATTGCCATTGTAATTGTAAATAAATTGAGGCGTCAAGGGGATGAGCCATATTCTATTGGAGGGATGCTGAAGAAACCCAGGTCCTCACTGACTGCTGGACACTCCACAGACAGAACATCAGCAGCTCCATCCGTGGACCTTCAGCAGCATCTGGACCAGCCTGATGCTGTTAATGGAAACAGAAGGCTGATCAGCTCCGCTAAAGAACAGTGGTTCACAGTATAAGCTGGTCAACTCTACCAGTGCCAGTCTCTTACAGAGCCAAAGACTGATAAGGTAAACTGTATGGTAATGCAGGAGGGTTATTCCCTCCACAGTATATTTGCCAGTCAATATAATGTGTTTTCCTTCTTTCAGAATTGGTGTCAGACTGCTGCTTTGTCTGGACTGATTTGCCATGGGGTCCAGTTTATGGGTCTTAACTGGTTTCATGATTGTGGATTGATTGTGTAATTTTATTTCTGTTGAATGTTGAATTTGTAACCAAGAACCAAACAAGTACTCATTGTATTTTCCTTTGTTTGTTTCTCAGGCGATAGGAGGATCTGTGGGTAGTACGCGTGGTATACACACCCGTCCTTGCATGCAATGTGGTAGGTCTGTCAGATTTATGTCCAAAATTTCTTCACTTGTGTCATTTGACTCCACATTCAGTGCACTCACAGAGCGGCTGCGACACATCGATGCCCAGTGGTTTGGTTTGTGACAGCACGAGCAAGTTGAGCCTTTTGCTGGACACTTTTCCTGACTCCACTTGTGTTTTGGGTCTTTTCCACATTTTGAACAGTTTAGTTTTGTTTTGCAATGTTTGAGTTTGTTGAGTGGGCTTTTGCTAGGAGTGACTGTATGCCTTTTTGTTTGGTACAGTGATCTTTGGCCTGCTTGACACTGATGAAACCTGTGCATCCTCCTCTCGAACAATTCTCATTTGTGTTTGTGACATTTCAAACTGTTGGGGGATTTCTATGGCTTTGGTCAATGTCAGGTCCTCACCTTTGTTCAGTAGCCTATCTTGGACACGCTTCTCTCTCACGCCTGCTATTATGGCGTCAATCAACATGTCATCAGCATTGGCATACTCACAGTCCAGTAACAGTAGCCTCAAATCTTTCAAAAAGTGATCAAAACTTTGCGTGGCGCCCTGTTTCCTTTGCTTAAAACGATGTCTGGCGATCCGCTTATTCTTTTGTGGTCTCATGTAGCCTGCAAACTTATCCAGGACTTTGACCGGGTCATCTTTCTCACCGTCAGCCCATTTTAGCATTTTGTAGATTTCTCTCCATTGTTCTGCAATCCATGTACCGATCCAACCTGCCTTCTGTTTGGACTCCAGTGCGGACAGAGGACCCACAAACACAAAGCTAGCATGGCGCGAAACCTCTGAAACTCCTGATATAAATCCGCTGTGTCCCAGTCAGTTTTCAGGTGCTCAAACTACATCATCATGGTTGCATGGGGGCTGTTCTTGACAGTTTCCTGACACTATGTAATGTTGTTGCAGCAGCTATTTGACTCTCATTCTTTGCTTCTGGTAACATCCTCTATGAAATATAATCAACAGCATTGTTTTCTTAAAGTTCTCAGGCACATATCAATCATTCTCTTGATAGCCCCTTAATGCCCATTGTCACGAATTCGCATCATACTGCTGCAGCCGAGGTAGCGTATGCATTCCCCCAGTGCCAGTTTGTGCATACTCAGTATGTACCTAGGAACCTTTTGCAAGCACTGGTTTCTCATAGGACTGGCCAGAGTGGTATTTGTGGGATTAAGAATTTTTTTTTACCATTAATGCCTGTTGCATCACACCTTTATATATGTAAGAGCCATATATATATGCTGTTATTGTGCCAAATGACAGGGGGCGTAGATAATGCAAATGGTGGCCTGGACAATAAAAGGTCACGCCATTGATGACAGCTGTTGGCAGTCAGTGGGAAGCAAACTGTTTTTTGACTGTTTTTCAGATCGAAGGAATGGTAGGGAGAATATTTATGTTTGATTTGTACAAGCAACAGTCAATTTATATGGAATAAAAGGACAATAAATTATGGAAACTAAAGTGTTGGTAAAGACTGAGTTTCTGGTCTGATGACACGTCAGAACAGTGGACACTGATTTGCAACCTGCAGTGGCTGAAAGTGGGACTTAGTCACTACAATATCTATTCTATGCGCTATAGACAAATTAACAATCTCCACATAATTTAGCATCAGCTTAAAAATAAAAACACAAATGACTACTTTTTTATATAATTGTTAACAAATTCAGGAGTCAAGGGGTTAATTATTTCTGGTAATGGTCACCCAGATCCTGGGCCTGCTTTAGATAATCCCACCACTTCTCATTTGTCATTCAGTGATTTCTGTGGTCGTAAATGTTTAGGCTTTTTACATGTAAACATATGTAGTCTGCTAAAGCACCTTGACAATTTAAAAGCATTGGTGCATACTGCTAATCCTGATGTCCAAGCTATCTCTGAATCTTGGCTCAAGAAAAGAAACACTGATCTTGATATTCTGATACCAGGCTACAATGTATTTTGGCAGGACAGAGCCTCCAGGGGGGTGGTATAGCTATTTATGTTAAAGACCATCTGCACTGTACTGTTGCTCTGTCTAAATCAGTCCCTAAACAATTTGAGATACTGGTTTTAAAGCCTAAACTCTCATCAAGTTTTTCTCTCTCTATTGCTGCCTGCTACAGAACAGCCCCAGCCTCCACACTAACTGCCCTTGGCGAACTCCTGGTACCATAACATCTCTTCTGAATTAGTTGTCCTGGGTGACTTAAACTGGGATTTGATCAACCCACAAGACACAGTATTGCAGCAATTTGATGCCTTAAACCTCTTCCAACTTATATCTGAGTCTACCAGACCCAACCCCAAATCTCCCTCATCCTCCACATCGATTGACCTCATTCTGAGTATAAAGAAATACCCTTCAATAACTTTCAAAGAAATCAGTACTGTTAAAAGGTCCTAAAAAGTGTTTTTTTCCAGCACAATGTTGTGTGTCCTTTCTTGATATCAGTGGCCTCTGTCTCTTCCTTTGTCCAGGTAATTATACCAGCACAGAATCTGATCACTGGCGGGCCATATGTGTCGATGGCTTGTATCTTGTTCTGTCCATTCAGCTGGCTCTTCAGGGGCCTCATTTATCAAGCGTGCATATGCACAGATGTGTGAGTAATGAGTGCATACGAGCATTTCCACGCAAAGTATGGGATTTATCAACTTGTACTTGTGCGTAGGAACATGCGTAAATTTCCACACAACTCTGACCATGTGTACACACAAAACCTAGTGGTAGAACAGTGAAACTACACATAGAATCCATTAAGAGAGTCACAGCAATCTGGAACTTCACATGCT
Source organism: Dascyllus trimaculatus (assembly GCA_024666655.1). Taxonomy (NCBI): domain Eukaryota; kingdom Metazoa; phylum Chordata; class Actinopteri; family Pomacentridae; genus Dascyllus; species Dascyllus trimaculatus. Next base: position 597,495 of record CM045460.1, read on the forward strand.
CCCCATTTCCTCTAATCAGTAAAAATTCTCCACTAGTAATTTAGCATACATTTTGAATAATTGGTGTGACAAGCTACAAAAGGCAGCTGTGACAGGACAACCTGAAAAGAAAACTTGAAATACAAGCACCATGGCTTATCTTGTTCTACTGGAAGATTTGGAGAACTGTGCGCTCCAGAGGGAGCATGTTTTCAAAGAGCGTGCTGATGTGTTCAGTGAGAGCACAGAGTGGCTTCTCAGCAGGTACTGCTTCCCCAGAAACATTCTGTTGGATTTATGCCGTGGTTTACAACCCATGTTGAGCGAGAGACAAAACGCACCAAAGCCATCCCAGTGCATATCCAGCTCCTGTCCACCCTGGGATTTTTGGCCACCGGAACATTTCAGCTAGAGATTGGAGACATATGCGGCATTTCACAGCCGACGCTAAGCAGAATCATGCCGGCAGTGTTGGATGCAATAATCTCTCTGGCTCCATCTTACATCCAGTTCCCGTACAGACATCACCAACAAGCCGAAATTAAACGAAGATTTCACGCCATCGCCGGATTCCCAAACGTAATTGGAGCCATAGACTGCACCCACATCACAATAAAAGCACCATCATACAATGAATTCAGTTACGTGAACAGGAAAGGATTTCATTCAATCAATACACAAATAATCTGCAATGCAAATATGTCTCTGTTAAACGTTGTTGCCCGCTGGCCTGGAGGAACGTACGACTCATTCTACAGAACAGCTCTGTGGGTGTGCGCCTCCAAGCAGGAGCTGTTGAGGATGGCTGGCTGATTGGTGAGTATTACATTTTGAAATTATTTTCAGCGCTTCGTATGATTTTTATAACATCTCTATAGGTGATCAGGGATATCCACTAAAGCTGTGGCTGATGACCCCCGTAGCCAACCCGAAGATCCATAACTTGGCCATCAGACAAGGCGTCCCTCTGCAGGAACCCCCCAGGTAATTCTGCCTGTTAACCAATCTTTGAAATGTGGGAAATTTTAGATCAAAGTGTTCGTGGGAAAATAATCTCAACGTCATTCCACATTTTTCAAGTTCATTTATTCAACATCTGTGATGTGCATGCAGCAATCTGCTAACCCTAGCAATGTATTGGAGATGTTGATCGCTTATTTGATTGATGGATTTGGTGGTGTCCTGTTGATACAGTTGCTGTACAGCCTCAGTCAGCACCCTCGCCCCGCCAAGACGCACGGAATGGGGTTTGGATGGCCCCGGCTCCTCCAGCTCCTCCGGCTCCTCCTGTTCCTCCAACTCCTCCGGCTCCTCAACCGGCTCCGGCTCCTGAGCACAGGCGGGACTGGCTTCAGTTTCTGAGTTATTAAAGAACATCACATTGTTGTCACAATCATTAGGGCCCGAGCACGACAGGGCAAAGGCCAGCGGTCAGTGTGAAACACTAAACAGTGCCTTTGCACTGAGTGCAAAGGCCCTATTGTTCCTGCTCTGTTTCTTTGGCGGTTTGGCGGTTTCTTTTTCTTACGCCACTTTGAACCCCAATTTGACCCCCTAAACATGCTCAAAAACTACCCAAATTTTGCACACACATCAGGACTGGCGAAAAATTTGATATTTTGGGGAAATTATACATATGAATGGCATAATGGCTCAGCAGTGGCACCTTGAAAATTGGGTTTTAATGGAGTTAATATGGTTAGTTTCACGTACAGCTATGAAATTTGGTACACACGTACAGTAGCCCGAGACAAAAACATTTCTGGTTTTGAAATTTCAAAATAGCTCCATGGTGACCCCTAGAAAACGTGGTGCGCAGGCATTGGAATTTAACGAACTTCTCCCAGGATTTTTATCCGATCTTCCCCAAATTCGCTGTGTGGCATCTAGACCCCTCCAGGATGAAAAATTTTTTAAATATTGTAGCTGCATCACACAGTGTGGGCGTGGCATGGCGGCCATTTTGAGCAAATTCGCCATGTGGAACAAAATGGGTTTTGGAGGTGAAGGATCCACCTAATATCACCAAATCCACACAAATCCTCATTAATCTCAAAACCTAACGTTTAATATAGAATTCATGAATGGACATGGTCTAACGGCTCCACAGCGCCCCCTACAAATATTCAAATACTCATATAAAGTCACTGCTGTCGTACACACATAAAATTTGGTACACACATATAGTATCTCAAGACCAACAGATTTGCACAGTCGAAATTCCAATCGGCTCCACAGCGCCCCCTAAACAAGGTCGTGTGGAGACATTGGAATTTAACAAACTCCTCCCAGGATTTGTATCCCATCTTGATGAAATTGGCTGTGTGGCATCTGGACCCCTTCAGGATGAAAAGTTTTTAAAATATCGTGGCTGCGTCACATGGTGTGGGCGTGGCAGGGCGGCCATTTTGAGTGTGTGACAATGAAGTGTGAAATGCTCATAACTTGACTGTACATGATCAGATGTGAATGAAACTTGATATGCTTGATGACAGGCTATCCCTCAATACTTGGGCATGGCCAAACAGCTCCACAGCGCCCCCTAGAAATTTCAATATTCATATCATCCACAGCGGCGGTTCGGGGGGAGCGAGGGCCCGTCCGACACTGCTTGCAGCTTTAATTTTAATTCACATCCACAAAATAAAATGTTTTTGAAACACCTTAGTCCAGCCTTTTATTTTACCTGTGGTGTGACTGGTCGATGGGGCAGCTGGTTCTGTTGGGAGAGCGTCCATATCTCCATCAGGAATAATCCCACATAGTGCCATGTCCCCGATGATACTAGCAATGCGGGCGTCCATGGGTGAAAGCTGGGTTGCTGCCTTACCACCTCCAGTTACAGATATTTTGCGTCTGTGGGCTGTGATGGGTTTCCTGGCACCGAGTTTGATGTCAAACCATTTCTTTTTAATTTCTGAGAATCATCTTTCCTCTGATCCAACAGAATTAACAGCAGTCGTCACCTTCTCCCATGCCGCATTTTTTTGTTGGTCACACCTGCATTACGTTTCCAAAAAGGATTTTTTGGTTACTTTCCACTTCACCTACCAGTACCTCAATCTCTGTGTCTGAGAAACTCCTCTTCTTTGCCCTCTTTGCCATGATTTTGGTGAGGGGAGAAAAAATCCATTCACGCATTTTAAGGGTTGTTGCTACCATATATGCTCAATTGGAGGCGTTTCTGAATGCAAATGACCCGAACCGTGCACGAGCATGGTCGTTAGGAACAGGTGGGATTTATCATCACCGATCACTTACTGGTGTGTGTACGACTGGTGTCCGCACGTTTGATGAATTTTTGAACTGATCATGTGAGCCACATGATGTTAGTACATCACCTGAGGATGATAGAAGGGGGATACATTTTCTGGCAGGCGCAGTGAGGCAGGCTGAAATTATTTGTATCCCCCTGATAACATGTTCTGGTCGACAGTCCTGTATCGCCATTTGTCTGTGTTGAGAATTTCTGAATAAATGCTATGCAGTTATGATGATCGACAGAGGGCAAATTAAAAAAATACACCAATATCTAAAGATAAGATACCCTGTGGAAAGGAAAGTGAATTACAGCAACAGCTATTGTTGGCGGTGCTGCAGTAAGTTCATCGGAGCCTAACTTGAGTCAAAAAAGGTGGATTCGAGTCTGGCAGTGTGTTAAAATGCTCACTGTGGTGTTGATTTTACTGTATCAGAAGTTGGACAGATTGATGTTAAAGATTGAATTACAGCGTGTTTGAATCTAGTTCCCAGAGAGTATTTAGCCTACATTTAGTTCGCAGGCTGATCGCCTAGCAATATTACACTTTAATAGAAAAGGGAGAAGAATATGACATTGTCAAGCAGCGCTATGAATGCTATTAACTCGGGCAGCACGTAATGTACACAATAGCAAAAGCATTTATTTAGGTAGAAATGTCACGTGTTACATTACCAAACATCTTTGACAATGAAAGTATGCTCATAACAATCCACATTTAGTTTTATTAAAGGGGTTAATAAGCGAAACTGACATCTAAACACGGAATTGTAGCTCCGCCCTTCTGAATGCATGCGCGCTCCCGCTGCAGGGGATACAATTTCTGTCGGGGGTAACTACTTTGGCACGATAGGTGTCCAGTCACCTGCCGATCCTCTTCACCATTCCTCCCTCCACCGTGAGTTTAGTTTCCCTTAGTTTCCCAAAATCATCCTGGCCTATGTTTGATTCGGTTTTTATTCAGCTTATTTTTCCTTCAGCCTTAGTTTAGTTTTTGTTGTTTAAACCTTGAGTTGTTTCCTGACTGTTCTGTGCGCTTTCTATTGGGCTCAGTTCCCTGACCCGTAACAAGCATAAGAAATGGCATGAATGATTGAGAAGTTTACATATAAAATGAGACAATCAGACCTTTGTTCATTATGCATTTTAGGTACAACTTTAATGACATTGCAATTGCAAAGCTTTAATATATACTGTATAAAGTGCTTACAGTATGAAGCGACCAAATTATTAAGTTATACAATTTGTTAGCTGTAGCATTTGCTCTGATCTGTTTATAGCCACCTTCATATTGCTGACATTCAGGAAGGAAAAAAATAGATGTTATTTGCATAATCATAGTCTATATTTAAAAGATAGAAAAAAATACCCCAGTTGAAGTCTATATTTTACAGTATTTGTAATTCATAACCATCTTTGGCCTTTCTCATATGATTAAATTCCATTTTTCTCATCAAGCAAGAGTTTGCATAGCCCTATAACTTCGATCTAAACAATCACTGTGCAATGTCATAATAATACTCTCGTAGTCTTGGCTCAACAACACTGAATCCAGGCCTTTCGTCTGTCCTAGAAGACATGAAAAAGCAGTTAACAAAAATGAGGTCAAGTTATGACTTTGTGATGACTCGGAGACAACATATCACTTACTTGTACGTCCAGCAGGTTCTCATTAGGTCATACATCTCTGGTGGACAGTTCACTGGGGAGTCCATACGCTTTCCACTGTCAATCATCTGCATGACATCAGTTCCTTTCATTCCCTGTGAACAATGATACATTACATAATGACTCCTTATATACTCCTTGAAAAGATTTATCAGATTTCTCACTACACAACCATAAATTCACATTCCAAGAGGAGTATGATATATTCAATCAATAGATCAACACAGTGTGTTCACATTACAACAACTCTGAAGCACATATGTAAAACATGAAACATCCTGCAATAGTTTGTTCTGGGGCAGCATTTTTTTTAAATAACAAAAACGAAAAATGTAAAATTCTGCAACAGCTTCAATTTCTTTAACTGTGGGTGGTGACAATAATATCTCTACATCTGCATGTCTAAACTATTGCACACATGGACACATTAGTGTTGAAAGAGACAGTAGCATGATGTGTGATATATGCCATCATCATGCCAGACTGAATAGTGATTATTCATACCTTGTATGGTTTTTGGCCATAGGAGAAGGCCTCCCACATTAGCACCCCAAAGCTCCACACATCACTTTTGGATGAGAATTTCAAATAGCTTATACACTCAGGAGCGTACCATTTTACCGGCCACTTTCCATGACACTTGGCCTGGACAGACACACACAAAAGATCATGTGACATAAAGTCAGACTGGAGATTTTGCTGCTTCAGATTGCACTATGACTAGGATTGACTGCTGGGCAATAGGTTTAGTTCAATTCAAGATACAAAATTAGGCAGATGTGGTTAATATTATATTAATTAGTCATTTTAATGCTTTATATGAATACATATTGTGATTTTTTTTACTTCTATGTACGAATGAAAGGGACCATTAGAAGTGGACCATTAAGACTTTTAGTATGAAGGAATATGAAGTACCCTGAGATTACAATAGACTGGAGACTAGCCATGTCAGCAGTTACCTTGTAGTAGTTGTGCTCCTCAGCCACAGCTTTGGAGAGGCCAAAGTCACTGATTTTGGCATAGTGCTGTGTCACCAGAAGCACATTGCGAGCTGCAAGATCCCTGTGGACAAAGTTATGCTCCTCCAGATACTTCATCCCCATGGACACCTGGTGGACCAGCTCTGTGATATTCTTGATGGATGTTTGTCTGTAGATGATAAATTGTAACTTTAATGGTGCTGTATACAGCATTCAGAAACACTAAATGTTCCTAGTGTACCAGCATCTCAGACCAAATTATATGGGCTCATTTAGTGCTCCACTTTACATTTCATTTACAACCAGAAAGTGACTGTAAGTAGTTGTTATCAACTTGAGTAACATTAACTACCTGTCTCTCTTCTTGAAATGTTAAAGAGAGAAACACAGAGCAGCAAAACAGGGATAATGAGTTTTGCATAGACCTGAATTATAACACATAATACCATACTTTGTTCTTTTTTGTCAGTTCTTTTTTTGAGGCACCAGCTGAATGATCCAGACTGCACTCCTGCACTCACGCCGTCTGCACTTCTTCTTTTTTTAAAAAAATAATTTTTCTGGGGGAGATTTTTTGAAGCTTTATTGATAGACAGGGTGAAAGGGGGTAGAGAGGAGAGAGACATGCAGCAAAGGGTCGTGAGCCGGACTCAAACTCATGACTGGCTGCTGGCGACCTGCGCCCACGTGGTAACGCCTTAACTCAGTGAGCTATACGGCGGCCCTGCGTCTGCACTTCTTTTTTACAATGACATGTGGGAACTCACTCTGTCTCAGTCCATAAGCATGGAGTGAGCCAAATTTCTAAGGAAGGGATTAACATGCATTAAAATGCATGCTAGGCTTAACCACAGAACACAGAAGCTTGCATTACAACACACACACACAGGGGAGAGTGAGTTTAGCCTCTGCTAAGAATACCACTACCTGATTATACCTTTACATAGCAAAGAGTTGTTGGCTGCTTCTCGTGTTCATAATCTCATATATAAACCTATAAAAGTAACTGTATACCTAAATGATTCACATGACAGGCTGATTACAAACAATTCTTTAAATGTCTGAAACATTTGCTCTCCAGCCAACTTAACACAAAAAATTTTCATAAGATATTAAATTTCAAAAAAATCTATTTCTGAGTGGTTCCCTGTTCTCCCCTAATCTGGGATGCTTGTTGTACTTCTTGTTACTGTTAATGCTACTGATGAAGGTTTCCCTGGAGATGAAAGTCCATTACCAGTCTAATATCAGCAAGTCCTCCAACCTTAATGATCACATAAGCAGTGCTTCAAGTATAGCTGGTATAAGCAAATCATTAAATTGTGAATTAAATAATGTATTTTGAGAGTGAATGAAAGATACCAGGAGTTACTGCTAATGTTCACAACAGAAATATATTCAATCAAAGGGGCAACCATTTCAGTTGCTGGTGTAGAGAATAATTGACAATGTACAAGTGTGTGAGGGGCAATAAAGGTGTCAGGTCTGAATGGCCTTAGCTCAGGGGTGTCCAATCCTGGTCCTTGAGGGTCCTTCAATGATCAGCTCATCATCAAGCTCTGCAGAAGCCTGATAATGATCCAGATCATTTGAATCAGGTGTGATGGAAGAGGGAAACATCTAAAACATGCACGATAGGGGTCCCTGAGGACCAGGGTTGGCCACCTTAGATCCTTATATTCCCAACCCTGACCATCCTGGTGCCCTAAGCAAAATTCTGCTGAGATGATCTCCTATCGGACCTGTGTGCCATGAAAAGGATTTGCCAAGGCCACACAGTCACACCTGTCACAGAGTGCCCCAGCTACAGTCCAGCCTACTATCCAAAAAAGAATTTGCAGTCTGCTTGTCTGAGAATGTCAATCTATACAAATTGCATAAACAATGTTTTGATTGTACATTTTCTACAAAACATTAGCATAAGCAAATATTGACATGAAGCAGGTAATATATATATATATATATATATACATATGAATTAATTCATTCACTCTTCTACTGGATTTATGCAACGCTATTCTTCCACTAAATTCAGAGAGAAGTATTTAGCTAAAGTTACAAGTTTACAAATATCCTGTCCATATATGTGTGTATATATATATATATATATATATATATATGTATATATATATATATATATATATATATATATATATATATATATATATAGAGAGAGAGAGAGAGAGAGAGAGAGAGAGAGAGAGGGGGGTGATATAGTCCATTATATAGTTCACTATATATTTTCAATTTTTAAACTAAAAAAAACTGTTTTTAAAACTCTTGGATTAAATGGGAAAATTATAGTCATAAAGCTGAAAACAGGCCTATTTTCTGAAAACAAAACAAAATTTACTTTTGCAAGATAGGCAGTTTTCACAGGACAGTGACTCCGAAAACACATCCTATAGAATACGATGCACTGTAGAAGATTAAATTACCCAACAGTATATAAAGCAGTTAAAATTAGCTCAACCTAAACATCTGTAGCAGTAAAGGGTAACATACACATTGATGCAGCTGTAACATTAATATATGTTTCATACACATATATATATATATATATATATATTATGAAACAGTAAAAGACATCCAGGGGACATTTTTTTTTTGCAAAATGACTACTATAAGTACATTTAGTAAAATTGTTGATAACATCTTCATATGTTTTTTACTTCACTAAGGTTTTAAATACAAGACTTGTTTCGTTCAACCACATCCATATTGTACTGTTACCACACACTACCTACTGTTGTGATACTCAACTCATAGCCAGCATCCAATTACCACCAATGTTTAAAGCCATCCACATTCAACAGTTACACCAATGAGATTGCAATGAATGAAAGAAAGGGACATTCTGGGCACGTTGGACTCATTGCTCAAACATGTTTGTATGCCACATTGTGTATCATAGCCTTTTTCTTTTTCTATTTTTTTTAAAAAAGGTCATTTATTTATTTTTGAGTTTGACAGTTTTAGTGCTTTACAGAGTGTGACCCAGAGGAGAGCACTGCCAAATTAGACAATGAAAACAATTTTAAACAAATAAAAAAGATCCTGAGCATGCAATATGACAAGATAGAATTAGTGACGTTTTTTTCAAATTTTTTATAAAGCACATTTAAGGCAACAGTTGTTACATCCAAGTACCCTTTAGTAAAAAAGGATTATTATTGGGATTACAAAAGTCACCTAACAAATTTAAATATTGGGGTCTGTATTACATTGTTTCCTTTTAAAAAAGGGGGCTGCATTTTGTAATAATCTGACGCATTTTGTAATAAAATTCTTGAACACAACATGTAATAAACTTTGCCACATTTTGTAATAAGTTGTTACATATTGCATCAGTTATTACAAAATGCGGGTTTTGCACTTTTTATAAAGAAAATGTAATAATCTGGTGCATTATGTAATAAACCACCAAAAAGGATGTCTTAATTAGAAAAAAAAATATCAAAACGTGTTCATTTCCCATGTATTTCAATGAGAGAAACCAAGCATTATATTGGGAAGACCATTTAGGCCCTTGAAATAACAAGTGTAGGTACTTTTCTGAGGTGCTCAGGGGGTTGATCCTCAAAGTAATATTGTCTAAGTCTACTAAACAATTTCAAATGTATTGTAAGCAAGAGTTACTTTTTTCTTTGCCAGAAAAAAGAATGTTGAGAAAAAGTTGTCATCACCTGTCTGTGGGCTACTTTTCATTCATATCCATTATGAGGGCTTGTTTTACAGCCTGCAGTAGCCTACTTTGCATTTTCATGCCAAAACACAGAAATGAAACCAATTTAAAGAAACATGTATGATTAAGTGCATTCAGTAGCACTTACAGTCTGATTTCATTTCCTCTGAAAAAAAACCTGTCTAGTGTAAATTCTGATTGGCTGTTAACCAGTCTATCTAATAATACAGATCTACCAGCCATGTTGGTGATCCAAGAAGTTAGCCTGATTTAGAGCCCTCCATTCTACCACTGCTATAGTGGCAGGACATGAGTCAAACTAAAAAGTAACATATAATACCAGACCAATTCAGGAATTTAATTTTTCATAATTACATAACATATAATGATGACTACAGATAAAGGGCAAACATTGGTTATTGCGTAATACACCAAATATTTAAATTTTTATCATAACATTTTTGAAAAAAACAACAACATGCAATTGGGCATAAATGTAATAAAGTTTATTTCTCTTCAATATTTGTTTTTGTCTTTTGTCTGCTTTATATCCAGTATAGTAATATTAGACGTTTATGTTATGTAAATATTATTTGCATTTCAGTGCACCGCTAATGTTCGTGTCAGTAACACTCATTTAGTGCAGTTTTTGTCTCTATGGGCTTTCGAACACATTCTTTATTATAATGAATACAGTTATATTTAATTTAGATTTGACCAATGAAACATCCGACTAGTTTTTAAAATTAACTCTATTCATGATTCATGGTGGTATGCTTAAAGTCATGTTGTTCTGATGGTATAATGTTTTTTTTTCCAATTAAGACATCCTTTTTGGTGCTTCATTACATAATGCACCAGATTATTACATTTTCTTTATAAAAAAGTGCAAAACCCGCATTTTGTAATAACTGATGCAATATGTAGCAACTTATTACAAAATGTGGCAAAGTTTATTACATATTACGTCCAAGAATTTTATTACAAAATGCATCATATTATTACAAAATGCGGAATTATTACACAATGAGGGGAAAATGTATTACATTATTACATAATGCAACGTTATTACATAATGTGAAGGGTTGACACCCAGCATCATTTATGGTGTGATTTTACCTGAGTAATTGTTAGGTAGACTCAGGCACAACGACAACTAATTAGGTTTAGGGAAAGATAATGGTTTAGGTTAAAACAGGGAAAATTTTCTGTCATGGTTCCTGACAGGAACCAGTAAAAGAGATCATATTTCTCCTGTATTAGCTTCTCTTCATTGGCTCCCTGTAAAATCCAGGATAGAATTTAAAATCCTGCTCTTAACTTATAAAATTGTTAATGAACAAGCTCCATCATATCTTAAAGACCTTGTTGTACCTTATCATCCTAACAGAGCCCTTCATCTGAGACTGCAGGTTTACTTGTGGTTCTCAGAGTTTCCAGAAGTAGAATGGGAGGCAGAGCCTTCAGTTATCAGCTCCTCTCTTGTGGAATCAGCTCCCAGTTTGGGTTTGGGGGGCAGACACCCTCTCTTCTTTTAAGATTAGACTTAAAACTTTCCTGTTTGACAAGTCTTATAGTTAGGGCTGCTCAGGATCACCTGAGCTGTCCCTTAGTTATGCTGCCATAGGTTTAGACTGCTGTGGGACTCACATGATGCACTGGGCTCCTCTCCTCTCCTCTCTGTACTGTCATATATCACCATTACATATGACTAACCAATGTTTCCCCCCAAGATTCTGTGTCCTGCTTGTTCTTTCCGTGGATGTCTCTGGATCTGGAGCTGAACGTCCCTGATCTGCAGCCGCTGGCCTCACCACCTCCCATCCCCACCCCAACCTCTCCTGCTATCCCTCCCTCCCTCCTCTTCCCCACTCCTAACCCAACCGGTCGAGGCAGATGGCCGCCCTCCCTGAGCCTGGTTCTGTCGGAGGTTTTTTTCCCCCTTCCCTACCGTTGGGGTTTTTTGGTTCCTGCCCACCGTCGCTGACTGCTTGCTCATAGGGAATCCAAAAGCAACCTTGGATTGTTGTGTTTTCTGTTTCCTGTTCTTTCTTACAATGTTTAGTGCTTTGTGACGACTTATGTTGTAAATATGCACTATATAAATAAAACTTAATTGAATTGAATTGAATTGAATTGAATTGAATTGAATTGAATGGTTACAATAATAAAAACAAAGGTAATGGAAAATGGCCATTAAAGAAGTGTTGGCTTTAGGTAACAGCAGCAGGAAACAAGAGAAAACACAGGATGCCTGTCTTCCAATACATGTTAAAAGATCCTCACATTCACACTCAGAAGACTTTTATAGTTACCTATTCACTCGACCTGCATGGACTGTGGGAGAAATGAAACATTGAAGGATGACTGATGATGCAAAATCTGACATCATCCTCAGAACAGAAATCTTTTCACAGAACTGCTGTAGTTTTTTAAATGTCAAACTACCACAGCTATCATCAAACCTAACAAAATTTTCAGTTATGCTATCTGCATAGGTTCACAAAAAACAAAGGTCTCTCAGTAAGACCGTTTTCTGACGACACGATGAACTCAACAAACTATGATGAAAATGCTTTTTGTTAAAAAAAACAAACAAAAACACAAACGAATGTTTAACTTCCTAGATAAAGACCTAAGCCTTAATGATAGATAAAATTTAAAACTCTTTCCCAAAGATTAGTATTGTCACTTACAATACTTATCTTCAATGCAGTTTTTTGCCACAGGTCAGTATCTTTACAGTCCTTATCATTTTGTTTCCATTTTTAATGTAAAAACAATGTCAGAATGACTAAACTGAGAGAAAGACAGGGCTTCGGTACATACTTGTTTTTCTGCAGGAACTTATTGAGGGGTCCCAGCTCAGCCAGCTCCATGACCAGCATGAGGTTCTCTGCCTCACAGATACCAATCATCCGGACAATATAAGGGTTGTCCAGTTGTTGCATGACATTGGCCTCTCGCAGCATTTCCTCACGTACTGATGGGTTGTTATCGTCATTCTTCAGAATTTTGACAGCCACTGGCTTCTCTGTCCTAATACATGGAGGGCCTATTACCATTTGTTTTACGCAAAGCAAGCAGTGAGACATTTTTAGACACATTAACAACATACAACTAGTAAAACAACACAGAGTTTAGGCTGGTATATATACATCAATACAGAGTACACAAGTAATTTCTGCTTTAATGAGTCCAATTTGATCTGTATATGTGAGTGAAAGAATGACTGATTTTATTTACGTTAGAGAACACAAGGTCCAACACCATGAGGTCTTTGTTTTGTCCTGATGAATTAGCTGTATGGTAGAAGCTGTGTTTTTTGAAATTTGAAAGATGAACAGAATTTGACTATTTATATAAAAGGAAAATATTTTCAAATTTAGGGGTAGTGTAGTCTGTGGAGATCCAACAGTCCATAATCATAACGTCATGACAATCTGGATGACTAAAATTGAGGGGTGGTGTTGTTTGTATGTATAGTAATGTAAAGTTATGTGACGTAGCATACTTTCTCATCTTGTAAATGCCCTTCATGACAGTGCCAAAGTTTCCTGAGCCCAGTTCTCCATCCTCCAAAAACAGCTGGTTGCGATCCACTGTGGAACTCCTCAGTTCATCTGGATCTGCATAAGGACTTTCATATACCTCTGTGTCCATTGGCATGGCCTCTGATGAAGAAAAGACCGTACCACATTACAAGAGTAGTGATTGACAGTATGTGAACCTGGATCAACTGGCCAAGTTCAGACAGTTCTGTAACCGAAATGTCAAAAACAAGTAATTTGTCATTGTTCTCCAGACCGACCTAATAGTCTTGAACCCATATGGAACAGTAAAACAGATTTTACTCACTAAAATTATTCCTATATTGGATTCTACTCATTAAAAGCTCCTTCCCCATGCACAATGCAATAAAAAGGAAATCAAAAAATGTAATACAAAGTTACTTTCTTTTTTTACAAGACAGTTTCCAAGTGTCCACATGGTACAGAGTCATGGATTTAAAGAAAACAGGACTTTTAACTTTTATCAGTGGATCACTGAGTGAAGTGATATAGCAAAAACAGGTTTCAACAAAAATTTTAAAAAGGAAACAATGTAATAAATTTATTACAAGTTATCAAACGATAATAAAGTTTTAAAAAATATGTAGGTTGAATACTAAGCCATAGAAACACTACATCGCCTTAAAATATTCCTTGTGCCAGTTGAGACCTACCACCACCTAAAAAGGAATGACAGCCTTACTTTATTGATTGCAGTTTCTATTTATTAAATGTGCACTTGGTTAGGATGGGTCTCCGCTTTCTGAGACATTCTGCCAATTTATGACATAGACATGAGTCTAGACACAGTAATCTACTTTGACTTTTAATTTTCTTTCGTCAAATAACCCAAAAAATGTCCTTTACATTGTTCGATAATTTGATTTACTCTGACTGGTGTTTGAAAAGCAGTGTTGTTATGAGACTGGCCAGAGTATGTCCAACGGGGGCCAGTCTGAGCTTCAACTGAGCTCTAAGTCTTTAACTTCAAACATTCTGCTCATTGTTTTGAAAAAGACACAGGGAATTTTGTACTAAAACACTAAAACTTTGAGAGCTTCCCTTGACTGGTCTGACTCGGTACTCAGGTTGAATGTTCATATGAACTTTGGATAAACTTTGTAAAAACACAGAACAAGGACTGATCATTTGTTCTGCATAATGCTGAAACCACATTACAAAGGGATATTTTAACTGCCAATGAGACTCCAACTCACGACCACTGCTGGTGACCTGTGCCTACATGGCAACGCCCTAACTCAGTGAGCAATCCTGGCAGCCCAAGAGGGTACAGAGGAGCCAGGACAAATGTACTGTCAAGTTAGAGATAGCAACTGAACAACAGTGTACCCAACCTTCTGCTGAATACTAGGTGTGCTTAAACATTTACAGAATATTTAAATGATTTACCTTTGCTGGCTGCTTGATTATTGGGCACCCTGGTTTCATATGGATTGAGATTATCTGTGTTGTTGTGTTGAGATCCTTGGCTCTGTAATCAGTTTATCACAGAAGACAATGTTTTAGACAATGTACAGTGTGAAAATGCATAAAACATATTGTGACAGAGTATGCTGCTGAAATGCAATCTGTAATGAGTGAACACAAGCATTTAAAGTAGGGGTTTAGAAGAAGTTCAATAAGTGATTGAGTCTTTACATTATAACAGCTCAGTGTCAGTGGTGTGTTAACAGTGTCCCACAACCCCTGCTTTAAAAGTATGTGAACATACTGAAGCACTTTAACATTCAAGAACCCTTTTTGAATCTCCGGCGTCTGTGATTAAAGTGTTATAGTATAAGACAAAGACTCGAAATTTTGTACACTTCAGCAATTGAAATTAGATAGTTTGACAATGCTCAACTCAAAAAATAAAAGACA